>CM060912.1:732484125-733176007 GCA_030737875.1 Allium sativum | reverse complement strand
TTACCTATTAAGTTAGGTCTACCCAATTGCTTGAAAACTTGTAACATGTTTTGGAAACATGATGGACATGACACTTAGAAAAGATAAGTGTGGCCAACTCGAGGTTGGGTTGAGTTTGTAGCGTAAACCTACCCGGAACCGACCGGCTTAACTAGTTGCTACAAACAATAGGACCCAATGTGAGAAGTTGGTCATGTTGTACCTTGAACCCGAAGTTAGACCAAGTTGTGGTGTAAAGCTACCCGGACCCGCCCGGCTTAACTAGTAACCACAACAAGGTCTAATGTGAGAGGTTAAGGCGCATTAAATTAATTAATGCCTCGTGATTAGGGTTAAGTCATGGTCCACTTAATACTTAACCAATTTGGGCTTGGTAGATTAATCGGGGTTAAGTCGTGAACTCATCGTTACACTTAACCAAGTTAATCCAGGATTAGCAAGAGGGTTAAACCGTACTTAACCCACTAGAAAAATCCTAGCAATGGGGGCCCACTCCAGCAGTAATCCCAAGTTAGTATCATCATGACCCTAGGGACTAGGCTAGGGTGGGGGCACGATTACTGAACTGGAGGTAAGTGACCAAAAGCGACGACAGAGGGTACGCCGGTGTAGTTCCGGGCGGACTCTGGTCGTGCACATAGTCCGTAGCCGGAGAAAACATGCACGGGTACTAGTAGATTGGGACTGTGCACTCATGTTCATGGTGTCCAGGGGTTGACACCCTAGGGCTTGATACACCCGAAGGGTGGACCCGGCACAGTTCGACTACAATTATGATTGGGCCGTATTGACACCAACACGTGACGAGTTAGGCTTAGGGAGCCGATCGACTAGACCATTTGGTTGGACCTTGTATTAGGGTCATTTCATGTTATTGGGCCAAAGCTTGGGCCAAGGGATCAATACTTGTTTATTCAAGTCATGTTAGTTTGCTAGTACACCTGTGGTGCAAAACCTTAATCCTAATTATGCGATGACACCTTTATCTACCTTGTTAGTTAATCATCATGCTAGTATATTGTTATCCTTATGTTCATCCCTGCTGCTCATGCCAGTTAACTTTATCAGTTTACATTGATTGTAGTAGGGCTTACTCAGTCTTTTTGACTGACCTGTTTTCTTTCGCCTCTTTTCTTCCGTTCCCCCCCAGGTTCTCAGGGAGGGAATACTGGAGCTTAGCTTGGATTTCGGATTGCTTGCTTGTGGGATTTCAGCTCATGTACGGTTTCGACATGAAGCTAGCTATGGTTACCACTTAATTGGGGATAGCACTTATTTATTTCAGTTTTTCAGTTGATGTTGTTTTATCTAGACTTGTTTATTTGGAAAGCTATGTTGTACCAGACTTGTTTTGAAATTTTTTGAAATCTTCCGCTGTTTTATCTATGTTATTTACTCTGTTTACATATATACATATGTTCTTGTTCTGCCTTGATATATCATTATGCATGTTTACCTGATTCAAACGCCCCTCCAAAGTCAGAGTGCTTGCAAGAGCCACCCTGGTGGAGGTGGGGTGTTACATCAATCCTTTTCAAAATATCAGGTTTTGAAATCACTTTCGATATTCATTATAAAATGAATAAAATCGATATAAATATCGTTCACGTAAAAATGGCGTCAATCTAATCAACACGGCTTCATATATTTCTGTTTTCAAATATTCTATTTCAAATATTTCTTTTTCAAATATTTCTTTTCAAATATTTCTTTTCAAATATTTTATTTCAAAACTGGAATGAGGCTCAATCAATTACCATATATTGTTAATTATATGGATTTTCTACAACACATGTATAAAATAACAACGGTGAATAATCAACAATCATCCAAAGTGCATTCTACACTGTATGAGCATCAAATATAAATATTTAACGCTTATAACAGTCTGTCAATCAATCAATCGACATACAACTAATTATTGGGATTAGTGTATGTCTTATATCATCCCAATACCCGTGTGGGGTTTTCAAACAATCAAACACAGATTTTATTTGTGCAGTTGGGCGATGTGTAAAATTTATCTTCCCAATCAATATCAGTCAAATGTGTGTGTATAAACAAATCGTCCGATTTGTTTATTTTTATTTCATTTCATATACACGTTAAAAATTCTATTTTTAACTATAAAATATTTTAACTATATAAATATCTTATTTAATTTCACATCACATCACACAATCAACTACACATCAAAATCCAACAAACAAGCATACAAGTTGTCCATGGTCTGTGGACGACGGGTGTCGGGTGCTACTAAACACTGTCTGCATCCTAGTATATATTTCAACTTGAAAAATAAATAAAAGGTGAGGAGTTCTCACAGAGGGTTCCTCTCCGCCGTGCTTTGTTTTTGAACTGCGGAATCGTCTGGATCTGTTTGCAATTCTAATGCAGTCCTTTCACGCTGTCCATAATAAAAATTATATTTTTATTGCTTCATTCAATAAATAAAATTCGTATTTTTATTTCTACTTCATAAAAATCACATTTTTAATATTTCTACTTTATAAAAATCACATTTTTAATATTTCTACTTTATAAAAATCAGATTTTTACTTCATTATATATATAATAAAAATCAGATTTTTATTTTGCTACATATATAAAGATAATATTTTTATATTCTCTATTATATAGAAATTCTATTTTCAATACACTACTTATATAAAAACAGTATTTTTATATCTTCTATTATATAAAGATCATATTTTTTTTTTGGCAAGGCCGACGGGGTTGGATGGACCCCTACCATTTTATTGAAGCACCAAAGAAGAGGTTACAAATATATACAAAGAAAACATAGACACTAGGTACTTCAATCACAGGGAAGACAAAGACAACACAAAAGAACACAAACAAACAACAAACGGAGAACTAACATTAGAGAAAGCCAGCCATGATGCCAGGGCCAAACGTGAAGTGTAGTAGCTTAAGGCCTTCCCTAATTTGCATTTTAACTTCAGCCGCTATAGCCTCCATACTTTTACATGAAGTGTCATTGAAAATGCACCTATTTCTCTCTCTCCACATCACCATAACATATTTTTTCAAGATAAATGTCATAAGTCTCTTCTTTTTGTTTTTCCTTCCTGTCAGTCCTTCAAGCTTCTTCCACTCTTCGACGGCCACACGTTTGGTATCGCGCCTCCCATATAAAGACATAATTCCATGCCAGATAGTGTAGGTGCAATGGCATTCAAAGAAAAGATGACGAAGAGTTTCATTTTGCTCACGACAAAGTGTACAAATGGGATTAATATTCATACCCCTAGTAGCGAGCCTATCCTTAGTGAGCAGTCCGTTATGTATTATTTTCCACAGGAGCAGATTCTCTTTCGCACAATTATCTCTACTCCAAATCTTTCTATACCATTTGCATCTGATATAACTTTCTTCACCTGCAAGCGTCGAGTACAGACTTTTGATTTGGAAAGCCTTATCAATACCGTTCCAATTAATGCGTTCATCACAGTTGCCCGAAATCTTAAGGGAACAAGCATAGTTCCACTTGATATTAATTCTATGTACAGGTGTAAAAGGAAGAATAAGTTTGTTGTTGTTGATGAAGTCAGACACCTTTGCACCAGAACTTATTCCCGAGCTTTCAATCTCCAATTGAGAGAATTCCCTACGCAAAATTGCACCTTTTTCCAACCACGGATCGTCCCAAAAGCTCACATTTGTCACAGCGGCCAAGTTGTACTGTACAAGAGGAAGAATTTTGTGCCTAATCTTGAACATGCAGCGCCACGTCCAGCTGAGTTTTTGTGGCTGATTCATCGACTAGTAATTCTTCCCTTTAATGACATTGTTATTTGACCACTTAACCCAAAGAGAAGGACTGTCATTCAAAAAACTGTCAGCATGCCTCAAAAAGGCCGCATAGTTCCATGCAGAGAGATTAACTACTCCTAAACCACCTTTGTTTAAGGGCTTTTCAACTTGATTGAAAGCTACAGGAGCAAGGTACCTTCCATCAACCTTACCTTTCCAAAGAAAGCGCATAAACTCTGACCTAATCATTTTAATTAACTTGGCAGGCAGAATGAACGTCCTCGCCCAGTATACTTGCATGGCAAATGCAACCGACTTTATCAGCGTAAGCCTTCCCGCTTGACTCAGAAGTCTCGACGTCCAGTGGCGTAGTCTTGCAGTGATTCTAGTAAATAAAGGCATGCAGTGACTCACATTAATCTTCGTAGTCGTCGTCGGCAGTCCAAGGTAGGAGATGAAGTCATTGGACATGCTCAAACCAGTACGGATACATACGTCATTAGCAGCAATCTCAGATAAGCCCGCAATTTTGATCTCAGATTTGGCAAGATTAACTCTTAACCCAGTCATATGTTTAAATTTATCCAGAATGCCAAGCAGAGTGTCAATAGTGCTGTCATTAGGAGTGCAGAAAACGACAAGATCGTCAGCAAACATAAGACAAGTAATCTGGGGATCTTTGCATTTTGGGTGTAGCTTGAATACTCCCCGATGGACAGTGGAGTTGATCAACTGAGTTAGCACTTCCATAATAATAATGAATAGATATGCCGAAATCGGGTCGCCTTGTCTTATTCCCTGCCTACTACCAAAGTATCCAACATTAAGCCCGTTGACAATGATCGAGAACCTAGCCGTGGATATGCAAGAATATATCCAAGTTATAAAGTGCGGCGGGAAGTTCATGTAGCCTAATACCCTGACCAATGAGTCCCATTGAACCATGTCAAATGCCTTCATAAGGTCCAGTTTTAGCATAGCCCTTGGCGTCACATTGCAGCTGGCGTAACCGTAAAGAAGCTCATGAGAAAGAAGGACGTTGTCAAGGATACTTCTACCGGATAGAAAAGCAGCTTGATTGGAAGAGATTAAAGCCGGGAGTACCTTTTTCATTCTTGTAGCAATCACCTTAGTTATGCATTTGTAAACAGTATTGCAACAGGAGATTGGACGATAGTCGGACACTTTAGTGGCATTTTTAGTCTTGGGAACTAGAGCAATATTGGTGCTGTTTAAGCCCGGCGACATATTGGGTCTCATGAAAAAATGTTTGACAGCCTTGCATACAACAGTTCCAACAATATGCCAACATTTTTGATAGAAACATGCATTAAGGCCATCCGGTCCACCTGCTGAAGATTTGTTCAAGGAAAACATTGCATGTCGGATCTCATCATGAGTGATTTCAGTGCAAAGAGAAAGATAATCAACAGAGGAGAGTTTCGGAAGCTTATCAGGCTCAATGCGATCAATGTCAGGAATAAAGTTCTCTTTATTTCCGAACAGGTCTGAAAAATGATTAATAAATGCATATTCGACTGCCTCCTTGTTGTCTGCGAGAATGCCGTTATCGTCAATAATGGCAAAAATTGAATTTTTACTTCACATCCACATATAGAAAAATCTAATTTTTTACTTCTCATTCATTTCAAAGAAAAAATTAATTTTTACAGCTATGAAAACATTACAAAAATGCAATCTTTATCGCGTATAAAGATCTCATCTTTTTTTTTCTATACAAAGATCTAAATTTTTTTAACGTAAGAAATCAAATACAAAAAAAAACTAACCTTCATAAATATAATTTTTCTCCAATCTTTTCCTTACAAAAATAATGTTAATTAATAAATTAACTAAATTCATTACCTAGAAAGAAAATAAAATAGAAAAACAAAACTCACTGTGGACTTTGGGAGTGGGGGGTTGCCGGAGTTTGGAGGTGGCAGTGGTGCGGCAGATCGGGGAGGGGGTCGCCGGTGTGGTGGCGCCATCGCGCTGGCGGAGCAGTGGGTCAACGGTGGTTGCGGTTTGATGGGAAAGGGGGTGAGCGGGTTTGTAGAAGAGGGGCGGTGTATTCATGGAGGCGACGGCTAGAGGAAGAAGGGGGGCGAGCGGCGGTGGTGAGGGGGGTCTGGCCGAGGTCGCGGTGGCGCAGCGTGGGTGGAGGCGGCGGCAAAATCGACATCGACGGTTTTTTTTTTCTTTTTTATTGAATAGGGTTCGAATGAGAAAGGAGGGTTGGCTGAGAAAAAGGGAGAGGGAGGTAAGGGTAATATATAATAATATATATTAATTAAACTTTAATTTCAAAAAGTAACTTTTATTTTCGAACTCGAAATCGAACCCGTTACCTGTCGTCCCTAGCTAATTACCCCCATTCCGAACACAATGGGATATGTATCGTAAGCTGATTCGATCGTTTCGATCAGTTTTCGTCAAAATCAAAATATAACTCTATATTTGAATTTGAACGCGCATTTCAATTTACCGGGGACACATACAAACTCGAAACATTCCAGAAAAATATTTCCTAGCTTCGTATTGACGATATGGTCCTAACAAAACTAATTTCATCAAATTCTGAGACCGTTTGAAAAATGGCCAATTTCCAGTCGATTAAAATCAACTAAAACTGGTCAAACGCGTTTTCCTTTGCCACGCTAACATATTGATTCGAAAAATTACGAAATTTGAAACCTAGCAATAATTTGACATCGCGGATCCAACAAAAGTGGTTTCATTGAAAACCGAGGTCGTTTGCAAAATTTCCATTTTAAAGGGCCTGAATTTCATAGCGACTATTCAGAATTTTCAACTGGACATAACTTTTGATCCCCGCTATGAAATTTCAATTTTTCGGATTCATTGGAAAGATATTCTCAAATGGAGACTAATATTTTTGGTTTCACTAAAATCCGGTTTATTTTGCACCCGGTACATTCAATTGAAATTTTAAATCGAATTATCGAACTACCACGCCATTTTCAATTCCTTTTATATATATAAATAAATATTTGTATTCTAACGACGATCTATATGAATTTATACGTTCGAATTCTATTGAAAATAAATTTATCGTCGATATTATTTAAAATAATCCATTTTAAATATTCAAAATTCGCTAAAATTGCCAAAATAAAAATTTTAAATTGGCTTGGATTTCCGGGTTATTACATTGTTATAAAAGAAAGTTACATTTTTAATGTAATAAGATAAGGATTAGAAAAGTTTTACACTTTCTTAATGTAAATGGGGATTAGAAGAAAATTTCATTTTTTTTAATGTAATTAAGAAATAGAAGTTTACATTCTTAATGTAATTAGATTATAGAAATAATTTACATTTTTAATGTAGATTATATTAAAAAGAAAAAGTTTACATTTTTAATGTGAATAAAAATAATAGAAATGAAATGTATATTTTTATCGTCACTTTAGATGCGATAAAAGAATAGAATAAAAATTATATATTTTTATCGTCATTTTGGAGGCGGTAAAAAAGAAGTTACATTTTTCAATATAAATAAAAGGAAAATAGGAAGTTACATTTTTATATGTAATTAGAAAAATATAGAAACTTACATTTTTCAATGTAAATAAGGATGAAATAGAAATTATATTTTTTATATGCAAATAAAAGAATTTACATTTTTCAATGTAAACAAAAGAATGATTAGGAATTTACATTTCCCAATGTAAATAGAATATGAAATAAAAGTTACATTTTCGATATAATAATATATTGAAATGTAAGTTTACATTTCTAAATGTAAATAAAATAGGAATAGGATTTTACCATTTTCAATGTAAATAATAAGATTAGAAATTTACATTTCTAAGGAATGGATTTTCATTAGAATAGAAAAATAATGAAACCAAATATACATTTGGTGTAAACTGAAAAATGGAAGAGTAAAATATACATTGTTATGTTTAGGATGTGTATGTAAAGTAAAAATAGCGATAGATCATTATAAATTATTGATGACGGTATGAAATGGTTTTCAAATTTATATATGCGAGAGTTATTTGGATAGTCCGAGTTTACTCTCATTCCAAATAATGATATGACATTCGAAGAATTGAAGATGGCGATTGAAGACCGACGATCTTCACATCGAATGGATAACTAGTGCTGAGGCCCTTGATTGATTTGCTCCCAAGACGGGGCTAAGATGGTAGTTATCCGGACGTAGTGTTGATTTGTACGGATTTGGCTTTCGCTCAGACCCAGAGCATAAGTATAAATGGAATGTGTGTCTGACATTGTACTCCTTTATATATTGTACTCATTGATTTTCTGCCGAATGTATGAATGATTGGTGGCAGAGAATTTATTCTCTTGCTTAACACCCTTTTGTATATTTTGGCAAAGGATTAGTAGTATGATATGGATTGATAGTGTGGCATACCAAGATGCAAAGATCAAGGTTCTTGTTGAAAAGCAGGCCTTGTGGTTGATGATCAAAGCACAACCTGTTTAGGCGAAGCTATGTGTATAGTGTGACTTCGCAAACCTCACAACCCGGTTGAGTCTAAAACGGGAGAAGGGAACGCAGGGAGAGCAGCACGTTTCTTTCTAGCTGGAAGTGGTATCGGTGCTTAAACTGGATGATATTTACTTATGTGGATGATGGAATGTGGCGCGCCTCGGATGATAGGTCCTATAGGACCGGGAAACGTGTGTTCAGGAATAACTAATCCGCAACTCGTATGGTGGACCGGCCCTGCAGCTATCCAAGGGTTCACTGCGGGGGATCCTGAGACATTAGCTAGACTGTCTCGAATCGGTAAGGAGCTCCTCCCTATCCTTGACTCATGATGGAAACCCAATTTCCAATACAACCTCATGCGGATTTGATTGTATTACTAATATGGAAGCATAGTATTATGGTATCTATGCGTCCTTGGATTGATACATTATGATTGAACTGTTTTTTTTATATACACTAATAATAATATAAAATTCGTTTTTATCGTACCAAGCATGTTTAATCACCATAAGGTAAAACCCTATCCTCTGGTTTGCGTTGCATTGTGTGATGGGACTTGGGTCTTATGGTGATTCCATTTTTCTCAAAAGCATAGCGTTGTTTTACGATTTACTTATTGTTTGTTTTGTCACTTTAAGTTATGCACGGCAATCCATTGTAGTAAACCCGTTCCGCGTTAGCGGCGTGGTCCTTGGATTTGCTTTATTACTATTAGTTAAATTAGTTAAGAATTCTCACACCAATCCCATGACTGACCCGTTGTTTGTTTCCACCTTTGCAAACTCGGGTGCCCTCTTTTTCCACATGCGCAGTCGAGTAGCTTTTTGCAGATATTTACTTCTTGAGCAGGATTCTGGATTGAAGCTTAATGTTGTGTCCATAGCATAGTTGTCTTCCGCTGTATCTATTTTATTTCCGCTGCACTGTATTGTATTAAATTTATTGTAAAATTTTCTTCCGCTGTATTTTAATTTCGATGTACTCTGATATATTCTGTACTCTGATGTTATATTATCATGATATAATAAAAGTCTGTTGTTTTTGTTCTAATGTATTGTATTCCCAAAGTTAACGTGTGCGGATTTTGAATGGTCTTGGTCGATTTTGCGATCGATAAGGTCGGGCTGAATCCGGGCTGTTACAGGACCAAGCTTAGGTGGATAGCTTGTGTCAAGTAATGGAGGCCCATTTCAACCAGTAACCCATACGTATCTTTGTGGCTGGACCCAAGTCGAGGACGGAACACGCATACTGGGCTTGATTGTAAGAGGCCAAAACGGGTTAGCGGTGGCAACGCAAGTCCAACGGGTTCATATGCGTGTGTGGACCCGGGCTGGTACGTAAGACGTTGTTGCATCATGTAGGTATAAGCCATGCATTGTTGGTTGTATCGAGTTGCCACTTTGGGGAGTGATACACCCCACTGTGGGGCCAGCACGGGTATCTACGAGTTAGGGAGCCGGTCGCTTGGGGGTAGTGGGTACACCTAGTGGAGATAGGGGCAGGTGGCACCTATGAAGGCCGCTAGGGGTGCACGAAACTACCAATATCATTATTAAGTTCTGTAGGCGGGATCAACCTTAGGGTGACTAGTGGTGGTGCAGTATAGCAATTATCCTATAGTGTTAGTGTAGTTTAGTAATTTTCTTACAGCGGGTTAGGTGCGCTTTAACGATTTCGTTGTTCATCTTGTTTCCTTATTTACTTTGCCATATTTAATGGTTCATGGTCATTTCCTTATTTTCCAACTTATGCCTTAGCCTAGTTACTTTGTTAATTATATTGTTAAAATTATCGCACTCGCCAGACTTTATGTCTGACCCCCTTTGTTTCCTCCTCTTTCCTTCCCTCTCCCCACCAAGGTGCTCAGGTTGGAACTAGCACCAGTGGAGCTTGATCTTGGACTGCTTTTAGAAGATTTCTTGGATCGCTGGAGTAAAGTTCAGCTTCTCTTTTATTTATGGCTATTTTGATGTTGGGGATTATGTCTTTCAGTTTATGTACTTTTGATAGTCAAGATGGATATTATGTACTTTGACTCTGGTTTTTGATGATGTAAGAAAACATATGTGTTTTCCACTGATATGAAATAAAGTTTTAAATCTTTGAGTACTATTTATATTTGTCTTGTTGTTAAGTTTCTGTTCTATACTTACTTAAAACGCTCCATTGAAGTTAATGCATTCCCTTTGTGAGTGACATTAATGGATGTGGGGTGTTACGCGTGGTACCAGAGCTGAAGGTTACCAGAACTGATATGAATTTTGAAAAAAAAAACTATTTTTCAAAAGCATTTTTATAAAGAAGTACCTTCAAAAGTATGTTTTAAGGAAAGTATTTTCAAGAGAAAAGTATATTTCACAAATCATAACCCCAAGAGCCATATATCTTACCCTCGGTTCTTTTATATTGAATCTTTCCTTTTTCGTTTTAGCATGTCTGAAGCATCTGAGATACCAGAGGGTGTTCATGTACCCGGTTGGTTTCGTCAATATCTCGAGGCTAGGGCCGCCACCGCAGGTCCATCAAATGCTCCTCCTCCTCCTCCTCCTCCCCCTCCTCCTCGCGTCGATACTTTTGCTAAGATATGTAAGGACTTTAGATCAATGGGTGGAAAACCTTTTCACGGGACGGAGACATTTGTTGAAGCTCGTAACTGGCTAAATGAGGTGGAAGAATTGTTAAGAATCTTTGAAGTGGATGATGAAAGAAAAGTCCAGCTTGCTGCCTGGCTAATGAAGGATGAGGCCTCGTTTTGGTGGGAGGTCACTAATGGGGGACGTCTAGTCGATACATGGCTAGATTTTAGGCAGGGTTCGAGGCAAAGTTTCTCTCGTGGGCTGAAGAGAATCTATACATGGAAAGGTTTTTGGCACTGAAGCAAGGGAATTTATCGGTGAAAGAGTACGTCAACAAATTCAACCAATTGGCAAGATTTGGCTTGGACTTGGTGAATACTCTAGAAAAGAAGGCTCTAAGATTTGTTAAGGGTTTAAACAAGCCGCTTCATGGGTTAGCTATGACCCACATTCCCATGGGGGCTACCTTCGAGAGACTAGTTGACATGGCGCTCATGCATGAAGAGGAGAACGGCGCCAATGCCAATAAGGCACCCGAGAAGAAAGGGGATCAAAAGAAGCCACAACAGCAACAACAGAACAAGAAATGTGGCAAAGGCAACAATACTAAGGGAAAGAAAAGATGCTTTAACTGTGGGACACCCGGCCATCTAAGCAAAGATTGTAGGAAGAAAAAGAAGACTGGTTATTTCCACTGTGGCGAGGCGGGACATCTTATTAAGGACTGCCCAAAGAAAGGGCAGAGGGCAGGGTCTACCTCAGGAGGACAGGTGCAAGTTATTATGGCACCAGGGTTGGCAAGGGGACAAGTTCAGACTCTCGTGATCCCACCGCTGTAAGAACGAGGTAGAGCAATTTCCGTTGAAAGTTTAGTTTTTCTGTTTGATCATCCTGTTCGTACTTTATTCGATTCTGGAACATCACATTCGTTTATTTCTACATCATTAGTTGAAACACTACACCTTAATACTAGTCTAGTTACTGATTCCTTAGTAGTCTCAAATCCTATCGGTGGTTCGGCTCATCTTTCTATGATTTGTCGGGATTTGAGAGTGTTTGTCTTGGGCGTTGAGTTTGATTGCAACGCTTTTGTTCTTGGCTTCATGGGCTACGGTTTAATCCAGGTATGGATTGGCTAACTAGATATGGGGCCATCCTAGATTGTGAAAGAAGGGTAGTTAGATTGTTGACTCATTTTGGAAAGACCCTTGATATTTCTTGTGACCCTAGAGGTCCAGTAATGCTTAGCTACCTAGAATCCCTTGACGCATCCGATGATGATTTACATTCTGTTCCCATAGTCCGTGAATATGCTGATGTCTTCGATGAGGTGAGGGGTTTACCCCCAAAACGTGAGATAGACTTTCGGATATATCTAGTAGATAATGCAAAGCCAGTTGCATTACCGGTGCGCCACATGGCTCCAAGAGAGAGAAGAGAACTCAGTAAGCAAGTGAAGGAATTGCTTGAGAAGGGGTTCATCAGACGTAGTATATCGGAGTGGGGTGCTCCAGTAGTGTTTTCCACGAAGGCGGATGGGTCCCTTAGACTTTGTGTGAACTATAGAGAACTTAATAAGCTTACTAAGAAGAATAGACACCCACTGCCAAGGATTGACGATCTCTTCGATCAGTTAGTTGGCACCTCATTATTTTCGCAGTTGGACTTAGCCACTGGTTTCCATCAGTTGAGAGTGGCTAAGAATAGCATAGACAAGACTGCCTTTAGGACTCCAGATGGTTTCTTCGAGTGGTTTGTGATGCCCTTCGGTTTGACAAACGCCCCCGCATACTTTGTTGACTTGATGAGTAGGGTGTTTAGGGAGTACCTTAATAGATTCGTGGCGGTCTTTGTGGATGACATCTTGGTCTTTTCTAAGAGCGAGGAAGAGCATTCCCTACATCTCAGGGAAGTATTGGAGACCCTTCGAGCGCATAGCCTTAAAGCTAAATTTTCTAAATGTCACTTTTGGAGGAAGAAAGTGCGATTCTTATGGCACGTGGTTTCCAAAGAAGGGATAGCTGTGGATCCCACGAAAGTAGTGGCCATCCAAGATTGGAAGGTTCCTAAAAATGCTACAGAGGTGAGGAGTTTCTTAGGGTTGGCTGGCTACTATAGGAAGTTTATCAAAGACTTCGCAAAGATATCAGCCCCATTAACACGCTTGACGAAGAAGAACTTAGTTTTCACATGGGACGTAGATTGTGATGATGCGTTCCAACATCTAAAGAGAGCTTTGACCACAACCCCAGTCTTAGTGTTGCCAGATGGGAGTATGCCATTTACCGTTTATACCTATGCTTGTGGGACAGGACTAGGCGCAGTCTTAATGCACGAGGTAAGGGTAATAGCCTATGGTGGAAGGCAGTTGAGAGTACATGAGAGAAATTACCCTACACATGACCTAGAGCTGGCCGCTTTTGTCTTTGCGCTTAAGTCTTGGCGTCATTATCTTCTTGGCGAGAAATTCGAATTATTCACTGACTACAGATCGCTAAAATACTTATTCTCTCAGAAGGACTTGAACTTAAGCCAGCAAAGGTGGATGGAATTCTTAGCATCCTACGACTTCGAGATAGCATAAACCCCTGGCAAGGGTAACGTGGTGGTAGACGCCTTAAGTAGAAAGAGGTTGTCCTTGAGTCCGTTGTTTGTTGAGCGGCGAAGCTTAGAGTTCATCTCTACGTTTGACTTTAAACCTTCCGTTGACTTTGTACCCGGTTTGCTAGCCTCCTTAGAGGTCAGACCTACGCTTTTGGGATGGATTGGCGAGGCACAGTGAGATGACCCACAGTTGGTTGAGTTAGTATAAAAGCTTAAAAGAGGGGAGTCATCGAGCCATCTACGTAGGTATACCCTAGATGATAAGGGTTGGTTACGTAGGGACGGTAGACTTTGTGTACCACAGGACGAGAACTTGAGGAAGACCATCCTTGATGATGCACATCGTTCGAAGATGACCATCCATCTCAACAGGGACAAGATGTATATGGACATGAGACGAGTTTACTTTTGGGCCGGTATGAAGAAGGACGTGGCAAAGTTTGTTGTTAGATGCTTGGTGTGCCAACAAGTAAAAGCAGAGCAAAAGAAGCCCGGTGGATTTCTTCACCCATTGGAGGTCCCACAATGGAATTGGGAAAGTGTTTCGATGGACTTTGTTGACGGATTACCAAGATCGAGGAAGGGTAATACTGGGATTTGGGTCGTGGTAGACAGACTTACTAAGAGCGCCCATTTCATTCCCGTGAAGAGTAAGAGGACTGCTCCATGGTTAGCCTCCGTATACATTCGAGAAATAGTTCGTTTGCACGGTGTTCCATCTAGCATAGTGAGCGACCGCGATCCTATCTTTGCTAGCGAATTTTGGAAGAGCTTGCAAGAGGCGGTAGGGACTCAGTTATGTTTGAGCACCGCATATCATCCTCAGATGGATGGCCAGACCGAGAGGGTGAATCGTATTCTAGAGGACCTATTGAGGTTATGTGTCTTAGATTTTGGAGGTACATGGGAGGAACATCTTCCGTTGGTGGAGTTCGCATATAATAACATCTTTCATTCTAGCATTGGCATGACACCGTTCGAGGCTCTTTATGGACGGCCGTGTCGTTCGCCTACATGTTGGTGGGAGTCTACAGATAAGATCTTACTTGGGCCCAATATGATTAGAGAGAATTCGGAAAAGATCGATTTGATTTGAAGGAGGATGAAGGCGGCGCAAGATAGGTAGAAATCTTATGCGGATAAGAGGAGGACAGATCTTGAGTTTGATATTGGGGACATGGTCTTTGTCAAGGTGTCTCCATTACGGAACATCATTCGCTTTGGGTCCGTTGGGAAGTTAGCACCAAGGTTCGTAGGGCCGTTTCCTATTAAGGAGAGGATTGGGCAGATGGCGTATAGAGTGGAGTTGCTCGAGAGACTTAGTGGCGTACACGATGTATTCCATGTGTCACATTTGAGGAAGTGCTTGCACGAGACCGCGGAAGTGGTAGAGCCGAGCTTGCTTAGAGAGGTGGAGATAGAGCGTGATGTGACGATTCAGCGAGCTCCTACGTGCATTCTTGGGTCGGAGGTTAAGAAGTTGAGGAATCGAGAGGTCAAGCTTGTCAAAGTGCAATGGGGAGATGATGAAAGCAATGCTACTTGGGAGACGGAAGAGAGGATGCGTTCATTATACCCTTTTCTTTTCGTGGGTATGTCTTTTAGTTTCTCCTTTATCGCTTACCTTATACTTATCTTATCTTTAGTATGTCCTCTCGTTAGTACCTTTGACCTTTAGATAGGGTAGTCTTATGATTGAAACATGTGTTTGAGACATGTTATGTATGATGGATGCATGTGGATGCAAGTGTTTGCTAGTGGTTGCTCGTGGATGCATATACACACACTTTAGGCACTAGATCGGCTCAGTCACTTCATATTGCATATTGCATATAAATGTGTGTGCATATTTAAGCTAATAGATGTATAATGGTTATGCTATCATATCGATGTTGCATTTTGGTGAATGGTTGTGCACACATGTAGAAATAATATGTATCGATAGGGTTCTTTCGCATACATAATGGATGCATGGCACTATCATGGTTTGCATTAAGGAGGTCAACTGAATCAGTAGACCGCCTAATTTTGCATTTGATAAGGAACATATACACGCACTTTTTGCATATGTTCATACAGCATTAGAAATTCTATAAGGGCAATGGATGCCTGTGTTTGATGGTTGAGTAGATGGTTGTTTGGATGTTAGGATATGTATTCTCCTTAACTTGGAGATTTCGGGGGCGAAATCCTTTAAGGAGGGGAGAATGTAACACCCCGGATTTTTGAATAATCGAATTAAAACTAAAACTATGGTCGTCATGCTGTCGTCTTGAACCCTAGAGCATCCGCCACCAATTAGAGAGGAAGAACAGCAAATCAAATCAGTTCTATTCAACCCTAACAACGAATCTTCTTCAAAGGAGAGGTGATACAAATTCAGAAATCAGAATTCAGAACTCAAGACCGCTTTTGAGTTGTGAGTTCGATAGTTTTAATAAAATAATTAGTAATTTAATTGGATTAAGTTATGATGCGGATTGTATGGATGTGATGTGAATTATTGATCATATGTTGTAGTTATGTTGTAGAATTGTGTTGAAATCTCTATGACGTTATGTAATGATGCTATCATTTACGATGCAAAGTTATGATGCTATCACCCATGTTGTAATTCTATGATTAGCGTATGTCTAGTTGAATCATCATGTTGTACATATGCTAAGTGTGGTTATGTTGATTCATATGATAAATCATATGTATGCAAGTTTAGATTTTTATTTAAACATGAATCATATACAAGTTGGGTAAAATTATATGTGACCTTACATGGTTATGACATCTAGTTTAAGTGAAAATTTGATTAAAAGTTAGGCTATGACATGGGTGAGTTATATGCTAAATTCTACATGATATTTTACATGTTAGATGCAAGTCTACACCATTGTTATGATGCATAAATCACATATGCAAGCTTCTATAAATATATAAGTTTGGGGTATGAATCATGTTATGCAAGTTTAGGGTTATTGCCTATGAAAGTTTACACCTTTAGATGTAGATCTATGACATACATGATTTATGCAACTTCACACCTTTAGATTTGGATCCATGACATATGTTGTTTACGCAAGTTGTAACTTTGACCTATGCAAGTTTTAGATGTAGAACATCATTCACATATGCAAGTTCATCCCTATGTTTAGATCTATGTTTTCATTATGTGTACATTGTGATGTTTTCTCTTTATTCCATGAGTTAGACTATTCGAGTCTAACGTATATTTTACGTTAAACGAACAAACATACAACGTGGGGTAAAGGGGATAATATTAAAAGATTTAATTGGTATAAATGCCTTAAAAGGCATAAAATAAGTTGTAGTGAAAATTGGTACGATTTTACATACCATAAATTGATGGACATAATTGAGTCAATTATGGACATCGTTAAATTTGGAATTGATTGATAATTTGAATAGGGAAAGTAATTCAAATTGGGGAATGATTCATAAGGAGTAATTAATCGTCTGAGACACAAGGTTAGGCTCTTTTATGGTGTAAGACTGCCCGGACCCGCCCGGCAAATCCAGCTGCCACAAATGCCAGTCTAATGTGAGAGGTCTTAGGCATAAATTAAACATGTAACAATTGTAAAGACACGAGGTTAGGCTCTTTTGTGGTGTAAGACTGCCCGGACCCGCCCGGCAAATCCAGCTGCCAAAAATGCCAGTCTAATGTGAGAGGTCTTTATGAGGTTACGGTCTTAATGAATTTAGAAACACTTAACCAGATAAGCATGTAGTGGACATGAGGGGGTTAAGTGGGTGCCTTGGGTGGCATGTGGAATCTAGTGGGTGCCTTTGGTGGCATTTGGAAATATGATTAGAAACACTTAACCAAAATTGAAACATGTAATTGAAACATGAATAAGAAGTGGGTTAAGTGGGATGTACTAGAGGGGACCAAGCTTAGGTGGATAGCTTGTGTCAAGTAATGGGGGCCCATTTCAATCAGTAACCCATACGTATCTTTGTGGGCTCGATCCAAGTCGAGGGCGGGGCACGCATACTGGGCTTGATTGTAAGAGGCCAAAACGGGTTAGCGGTGGCGACGCAAGTCCAACGGGTTCATATGCGTGTGTGGACCCGGGCTGGTAGGTAAGACGTTGTTGAATCATGTAGGTATAAGCTGTGCATTGTTGGTTGTATCGGGTTGCCACTTTGGGGAGTGATACACCTCACTGTATGGCCAACACGGGTATCTACTAGTTAGGGAGCCGATTTCTTGGGGGTAGTGGGTACACATAGTGGAGATAGGGGCAGGCGGCACCTATGAAGGCAGCTAGGGGTGCAGAAACTACCAATATCATTATTAAGTTCTGTAGGCGGGATCAACCTTTGGGTGACTAGTGGTGGTGCAGTATACTAGTGGTGGTGCAGTATAGCAATTATCCTATAGTGTTGGTGTAGTTTAGTAATTATCTTACAGTGGGTTAGGTGCGCTTTAACGATATCGTTGTTCATCTTGTTTCCTTATTTACTCTGTCATATTCAATGGTTCATGGTCATTTCCTTATTTTCCAACTTATGCCTTAGCCTAGTTACTTTGTTAATTATATTGTTAAAATTATCGCACTCGCCAGACTTTATGTCTGACCCCCTTTGTTTCCTCCTCTTTCCATCCTTCCCCCCCTCTAGGTGCTCGGGTTGGAACTAGCACCAGTGGAGCTTGATCTTGGACTGCTTTTAGAAGATTGCTTGGATCGCCGGAGTAAAGTTCAGCTTCTCTTTTATTTATGGCTATTTTGATGTTGGGAATTATGTCTTTTAGTTTATGTACTTTTGATAGTCAAGATGGATATTATGTACTTTGACTCTGGTTTTTGATGATGTAAGAAAACATATGTGTTTTATGCTGCAATGAAATAAAGTTTTAAATCTTTGAGTACTATTTATATCTGTCTTGTTGTTAAGTTTCTGTTCTATACTTACTTGAAATGCTCTATAGAAGTTAATGCATTCCCTTTGTGAGTGACATTAATGGACGTGGGGTGTTACATAATATGTGAGCGTGGCAAAGGAAAATGTGTTTTGTTCAATTTAGTCAAATTTAATCGACTAAAAGTAGCCATTTTTCAAAAGATCTCAGAATTCAACAAAATTAATTTTGGTAGGACCATATCGTCATAATAAAGCCAAACATATTTTTTCTGGAATTTTCTGAGTCCGTGTGTGGCCTCAGTGAATTTATTTATACAAATGAATTTATTTAATAAAGGATTTAAAAATTAAATTAAATAATTTAGGCCACAGACAACCGTTTGGGATGACGGGGCCTGGCCCATTGGATCCGGAATAGGTGTTATTAGCTAGGAAGGCCTGTCGTTTGCGCTGAATCGGAGTTATGTGAGAGATATTGGATTAAATTGTAAAATAACAATTTAAACAATATAAATATTTGAAAAATAGAAAAATCCTAGCACTATTCATCTTCTACAGCGTCGCCACCCACTTTTTAATGGCTGAAAACGTTCCTCACTTCTCCCTCTAAATTCTCCTCCATCTCCACGAATCAGGCTCCAAACCTTACACCATTCCAAAGCTCTTTCTTCCCTCTTTCAATCCATACCAAACTCACCCCGAACAATCACCTGTAACCCGAGCACCAGACCCTCAAACCTTCGGCCTTGCCACCGCCGTAACCCCCCACCACACGCCACTGAGTTGCCCCCCCTCCTCCGGTGAACACGCGCCACACACCCTCCTCGATGTCCCAGTCTCTGATCGGCCTCTCATACCCCGATCCACGAGAAAATTTGAACCCCAGGTTCGAACCCGATATTGAACATGGCGGCCTTGACTATCTGTGTAGGAGAAAGGTCTAATTTCATCCTTTTTTTATTTATTATTAAAATATTTATTACACAAATTAAATCATAACTCATTGACATGAACTCAGAATCTGACGATTTCAGTACCGTCGGGATCGTAATTTAGAGAGCTATTTTTCTAGACAAATTAGAAACAATTCTGAACAAGTTGAATTTTGGTCAAATTAAAAGCGGATCAATACTTTGGTGAGATTTCTTACTTTTAAATAATTAAATAATTTAATTATTTTTCTTGATTGTTTGAATCATTGTATGTACGTAAATAATATAGATCTGCGATAGGGTAATTTAGAATTTAGTTATTGTTTGTGTGATATTCTGATGTGTAGATCTACATGGTTGTTAATTTTTAGTCATGTTAGAATTCAGATCTGAAGTTATGTTTATTTCAAATCTAGTGATGATTAAACGAAATTATATTTTTATTCACAGATTAGATGTGAATAAGGACATGTGTTTTAAAAAGTGGATTTTTCATTCACCTTATAGTTGTGTATGAAAATATGACAAATAAAGAGAACAAAATTAGATGACACCTTTATTTACAATTTCTTTATAAATAAAAAGAACAAAATTAGATGACACCTTTATTTACAATTTCTTTGTAAATAAAAAGAACAAAATTAGATGACACCTTTATTTACAATTTCTTTGTAAATAAAAAGAACAAAATTAGATGACACCTTTATTTACATTTTCTATGTAAATGAAAAGAACAAAATTACGATTATACATTTTCTATGTAAATAGGATATGCAAAATGAAAGGATACATTTATTTACATTTTTTTTATGTAAATAGGATATGATAAACGAAAGAATACATTCATTTACATTTTTATGTATATAGGACACGAAAAGAAAAGAACACATTCATTTACATATTTAGAGTAAATAAACATGAAAAAGAAAAAGAATATTTTATTTACATTTACGTAAATAAAACATGATATACCACAAAAGAATATTTTATTTACATTTAGGTAAATAAAACATGAGAAAAAGAAAAAGTATTACATATTTTTGTTTGCATTTTTAGATGCAAACAAAAATAGAAAAAGAATTATACTTTTTATTTGCATTTTTATGCAAACAAAACATAGAAAAAGAGTTATACTTTTTAATGTAATTATAAACATAAGTTAGAAAAGAGAAGAAAAAGATTACATTAGGAAAGATTACATTTTTCAATGTAAGTAAAGAGTGAATAAGGGATTTTATTTTGCAATGTAATTAAAGAAATAATATAAAAGTTACATCTTGTAATGTAAATAAAAGATTACAAAAGAAAACAGGTGATGTAACAAAAGAAAGGAAAAGATTTCATTTTTCATAAATGTAATATAAGAAAAGAAAGGATTACATTTCTATATAATGTAACATAAGAAGGAAAAGGTTTACATTTTTACGTAATGTAAAAAGTTTACATTTTATTTGCATTATAGATGCAAATAAAAACATGAAATTTAGAAAGGATATCTTAATCACATTTTAGATGTGAATAAAAACATGAATTCACAAAGTGGATTTCTAATTACATTTTAGATGTCAATAAAATCAAGCTTAGAAAAAGTGAATTTTTATTTGCAAATTAGTTGCAAATAAAAAAAACATGCGTATATAAAGTACAGTTTCATTTGAAATTTAGTTACGAATAAAAACATGAATTTGAAAAGTACATTTTTATGCACATTTTAGATGTGAATAAAAACAGAGAATTAAAAGTGATATTTTTATCATCATTTTAATAGTTGAAATCGCCAAACGATTTATATATATAAATTAAAATTAAAATTAGACGAAACGCGCACGGCAGTTCGTGTTTCGGCAATCGTAACTTTAAACGATTATACCGAAAGATCCGACCATCGGATTCTCCCAAAACTAGAACAGTTATGACCGCTTTGGGAAGATCATTCTAACGATATAAATTTCCTCCAAATCCAATGGTTAGATTTCAAGACACGTGTAAATCAAAATTTGGTAAAAACAGTGCTAGGTCCGCCCATCGACCCGAAACGTCGTTTAATTATAATTGAGCTATTTTGAACAAATAAAAATAGCGATAAATCATTATAAATAAGAATTAACGATATAAAATGATTTAAATGATAATTATTCAAACAATTATTTGAAAAGACCAAGTTCAACTCATTTCAAATAATTATACGGCGATTTGAATCGAACAAATAAAAGACGATGATTGAAGACTGGCGATCTTCAACATCGAATGGATGGCTACTGATGCCCTGGACTAATTTGCTCTCAGGAAGGGGTTACAGTGGTAGTTGTCTGGACTTTCTTGTTGATTGTCCGAATATGCGAGCACTGATGAGAAATCAGGTGATTCCGGTTTCGTTCAGACCCGGAACGGACTTGTAAATGGAAGCGTGTTTGACGTTGGAGTTCATTCCATGTCAATTAAATCGATTTCTATCTAATATATATCCGTATGGTGGCGGAGAATTTCTTCTCTTGCTTGACACCCTCAGAGGGTATATATGGATAGTGGTTGGTCGCATGGTGTGAACTGTCAATGTGGCATGCCAAGATGCAATTAAGCAAGGCTTTTGTTGAAAAGTAGGTCTTGTGGTTGATGATCAAAGCATAGCCTGTTTAGGCGCAGCTTTGTGTATAGCGTGACTTAGTGAGCTTCACACCCCGATATGAGACAAAAACGGGATTAGGACTGCAGGGAGTGCACACGTTTCTTTCTAGCTAAGAAGTGATGTCAGTGACCTACCAGCCCTGACATTTTTACTTATGTGGATGTTGTATTATGAGGTACCTCGGTTTTATAGGTTTTTAGTGGCCATATAGAGGTTCAAAAGAACCGGGAAGCGTGTGTTCAGGAATTGCCAATCCACTAACGTTATGTGTGGACCGGCCCTGAAGATCCAAGGGTTCACTGCGGGGAATCCTGAGGCATTTGCTAGAGTATCTCGAATCGGAGAGGACGATCCCTAGCCTCGATTCATGATGGAAACCAAATCTCCAATACGACATTACGATTTTGATTCAAAACTTATACATGGAGGCATAATATATGGTACTTATGCCGTCTAGGATCGATATATTTACTTTGAAGTATTTTTATATTGATTAGACACTAATAATAATATTAAAATATTATTTTATACGTATCAAGTCATGTTTGATCATTATAAGGTAAAACTCTATCCTCCGGTTTGCGATGCATTGTGTGATGGGACTTGAGTCTTATAATGATTTCATTTTTCCAAAAAGTCATTGCGTTATTTTGTATCAAATTTATTTATTTATACACTGGCAATTAAATGGAGTAAACCCGTTCCGCGTTAGCGGCGTGGTCCTGTCATTTGCCACTTTGTTAAATAGTGTAGAAAGATTTCTCATACTAGTCCCATGACTGGCTCGAAGTTCGTTTCACTTTGCAAATTCGGGTGCCCTCTCTTTACATGGGCAACCAAGTGACAGGTTTTAGGGAGACACATTCTGGATCCGAGCTGCTGAGGAAGGAGACGAAGACCACTCTTTTATCTTTATTTCTGCTTTAGAGATTTTATTCCATCTTTGTATTTTGATGTACGTTATGAAGTTGAGATCTATTTTCTTTTGAGACTTATTTCCTTTTCATTCAGACTTTCTGTTTTGCTAAGTGGATGTTGTAACTGCGTACTCTATTGTTCAGTTGCTATGATGTTATGACATTTATCTTTCCGCTGCAATGTTTTTGTGTTGTGATATTATTATGAGATCTGTTATTGTTGTAAATATGTCGTATTCCAAATGATTATCCTTGCTTTCGTTCCACGGAAGTCTGGGGTCATCACACTATTTGTGCTTCTGTTCGTCCTATCAAACTTTTGTTGTTTGCATGTTGTTGGATCCTTTCAGCTCTAATAATAAGCCCAGACCCTACTTTCTACTTCCAGTGAACTTCATAAAGTATGCTTCTTCCAAATAATGATATGCAGTACTCTATCGAAAATCAAAAGCTGATTCAAATCTCATGCAAACTATTCATAACTTATTTAAGAATGTTAGATGGTTCTTGCGTATAATACAATTTAGATAGATGTGAAACTAGTCCAACTATATAGTAGAAAGCATTCATTACTTCAATTAGATAGTCTTTTCTTTGTTATGTAAAACGTGTTAAGTTTAAAAAAAAATTGTTACATCGCTTCGCTGTGCACTGGATGCACATGCGTGATCACTCCCATGACCATCTCACCTCCACTGCCATCGTCACAAACTCCACTGTCATGCCTGAAACCAGTCATGCCATCAGAGCTTTAACCAAATTCGACTAAGCCCACAAGCTAAATGGAATTCCTACGCCAACCTTCCTGGCTTTAGCACAAAAACCATCACCATGCTTCTGTTTTCATGTCCTTCTTCCAACTTTGAATTGAATCACACTCTAGTTGACCATATACGTTAGTTTTATTCCTCTGCCCATTCATTCTAATATGACCAAGTCCGCATCACTTGATAAATTTGCCACTTAGGTTACCCGCTTATACAAAATATTGGTTATTACTGTCTATTATATTTCCAGTTTTGATCAATCCCTCTTGTCTAAATCTTCTATTTCCAGGGGCTAAAACCTTAAACACTTTAATATTTGAAATGATATGATGGTTGTTAATTAACTTACATACCAGGATTCTAAATAAAACAATATAGAAATTTGTAAGTGTTTTACTCACCTATTATTATCGCTATATATCTCTGTTTCTCAAAATTCCAACCTCAAGTCATATTCTAACTTATTTGCGGAGACTACACCCTTAAACAACATCAATATTTGCAATGAAAATTATGGATACATTTCAATAGATATATAGTTTTAAAGCCTCTAATTAACAGTTATTATAAGCAATAGAGTGAGGTATTTACTCACTTATATATATTATTGTTTTTTTTGCATTATTCTTTCTCTAGTTGTTTTAAAACTTCTAGTCCTAGGCTAATAGTTTTAGAGATTAACCCTTGTACAAACTTAATTATTTGATTGGTCAGTGTGTAGAAATACAACACTTGCGTTCACCATTTATCCGCAGGTGAATAATTAATTCCATTCTTAGAACACATTTAGTAACTGCGTTTCAGTTTATAATATACTAGTATGTAAACAATAATTTATTTTCTCTGTGCAAATGAGAATACAAAACCAAATCCCTTGACTACAATTCCACGATAACTACACCACAATATCAGATCTAATTTATAGAAAGGAGAATTAAGAGTGGCCGAGATCTTAAGTGTTTACCCACCTAATATGCTACTGTGTTGCTTTGTTCACTGTTTATTTATTTTTAGTGATTCAAACAATAAGATTACCATGTACATAAGATATCGTTCGATCAGTAGTACTTCATGGGACATAGGTTTGAATACAATACCTACATATCTTTATTTTTAAAGGAAGAAATTTTGGGGTTTACACACCGCGTATGTATTACTCTATTTTCGGTTCACCGCCTTGCTTTGTATTTTTTGCTTTAGGAATTTGTTCTTAGCCATTTTGTCCACTGCTATGTCATTTGTATTCCAGGTTCTTGACCATTTATAATTCTAGGCTTTTCACTTCATTGTACTCGCCATTACTCCTTCCATATTTTTGTTCTTAGTTTACATTTGTTTTCCAGTGGAGTGTGTGAATTTGAGTAGTTTAGTGGAGTGTTTATAGGTGATAAGTTAAGGATTTAACGCGGGTAGGTACTGAGGGATAGAGAGTGTAGATATTGAGGCATAAAGAGTCATGTTGTGGCAGCCTTAAGTGGAGTTTATTTGTGGTTAGCCTGCTTGCATGAGCTGACTGACAAGAAGTTATGCAAGGTCGGCTAGATTGATGTACACATTTGTGTACAATGCTATGTGTTAAAGGTTCTACAAGCTAGTGGTTTAGGTAGGAAAAGTATAAGCTGGCGCTAAGGTGATAGGATATGTTAGACTAGGCTAGGATGCCATGTATGCAGCTATACAGAGATGTGGGTTTCCCTTTGGATGCCTAAACTTTGATCTTAAGCAATTCTACCATTCCATGTTTTTGTTGCCACATTTACACATGTATATTTGCTACCTATATTTACAAATCATGCTCAACATCCAAGGCAAATCAGCATATTTAGGCCTATGTACTTAGCTGCACAACCTATGTGCATATACATATATATGTAGATATATATATCTGTGTGTGCTTAATGTATTCATAACTTAAGCTTAGCATCTAAGGAATATCAACCAAATTAAATGGATTCGATTTCTTCTTTCCTATCATATCAAAGCTTCTTTTCCGTCTAAGCACAAATCAACCAGTGTCATGTTATCTTGTCTTTCTAAATCACTTAAACGCTACATTCATTGTATTTACAATCATGTCTCCTTATATACATATGTATGAAGTTAGAATGATATTTACTTAAGTTATTCTATGTCTATAAGTTAAAAGAAGTTTTCATGTAAACAAAAATGGTTAAAATACATTCACTTGTTAATATATACATAGAAAAATGATTATCCAAATTTACTTGGATTTGATCTTATTAATATTATCAAATTAATACTACAAATATGTAGAAATCACATTTTACACCAGTTAATAAGTAACTTTATATTCACCTAAGATAAAATAATTAAAAGCGATAAAAGAATAATTACTTGATTTTTATGCCTGTATTCATTGATTACTGAATTTTAAACCGTCACCAAATATATTTATATGGAATTTCCCCGATATTCTCCATATATATAAATCTTATTTACTTAGTTAAATTAATTTACCACTTTAATCTACATATTATACATTGTAAAAATTAGTTCAAAAGCTGGGTCGTTACAATCTACCTCCCTTAAAAGAATTTCGTACTCGAAATTAAAGAGTAACGAGGTGATTCTAAATATATCTAACATCATAGACTTATATACATATATAAGCTATATATACCCACCATCATATAGCACATGTAATTTGTCTATCAAATAACAAAAAAAACATACCATACACACATCAACAATCAGCTATCAATCACAGTCATTTTCATAACTAAAAATATCTGGTATTACAATTGGAAAACATTTTCATTTATATTTATGCATTTCTATTCTTTGACATTCATCAATCACCGACTGTAAATCAACAAGAAAATAATCCCCTAAGTATCAACCTCGAATACCGAAATCAACATCAGATCGACAATTAGAAAATCATTTAACTTAACCAATCTCCAATCAGGTTCCAATTTCTTAACTCCATAACTTAATTACTATTGACCTAAATATCTCTGATTATAATTGGAAAATAATTCCAAAGCTTATCTACTCCATTAATTTGGATCAATCTTGTTCAAACATATTTATCTGCCTAATTTTTTTTACTCCAATCAAATTCAATTCTATTTAACTTGAATTTACTATTTTAATCTTGCTCCAGTTGAATTTTCCAATTCAAGAATCCTAACTACTGGCTTTATTTCAAAACAGTTTGAACTCACGTATCTCTATTCCACTTCAAATCGAAAACCTCTGAGTTCATCCAAAATTTTTGTTTTTCTCAAACACCATTCCAGTTTTTCTTATTAGTATATTTCATTATCTACACAGATTTAATTTGGTTCATCGTATAACCATTTCAATTTTATAATCTGACACCAGATTGTAATAGCAACTTACACAGCTGATAATAATAATAATTTAAAAAAAGTTATTCTTTTTATATCAAAATAAATTTTGAGTAAAATTATTTCATTTACCCAAATTTTAAAACAATACTATGTCAAATTATTCTGCTCAAGAGTTTAGAAACACATATCGATACAGTTTCAATTACCATATCGACCAGAATCGGTAAACCACTCGACAAACCAATCAATACAATATAAAATAGTTTTTATATAAATTTACAAATACGCGCTCGTATATATAGACTCAACTCAATCTAGGGTATTACTAACCCCATCTTTATGGAGTTAAGCCACGGAGCTAAGGTTATTACTAAACTGTTGCTCTGGTACCAACTGTAACGACCCGAAAAGTTCTGATCCTGATTATCAATACTTATGCATATCCTATATCACATATCGACTAATCAACCATCAGAAATTAATAGATCGTAAATAGAAAGAAATCAGTGGGTAAGAAATATAAAGAAATTTAGAATAGAAGAAAAAAAAGAACTGAGCACAACAAAATCAGAGTATAACGAATCTCACAGCGGAAATGAATAAAATATATTATATAACATCTTAAAATACAAAACTATATTTTACTTATACACATCATCAGAGTACAGCTCATATAAAACACAATGGAAACAAAGTTTATATATCTAATGTTGAAACCTCTTACTCCAAGCTCCTTTAAGAGAATCTGTAAAATCCTAAAACACTTGACTACCCACACAAATTCGGGCACCCAAGAGTTTAGGGAAAACATAGAAAATAAACTTTGAGTTAGTCATGGGACTGGTGTGAGTAAACAATTTTAAACAGATCGATTTAACATTCAAAAACCCTTTTGAAATAAATGATATTCGTAAGACAGATCAACACAAAAATACGGATGGTTTTTACCTTACTATAACCCAAAATATTTTGAAATCGTATGTATCATCTGATATTATGATAGTGTCCAAATACAAATAAATAGCAATCTAGCGGAACGCTTGCATCTTACGCTCCACATATATAGTATACAATCAAAACGGCGGGCGCCTATTTGATAATGGGTTTTGACTATGACAAGGTATGGAACCACCTTCCGATAGTGTATCTCTAGAGGGGAATACACTGGGTTCAGCAAGAACATCTTGCCACCTGGCCCTCACATGACCGACCACTCATTTCGCTTGAGTGTATCTAATGTATATCACCAACGGTTGGGATCAGCAACCGTTTCCCAAAAGGGACAACATTGAATAGACTAAAGAAGAAAATGGATTTTCTCTATATAGGAGATTATACACCCTAATGGGAGCGACCCACATAGACATGCTGGCTGCCCGATTTTTTTCATTTCCTGGTTGTGAGGCTTGAGGTTTGAATTTACCTTTAGAAAATTTGGCCAATATCACTTTGAATGCCACATTGTCAGAACTGCCATGTCACTAATTGACGTCTACAAATATATTGTGACTGTAAAAGAAGTGCCCTTCTTTGCCATCAACTTGGTATATTTGTAAAAATCAACGTACGTGGTTTTCAGGAAATACTCTATCAGACATTCATCCATACAAGTCATCCAGGAACAGGACGAACTGAAGGCACTCTCCTACTGCATCCACTATAGGAATCACCCCATGGATCAGTAGCGAGTAGTCCTTGCAAATCCGAAGATTCCAATCATGACAAAATCACTATCAAATATCTTCAGGAGCGACCTAGAGAAATTTATCAAGTAGTTCTTCCGCTCATGAAGATCTACGGTCTTCACTCTCTCCATTTTTATAAGTATATCTACAGGTTAGTTTACAATCATAAAGCTAGTTCGAAGTGGTTTTGGGTCCAGTTCACATCCCGGTCTCTTTGAACTTACACGTAGGAGACATTTATTTGATAGTTGGTGTTTTAACTATCAAATTAAAACAATGTAGATAAATAAAACTATTTATTTAAATTATTACATCATATATAATTTTCATAATATACCCATTCAACTTATATAATCCCATTTCTAAATTCCAGAACAATTATTGGTAAAAGATGGTCAAAAGTAAGTAAAACGTGTCAATGTTTTATTTTAATTAATCTAGATTCGATTGATCACTTCATATTATAACAGATAATTAACAACAATCATTCATCACCATAATGATCAACTATGATTTTATTTTAAACTAATAATAGTTTGAAAATATTCGATCGTCGATGTTTTAGCTATCAACCTTAGAGATAAGTATGTTAACAACTCAGACCATTCTTAATATCTTCAGTTTGACTACAATTTATCGAATGATTAGTCGAAACGAAGTAGCACTCAAATGTCATATTGAAAACAGATCCAGGTTTCATTACTAATATCATTCAGTTCAGATCTAAAGGAATCAAGATATAATCATATCATGGAGAAAATTTATTTTGCATTTAATTATCACGACCTGTCAGTTCAAATTAAATTACCTGCTCAAGTCAACTTTAATTTTTAGAAAGTGCATTGATACAATACGTGTCAACGTTTTATTATTTCAAGTAAACAATCACCTTGTAATGTTGTCATATAGTTCTTAAATGATTTATCTTGGATTACCATAATTTCCAAGACTTATTAAAATAAGTTACGTGAAAGAATAATGTTTATTTCGTAGATTTATTTTTTTAGTTTTTAAATTAAATTAAGTAATAAATGTATACTAATGAGCATCTAACTTATGTAACGAAAATAAATCAATTCTATACATAGTGTTAAATTACTAATCAAAATAATTTTCTAAATCAATCCATGTAAATTTTAATAAGTTTAACAATTAAGCCATTTCAACCCAATTCGACACGTCTGAGCAAAATTTCAGCCCATACATTACAGTTGAACACTTAAGAAATTCTTCTATAAGAAAGGTATTAACATTTTACTCATTTATTTCATTCATATCGGGCCCAAGCCCACTTACGCTCATGAAACAGATTGTCCAGGTCTCCCTCAGAATTCCTATATCGTGCAAGCAACTGCCAGATGTCTTCTTTATTATATCATAAGTTTTATTTTATTTCCTACCAAACTCATTCCATCCCAATTATATATAACAAGTAAGAGTGATGGAAATTCAAATAAAGGAGTGAGTTGATACTCAAAACCCTTTATGTTGTTTTCCAAACAAGCTCACCGATCACTGAAATGCGCAAGGACCTCACTTGGAATACCCATTCCAAAAGTAAAATCATATGCTTTAATACTTCTTTCAAGAGCTACAAGTAATAATAGAAATTATATTTTCCACTTGTCTTGTTTTCGTCAAACTATCATGACAGGCTAAGCCTGAATCTTTAGGCGATCCTCCTTCAAATTTATCCGATCCCCTGCTGGATTGCACTCTCCTCATGTTGTTGCCGTTCTATCTGGGCCTCTGTTCGTCCTGTCAAACTTTGGTTGTTTTCAAGCTATTGGATCCTTTCAGCTCTAATAACAAGCCCAGACCCGACTTTCTACTTCTGGTGAACTTCATATAGTATGCTTCTTCCAAATAATGATATGCAGTACTCTATCGAAAATCAAAAGCTGATTCCAATCTCATGCAAACTGTTCATAACTTGTTTAAGAACGTTAGTTGGTTCTTACGTATTATACAATTTAGATAGATGTGAAACTAGTCCAACTGTATAGTAGTAAACATTCATTACTTCAATTAGATAGCCTTTTCTTTGTTATGTATGTTAAGTTTCAAATTATTATATATATTTTTGTTACATCGCTTCGTTGTTCACATGCACGATCACTTTCATGACCGTCTCGCCTCCATCGCCATTGTCACAAACTCCTTTGTCATGTCTGAAACCAGACATGCCATCAGAACTTGACCCAAATTCGACCAAGCCCACAAGGTAAATGGAATTCCTACGCCAACCTTCCTGGCTTTAGCACTAAAACCATCACCATGCTTCTGTTTTCATGTCCTTCTTCCAACCTTGAACTAGATCACAATTTGGTTGACCATATAAGCTAGTTCTATTCCTCTGCTCATTCATTCTAATACGACCAAGTTCGCATCTTGATAAATTTGCTACTCAGGTTACCTGCTTATACAAAATATTGTGTACTACTGTCTATAATATTTCCAGTTTTTAATCAATCTCTCTTGTCTAAGTCTTCTATTTCAAGGGACTAAACCCTTAAACACTTTAATGTTTGTAATTATATAATAGTTATTGATTAAATTACATACCAGTATTCTAAATAAAACAATATAGAAATTTGTAAGTGTTTTACTCACCTATTATTGTCACTATATATCTCTATTTCTCAAAATTCCAACCTCAAGTCATATTCTAACTTATTTGCAGAGACTACACCCTTAAACAACATCAATATTTGTACCAAAAATTATGGATACATTTAAGCAGATATATAGTTTTGAAGCCGCTAATTTACAGTTAATATAAACAGTAGAGTGAGGTATTTACTCAACTCATACATATATATATATTACTATTTTTTTGTATTATTATTCTTTCTCTGGTTGTTTTAAAAGTTCCAGTCCTAGCCTAATAGTTTAAGAGATTAACCCTTGTACAAACTTAAATATTTTGACGGCCAGTGTGTAGAAATACAATACATGTGTTCACCGTTTATCCATAGGTGAATAACTAATTCCATTCTAAGAAAACACTTGGTAATTGCGTTTCAGTTTATAATATACTAGTATGTAAACAATAATTATTTTCTCTGTGCAAATGAGAATACAAAGTAAAATCCCTTAACTACGATTCCACGATAATTACACTACAATATCAGATATAATTTTTAGAAAGAAGAATTAAGAGTGGCCGAGATCTTAAGTGTTTACCCATCTAATATGCTACTGTGTTACTTTGTTCACTATATATTTATTTTTAGTAATTCAAACAACAAGATTACCATGTACATAAGATACCATTCGATCAGCAGTACTTCATGGGACATAGGTTCGAATAAAATGCCTACATATCTTTATTTTAAAGGAACAAATTTTGGGGTTTACTCACCGCGTATGTATTACTATGTTTTGTTGTTCATTGCCTTGCTTTGTATTTTTGCTTCAAGGTTTTGTTCTTAGCCATTTTGTCCACTACTATGTCATTTGTGTTCTTGGTTCTCAGCCATTTATAACACCAGGCTTTTTTACTTCATGGTACTCACCATTACTCCTTCCATGTTTTTGTTCTTAGTTTACATTTGTTTTCCAGTGGAGTGTGTGAATTTGAGTAGTTTAGTGGTGTATTTATAGGTGATAAGTTAAGGCTTTAACTCGGGTAGGAACTCAGTGATAGAGAGTGGAGATACTGAGGCATCAAGAGACATGTTGCGGCAGCCTTAAGTGGATTTGTTTTGTGGTTAGGCTGCCTGCATGAGCTGATTGACAAGGAGTTATGCAAGATCAGCTAGATTGATGTACACATTTGTGTACAATGATATGTGTTAAAGGTTCTACAAGCTAGTGGTTTGGGTAAGAAAAGTATAGGATGGCGCTATGGTGATAGGATATGTTAGACTGGGGTAGGATGTCATGTCTGCAGCTATACATAGATGTGGGTTTCCCTTTGGATGCCTAAACCTTGATTTTAAGCAATTCTGCCATTTCATTTTTTTGTTGCCACATTTACACATGTATATGTGCTACCTATATTTACAAATCATGCTCAACATCCAAGGCAAATCAACATATTTAGGCCTGTGTACTTAGCTGCATAACCTACGTGCATATATGCATATATATATATATATATATATATATATATATATATATATATATATTTGTGTGTGTGTGATTAATGTATTCATAACTTAACCTTAGAATCTAAGGAATATCAACCAAATTAAATGGATTTGATTTCTTATTTCCTATCATATCAATGCTTGTCTTCCGTCTAAGCACAAATCAACCAATGTCATGTTACTATCTTGTCTTTCTAAGTCACTTAAATGCCACAATCATTGTATTTACAATCATGTCTCCTTATATACATATGTACGAAGTTAGAATGATATTTACTTAAGTGATTCTATGTCTACAAGTTAAAACAAGTTTTCGTGTAAACAAAAATGGTTAAAATACATTCACTTGTTAATATATACATAGAAAAATGATTATCAAAATTTACTTGGATATGATCTTTTTAATATTATCAAATTAATACTACAAATAAGAAGAAATCACATTTTACACCAGTTAATAAGTAATTTTATTTTCACCTGAGATAAAATAATTAAAAGCGATAAAATAATACTTACTTTTTTTATATGCCTGTATTCATTGATTACTGAATTTTAAACCATCACCAAATATATTTATATGGAATTTCCCTAATATTCTCCAGATATATAAATCTTATTTATTTAGTTAAATTAATTTACCAGTATAATCTATACATTATAGATTAAAAAAATTAGTCTAAAAGTTGGGTCGTTACAATCTACTCCCCTTAAAAGAATTTCGTCCCCGAAATTAAAGAGTAATGAGGAGATTCTAATTATATCTAACATCATAGACTGATATACATATATAAGTTATATATACCCACCATCATATAGCACACACAATTTGTCTATCAAACAACAAACAAAACATACAATACACATATCAATAATCAGCTATCAATCACAGTCATTTTCATAACTAAAAATATCTAGTATTATAATTGGAAAATATTTTCATTTATATTTACGCATTTCTATTCTTCAACATTCATCAGTCCCCGACCGTAAATCGGCAAGAAAACAATTCCCTAAGTATCAACCCCAAGACCGAAATCAACATCAGACCAACACTTAGAAAATCATTCAACTTAACCAATCTCTAGTCAGATTCCAATTTTTTAACTCCATAACTTAATTTCTATTGACCCAAATATCTTTGATTATAATTGGAAAATAATTCCAAAACTTATCTACTCCATTAATTTGGATCAATCCTGGTCAAACATATTTATCTGCCTAATTTTTTTACTCCAATCAAATTCAATTCTATTCAACTCGACTTTACCATTTTAATCTTATTCCAAATGAATTTTCCAATTCCAGAATCCTACCTACTGGTTTTATTTCAAAACAGTTTGAACTCACATATCTCTATTCCACTTCAAATCCAAAACATCTGAATTCATCCAAAACATTTTGTTTTTCTCAAACACCATTCCATTTTGTCTTATTAGTATATTTCTTTATCTATACAGATTTAATTTGGTTCATCGCATAACTATTTCAATTTTATAATCTAACACCAGATTCTAATAACTACCTACACAGCCGATAATAATAATAATTTCAAAAACCACTATTCTTTTTATATCAAAATAAATTTTGAGTAAAATTATTTTATTTACCCAAATTTTTAAACAATACTGTGTCGTATTATTCTGTTCAAGAATTTAGAAACACATATCTATACAGTTTCAATTACCATATCGACCAGAATTCAAAAACCACTCGACAAACCAATCAATACAATCTAAAACAGTTTTTATATAAATTTACAAATACGCTCCCGTATATATAGACTTAACTCAATCTAGGGTATTACTAACCCCATCTGTATCGAGTTACGTCACAGAGCCAAGGTTATTACTAAACCATTGCTCTGATACCAAATGTAACACCCGAAAATTCCGATCCTGATTATCAATACTAATACATATCCTGTATCACATATCGACTAATCAACCATCCGAAATTAACAAATCGTTAATAGGAAGAAGTTAGAGGGTAACAAATAGAAAGAAAGAAAATTAGAATAGAAGAAAAAGAAGAACTGAGCACAACAAAAGCAGAGTATAACGAATCTCACAGCAGAACTGAATAAAATATATTATATAACATCTTGAAATACAAAACTATATCTTACTTACACACATCATCAGAGTAGAACTCATATACAACACAGCGGAAACAAGGTTTATGTAACACCCCGAATTTCAGTTAATGCTAAATTCACTAATTGCAGAATTAATAATCTCAAATGTGAGAATTGGGGGAAACGGGCTGCGTCATTGCGTTCGTCTCGGAAAAATACGCAGAATAGAGTCCGAAATTTTGTAAATCGGAGTCCGTATGGCCCAGTTATGGCCCAATGAAGTTTGCAGAAAATTCAAAGTTAAAAACAGATTTAAAAATTAAAAATCAGATTTCGAAATTGGAGCCAGCAGGGGGCCAGGCGGGAAACTTCCCGCCCTACCCATGTCGACAGGGATGTCGACAGGCCTGTCGACTGGGGAGTCGACTGCCCTGTCGACTTGCCTGTCGACAGGGGGTGTCGAGCCAGTTGGCTTGGGTGCACCAGATCTGGTTTTCTGGCTAGGGCTGGGCTGTGTTCTAGAGATTTCCTAAATCTGACGGACCTAATCTAACCTAGGGTTAATCCTATGGTCTAAAACACACCCTAATCCTATAAATACACCCTAATGCAAGCCTAATCCATAATTAAAATAGAAATGATGGCCTCATGCCGCCAAAATCAAACTTAAGAGGAGCCTCCACTAATTTATGAAGGAAGTTGCAAGCTAATCAACCTCTAATCATCATCTTCTTCATATTTAGCAACTAGTTCTACTTCCTAAGTTTGCTAATCTTGGTTTTGGTGAGTTCCTATGCCTTTAGCAAGTAATTGCTAAACTAATTAGGATAGGATATTAGGAGGCTATGGATGTAAATGTGGATTATGCAAGTTGTGGTTGTCATATGTTATAAGTTCATATGTAAACTTGCCTCTTTTATGATATGATGTGTCATGTAAGTTCATATGCAAGTTTTATGCAAGTTTATATGTAAGATCATATGCAAGTTTGCCTCTTTTTATGATATGCATAACATATGCGAGTTTGCCTTTGTGATATGACATGATTCATGTGCAAGTTAGTCTCTTTTTATGATATGCATAACATATGCGAGTTTGCCTTTGTGATATGACATGATTCATGTGCAAGTTAGTCTCTTTTTATGATATGCATAACATATGCGAGTTTGCCTTTGTGATATGACATGATTCATGTGCAAGTTAGTCTCTTTTTATGATATGCATGATATATGCAAGTTTGCCTTTGTGATATGACATGATATGCAAGTTTTATGCAAGTTCATATGCAAGTTCTATGCAAGTTTTATGCAAGTTCATATGCAAGTTTTATGCAAGTTCATATGCAAGTTCATATGCAAGTTTGTCTCTTTTTATGACGTGCATAACATATGCAAGGTTGCCCCTATGAATGACATGTTATGTAAACGAATTACGTGGGAAAACGATAGGGTTAATATACATGATTATAAAAAGGTGTAAAGTTGTTATGATTAAGCATAACATAAAATGAATGGACATAATTGGGAATTTACCTATTAAGTTAGGTCTACCCACATTATGGAGTTGGGAATTTACCTATTAAGTTAGGTCTACCCACACTATGGAATTGGGAATTTACCTATTGAGTTAGGTCTACCCATATTCCTAAAAAAATGTGTAATTAATTAGGGATAATTAATTATGGGGGTGATTAATTAGGTGTAATTAATCAACTAAGACACGAGGTTGGACGCTTTTGTAGCGGAAGTCTGCCCGGAACCGACCGACCATCCAGCGGCTACAAATGATTGGCCCAATGTGAGAGGTCTTAGTCATAAATTAAATACGTGATTAAAGTAAAGACACGAGGTTAGACCCTTTTGATGACAGAAGTCTGCCCGGAACCAACCGGCATATCCAGCAGTCATAAAAGACGGTCTAATGTGAGAGGTCTTTATGAGGTCATGATCTTAATTAATTAATTAAGAAACACTTAACCATATTAGCATGTAGAGGGACATGAGGGGTTAAGTGGGTGCCTTGGGTGGCATGTGGAAATCTAGTGGGTTGCCTTGGGTGGCAATAGAAAATACAATTAGAATACTTAACCAAGTGGAAACATGTAATTAAACATGATTAAAGGGTTAAGTGGGATGTACTAGAAAAAGGGACAGGCTTAGGTGGGTAGCTTGTGGGGGGCCCATTTCAACCAGTAACCCATACGTATCTTATTGGGCTCGACCCATGTCGAGGACGGGACACGCGTACTGGGCTTGACTATAAGAGGCCAAAACGGGTTAGCGGTGGCAACGCAAGTCCAACGGGTTTCATATGCGTGTGTGGACCCGGGCTGGTAGGTAAGACGTTGTTGCATCGTGTAGATATAAGCCGTGCACCGTTAATTATATCAGGTTGCCACTTTGGGGAGTGATACACCCCACTGTGGGGCCGGCACGGGTATCTACGGTAGGGAGCCGATCGCTTGGGAGTAGTGGGTACACCTAGTGGAGATAGGGGCAGTCGGCACCTATGTAGTCAGCTAGGGGTATACGAAACTACTGGGTAAATTTTCTAAGTCCTTGGGAGGGATCAACCTTTAAGTAAGAATGACTGGTGTGGTGCAGTGTAGTAATTATCCTTGGGAGGGTGAATGCGTCTTTATCGTTATCTTAGTTCACTCTAAGTCTGATTGGCTACTGAGTGTAGTCATTTATCCCCAGTCACACCGTACCAAGTTATATCATATCCTTATTACTTTAATGATTACATTGTTAAGGTTATAGGACTCGCTCAGACTTATGTCTGACCCCGTTGTTTTTATCTTTTTCCCAACCCTCAGGTTCTCAGAGTGGGCCCAGCACGAGTGGGCTTTGATCAGGCTTCTTTTATTACTCTCTTGGAGCTTGGACCCTAGATGTAGAGCTCAGCTTACCCTTTTCTTTTATGGCTATCAGTTCATGTATTGGGATTATGTATTTTTATTTATCATGATGGATATTTGTACTAGACTCCTATTATGGTTTTGTGATGTAACCAGACATGTTCTATTTTCCGCTGCAAGTTGAAATGATGTTTTAAATTTTCAAGTATTACTTATATCTGTCTTGCTGTAATTACTCTGTTCTATATTCACTCAAAATACTCCACCGATGTTATGGCATTCCCTTAGAGAGTGACCATAGCGGGCGTGGGGTGTTACACGTGGTATCAGAGCAAAGGTTACCGGAACAGATAAAATTTTTAGAAAACTATTTTTCTAAAAACATTTTTGGAAGAAATATTTTCAAAAACATGTCTTTAAAGAGAAAAGTTTTTGAAAGAAAAGCATAATCCCCAATGGCCATATCTTTGTCCTTCAAATTCTCCGTTTTGAATCTTTCCTTTTTCGTTTCAGCATGGCTGAGGATCTTAACTTTCCGGAGGGTGTGACGATACCAGTATGGTATAGGAGATTGATGGAGGCTAGGGCCACCACTGCGGGTCCAGCAAATGTTCCTCCACCAACCGTAGCACCCGATCTTCCCCCTCCCCCTCCTCCTCGCACGGATACTTTTGCTAAGACTTGCAAGGAATTCAAAGCTATGGGAGGGAAACCTTTTCAAGGATCTGAAACTTTTGTGGAGGCTAGAGATTGGCTTAAGGAGGTGGAAGAGTTGATAGATATCTTTGAGATGGAAGAAGGAAAGAAAGTCAAGTTAGCTGCTTGGTTAATGAAGGGAGAGGCCTCATACTGGTGGGAGGTCACTAATGGAGAACGCCCCGTTGACTCTTGGGCGGATTTTAGGCAAAGATTTGTGGCAAAGTTTCTCTCAAGGGCGGAGGAAAACTTGTATATGGAAAGATTCTTGACTCTAAAGCAAGGAAATCTCTCAGTGAAGGAATATGTTAACAAGTTTAATCAATTGGCAAGGTTTGGCCTAGACATGGTGAATACACCTGAGAAGAAGGCTTTGAGGTTCGTGAAAGGCTTGAATGAACCGATGCATGGTTTGGCTATGACTCATATCCCTATGGGGGCCACCTTTGAGAAGCTAGTTGACATGGCACTCATGCATGAAGAAGAGAAGGGTCCCAATGCCAATAAGGCACCTGAGAAGAAGGGAGATCAAAAGAAACCTCAGCAACAACAGCAAAACAAAGGTGGGAAAGGCAACGGTGGCAAGGGCAAGAAGAAGTGTTTCAATTGTGGGACACCTGGCCATCTAAGCAAGGATTGTCGCAAGAAGAAGAAGACTGGCTGCTTCCACTGTGGCGAAGCAGGGCATCTAGTGAAGGATTGCCCTAAGAAGGGGCAAAGGACGGGATCTACCTCAGGAGGACAGGTGCAAGCTCTTATGGCACCGAGTCAGGCTAGGGGGCAAGTACAGGCTCTCGCGGTTCCACCGATTCAGGAAAGAGGTAGAACTATCTCCGTTGAAAGTCTGGTTTTTCTATTTGATCATCCTGTCCGTACATTGTTTGATTCAGGCGCATCGCATTCGTTTATCTCATCATCATTAGTTGAGTCACTGCACTTAGACACCAGTCTGGTAGATGATCCCTTGGTTGTTTCAAACCCAATCGGGGGCTCCACTTATTTGTCCATGATATGTTTGGGTTTGAAGATTTCTATACTTAGCATTGAGTTTAGATGTGATGCTTTTGTTTTGGGCTTCACGGGCTATGGGTTGATTTTGGGCATGGACTGGTTATCCAGTAATGGTGCCGTTCTTGATTGCGAAAGGAGAGTTGTTAGGCTCATGACCCGCTTGGGTAACACTCTCGAGATCTCTTGTAATCCCATGGATTCTGTTATGCTAAGTTATCTTGAATCGCTTGACGCTTCGGTCGAGAGTTTGCAATCTGTTAGAGTGGTCCGGGAATACTCGGATGTGTTTGAGGAGGTGAAGGGCTTACCTCCGAAGCGGGAGATTGACTTCCGAATATATCTGGTGGATAATGCTAAACCTGTATCTTTACCAGTGCGCCACATGGCTTTTCGTGAGAGGAGGGAACTCCATAAGCAAGTAGGGGAGTTGCTTGAGAAGGGGTTCATAAGACGAAGTATATCGGAGTGGGGTGCTCCAGTAGTTTTTGCTACGAAGGCGGATGGGTCCCTCAGACTTTGTGTAGACTACAGAGAACTCAACAAGCTCACAAAGAAGAATAGACACCCATTGCCGAGGATTGATGATCTTTTCAATCAGTTGGTTGGCGCTTCAGTATTTTCTCAGTTGGACTTAGCCACGGGGTTTCATCAGTTGAGGGTGGCTGAGGATAGCATAGACAAGACTGCCTTTAGGACTCCGGATGGTTTCTATGAGTGGCTGGTGATTCCATTTGGGTTGACGAACGCCCCTGCATACTTTGTTGATTTGATGAGTAGGGTGTTCAGGGAGTTCCTTAATAAGTTCGTGGTGGTCTTTGTGGATGATATCTTAGTATTTTCTAAGGGTGAAGAAGAGCATGCCCTACATCTTGGGGCGGTGTTGAAGACTCTTCGAGCACATAGCCTTAAGGCGAAATTCTCTAAATGTCACTTCTGGAGGAAGGAAGTGCGGTTCTTGGGGCACGTGGTCTCCAAGGAAGGGATAGCCGTGGATCCCGCAAAGGTAGTATCAATTCAGGATTGGAAGGTTCCAAAGAATGCTACCGAAGTGAGAAGTTTCTTGGGTTTGGCGGGTTATTATAGGAAGTTTATCAAAGACTTCGCGAAGATATCAGCCCCATTAACCCGCTTAACGAAGAAGAATCTTATTTTCACATGGGACGTAGATTGTGATGATGCGTTCCGACGGTTAAAGAGAGCTTTAACCACCGCTCCAGTTTTAGTGTTGCCAGATGGGAGCAAGCCATTTGTTGTCTATACCGATGCTTGTGGGTCAGGACTAGGCGCAGTCTTAATGCAAGAGGGAAGGGTAATAGCCTATGGTGGAAGGCAGTTGAGAGTGCATGAGAAAAATTACCCTACCCATGATTTAGAGTTGGCCGCTATTGTTTTTGCGCTTAAGATTTGGCGCCATTATCTTCTTGGTGAGAGGTTCGAATTGTTCACTGACCACAAATCATTGAAGTACTTGTTTTCTCAGAAGGATTTGAATTTGAGACAGCAAAGGTGGATGGAGTTCTTAGCATCCTATGATTTCGAGATAGCGTATACCCCTGGCAAGGGTAATGTGGTGGCGGACGCCTTGAGCAGAAAAAGGTTGTCCTTAAGTCCATTGTTCGTGGAACAACGAAGCTTGGAATTTATCTCGATGTTTGATTTCAGACCTTCCATTGACTATATACCCGGTTTGCTAGCATCCTTGGAGGTCAGACCTACTCTTTTGGGGCGGATTGGAGAAGCACAGAGGGACGACCCACAGTTGGTTGAGTTGGTAGAGAAGCTCATAAGGGGGGAATCGTCCAGCCATTTGAGTAGGTACACCCTAGACGATAGGGGGTGCTTGCGTAGAGACGGTAGACTTTGTGTACCGCAAGATGAGGGTTTGAGGAAGGTTATTCTTGATGATGCACACCGTTCTAGGATGACCATTCATCCCGGTGGGGACAAGATGTACCAAGACATGAGGCGGGTTTTCTTCTGGGCCGGTATGAAGAAAGATGTGGCCGAATATGTCGCTCGATGCTTGGTCTGCCAACAAGTGAAGGCGGAGCAAAAGAAACCAGGTGGGTTGCTTCACCCATTGGAAGTTCCGCAATGGAAGTGGGATAGCGTCTCGATGGATTTTATTGACGGGTTACCCAGATCAAGAAAGGGTAATACGGGAATTTGGGTGGTGGTAGACAGACTTACTAAAAGCGCCCATTTCATACCTGTGAAGAGCAAGAGGACGGCTCCATGGCTAGCTTCAGTATATCTTCGAGAGATAGTTCGGTTACATGGGGTACCCTCTAGTATAGTGAGCGATCGAGATCCTATCTTCACTAGCGAGTTCTGGAAAAGTTTGCAAGAAGCAGTAGGGACTCAATTGTGTCTGAGCACCGCATATCATCCTCAGACAGACGGCCAGACTGAGAGGGTGAATCGTGTCCTAGAAGACCTTTTGAGGCTTTGTATCTTGGATTTTGGAGGTACATGGGAAGAGCATCTTCCATTGGTGGAGTTCGCATATAATAACAGCTTTCAGTCCAGTATTGGTATGGCTCCTTTCGAAGCTCTCTATGGAATGCCTTGTCGACCGCCTACATGTTGGTGGGAATCTACAGATAAGATCTTGCTTGGGCCTGATATGGTTAGGGAGACTTCTGAGAAGATTGACTTGATTCGAAGGAGGATGAAAGCAGCGCAGGATAGGCAAAAATCTTATGCGGACAAGAGAAGGACGGATCTTGAGTTTGAAGTTGGGGACATGGTCTTTGTCAAAGTGTCTCCGTTACGAAATGTGGTTCGCTTTGGATCTGTTGGGAAGTTGGCACCAAGGTTCGTAGGGCCATTTCCTATTAAGGAAAGGATTGGACGGATGGCGTATAGAGTGGAGTTGCCCGACAGACTTAGTGGTGTACATGATGTATTCCATGTGTCCCATTTGAGGAAATGCTTACATGAGACCGCAGAGGTGGTAGAGCCGAGCTTGCTTAAAGAAGTGGAAGTAGAGCGTGATGCGACTATTCGACGAGCTCCTACCCGCATCCTTGGGTCAGAGACTAGGAAATTGAGGAATCGAGAGGTTCAACTAGTCAAAATACAATGGGGAGAAGACGAGAGCAACGCAACTTGGGAAACGGAAGCGAAGATGCGTTCATTGTACCCGTTCCTTTTTGAGGGTATGTCTTTTAACTTCTCCTTTATCGTTTGTCTAGTACTTATCTTATCTTTAGTATGTCCTCTCATTTGTACCTTTGACCTTTAGATAGGGTAAACCTATGGTTGAAACATGTGTTTGAGACATGTTATGTTGGATGGATGCATGTGGATGCAAGTGGTTGCTAGTGGTTGCTCGTGGATGCATATATACACACTCTAGGCACTAGATCGGCTCAGTCACTTCATATTGCATATTGCATATAATTGTGTGTAGATAGCTATATTTATGGATGTATAATGGTTGTGTTATCATATGGATGATGCATTTTGGTGAATGATTGTGCACTCATGTAGATATTGTATGTGTCGATAGGGTTCTCTCGCATACATAATGGATGCATGGCACTATCATGGTTTGCATATGTTCATACATTAGATAGGGAACATATACACACACTCTTTGCATATGCTCATACATCATTAGAAATTGTTTTAAGGACAATGGATGCCCGTGTTTGATGGATTGAGTAGATGGTTGTTTGGATGGTAGGATATGCATTCTCCTTAGCTTTGAGATTTCGGGGACGAAATCCTTTAAGGAGGGGAGAATGTAACACCCCGAATTTCGGTTAATGCTAAATTCACTAATTGCAGAATTAATAATCTAAAATGTGAGAATTGGGGGAAACGGGCTGCGTCATTGCGTTCGTCTCGGAAAAATACGCAGAATAGAGTCCGAAATTTTGTAAATCGGAGTCCGTATGGCCCAGTTATGGCCCAATGAAGTTTGCAGAAAATTCAAAGTTAAAAACAGATTTAAAAATTAAAAATCAGATTTCGAAATTGGAGCCAGCAGGGGGCCAGGCGGGAAACTTCCCGCCCTACCCATGTCGACAGGGCTGTCGACAGGCCTGTCGACTGGGGAGTCGATTGCCCTGTCGACTTGCCTGTCGACAGGGGGTGTCGAGCCAGTTGGCTTGGGTGCACCAGATCTGGTTTTCTGGCTAGGGCTGGGCTGTGTTCTAGAGATTTCCTAAATCTGACGGACCTAATCTAACCTAGGGTTAATCCTATGGTCTAAAACACACCCTAATCCTATAAATACACCCTAATGCAAGCCTAATCCATACTAAAAATAGAAATGATGGCCTCATGCCGCCAAAATCAAACTTAAGAGGAGCCTCCACTAATTTATGAAGGAAGTTGCAAGCTAATCAACCTCTAATCATCATCTTCTTCATATTTAGCAACTAGTTCTACTTCCTAAGTTTGCTAATCTTGGTTTTGGTGAGTTCCTATGCCTTTAGCAAGTAATTGCTAAACTAATTAGGATAGGATATTAGGAGGCTATGGATGTAAATGTGGATTATGCAAGTTGTGGTTGTCATATGTTATAAGTTCATATGTAAACTTGCCTCTTTTATGATATGATGTGTCATGTAAGTTCATATGCAAGTTTTATGCAAGTTTATATGTAAGATCATATGCAAGTTAGTCTCTTTTTATGATATGCATAACATATGCGAGTTTGCCTTTGTGATATGACATGATTCATGTGCAAGTTAGTCTCTTTTTATGATATGCATAACATATGCGAGTTTGCCTTTGTGATATGACATGATTCATGTGCAAGTTAGTCTCTTTTTATGATATGCATAACATATGCGAGTTTGCCTTTGTGATATGACATGATTCATGTGCAAGTTAGTCTCTTTTTCTGATATGCATGATATATGCAAGTTTGCCTTTGTGATATGACATGATATGCAAGTTTTATGCAAGTTCATATGCAAGTTCTATGCAAGTTTTATGCAAGTTCATATGCAAGTTTTATGCAAGTTCATATGCAAGTTCATATGCAAGTTTGTCTCTTTTTATGACGTGCATAACATATGCAAGGTTGCCCCTATGAATGACATGTTATGTAAACGAATTACGTGGGAAAACGATGGGGTTAATATACATGATTATAAAAAGGTGTAAAGTTGTTATGATTAAGCATAACATAAAATGAATGGACATAATTGGGAATTTACCTATTAAGTTAGGTCTACCCACATTATGGAGTTGGGAATTTACCTATTAAGTTAGGTCTACCCACACTATGGAATTGGGAATTTACCTATTGAGTTAGGTCTACCCATATTCCTAAAAAAAATGTGTAATTAATTAGGGATAATTAATTATGGGGGTGATTAATTAGGTGTAATTAATCAACTAAGACACGAGGTTGAACCCTTTTGTAGCGGAAGTCTGCCCGGAACCGACCGGCCATCCAGCGGCTACAAATGATTGGCCCAATGTGAGAGGTCTTAGTCATAAATTAAATACGTGATTAAAGTAAAGACACGAGGTTAGACCCTTTTGATGACAGAAGTATGCCCGGAACCAACCGGCATATCCAGCAGTCATAAAAGACGGTCTAATGTGAGAGGTCTTTATGAGGTCATGATCTTAATTAATTAATTAAGAAACACTTAACCATATTAGCATGTAGAGGGACATGAGGGGTTAAGTGGGTGCCTTGGGTGGCATGTGGAAATCTAGTGGGTTGCCTTGGGTGGCAATAGAAAATACGATTAGAATACTTAACCAAGTGGAAACATGTAATTAAACATGATTAAAGGGTTAAGTGGGATGCACTAGAAAAAGGGACAGGCTTAGGTGGGTAGCTTGTGGGGGGCCCATTTCAACCAGTAACCCATATGTATCTTATTGGGCTCGACCCATGTCGAGGACGGGACACGCGTACTGGGCTTGACTATAAGAGGCCAAAACGGGTTAGCGGTGGCAACGCAAGTCCAACGGGTTTCATATGCGTGTGTGGACCCGGGCTGGTAGGTAAGACGTTGTTGCATCGTGTAGATATAAGCTGTGCACCGTTAATTATATCAGGTTGCCACTTTGGGGAGTGATACACCCTACTGTGGGGCCGGCACGGGTATCTACGGTAGGGAGCCGATCGCTTGGGAGTAGTGGGTACACCTAGTGGAGATAGGGGCAGACGACACCTATGTAGTCAGCTAGGGGTATACGAAACTACTGGGTAAATTTTCTAAGTCCTTGGGAGGGATCAACCTTTAAGTAAGAATGACTGGTGTGGTGCAGTGTAGTAATTATCCTTGGGAGGGTGAATGCGTCTTTATCGTTATCTTAGTTCACTCTAAGTCTGATTGGCTACTGAGTGTAGTCATTTATCCCCAGTCACACCGTACCAAGTTATATCATATCCTTATTACTTTAATGATTACATTGTTAAGGTTATAGGACTCGCTCAGACTTATGTCTGACCCCGTTGTTTTTATCTTTTTCCCAACCCTCAGGTTCTCAGAGTGGGCCCAGCACGAGTGGGCTTTGATCAGGCTGCTTTTATTACTCTCTTGGAGCTTGGACCCTAGATGTAGAGCTCAGCTTACCCTTTTCTTTTATGGCTATCAGTTCATGTATTGGGATTATGTATTTTTATTTATCATGATGGATATTTGTACTAGACTCCTATTATGGTTTTGTGATGTAACCAGACATGTTCTATTTTCCGCTGCAAGTTGAAATGATGTTTTAAATTTTCAAGTATTACTTATATCTGTCTTGCTGTAATTACTCTGTTCTATATTCACTCAAAATACTCCACCGATGTTATGGCATTCCCTTAGAGAGTGACCATAGCGGGCGTGGGGTGTTGCAGTTTATATATCTTATGTTGAAACCTCTTGCTCCAAGCTCCTTCAAGTGAATCTGTAAAACCCTGAAACACTTGTCTGCCTATACAAATTCGGACACCTAAGAGTTTAGGGAAAACATAGAAAATAAACTCTGGGTCAGTCATGGGACTGGTGTGAGTAAACAATTTTAAACAGATCGATTTAACATTCAAAAACCCTTTTGAAATAAATGATAATCGTAAGACCGTTCCACACATAAATATGGATGGTTTTTACCTTACGATAACCCAAAACATTTTGAAATCGTATATGTCATCTAATATTATGATAGTGTCTAAATACAAATAAATAGCAATCTAACAGAATGCTTGCATCTCACGCTCCACATATATAGTGTAAAATAAAAACCGCGGGAGCTTACTCGATAATGGTTTTCTACTATGACAAGGTATGGAACCACTTGCCAATAGTGTATCTCTAAAATGGAATACACTGGGTTCAACAAGAACATCTTACAACCTGACCCACACATGACTGACCACTCATTTCACATGAGTGTATCTAATGTATATCACCAACAATTGGGATCAACAACCGTTTCCCGAAAGGGACAACAACGAAAAGATTAAAGAAGGAAATGCATTTTCTCTAGATAGGTGATTATACACCCTAATGGGAGCGACCCACATAGCCATGCTGCCTACCTGATTTTTTTCATTTCCCAGTTGTGAGGCTTCAGGTTTGAATTCCCCTTTAGAACATCTAGCCACCATCACTTGGAATGCCACATAGTCAGATCCGTAAAATCTCTAATTAACGTCCACAAATATACTCTGAATGTAAAAGAAGTGCCCTTCTTTGCCATCAACTTGGTATATTTGTAAAAATCAAAGTACGTGGTTTTCAGGAAATACTCTGTTAGACATTCATCCATACAAATCATCCAGGAACAGGATGAACCGAAGGCACTCTCCTACTGCATCCAATGTAGGAATCACCCTACAGATCAGTAGCGAGTAGTCCTTGCAAATCCAAAGATTCCAGTCACGTTAGAATCACTATCAAAATATCTTCATGAGCGACCTAGAGAAATTTATCAAGTAGTTATTCCGCTCATGAAGATCTATGGTCTTCATTCTCACCATTTTTATAAGTATATGTACAGGTTAGTTTACGATCGTAAAGCTAGTTCGAAGTGGTTTTGGGTCCTGTTCCCATCCCGGTCTCTTCGAACAAACGCGTAGGAGATATTTATTTGATAGTTGGTGTTTTAACTATCAAATTTAAACAGTGTAGATAAATAAAACTATTTATTTAAATTATTACATCATATATAATTTTCATAATATGCCCATTTAACTTATATACTCTCATTTCTGAATTCCGGAACAATTATTGGTACAAGATGATAAAAAGTAAATAAAACGTGTCAACATTTCATTTTAATTAATCTAGATTCGATTATTCACTTCATAGTATAATAGATAATTAATAACAATCATTGATCGCCATAATAATCAACAATGGTTATATTTTAAACTAATAATAGTTTGAAAATATTCGATCGTCGATGTTTCAGCTATTAACCGTATTAGAAAAGTATATCAACAACTCAGACCATTCTTAATATCTTCAGTTTGACTACAATTTAACGAATGACTAGTTGAAACAAAGTAGCGCTCAAATTTCATATTGAAAACAGATCCAAGTTTCCTTGTTAATATCATTCGGGTCAGGTCTAAAGGAATCAAGATATAATCATATCATGGAGAAAATTTATTTCGCATTTAATTATCACGACCTGTCCATTCAAATTAAATTACCTGCTCAAATCAATTTTAAAATTTATAAAGTGGGTATCTCCACGTAATGTTGTTATATAATTCTTAAATGGTTTATCTTGGATTACCAAAATTTCCAAGATTTATTAAAACAAATTACGGGAGTGAATAATGTTTATTTCATTGATTTATTTTTTGGTTATTAAATTAAGTAACCAATGTATACTAATGAGCATCTAACTTATGTAATGAAAATAAATCAATTCTATAAATAGTGTTAAATTACTAATCAAAATAATTTTCTAAATCAAGCCATGTAAATTTTATTGAGTTTAATAATTAAACCATTTCAACCTACTTCGGCACATCTGAGCAAAATTTCGGCCCATACATTACACTTAAATCCTTAAGCAACCCGTCTATAAGAAAGGTATTAAAATTTTACTATTTATTTCTTTCATACCGGGCCCAAGCCCACTTACGCTTATGCAACAGATCATCCAGGTCACCCCCAGAATTCCTATGTCGTGCAAGCAACTACCAGACATCTTCTTTATTATATCACAAGTTTTATTTTATTTCCTACCAAACTCTTCCCATCCCAATTATATATAACAAGTAAGAGTGATGGAAAATCAAATAAAGGAGTGAGTTGATACTCAAAACCCTTTATGTCGTTTTCCAAACAAGCTCACTGAAATGCGCAAGGATCTCAATTGGAAAACCAATTCCCAAAGTAAACTCATATTCTTTAATACTTCTTTCAAGAGGTACAAGTAACAAGAGAAATGCTATTTTCCACTTGTCTAGTTTTCTTCAAACATTATAACATCCTAAGTCTGAATCTTTAAGCGGTCCTCCTTCAAATTTATCCAATCCCTTGCTGGATTGCACTCTCCTCATTTGTTGTCGTTCCGTCTGGCCTTCTGTTCGTCCTAATAAACTTTGGTTGTTTGCAAGCTATTGGATCCTTTCAGCTCTAATAACATGCCCAGACCCTACTTTCTACTTACAATGAACTTCATAAAGTATGCTTCTTCCAAATAATGATATGCGGTACTCTAACGAAAATCAAAAGCTGATTCCAATCTCATGCAAACTGTTCATAACTTGTTTAATAACGTTAGATGGTTCTTGCGTACTATACAATTCAGATAGATGTGAAACTAGTCCAATTGTATAGTAGTAAATATTCAATACTTCAATTAGATAGCCTTTTCTTTGTTGTGTAAGACGTGTTAAGTTTCAAATTATTATATTTTTATTGTTAAATTGCTTCGCTGTGCACATGCACGATCACTTTCATGACCGTCTCACCTCCTCCGCCATCATCACAAACTCCACTGTCATGCCAGAAACCAGTCATGCCATCAGAACTTGAACCAAATTCGACCAAGCCCACAAGGTAAATGGAATTCCTATGCCAACCTTCCTAGCTTTAGCACAAAAACCATCACCATGCTTCTTTTTTCATGTCCTTCTTCCAACCTTGAACAGAATCACTCTTTAGTTGACCATATAAGTTAGTTCTATTCCTCTGCCCATTCATTCTAATACGACCAACTCCGCATCACTTGATAAATTTGCCACTCACGTTACCCGCTTATACAAAATATTGGTTACTATTGTCTATTATATTTCCAGTTTTTGATCAATCCCTCTTGTCTAAACCTTCTATTTTCGGGGACTAAACCCTTAAACACTTTAATGCTTGTAATGATATGATGGTTATTGATTAACTTACATACCAGGATTATAAACAAAATAGTTTAGAAATTTTTACGTGTTTTACTCACCTATTACTGTCGCTATATATCTTTGTTTCTCAAAATTCCAACCTCAAGTCATATTCTAACTTATTTGCGGAGACTACACCCTTAAACAACATCAATATTTGCACCAAAAATTATGGATACATTTCAACAGATATATAGTTTTGAAGCCGCTAATTAACAGTTAATATAAATAGTAGAGCGAGGTATTTACTCACCTCATATATATATATTACCATTTTTTTGGTATTATTCTTTCTCTGGTTGTTTTAAAACTTCTAGTCCTAGGCTAATAGTTTTTGAGATTAACCCTTGTACAAACTTAAATATTTGAATGGTCAGTGTGCAGAAATAAAATAATTGTGTTCACCATTTATCTGCAGGTGAATAATTTATTCCATTCTTAGAACACATTTGGTAACTGCGTTTTAGTTTATAATATACTAGTATGTAAACAATAATTTATTTTCTCTGTGCAAATGAGAATACAAAACCAAATCCCTTGACTACAATTCCATGATAATTACACCACAATATCAGATCAAATTTTTAGAAAGGAGAATTTAGAGTGGCCGAGATCTTAAGTGTTTACCCACCTAATATGCTACTGTGTTGCTTTGTTCACTGTATATTCATTTTCAGTGATCCAAACAACAAGATTACCATGTATATAAGATATCATTCGATCAGTAGTACTTCATGGGACATAGGTTCGAATACAATACCTACATATCTTTATTTTTGAAGGAAGAAATTTTGGGGTTTACTCACCATGTATGTATACTCTGCTTTGTTGTTCACTACCTTGCTTTTTATTTTTGCTTCAGGGTTTTGTTCTCAGCCATTTTGTCTACTGTTATGTCATTTGTGTTCCTGGTTCTCGGCCATTTATAACTCCAGGCTTTTTACTTCATGGTACTCGCAATTACTCCTTCCATTTTTTGCTCTTAGTTTGCATTTGTTTTCCAGTGGATTGTGTGAATTTGAGAACTTTAGTGGTGTATTTATTAGTGATAAGTTAAGGCTTTAACTCGGGTAGGTACTTATGGATAGAGAGCGTAGATATTGAGGCATGAAGAGACATGTTACGGCAGCCTTAAGTGGAGTTCATTTGTTGTTAGGTTGCCTGCATGAGCTGACTGACAAGAAGCTATGCAAGGTCAGCTAGATTGATATACACATTTGTGTACAATGCTATGTGTTAAAGGTTCTACAAGCTAGTGGTTTGGGTAGGAAAAGTATAGGCTGGCTTTCAGGTGATAGGATATGTTAGACTTGTGTAGGATGTAACGACCCAAGGATTTTCAACCATGAAAATCAACATAAAACACAATGTTGACTATTCAAGTATCGAGTACTAGATCATTAATAGAAAGAAGTTAGAGGGTGAGAAATACGAAGAAAGAAGATTAGATTAGAAGAAGAAGAAGATCACCATCGGAAAGAATCAGAGTAACACGAATATCACAACGGAACAAATAAAATATATTATATAACATAGCTTTGGAAATACAAACTTGTAATTGTATATGCATACCACTATCACGTAACATCACATTGAAAATAAACTCTATATTTATCTAGTGTTGAAGCTTCCTGCCCCAAGCTCTTCCAAGTATATCTGAAAAATCCCGACTACTTGATTTCCCGTACAAATTTGGGCACCCATGAGTTTAGGGTAAAACAAACAAAATAAACTTTGGGTTAGTCAAGGGACTAGTGTGACTAAACTCCAATCATTAGGTTTAACTTTTCAAAATCTTTTTCAAAAGAAAGGATAATCGTAAGACCGATCCACACATAAACACGGATGGTTTTTACCTTACGATAACCCAAAATATTTTCAAAATGAATACTTTTCTGATATTATAATAGTGTCTGATCACAAGTAAATAACAATCTAGTAGAAAAATTGCATCTCAAGCTCCACATATATAATATACAATCAAAACCGAGGGCTCTTATTGGGGATTGGATTCCGACTATGACAAGGTATGGAACCACCTTCCGATCAGTGTAATCAAGAGGTGATACACTGGGGTTAAACATGAACATCTTGCAACTCGGCCCACATATGACCGGCCATTCATTTCGCTTGAATGTTCTGAATATATTGTCACCTTACGGTTGGTATACCAACATAACAGTTCCCGGGAGATACAGAAGCGAAAGAAGCAACAAATATGAATATTCTCTAGATGGTGACAATATACCCTAACTGGGTGCGACTCACTTAGCCATGTTGCCTGGCCGGTTTTTTTCATTTCCTGGTTGACAAGGCTTGACGTCATTGTTGACGACAAAAAACGTCGTAAACACCAAAGATTCCTATTACTAGGAATAGTTAACTTGGTCGCAAGACTAATAAGAGAATGCGGTAAAAGACACAAGAATTTACAGTGGTCTGCCGCAGATTAGGCGTACGTCCACTTTGGAAGGATGATGAACTTTTATTAATCACTTAAGAATTACAAAGTAGAGCCATGCCCACTACATTCACTTTTATAATTTCCATACGTGTAACGACCCAGGTTTTCACAATCCTGATTATCGACATAAACTCAATGTCGACTACCCAAGCATCGGAACCACCGGATAGTCTATGAAAGAAATTAGAGGGTGAGAATAGATAAGATAGAAAATTAGAATAGAAGAAGAAGAAGAAGAAGAACATACAACATCAGAGTAAACACGAATCTCACAGCAGAACGAATAAAATATAGTATACAAAATTACTTTGAAACACAAATCTGTATTTGTATATTAGAGTACAACACTTACATTACAGCGGAAATAAACAATAGCTAAAAAATACTGCTGAAGCCTCCTGCTCCAAGCTCCATCTAGTGTATCTGTAAATCCTGACTACTTGACTGCCCGTACAAAATTGGGCACCCAAGAGTTTAGGGGAAAAAAAACTCTGGGTCAGTCATGGGACTGGTGTGAGTCAAACAGTTTAAAACAATTTGAGCAATAAAACGATATCTCATAAGACCATGCCGTATAACGGAACGGGTTTTTCCCTTATGAGAATCCAAAATAGTCTTTATATCAAAATTCTTTTAATATTATGATAGTGTCTATCAACCACAATATAATAATCATCTAGTTGAAACGATTTCATCTCACGTTCTACATATATAGTGTACAATCAAAACCGCGAGCACTAATTGGATAATGGATTACCAACTATGACAAGGTATGGAACAACCTTCCGATAGTGTACCTCAAGAGAGGAATACACTGGGTTCAACAAAAACATCTTGCAACCCGGCCACACATGACCGACCACTCACTTCGCTTTAGTGTATCAAATGTATATCACCAACAGTTGGGATCAACAACCATTTCGCAAATGGGACAACATCAAATAGATTAAAGAATGAAATGGATAACTCTAGATAGGTGATAATACACCCTAATGGAAGCAACCCACATAGCCATGCTGCCTGCCCCATTTTTGTCATTTCCCGGTTGTGAGGCTAGAGGCCACGCTTATCTTTGACAGATCACACAATTATTCACTTTGAATGTCACATCGTCATACCCGCCAAATCACAAACTGATTTCCCCAAAAATATAACGAGTATACAACTAAGAGAAACGAATTCCTCCGCCACCAAACGTACATATGTTTGAAGAGATCAACTTACATGATCCATTATATATACTCTGTCAGACATTCTTCCATACTGGTTGTCCTAGGACAGGACAAACCGAAGGCACTATTCTGTAAACAGGACAGCCCTTGCATAACTCCGTCTTCAATTATCTTCATCATATTTAATTCACAATGCTAACGCCTACACAGAGTGGTTTTCAGATAATGAATCTGATCCCGGTCTCTTCGTATTGACAACGGAAAAATGGTCAAAAACTTCAATAGTTAGTGAGTTAACTATCAAAGAAAATCACGTGCGCAAACAACGATATTATTTCCAGATGGAAATTCTATCGATCAATCATCATTTAACATTTATCTCTTTAGTTCATTCATTTATTTATTTCCTGTTTCCATATATTCAACATTTCTTATTTTCTAAATTTAGAAAATATACGTTATTAACATTGGAATACATTTCCATTTCTTGTTTTGTATATTAGAAAACATCTCTGATTCTTATTTGGAAAAACATTTCCAAAACTCCTACATTTGGATTTAAACAGATGTTTAAATAAAACATTGCTATGCCCACTCAAACCATTACCTTCATTAACTAAATTCACTTAACCAACTTTCACTATCGAACAATAACCATTCCTTAGTTAAAAACGAAGTTAATCAAGTTGGGGTATAACTACCTCTCAGACCTTAACTAAACAACATTTCTAACTTTGAAACAGACAAAGTTCACCTTCTAAATCTTTAACAAACTTCCTTAAGTAACTCTCTGATTCTATTTACGAATCCACTTCTTTTACAGAAATCATTTGATTATAACTATAACATTATAATCCCTACTTCTGAAATATCTGACTTCAAAATATAACTTTTATTCCTTAATTAACTAAATAACTAAATAGACGATTTATAAATAAATTTGATTAAAAATCAGAAAGTAACTAGTGCTTTGCCGAATTCGATATAATCAAATTTCTACGTGTAACTCTCATTTGAAAAATCTCTATTTGATAACTCCTTTCGAATAAACTATATTTGATTAACTCCTTTTGAATAAACTATATTCTATTAACTCCTTTCGAATAAACTATACTCGATTAACTCCTTTCGAATAAACTATATTCGATTAACTCCTTTCGAATAAACTATATTCGATTAACTCCTTTTAAATAAACTATATTTGATTATCTCCTTTTGAATAAACTAATATTCGATAACTCCTTTCGAATAACTCTATTCGAATAACTCTATTTGAATAACTAATTTCGAATAACTATATTTCGAATAACTATATTCGATTAACTAATACTCGATTAACTCTAATTCCATTAACTAATATTCAATTAACTCTAATCGATTAACTCTAATCGATTAACTCTAATTCGATTAACTCTAATCGGTTAAATCTATTTTATAATCCATTAAGTTTGATTTCGTATCTTAAAATAATATCCCATTTCCAAATTCTATTTATACTTTTATTTATAAAATGATCCATACGAAATCTCCTTTTTATTTCTAACACTAAAATCTTATTTAAAATTCCCTTTTATAACTTTATTTATTTCATAAATAAATATTTCCTTTCGTAGCTCTATTTATTTCATAAATAAATATTCCTTTTATAACTCTATTTATTTCATAAATAAATATTTCCTTTATTTTATTCTATTTATTCAACAAATAAATATTCCTTTATCTTATTCTATTTACTCAACAAATAAATATTCCCTTTATCTTATTCTATTTATTCAACAAATAAATATTGCTTTTATCTTATTCTATTTATTCAACAAATAAATATTCCTTTATCTTATTCTATTTATTCAACAAATAAATATTCCTTTTCAATCTATTTATTTTCTAAATAAATATTTTTTTATAAAATCTTTTGATTTTATAAATATTTCTTTTTCAGTATAACGTTGAAAATTTCCTTTTTAACATTCCAGTATTCCTTATGGTATTTAACGTACCATATAACAATGATCGGTATCATTCAAACATACAAAATCAGCAATAGATTTCATATCACATCATATAACACAATGTATGAAAAACAATAAAATAAATGTTGAGGGATCCAGTTGGATTCCTACAACCTGTTTCCCTGCATCCACAGATGTTACACAATATAATTCACATCAATTTCATTTCAATATGAAATATTCTGATAAACAAAACCAACATTTGATTAACGATATATATATATATATATAACTATATCGATATTTTCAACCAATCAATTAGCAGTTCAACCTAATAGTCAACACACAACAATCAATCATCATTTATCAGTTCTAAAAATATGTTATAAAAATATAACCGATAGAGTTGGTGAGTTTTACTCACATTGGACGGTTGTCGTTAAATACCGATAACTATCGGTTGATTTAGATCGGACAATTTATTTCGCTATAAATTGTAACGAGCTCCAATCCACTCGCAGTCAATTCCATTGCGTAGTCATCGTCCATACAATCCTTACGGATCTTGTTTCACTCAATTCTGATGATGTATGAATGAAATATGAAGTTTTAAAGTTAACATACTATTTTTGTTTTTTAATTCAAACACATATTAAAGTATTGGGCCTCACCCCCATTTCAAATATTACGTTCCATTTAAACAAACCAGACCCGCGTTCTTTATCTCCTTCTTCCAGTGAACGCTCCAAAGTTTGCTTCCAAAATCCCATTGCCATTGTTGACATTTCATCCTCCTAATCCTCCCTTTCCTCTTCACTAAAACTCAAATAATAAATACCAAAATCCTCATCAGGATCTCCTCTTCCACCTGATCCCAAAATCGCAGGACTCGATGGTAACACTTGATTCGCGTCGAGCGGAGCTGAAGAGAAACCCATGTCACCCATTTGAACCGCACTCTCCAGAATTTGGCCAAACCGTGTCGTTTCCCACCATGAGGTCAAAAACCATACTTGATTTCCGTATCAACGCCTAGATCTCATGATAATCCCAACCCTAGATGTAAATACATCCGCTAGAAATTTTCCAGCGATCCCAAATAGGATTGAACTCATCCAAAATTATCTGAGTAGGAAGAGAATCACCCTGCTAGTCCAATTATACTAGTTTGGAGATTTAAAGAATTTGTTTTGATTTTTGAAACTTCCCTTCTGCACGTATTGAGTGTTTACCAGTGACGTCACAAATGTCTGTTGACTTTGGGAGGAAAAGAATTAGGGTTAAGGGATGTGTTATATTTATAAGTAAAAATATAATGTTTTATTTGATTTTTATATTCGATTTTATTCAATCGTTATTTGTATTTGTTGTTTAAAAAATTCTGTAATCACATACAATATCCAAAAATCATGAAAATGGATATACAACTAGAGTTTGACATTACGGACCCAACGAAATTGGTTTCGTCGAATTCCGACTCCGTTTGCTCACACAGCGTATTTTTAATAGTCAAAATACTGACTGTTTTTCACATTAAAAATTCGTACAGCCTTATACGGACTTCAAAAATTACGAAAATTGAAATATAGCAATAATTTAATATCGCGGATCCAACAAAAATAGTTTCGTCGAAAACGGAGGTCGTTTGCAAAAATGGCTATTTTTAAAGCTCTAAATAAACCCTTTTAAATATTAATATACTTAAAAATAATTAAATTTTATATTTATAAATAAATATTATCGTATATATTCACAATAGAATATCATACAGCTCCAAATGGATTTATAACTTGATATTCAAATCCCGGTTAAATCGATATTCAATTTATATTGAAAAATTCATTTATAACATAAATAAATCGTTATAAATTATAAAGAAATTCCATAGTGACTTTTCAAAAAATTTATTTGGACATAAATCAAAATCTACACGATGAAATCCCGATTTTTCTCTTCAATTAGAAAAATATACTTCATCAACTCCGAACGTTTCTTGTTTCACAGAAATCCAATTTAAAATGGATTATGTATATTCGTTTAAAGTTTGAATCGCCAAACTACGAATTGCCGCGCCATTTCGAGCTCGATTATAATTATAGTATAATCATACGTTCAAACTACATTTAATAATATATTCGTTACTCTAATTCAATTTTAAACTGAATTATATATTTTGAATTGTCCAGTTAACACAATATTGTCAATTCAACTTAATTCTGATTATTTCAGAATTAAATACATTATTCTATTATTTATATTAATTAAATATTCCATACAATTTAATTAACCAATGATTTAAGTCTCTAAATCACCATTTAAATAATTAAATAAATTAATTTTTATACCATAAAAATACAGGACGTTACAATATGCTAGGTATTTGGGAATAAGGATATTTAATTCTCCTTCTTCCCCAAAGAGGAGATGCCATTAATGGTGTTCATGAAGCTCTAGGAAGGTCTCAAGTGAAGAAAATCGAACCCCTTTGAAGTGTGAGGCCATGGGCTATTTATAGGAGTGAGAGTAAGTAGGATTAGGTAGAAATAGGGGACCACTTGCAGAATTTCGAACCCACCACCTGCGCACCTCCGAATTTTGAACCCAAGCACGAGTTTGAAATTTTGAACCCAGGCACGGGTGATCTCGCTCCCACTGGGTTCAAAATCTCGAACCAAGCCATGGGTGCGAGATTTCGCACCCGCTGGGTTCAAAATTCGAACCCAGCCATCGGTGTGAGATTTCGCACCTGCTGGGCTTGAGGCCTCGCACCCACAGGGTTCGAAATTTCGAACCCAGGCTTGGGTTCAAAATTTCGAACCCAGGCATGGTTGCGAGATTTCGCACCCGGTTGGGTGCGAATTTCCGCGTCATGCCTGGCGTGAAGTCCATCCGAGGGGCGCGAGGATCCCGGGACCCGGTGGTCGAGGCTCGTAACTATTTCGAGGTCCAAAGCCTTGGTTCGTGGATGTCTTCTAGATGCCATGAGGTTACAAGCAGTGTAGTCCCTTTTTGATCCTGTTTCCTTCACTCTTGTGCGTCCCTTTTCGGCCTCAGCTTCACGAGGTACATTGGGTTGAGCGCGTCTGATGCTCTCCTGGGAACCGGACTATAACACCCTGAAATTTTAAATATTAAAATTAACAAATTTAAGAATACTTAATTGTTAAAGTAAGAATTAAGGGAAACGGGTGATGCCATTGCGTTCGTCTCGAAATTCTTCTTGAAATAGAGTCCAAGTTTTCGAAAATCGAACTTCGTATGAAGAAGTTATGGCCTTCCGAAGTTTCAAGAATTTAAATAAATTAAAAACAGCTCTAGTTCAGAAATTCAAAATTCGAATTCAAAACAGAGAAGCGAGCTGGGCAGGAATTTTCCTGCTCAAGACCAGGTCGACCAAGGGGGTCGACCTCCCCTACATAGGTTGACCAGGAGGTCGACCTAGGGGTCGACCTACCCCCCTGGACAGATCTGAAATGTGACGATTTCTAACTCTCTGCTGAGTCATTAGGGCTGATGTGGCGGTTCTAGATAACTATATCAAGTCTAGATGGTTGGGATGGCTCCTATGATAATCCAACGACTTAGGTTTATTCAAACTTCTACAAAAGAGTGCCTAGACTTAAACCCTAAATCTAAACAAAATATGTCTCTTGGCCATCATGCTGCTGCTAGGATAGTTCTCCTTCCTAAAGCTTAGGGATTAGCAAGTCAGAATTCTAATTCAAAAGACGAACAAATCATTCTCTTCTCTAACCTATCTTTGTGAGTACAATTTCTTTCACAAAATAATTAATAAATTAATTGCGATAAGTTATAAAATGTGGATTATGAGAACATGACAGTTGAATCATGTGATGTTATTGTCTATTGGTGAACATATGATAGTTTTGTTATCTTATGTTGGCAGATCTAATTCACATGTCCAATTATACATGTTTAACTTGATTTATTTTATGCTAGTTTGTATGTAAATCTTATGCAAGTTTGGGATGTTAAATCATATGCTAGTTTGTATGTGAGTCTTATGCAAGTCTGTGTTTACATATGCTAGTTTGTATGTGAATCTTATGCAAGTTTGGGAAGTTAAATCGTATGCTAATTCGTATGTGAATCTTATGCAAGTTTGGGAAGTTAAATCATATGCTAGTTTGTACGTGAATCTTATTCAAGTCTGTGTTTACATATGCTAGTTCGTATGTGAATCTTATGCAAGTTTGGGATGTTAAATCATATGCAAGTTTGTATGTGAATCTTATGCAAGTCTGTATGCGGATTATACACAAGTTTATATGTGAATCAAGTATATACAAACACTAGTTTATATGCAAAAACATGTGATAAATTCAGATGCAAGTTGTAGGAATCCATATGCAAGTTTAGGTGAAAACTATATTCACATATTTTTAGGTGAAAATTTTATTCACATATGCAAGTCTATGTGAGACCCATAATTCATATACGCAAGTTTACAATTTCATGTTTAGATCTATATTTAGATCCATGGTAGTTTATGGAAATATATGATTCTATATGACCATTGTCTATGCAAATTATAGGCTATTCAAATCTATGTTATAATTCCTATTTGGAAGTTAGATATATTTTTATGTGCTATGCAAGTTGTGATGTTTCTTTTCTTTTTTATGAGTTAGACCATTCGCTGGTCTAACATATTTCATATTAAACGTGCGAACGACGTGGGGGCAATGGGTAATATTAAATATTAATATTGTGAATTGGCATAAATATGGCTTAAAAGCATATAATAAATTTGAGACATTAATTGGCCTAATTTATATGCATAGAAATTCTGGACATAATTTAGGTGACAATTATGGACATAGATTAATTTGGAAGTTATTGACAATTTGAAATGGAGATATTAATTCAAATCGGGGTTGAATAATAATGTGTAATAATAAATGCCTAAGACACGAGGTTAGAGTCGTTTGTGGTGTAAGATTGCACGGACCCGCCCGGCAAATCCAGCAACCACAAACGGTAGTCTAACATGAGAGGTCAAAGGCATAAATTAAATGCGTAATAAACGCCTAAGACATGAGGTTAGACTCGTTTGTGGTATAAGACTTATTGGACCCTCCCGGCACATCTGGCAACCGCAAACGGCAGTCTAATGTGAGAGGTCGTAGGCATGATTAAAAGACGCTTAGACACGAGGTTAAGTCTGGCTTGTGTTGGAAGTCTGCCCGTAACCGCCCGGCATATCCAGCGGCCACAAGCAATTGACTTAATATGAGAGGTCTGTGCATTTATAATTAATTAATGCTGATCAAAGATGAATATGAATGACAAACAGAAGTTTGGTTGAGTTGAATAATTCTCTGAGTACCAACCTGATGTTGATTTTGGTCTTCGGGGTTGATACTTAGGGAGTTATTCTCTTAACCAATGTATCTGTGGACTAAGATGTACTTAATCATAAATTAAGTAAAACATGTTATACGATATATATATATATATACGATACATAACATGATAAGCGGATAGGGTTAAGACCATCTTAACCAATAATCTGATAAATGGATAAGGTTAAGACCAACTTAACCAATAATCTGATAAGTTGGTAGGGTTAAGACCAGCTTAATCAATAATATATAAGTAGATAGGGTTAAGACCAGCTTAACCAATAATATATATTAATTTGATAAGTGGGTAGGGTTAATTTTAGCTTAACCAATAATATACATACATATATATATATATATATATATATATGTTAATCTAATAAGTGGATTGGGTTAAGGCAAACTTAACCAGTAATACATATTGATCTTATAAGTGGATGGGGTTAAGACCAACTTAACCAATAATATATAAATGGATAGTGTTAAGACCAACTTAACCAATAATATATAAGTGGATAGGGTTAAGACCAGCTTAACTAAATATATATATTGATCTAATAAGCGAATAGGGTTAAGACAAGCAAAACCAATAACACATGTTGATTTGATAAGTGGGTAACATGGGTGACATGTGGGATATAATCATTAACACTTAACCAAGATAAATATGTGGTGGGACATGGGGGTTAAGTGGATGACATGGGGGACCTATGAAATACGATTAGAGACACTTAACCAAATTGAAACATGTAAGAAGATATGAATAAGAAGGGGTTAAGTGGGAAGTCCTAGTAGGGACCAAGCATAGGTGGAAAGCTTGTGTCAAGTGTGGGGACCCTTTTCAACCAATAACCCATTTAGTATCTAAGTGAGCTCGATCTAGATCGAGGATGGGACACGCTTACTGGGTTTGATTGTAAGAGGTCAAAACGGGTTAGCGGTGGCAACGCAAGTCCAACGGGGTCATGTGCATGCGTGGGCTCGGGCTAGTAGGTAAGATGTTGTTGCATCATGTAGGTATAAGCCGTGCATCTTTAGTGGTATCAGGGCGCCAATTTTGGGAAGTGATACACCCCACTGTGGGACCAGCACGGGTATCTACGAGTTAGGGAGCCGATCGGATGGGGAAGGTAGTGGGTACGACTAGCGGAGATAGGAGCAGGCGGCACCTATGAAGACAGCTAGAAGTCTAACTACCATATTATGAATAAATGTTGTAATTAGAATGGGGAGGGTAGTGGGTACGACTAGTGGAGATAGGAGCAGGCGGCACCTATGAAGACTGCTAGGGGTACACGAAACTACCATTATGATTATTATGTTCAGAAGGCGGGATCAACTTTTAGGGTGACTAGTAATGGTGCAGTATAGTAATTATCCTATAGTGATTAGGAGCGCGATTAATGCCAGTATATTCCTCTTGTTTGTTTTGTCTTGCCACTTGCTTCACAGTCATTCCTTGTTTTACCAGTTTATGCTTTATCCTAATTACTTTAAAAATTATATTGTTAAAGTTATTGTACTCGCCAGACTTTATGTCTGACCCCCTTTGTTTTCGCCTATTTTCTTCCTTTCCCCCCTCCCCCCAGGTTCTCAGGGTGGGACAAGTGCTAGTGGAGCTTGATTTGGATCTTTCTCTCTCTTTTTGATGTGCTTGGATTGCTGAAAGTAAAGTTCAGCTCATCTCTTTTATGGCTACTTATGTTGGGGTTATGCTTTTTTACTTTATGTACTCAGAAAACAATTAGTCAAGATGGATATTAAGTGTACTTGGTTTTATTATTGGTTTTTGATGTAACCATACTATTTCTCTGTTGCAATAGAAGTTGTTTTAATTTTTCAAGTACCAATATATGTATCTGTCTTGTTATATTCTGTTCTATACACTAATAATACTCCATGAAAGTTAATGCATTCCCTTTGAGAGTGACATTAATTGACGGGGGGTGTTACACGTGGTATCAGAGCTGAAGGTTAACAGAACAGATAAGGGATTTTGAAAAACTATTTTTAAAAAGCGTTTTTATAAAGAAATACTTTCAAAAATATGTTTTAAGGAGAGTATTTTTAAGAGAAAAGTTTATTTTGAGAAACATAACCCCCAAGAGCCATATATCTTTCCTTCGAATCTCCATTTTTAATCTCTTCCTCTTTCCTTTTTGAATTTCTTACTCCACGTATAAACGCTTTTTCTAAGATATGTAAGAACTTCCGTACCGTGGGCGGAAAACCGCTTCATGGGACGGGGACGTTTGTCAAAGCTAGAAGGAAGCGGAGGACTTGTTGGTACCTTTAAGATACACGATGGGAGGAAAGTTCAGTTAGCTGCTTGGTTAATAAAGGATGAAGCCTCATTTTGGTGGGAGGCCACGAATGGAGAATGTACAGGAGAGACATGGATAAGACACACGATAAGAAAGTAGATCCAAAGAAAGGCGGTAAGGATAATAAGGGGCCAAGAGAAAAGGAAGGGCCACACTTGTGAAATACCTGACTACTTAAATAAAGATGTTAAAAAGAAGAAGAAGACTAGTTGTTATCGTTACGAAGAAACATGACATCTTATTAGGATCGTCAAAAGAAGCAAAAGGCAAAGGTAAGGGCAAAGTACAGGATCTTCTGGAGGGCAGACATGTTCCCTTACGGCTGGCATACCTGATAAAGGTAGAAATATCTTGGCTAGAAGTTTGGTTTCTATTTTCGATCATCATGTTTAAACCTTGTTTGAATTCTGGCACTTCACACTCGTTTGTATCTGCTTTGTCAGTTGAAACACTGCACCTAAATACTAGTCTAGTTACGGATCCCATAGTAGTCTCAAATCCTATTGGTGGTTCGGCTCATCTTTCGATGATTTCTCGGGACTTGAGAGTGTCTATCTTGAGCATTGGGTTTGAATGCAACGCCTTCGTTCTTGGCTTCTTGGGCTATGGCTTGATTCTAGGCATGGATTGGCTAGCCGGATACAGTGCCATCCTAGACTGTGAAAAAGGGTATTTAGATTGTTGACTCGTTGTGGAAAAACCCTTGATATTTCTTGTGACCCCAGAGGTATGGTGATGCTTAGCTACCTAGAATCTCTTGATGCATCCAACGATGATTTGGAATTTGTTCGTGTGGTTCGTGAATATGGTGACGTCTTCGATGAAGTTTGGGATTTATCCCCGAGGCGCAAGATAGACTTCCGTATATACCTAGTAGATAATGAAAAGCCAGTTGCATTACCAATACGCAACATAACTCCGTGAGAGAGAGAGAGGAGAACTCAGTAAGGAGGTGAGAGAGTTGCTTGAGAAGGGGTTCATAAGAAGGAGCATTTAGGAATGGGGATAGCTGTGGATCCCGCAAAGGTGGTGGCAATCCAAGATTGGAAGATTCCTAAGAACGCAACAGAAGTAAGAAGCTTTTTTTAGGACTGGCGAGCTATTGTAGGAAGTTCATTAAGAACTTCGCGAAGATATCAGCCCCACTTACTTGGTTAACAAAGAAGGACTTGACTTTTGCTTGGGATGTTGACTGTGACGATGCTTTCCAATGTTTGAAGAGGGTTTTGACTACAGTTCCAGTTTTAGTTTTGCCAGATGGAAGTAAGCCATTCACAGTGTATACCGATGCTTGCGGGACAGGGCTTGGAGTAGTTTTCAATGCAAGGGGAAAAGGTGATATGCAAAAGGCGGCAAGTACAAGCATCGCTTATCATCAATAGACAGATGGACAGACAGAAAGCGGTAAATAGAATCCATGAAGATCTTTTGAGGTTATGTATCCTAGATTTCGGAGGGACATAAGAAGAGGCAACGGGCTTGCTGGTGTTCACGACGTGTTTCATGTAATACATTTGCTGAAGTGTTACAAGATACCGTGGAAGTAGTGGAGCTGAACATGCTTAAAGAAGTGGAAGTAGAGTGAGATGCCACAATTAAACAGGCTCCTACATGCATCCTTGGGTCGGAGGTATAAAAGCTACGCAACAAAGAGGTCAAGTTGGTCAAAGTGCAATGGGGGAAATGATCAAAGAGACGCGACTTGAGAAACGGAAGACAAGATGTGTACGCTGTATGTTTTTAACTACTCCCTTACTACCGCTTTGTTTATGCTTGTCCTATCGTTTAGTATGTCTTCGCGATTGTATCTTCGATCTTTAGTTAGGAAAAACCCTATGGTTGTAAACATGTGTTTGAGACATGTTATGTTTGGTGGATGCAAATGGTTGCTAGTGGTTTCCTGTGGATGCATGTATACACACATTAGGCACTAGATCGGCTCAGTCACTGTCATATTGCATATAAATATGTGTGCATATTTAAATTAATGGATGTATAATGGTTGTGTTATCATATGGATGCTGCATTTTGATGAATGGTCGTGCACGCATGTAGAAATAATATGTACCATTAGGATTCTTTTGATAAATAATGGACGCATGGCACTATCATGATTTGCATTAAGGAGGTAAACTGAATTAGTAGACCGCCTGATTTTGCATTAGATAAAGAACATATACACACACATTGCATATGTTCATATGGCGTTAGAAGTCTTTTAAGGACAATGGATGCCTGTGTTTGTTGATTGAGTAGATGGATGATTGGATGGTAGGATATACATTCTCCTTAACTTGGATATTTCGGGGGCGAAAACCTTTAAGGAAGGGAGAATGTAACACCCCGAAATTTTAAATATTAAAATTAACAAATTTAAGAATACTTAATTGTTAAAGTGAGAATTAAGGGAAATGGTTTACGGCATTGCATTCGTCTCGAAATTCTTCTTGGAATAGAGTCCAAGTTTTCGAAAATCGTACTTCATATGAAGAAGTTATGGCCTTCCGAAGTTTCAAGAATTTAAATAAATTAAAAACAGCTCAGGTTCAGAAACTCAAAATTCGAATTCAAAACAGAGAAGCGGGCTGGGCGGGAATTTTCCCACCCAAGACCAGGTCGATCAAGGGGTCGACCAGGGGGTCGACCTCCCCTACACAGGTCGACCAAGAGGTTGACATTGGGGTCAACCTACCCTCTCTCAGGCAGATCTGAAATGTGATGATTTCTGACTCTATGCTGAGTCATTAGGGCTGATGTGGCTGTTTGAGATAACTCTATCAAGTCTAGATGGTTGGGATGGATCCTATGATAATCCAACGGCTTAGGTTGATTCAAACTTCTATAAAAGAGTGCCTAGACTCAAACACTAAACCTAAACAAAATTTGTCTCTTGGCCACCATGCTGCTGCTAGGATAGTTCTCCTTCCTAAATCTTAGGGATTAGCAAGTCAAAATTCTAATTCAAAAGACGAACAAATCATTCTCTTCTCTAACCTATCTTTGTGAGTACAATTTATTTCACAAAATAATTAATAAATTAATTGTGATAAGTTATAAAATGTGGATTATGAGAACATGAATATTGGATCATGTGATTCTATTGTCTGTTGGTGAACGTATGACAGTTTTGTTATCTTATGTTGGTAGATCTAATTCACATGTCCAATTATACATGTTTAACTTGATTTATTTTATGCTAGTTCGTATGTAAATATTATGCAAGTTTGGGAAGTTAAATCATATGCTAGTTTGTATGTGAATCTTATGCAAGTCTATGTTTACATATGCTAGTTCGTATGTGAATCTTATGCAAGTTCGGGATGTTAAATCATATGCTAGTTTGTATGTGAATCTTATTCAAGCCTGTGTTTACATATGCTAGTTCGTATGTGAATCTTATGCAAGTTTGGGATGTTAAATCATATGCTAGTCTGTATGTGAATCTTATGCAAGTCTTTATGCGGAATATACACAAGTTTATATGTGAATCAAGTATATACATATGCTAGTTTATATGCAAAAACATGTGATAAATTCATATGCAAGTTGTAGGAATCCATATGCAAGTTTAGGTGAAAACTATATTCACATTTTTTTAGGTGAAAATTTTATTCACATATGCAAGTTTAGGTGAGACCCATAATTCATATATGCCAGTATACAATTTCATGTTTAGATCAATATTTAGATCCATGGTAGTTTATGCAAATATATGATTCTATATGACCATTGTCTATGCAAATTATTGGCTATGCAAATTTATGTTATAATTCTTATTTGCAAGTTAGATCTATTTTTATGTGCTATGCAAGTTGTGATGTTTCTTTTCTTTTTTATGAGTTAGACTATTTGCGGTTCTAACATATTTCATATTAAATGTGCGAACGACTTGGGGGCAATGGGAATATATAACAAATTTGAGACTTTAATTGGCCTAATTTATTTGCATAGAAATTATGGACATAATTTATGTGACAATTATGGACATAGATTAATTTGGAAGTTATTGACAATTTGAAATGGAGATATTAATTCAAATTGGGGTTGAATAATAATGTGTAATAATAAATGCCTAAGACATGAGGTTATACTCGTTTGTGGTGTAAGACTGCCCGGACCCGCTCGACAAATCCAGCAACCACAAACGGTAGTCTAATAAGAGAGGTCAAAGGCATAAATTAAATGCGTAATAAACGCCTAAGACACGAGGTTAGACTCGTTTGTGGTATAAGACTGCCCGGACCCGCCAGGCACATCCAACAACCGCAAATGGCAGTCTAATGTGAGAGGTCGTAGGCATAATTAAAAGATGCTTAGACACGAGGTTAAGTCTGGCTTGTAGTGGAAGTCTGCCTGGAACCTCCCAACATATCTAGCGGCCACAAACAATCGACTTAATGCGAGAGGTCTGTGCATTAATAATTAATTAATGCTAATCGAAGACGAATATGAATGACAAACAAAAGTTTGGTTGAGTTGAGTAATTCTCTGTGTACCAATCTGATGTTGATTTCGGTCTTCGGGGTTGATACTTAGGGAGTTATTCTCTTTACCAATTTATCTGTGAACTAAGATGTACTTAATCATAAATTAAGTAAAACATGCTATACGATATATATATATATATATATATATATGATACATAACGTGATAAGCGGATAGGGTTAAGACCAACTTAACCAATAATATGATAAGTGAATAAGGTTAAGACCAGCTTAACCAATAATATGATAAGTAGGTAGGGTTAAGACCAACTTAACCAATAATATATAAGTAGATAGCGTTAAGACTAGCTTAACCAATAATATATATTAATTTGATAAGTGGGTAGGGTTAAGTCTAGCTTAACCAATAATATATATATTAATCTGATAAGTGGATTGGTTTAAGGCAAACTTAACCAATAATACATATTGATCTGATAAGTGGATGGGGTTAGACCAACTTAGCCAATAATATATAAATGGATAGGGTTAAGACCAACTTAACCAATAATATATAAGTGGATAGGGTTAAGACCAGCTTAACCATATATATATATATATATATATATATATTGATCTAATAAGCGGATAAGGTTAAAATAAGCTTAACCAATAACACATTTTGATTTGATAAGTGGGTAACATTGGTGACATGTGGGATATAATCATTAACACTTAATTAAGATAAACATGTGGTGGGACATGGGGGTTAAGTGGATGACTTGGGAGACATGTGAAATATGATTAGAGACACTTAACCAAATTGAAACATGTAAGAAGATATGAATAGGAAGGGGTTAAGTGGGAAGTCCTAGTGGGGACCAAGTATAGGTGGAATGCTTGTGTCAAGTGTGGGGACCCTTTTCAACCAGTAAGCCATTTAGTATCTAAGTGAGCTCGATCTAGATTGAGGATGGGACACGCTTACTGGGTTTGATTATAAGAGGTCAAAATGGGTTGGCGGTGGCAACGCAAGTCCAACGGGGTCATGTGCGTGCGTGGGCCCGAGCTGGTAGGTAAGACGTTGTTGCATTGTGTAGGTATAAGTCGTTCATCTTTAGTGTTATCGGGTTTCCACTTTGGGAAGTGATACACCACACTATGGGACCAGCACGGGTATCTACGAGTTAGGAAGCCGATCGAATGGGGAAGGTAGTGGGTACAACTAGTGGAGATAGGAGCAGGCGGCACCTATGAAGACAGCTAGGAGTCCAACTACGATATTATGAATAAATGTTGTAATCAGAATGGGGAGGGTAGTGGGTACAACTAGTGGAGATAGGGGCAGGAGACACCTACGAAGACAGCTAGGGGTACACGAAACTACCATTATGATTATTATGTTCAGAAGGCGGGATCAACTTTTAGGGTGACTAGAAATGGTGCAGTATAGTAATTATCCTATAGTGATTAGGAGCGCGATTAACGCCAGTATATTCCTCTTGTTTTTTTTGTCTTTCCCACTTGCTTCACAATCATTCCTTGTTTTACTAGTTTATGCCTTATCCTAGTTACTTTTATAATTATATTGTTAAAGTTATTGTACTCGCTAGACTTTATGTCTGACCCCCTCTGTTTTCGTCTCTTTTCTTCCTTTCCCCCCCAGGTTCTTAGGGTGGGACTAGTGCTAGGATCTTTTTCTCTCTTTTGGAAGTGCTTGGATTGCTGAAAGTAAAGTTCAGCTCATCTCTTTTATGGCTAATTATGTTGGGGTTATGCTTTTTTACTTTATGTACTCAGATAACAATTAGTCAAGAAGGATATTAAGTGTACTTGGTTTTATTGTTGGTTTTTGATGTAACGAAACTATTTCTCCATTGCAATAAAAGTTGTTTTAATTTTTCAATTACCAATATATGTATCTGTCTTGTTATATTCTGTTCTATACACCAATAGTACTCCATGAAAGTTAATGCATTCCCTTTAATAGTGACATTAATGGATGTGGGGTGTTACACGGACCAGAAAGCCGGTTAACATTTTCCCCCAAAGTACGTCTTGTCTTTGACATGATGTGCTTTGTATAGGATGAGGCAGTGGTGAAGTTGTTAATTTTTCCTGTAATTCAAAAGGTAAATAGGTGTTAGCTGTGGGGCTCAATCTCCTTGGCGGTGTGATGAGCCGGCGTTCGGAGGATGCGCCGTGCTCAAGTCGTTAAGTGTCCGTAGTGCGTAGCCTCTATAGATGTACGGGAGTCGTCACGCACATGCGCGGAGAACGTGTATGAGAGAGCATGTCACGGTGCTTTCGATCTTGGAGGTGTTGACCATCGTCGCCACCATCATTTCATTCTTTTTTTTTGTGGGGTCGGAAATTTCAAGCCCAGGTGGATCAAAATTTCGAACCCAGGGGCTCGAAAATTCGATCTTGGGGGTTTGAGATTTCAAGTCCAGGGGGATCGAAATTTTGAGCCCAGAGGGATTGAAATTTCGAACCCTAGGGGCTCAGAAACTCATTCCCTAGGGCTCAAAATTTCGAGCCCAGGGGGATCGAAAGTTCGAGCCCAGGGGTTCGAAAATTCGATCTCCTGGGGTTCGAAATTTCGAACCCATGAGGTTTGAAATTTCAAACCCCGTGGGTTCGAAAATTTCGAACCCGCGCTGGAATGCAAGAGCCACGATTTTCTTTTATAAGTGACCCCCTTCACTTTTTCCCTTCAAATTTTTCTTTCTCTGGCCGCCATGGCCGAAAGCTTCGAACCCGATAATTTCGATCCTAATAATTTCGGACCAAGCTAGGTAAGGCCTTGAATCGAGGAGTTGAGAAGGGGACGAGGTCGAAGGGCCACGGCAGAGACTTCGAGACCTCATGGGCTCGATTTTTCGAACCATCCAGGTTCGAATTTTCTAACCCCAGTGGGTTCGAATTTTTGAAGCTCAGTGTGTTCGAATTTTTGAACCCACCGGGTTCGAATTTTCGAACCCGAAGTCTCGAACCCTTATGGGTTCGAATTTTCGAACCCATGGGTTTCGAGGCATCGAGCCCTTCTGGGTTCAGATTTTCGAACTCCGTGGGTTCAAATTCTCGAGCCCTCAGTCTGGGTTCAAAATTTTGAACCCAGAGGGGCTCGAGTTTTTGAACCCAGGTTGGTTCAAAAATTCGAACCCTTCTGGGTTCGAAATTTCGAACCTGGAGCTCGAAATTTCGAACCCGATCTGGTTCGGGACTTGTCCATTGCCGGGTTTCCAATTTGTCATGCCGATGGACTTTGACTTCCTCATATTCACCTCTGGATTTGCATGCTTAGCGTCGATGCATATATTGTTAACCGCACGAGCGGGGTTTAGGATTGTTCATATAGGGTAGAGCATACAACCGGACTGGGACTTGGACTGTTACGAGTCATTCTGAACTTGCTTTATGTAGCTCATCCTCGCATAGCATTACACGCGCATATTAGTTATCACCAACATGAGGGGTACATGTCACTATACTGCCCGTTCTAACATTGATGCGTTAAAGTATAGCTAAAGATGCAGACCAGTTCAAGGACCGGAAAGACTATGGAAGCCAAGGCTTCCCAGCCTGCATCACACACATCCGACCCTACCCCGAGAGGTAGCTCATCTGACAGCGAGCTTGAGACCACCACCGAAAGATCGACTCCTTCTCATTCGACCAACTCGCCCGAAGTGTCTGAGCACGAGGAGCAACCTGAAGGACAATATTCCCCGATCGTAACTGAAGAGGCTGAGAATGTAGATGTCATGGGCGAGGATGAGCTCGCACTTCCGCTAGCCCCGGACATGTTGCCCGATGTGGTGTTTTTGGAGAATCCTACTGACTCAGTGCAGTCGTGTATGGATGCTACTGCGGTCAAAAAAATGGTGGCCCAATTTAACATACCGGTGGACGATGCCCATGCCCCCGGGAGAGATGACAGAGCCCATATGCCACCCGAGGGTCTTACTTCATGGAACCGACAAGCTTGCCTCTCTAGGTGCATGCCCCCGGCTAACGACTTCATTCGGGACATGTTGTTCTATTTCCGTCTTGCGCCATCACAGCTACACCCCAATGCTTATGCTTCTCTCCTGGGTAATTACAATCTCTTCCACGGGTTTCTGAACAAGGAGCCCATTGGGGAAGTTGTCCGATACTTTTTCCACTTAAGGAAAACGAGCGCTGCCTCTCCTTCTCAATGGTATGTGAAAGCGATGGCTTCCACAAAATTCTTTGTCGGGATATGGCCCAGGCTACCAGTGTTTTAGCGCGACTGGTTCTTCGTTAGCTGCCCTCCCGGATTTCCAGAAGGTGGATTGAGGGAAGTAAGTGTTTCTCTAGCTCCGTTCCTTGCTGTAACTGTTGGATTCCTTCCTTTACTCATGGTTTTAAATGGGGTTATGAGAGGGAATCCAAAGGCGCCCACGGGGGATGAATATCGGCAATGCCTTAATGCTTTGCGGGCGATACCCGAGAATCTCCATGATACCAGTACCGTGACAAGTCAGGATCACCTCCTTCGCGCTGGGTTGCCGCCGGACAACCGGGCTCTGATCAGACCCGTGGTTGCTATGAGTGTGCCAAAGGAGGGAGTTGCGGCAGGCTCTACCTCTATTGGGCGGAAGAGGAAAATGCTCCTAGCGGGAGGAGAATTGCAAAGGACTCCTCCGCTTCGAGGAGATGTGTGTGGAGGAGAGGCTCAAGGTCAAGAGGAGATTGCTGGAGATGAGGGGTTGCCGAGCACTCTCGTCCCGCCTCTGACAAGGGAGGGGGAAGGAGTGCTGGCTAGACTGCAATCTCATGCGACTCACTCAGGGGCCATTGCCTCGCTTGAGCCTACGGGCCAGTTTGATGGCTTAAATGGACTTGCTTTAGTGGTGACTCCATGGCCGAATACGACGATCCTGGAAGAACTTTCCTGCGATATTGAGGAGCTAATTACCTTGGTCGGACCACATCCGGTATGTTGAGAGAACACTTAGGCCATACATTCATAACACTGCATATATGTCAACCTATGTGTGTAACTTGACTAACTTTGGCTTGTTCCGTTGGCAGGTGATATGGAAGGTGGACGCGGTGGACAAAGTTATGGATGCAGTGACCGCCGGCATCCCTCGAGTTCTTCCTTAGAGAGTTTCCGAAGATCCGCAAGTTTGTGTGGTGCTCCATCTTTGCTAGAACTAGGAGCCAGGCCTCAAGGCCGGGACCGGTCTAGTCGATCTCCAGTGCCTCCCCCTCCTCCTATTCGTGTGTCTGTGGGAGATACTCGGCTCAACATAGGTGGATCGCAATCTTGGCCTTCGACAACTCCCCCATCTGTCGCTCCTCCGGCCCCCGTCTGTCTTGATAGGGAAGAGGAAGCACATCTTGGCCAGTCGAGGTCGGAGAGGGAGACTAAGATAGAGGTGCCAGACTTGATAGAACCCCAGTTTTAAGGGCTATCGATAGAGGAGCGAAGGGCATTCCTAAAACACCATTTCCCCGACACTATTTTGATGAGTTGAGATTCATCCCCGACCTACGTCCAGCTCCTGACAGAAAGTCTGGGGAGGTGTGGATGCATATTAAAGCTTCATATCACCAAACCAACAAGTTTACCAAGTATCCTTTTGGATTTCGGATCCATTAAAAAAGAAGAACCGACAGCTTGCTGATCAGAGGTCAACTATTGACGCCGGGCAGACCACCGTCGAAGCTTTGAAAAAGAAGATAGGTATGCTTGTTCCTTGCATTGTAAGTTCTCTTTCATGCATTATCAGACCCTTTGACGATAGCTTTTTCGCTATAGCTGATATGACACAGGCTTATGATAAACTGAAGAGGGAGTCGGATACGCTCTCTCGAATTTTAAAGCCACAGTGGCAGATTTAACTATTGAGACCACAGCTCGAAAAAAGGACAAAGCTGATCTAAAACAAGCGTGTGGCATCTTGAAGAAGGATAATGCGAGGGTCACCAAGCTCCAGAATGATAATTTCGCTCTAAGGGCGGAAAACGAAAGGTTGCAGGCTGAGAATGCCGAGGTCGCTGAGTTGAAGAGGCAGTTCGAGGCGATGAGAAAGGCGAAGGAGGATGTCGATGCTAGCAACAGGGATGTGCTGAGTGAGTCCGAGGGTATAAAACTAAATACTTAAGGGAGATAAAGTTACTGAGGGGACAACTGAACGACGTGGAGTTCCGCATTAGGTCCTCCTTCGAGGAGAGTACACACAATATATATGTAGAGGCTTTGAGATTCCGAGGGATTTCGTGGGTCGAAGCCTATCCTCGTGAGCTAAATCATAGTCTACCACGATTCACTTTTATTTATTTAAACCTAAAAGTGACTAGAACTCACAGAAAAAGAGGGTCTTGAGTTCTGGGATCTGAATTCTGTAATTGATTAGCGTTCCCTTGTTGTAGACAATTTCGTTGTTGAGATTAGACTTTGATTTGAATTGAATTGTTGTCTTTAATTTGCTTCTAGTTGGTGGCGGCTACTCTAGGGTTTGAAGTGACAACATGACGGCTATTGATCTAATTTTGATTTGATTTTATGGTTTGAGTCTATATATGTTTTTATAGAGTAATCAGATTAATATAGGCCATCCGATTAACCAAGAACTAACCACAACCATTCAGTCCAGATTAGAACTATCCAGAAACCCTAATGACTCAGTATCTAGTCAGAAATGACTCAGCACTGACTCACTGTTCGAATCAGAGCTTCAGAAATCTGTGCGGGTTTTCTGTTTGGCATGGGCGCACTTGCCAAGTGCACTAGTGCAATTTTGCATGGGCGCACTTCCCAAGTGCGCCAGTGTAATTTTGTTCTGGCGCACTTCCCAAGTGCGCCAGTGCATTCTGGCCTGTTCCTGGTTTTTCTGCCTAACTTCGTTCGTCCATATCTTCTTCATACAGTATCCATTTTATGCAAACTCGGACTCTATCTCAACCAAAATTCCGAGACGAACTCAATGGCGTAACCCGTTTCCCTTAATTCTCAGATTTACAATTAAGTATTCTTTAATTCGTTAACATTAATATTAAAATTATGGGGTGTTACAAAGGGTGTTAGGTAAGAGAATAAATTCTCCGCCACCAAACAGATATGTATTTAGCAGAGGTCAACGAATACAGCATAAAGGAATACAACGTCAGACATACTATCCATTTACAAGTCCATTCTGGGTCTGAACGAAACCGGTGGCACCTTATTCCTCATCCCATATGTCCAATACAGGAGAGAGGTCGATGCATATCCGTCGATCTCCAAGTACATCTGGAGGATCACCACTTATTACCTTGTCTTCGGCGTATGGCCCAATCAAGCCATCAGTAATCATCCAAACGATGTGAAGAACTCCGGTCTTCAACTATCGTCTTCATCTTCGACTCTTAAACGTCGTAGTAATTATCCAGAATGGGTTAAACCCGGTCTTTCTAAATAACTCGCGTATTTTATAATCAAGTGTTATAAAAACACATCAAACGCCTCATTCTAATTCAGAATATTCTTTTAATAAAATATTCACATTATTAGGGAAAGGTTCCCATTAATTTAATCAAAGATAAGTTCCTTTAAATTTATCCTTTAATCTTTATTTAATATCAATTTCAAAAGATTTCATTTTATCTTTTATCAACTCTAAACCAAATTAAGGTTTATCTATTAGTCGGAATTAACGAACCTTACTAAAGTAACCATTTATTATTTATTATCCCAATCCCAACCTATTCATCCCATAGAGCAAAAATGGTAGCACTCCATATCTAATACCCACTATGTTATTGGTAAAATTAATTACCATTTCACGTTCAAATCTAATTAAAGATTTAACTATCGTCTGGAGTAAAACTAGTGGTACTCTATTCTCGGTCATTTCATGAATTCGATAAATTTAATTATCTCCTTCATATTTTAATCTAATTAAAGATTCATTAAAACTCTAGTTTAGTTTTAATGTCAAAAATCATTACTTAATGATTATTCAAATTTAAGAAATTAATCTTATCTTTAACTGGGTTAAAGAACCAATGTTATTTTAACATTGTTCACGATAAACCCAAAATCATCTTCCATTAAATATGGAATCTTCACAGAAATCAGATCAATAAATAATCGATATAAATTCCTATATCAGACTAATAATATAAATGGAATAACGGCAAGGCCTTTTAAATTCCATATATAGTAAATGTCTTCATCCATAGAAGTTCATCTCGATTATTAACCAATCGAATTCCATTCAATCCCAATTTAATATATTAAATTGGAAAACTTTACTTTGGAAAATTTCCATTTAAATCTTGATAGAAGATTTATAAGCCCCAAATTATATTTTCACTGTTAATTAGGTTGAAGAACAAATGTCGTTAAGAACACCGTTCATGATAAACCCAATTCACATTTCAGTTTATTCCAATTACAAAATGTAATTGGAAACTCTAATAATCTTAACAAAAAGATTTATAAATTCCAAAATTATATTCTATTTAATTCCAATTAAATATTAATTCGAAAACTTCATTTAATCTTATTTAAAAGATTTATTCTTTCCCAATCGGGGTTTAAGAATAATGTTATTAAAGACAACGTTCACGATAACCCAAAATCCAGTTTATTCTATTTAATTCCAATAAGATATTAATTAATTGGATTTTTATTCTAGTTAATAACTAGTTCGTTTTTATAAAAATATATTTTTATCTTTTCAAATATGGAATTTTTCGTCCAAATTCTTTTCAAATCATTCATTATGGTTTTACGTAATTTTTCTATATTTTTAATAATTTTATTAAGGCCTTTACAATCAGTTTCCAATAACGGCAACCGTACTACATTCATAGCGACCTTTTTCAAATCTGATTTGGACATAACTCCAAATCCAACCATTAGATTTCAAAGCACTTATATTCATTGGAAATCCCTTTTCGAGACAAACCCAATGGTTCCAGTTTTAGGAGAATCCGACTGTCGGATCTCCCGTAATGTTAATTTGAAGTTAATGGTCGAAATTCGCTAACGGTCTCTGCGCGGCGCGTTCTATTCAGGACATTAATATATATATATATATATATATATATATATATATATATATATATATATATATATATCGTCGATTTCTATTTAAAACGTATTTTATAAAATATTTATAAAATAATTTAAAAATAATTCCAACTTCCATTTTAAATTTTAAATCAAAAATGGAATATTCTTTATTTTTAAAATATTAAAATGATATTTTTTCAAAATATTAGATTTTGAAATTACTTCTTTTCGGTATTCAATACGAAATGAATAAAATTGATCGATAAACCCGTTTGGGCAAAAATGGCGTTTCTATACCTAACCCGGCTTCGTATTTTATTATTTTTGTGTCCATCTAAAAACGGACATCAAAATCATAATATTTATTCTTCATTGATTATTATTTAAAATATTCATTATTTTAAAATATTCTTTATTTATAAAGATTCTTTTTTTTATATTATTCTTTTAATTGAAATGTCTTTACATTAGAATGTTTTTTACACTAAAATGATTCTTTTTACATTTAAATGATTCTTTACAATAAAATCGTTCTTTTACATTAAAATGATTCTTTATACATTAAAATGATTCTTTACATTAAAATCATTTTTTACATTAAAATGATTCTTTACATAAAAATGATTCTTTTACATAAAAATGTTTCTTTTACATAAAAATGTTTCTTTTATATAGAAATGTTTCGTTTACATAAAAATGATTCTTAACATTGGAATGTTTCATTTGCATAAAAATGTTTCTTAACATTTTTAAGGTGACATTTTTAATGTATAAAAATGTAATTCAATTAAATGAATATTTTATTCCTATTAACATATGAAAGGTGGCATTTTTAATGTATAAAAATGTAATTTAATAAACAAATGTTTTATTTTCATTAACATATTAAGGTGACATTTTTTTTTATAAAAATGTAATTCAATTAAATGATTATTTTATTCCTATTAACATATGAAAGGTGGCATTTTTAATGTATAAAAATGTAATTCAATTAAATGATTATTTTATTCCTATTAACATATGAAAGGTAGCATTTTTAATGTATAAAAATGTATTTAATAAACAAATGTTTTATTTTCATTAACATATTAAAGGTGACATTTTTATGGTATAAAAATGTAATTCAATAAACAAATGTTTTGTTGTAAAACATCATTTATTTCTGAACCGGAATGTGACTCAATCAATTACCGTATAATTTCAATTATATGGATTTCATATATTACATGTATACAAAAATAATGATAAATAATCATTAAAAAATCCATTCACATCCAGAGTGACATTTACAACTATGCGAGCATTAAAATAAATTAATAGCGCTCATCACAGACTGTCAATCCATCGGTTGACATATAATTAAATATTAGAATTAGTGTATGTCAAATATCATTCCAATAGCCGTGTGGGGATTTCAAACAACAGCAGTGAAACTTGAATAAATTATTGGTTAATAAATATAACCAATTCTAACTCAATTTGAGTTATTTTCCTATTTAACCAATTTCACCGTTGATATTATAAATAAATATTAAATATTTAATTTCAACAACCATATTAATGTTAACATTTTTTTTAATATGTTAAACATTTCAACATCGCACGCAACACAAAATACAGTCGATTTAAATCATCCATGGTTTATGGACGATGAATGTGATATAATATGTACCTTATACAATTTATAATAATTAACTAAGAAAAATCTACACTGAGAATTCTATATATTTTTCAGTTATGAAAATAATTAAATAACTATGCAGTATTTTTAGTGAGGAGTTGTCACCTTCGTTTCTACTTCGTTAGTCTTTAACTGATGATTTTGGTACCGTTTGGATTTGAAACTACCCGAAAATCCAACTTGCTCCAAATTGGACCTAGTTAGTGTCGTTGCGAAGCACTCGACTCCACGATCGCGATGGACCTAGTTTCATGCAATTTCGAGTTCGTGGCAGAAAGTTATTAACGTACGAAGTTTAAACAATTTAGATTAATTATTTAATTAATAAAAAACCCTAATTACCTTTCAGATTAACGTCCAGCGTTGTTCACCCTTGCCAAGCCTTCATCGCCGCCGTTCTGGACCACCGGACCCCAACCTGGGCCTACCGCCGCCTTCCCCCTTGCCTGTCACGCCCCCGCCGTGAGTGGCTCCCTCCGATCTGCCTCCAGCGGTCGAAATTACGATAGTGAACGGAATCGGGTTCGAACCCGATTGCTCCTCAACCGCAACACCATCGGCGATGCCATCGCCACTAGCATGACAGTCGCGCCACCCGGGATCTTTTCCCCTCAATGACCTCTGCCTAAAACCGCCTTCAGTGATCAGAATCCGTCCATTTTCATTCGCTGTTATCCAAGAACTGACATCAACGATCATCTCGATTTTGTCGACTCCTCGTCCACTTTCAGATCGAACCACCAAAGACAAAGTTGTTCATCAATCTCTCCTCTACAATTTCTTCAGCTGGGCCATCATCTAATTCTTTACGTATTGGCCAGAAAGTTGCCAAAACCGAAACTGGTTTCCTGTCTTTGGATTGAGATTCCGGCGAATTCGTGCGATGATAGGTTCTTGAATTTTTCTGGTAGGTAGAGATCAACATGATCTACAATATCCAGAAATGGGTTGGGTTTGTATTGAGAGATATAAATTATTTTATTTCCAGGGGCTTATTTGCAAAATTTTGAGATAGAAAGAGAGAGATGTTTGCTGTCAATTTTGGAGGAAGAATAATAATGAGGATTTGGGAAAGTGGAAGAGATATTATATAGCAGTGAGTTAGGATTTATTATTTATTATTAATTTTCTAGCTTTATTATTAATTCTTTAATTCACACTCACTTTATTCGACAGTTATTGATGTCATGGTCACATACGGACTCCGTTGGCGATGGAAATTGACATGTAGCTATATCTTGACAATACGGCTCCAACAAAACTGGTTTCGTCGAGTTCCGAGTTCGTTTGCTCAAAAAGTCTTGTTTTTTTCCTTACATGGTTGATCGATTCACAATTAATTTCCCACGGCCACATACTAGCTCTAAAAATTACAAAAAATTTATTTCTAGATTTGTTTTGACGATACGATCCTAACAAAACTAATTTCATCGAATTTGGAGACCGTTTGAAAAATGGCCATTTTCTGGTCGATCCAGTTTGACTGAAATTGATAAAACACGTTTTAATTGGTCACGCTCACATATTAATTCCAAAAATTATGAAAATTGGAACCTAAGTATAATTTGATATTCCAGATCCAACAAAAGTGGTTGCGTCGCAAACGGAGGTCATTGGTAAAATGACAATTTTTAATATTAAAATATATATAAAAATTGCATAGCGACTATTCTGAATTTTAAACTGGCCATAACTTTTTATTCCCATTATGAAATTTCATTTTTTTAGATTCTTGGAAAGATATTTTTAAACGGATTCAAATATTTCTTGTTTCACCAAAATCCGATTTATTTTGAATCCTGTACATTCATTTGAATTTCGAAATGGAATTTTCAAACTGCCGCGCCATTTCAGGCTTATTATGTAATTAAAATAAATTTATTTGTTTCAACTTCAATTTAAAATAATTTTTTCATCGTTATTATTTAAAATAAACCATTTTAAATATTCAAAATTCATTAAAACAGTTAAAATAAATTTTTTAAATTGGTTCCGATTTTCCAGGTTGTTACAATCTCCCCCACTTAATATCTTTTCGTCTTCGAAAAGGAACCGAGCTGAAAGTGGTTTAACTAGTCAACTCAACTTTCCATTCTAACCAATTTTCAATTCAATTCGATATTAAATATGATTTAGCTAAATTTATCATTCTTTCTCATATTGGTTAAATTAATTACTATTCCAATATTTTTATTAGTTAAACTAATTATCAAACATCACAACTAGCAATCAATTAGGTGGTTAACTTTTAAAATATATATAATTTTTATATATAGTTAAAAATCATATTTTTAATGCAAATCACATCAATAAATCCTATCTAGTTTTGGTTCTCACACCGGTCAATTGGAAATACATAGATATCCCACTTTCGAAACTCAAACACAAATATTTATGATGACGCGTCAATCATCAGAATTATCCCCGGGCGACTAGAGTGTGATTCCATATCTATCCAGTATATTGAAGACTTCGAATATCCATTAATTACTCGTATATTCAAATCTTTATATACTCAATTGCCCAAATAAATATAAAATAATATACTCAAATATGTATTTTAAGATAAAATTTTCGAAACTAAATTTGTTTTCAGTTCTAAAGAAAATAATACTCTTCACACTCGTTCTAGGATACTATTGATCCTATCTCTAACGAATCATTCTTATTGAATATTACTAATCCAATCCATGATGAATTCTTTCATTCAATTCTAATGTGTCTTGTCCTCGAGCTCTATAAAACCAAAGCTCTGATACCAAATGAAACGACCCAAACTTCCTCATAAAGGAAAAGCCCGGACTGAATTAAGAACACGACAAATCAGAACATAAGCAGAAGAACATTTCATTGATTATTACAACAATTATATCAGAGTACAAGAATATAGCAGAGTATGAATAAATCATATACATCAGAAAATATCAGAGATTTAAATTACATTTAAATTGCAGCGGAAAAATAATACAAACACAACTGAAAGAAATACACGGATACAGAGCTTTCCAAATATCGCCTCAATTGTAAACCAGGAGCCTGTGAATATAATATCTGCAAAACCAAAACTTTTACCTGCCTAGGGAAAATATGGGCACCTAGAGTTTAGGTTAAAACAATAAACTCTAGGTCAGTCATGGGACTGGTGTGAGAACTAAAAACAATTATTAGTCTTAAATTTTATAGTCAGGATATCATGGGACCACGCCATATAACACAGAACGGGTTTATACCACATGAATCTTAGTTTTAGAATAAAACAAAGCAATGTTTTTTGGAAAAATGAATCTATTATAAGACTCAGGTCCCATCACACAATGCAAGGTAAGCCAGAGGATACAGTTTTACCTTATAATAGCCAAACATGCTTGATACGTATAAAACAAAATTATTTTGATATTACTATAAGTGTATATATAGTGTAAAAACAACTTCAAATATAAATGTACCAATCATAGACGGCATAGTATCCCATCCTACTATGTCGCTATACTAGTTCTACAATCAAAACTGGAATTTCTCATATTGGAAATTGGGTTTCCATCATGAGTCAAGTCTACGGATGGTCTGCTTACCGATTCGAGACACTCTAGCAAATGTCTCAGGATTCGGACGCTGGCGAACCCTTGGATTCTGCAGGCCGGTCCATAAATACTTTAGTGGATTAGTTATGCCTGAACACATGCTTCCCAGTCCTATTGAACCTATAAAATGGTCACTATCGACCAATATAACCGAGGCCTCGAAATCCATCATCCACATAAGTAAAAATGTCAGGGCTTGTAAACGTTGACACCACTTCTAGCTAGAAAGAAACGTAAGCACTCCCTACGTTCCCTTATCCCGTTTTAGACTCCTACCGGGGTGTGAGGATCGCGAAGTAACGCTATACACAAAGCTATGCTATTAGAGCTGTGCTTTGATCATCATCCACAAGACTCTGCTTTTCAACAGAAGCCTTGATCATTTGCATCTTGCCATCCCACATTGTCAATACATACCATACCATTGATTTCTGCCAATATATAACCTCTAAGCTCGTACGTCTCAGAGATGAGTGTTAGGCAAGAGAATAAATTCTCCGCTACTAAACAAATATATATTTAGCAGAGGTCAACGAATACAGTATAAAGAAATACAACGTCAGACATACTATCCATTTACAAGTACGTTCTGGGTCTGAACGAAACCAGAGGTATCTTATTCGTCGTCCCATATGTCCAATACATGAGAGAGGTCCTCGGATATCGATCGATCTCCAAGTACGTCTAGATGATCACCACTTATTATCTTGTCTTGGGTGCACGGACCAATCAAGACATTAGTAATCATCCAAATGATGTGAAGAACTCCGGTCTTCAACTAACGTCTTCATCTTTGACTCTTAATCGTTGTAGTAATTATCCAGAATGGGTTAAACCAGGTCTGAATAACTTGCATATTTTATAATCAAGTGTTATAAAAACACATCAAACGCCTCATTCCAATTCAGAATACTCTTTTAATAAAATATTCACATTATTAGGGAATGGTTCCGATAAATTTAATAAAAGATAAGTTCCTTTAAATTTATACTTAAATCTTCTTTTTAATATCAATTTCAAAAGATTTCATTTTATCTTTTATCAACTCTAAAACAAATTAAGGTTTATCTACTAGTCGGAATTAACGAACCTTACCGAAGTAACCACTTATTATTTATTATCCCAATCCCAACCTATTCATCCCATGGAGCAAAACTGGTAGCACTCCATATCTAATACCCACTGTGTTATTGGTAAAATTAATTACCATTTCACGTTCAAATCTAATTAAAGATTTAACTATCGTCTGGAGTAAAACTGGTGGTACTCCATTCTCGATCATTTCATGAATTCGATAAGTTTAATTATCTCCTTTATATTTTAGTATAATTAAAGATTCATTAAAACTCTAGTTTAGTTTTAATGTTAAAAATCATTACTTAATGATTATTCAAATTTAAGAAATTAATCTTATATTTAACTGGGTTAAAGAACCAATGTTATTTAAAACATTGTTTACGATAAACCCAAAATCATCTTCCATTAAACATGGAATCTTCACAGAAATTAGATCAATATATAATCGATATAAATTCCTGCATCAGACAAATAATATAAATGGAATAACGGCAAGGCCTTTTATATTCCATTTATAGTAACAGTCTTCGTCCACAAAAGTTCATCTCTACTATTAACCAATCGAATTCCATTGAAATTCCAATTTAATATATTAAATTGGAAAACTTTACTTTGGAAAATTTCCATTTAAATCTTAATAGAAGATTTATAAGTTCCCAAATTATATTTTCACTGTTAATTAGGTTAAAGAACAAATGTCATTAAGAATACCGTTCACGATAAACCCAATTCACATTTCAGTTATTCCAATTACAAAATGTAACTGGAAACTCTAATAATCTTAATTAAAAGATTTATAAATTCCAAAATTATATTCTATTCAATCCCAATTAAATATTAATTGGAAAACTTCATTTAATCTTATTTAAAAGATTTATTATTTCCCAATCGGGGTTTAAGAACAATGTTATTAAAGACACTGTTCACGACAACCCAAAATCCAGTTTATTCTATTTAATTCCAATTAGATATAAAATAATTGGATTTTTTTATTCTAGTTAATAACTAGTTCATTTTGATAAAAATATATTTTTATCTTTTCAAATATGGAATTTTTCATCCAAATTCTTTTCAAATCATTCATTATGATTTTACATAATTTTTCCATGTTTTTAATAATTTTATTAAGGCCTTACAGTCAGTTTCCAATAACCACCGTACTGCATTCATAGCAACCTTTTCAAATTTGATTTGGACATAACTCTAAATCCAACCATTAGATTTCAAAGCTCTTATATTCATTGAAATGCTCTTTTTGATACGAACGCAACGGTTCTAGTTTTAGGAGAATCCGACAGTCGGATCTCCCGTAATGCCAATTTGAAGTTAATGGTTGAAATTCGCAAACGGTCGCTGCGCGGCGGCTTCTATTTAGGCCATTAATATATATAATATATATATCATCGATTTCTATTTAAAACTATTTTATAAAATATTTATAAAATCGTTTTAAAACAATTCCAACTTCCATTTTAAATTTTAAATAAAAAATGGAATATTCTTTATTTTTATAATATTAAAACGATATTTTTTTAAAATATTAAATTTTGAAATCACTTCTTTTCGATATTCATTACGAAATGAATAAAATCAATCGATAAACCCATTTGGGCAAAAACGGCGTTTCTATTCTTAACCTGGCTTCATATTTTATTATTTTTGTATCCTCTAAAAACGGACATCAAAATCATAATATTTATTCTTCACTGAATATTATTTAAAATATTCGTTATTTTAAAATATTCTTTGTTTTTAAAAATTCTTTATTTTATATTATTCTTTTTATTGAAATGTCTTTACATTAGAATGTTCTTTACACTAAAATGATTCTTTTTACATTTAAATGATTCTTTACATTAAAATCGTTCTTTTACATTAAAATGATTCTTTACATTAATATGATTCTTTTAACATTAAAATGATTCTTTACATTAAAAGCATTCTTTTACATTAAAATGATTCTTTGCATAAAAATGTCTCTTTTATATAGAAATGTTTCGTTTACATAAAAATGATTCTTAATATAGGAATGTTTCATTTGCATAAAAATGTTTCTTAACATTGTTAAGGTGACATTTTTAATGTATAAAAATGTAATTCAATTAAATGAATATTTTATTCCTGTTAACATATGAAAGGTGGCATTTTTAATGCATAAAAATGTAATTCAATAGTCAAATGTTTTATTTTGATTAACATGTTAAACGTGACATTTTTATTGTATAAAAATTAATTTAATTAAATGATTATTTTATTCTTATTAACATATGAAAGGTGGCATTTTAAATGTATAAAAATGTAATTCAATTACATGATTATTTTATTCCTATTAACATATGAAAGGTGGCCTAATTAATGTATAAAAATGTAATTCAGTTAGATGATTATTTTATTCCTATTAACATATGAAAGGTGGCATTTTTAATGTATAAAAATGTGATTTAATAAACAAATGTTTTGTTTTCATTAACATATTAAAGGTGACATTTTTATTGTATAAAAATGTAATTCAATAGACAAATGTTTTATTATGAAAAATCATTTATTTCTAAATCGGAATGTGACTCAATCAATTACCATATAATTTCAATTATATGGATTTCATACATTACATGTAGACACAAATAATGATAAATAATAATTAAACAATCCATTAACATCCAGAGTGACATTTACAACTGTATGAGCATTAAAATAAATTAATAGCGCTCATCACAGACTATCAGTCCATCGATTACATATAATTAAATATTGGGATTAGTGTATGCCAAATATCATCCCAATACCCGTGTGGGGTTTTCAAACAACATCAGCAAAATTTAAATAAATTATTGGTTAATAAATATAACCAATTCTAACTCAGTTTGAATTATTTTCCTATTTAACCAATTTCACTTTTTATTTTATAAATAAATATTAAATATTTAATTTCAACAACCATATTAATGTTAACATTATTTTTTGTATGTTAAACATTTCAACATCACACCAACACACAAATAAGTCGATTTAAATCATCCATGGTTTATGGACGATGAATGTGATATAGTATGTACCTTATACAATTTATAATAATTAACTGAGAAAAATCTACACTGAGAATTCTATATATTTTTTAGTTATGAAAATAAAGAAATAACTGTGCAGTATTTTTAGTGAGGAGTTCTCACCTTCGTTTCCACTTCATCAGTCTTTAACTGATGATTTTGGTACCGTTTGGATTTGAAAAGCCCTAAAATCCAACTTGCTCCTAATTGGACCTAGTTAGTGTCGTTGCGAAGCTCTCGACTCTATGATCGCGATGGATCCAGTTTCATGCAATTTCGAGTTCATGGCAGAAAGTTATTAACGTATGAAGTTTAAACAATTTAAATTAATTAACTAATTAATTAAAAACCATAATTACCTTTCAGATTAATGTACAGCATTGTTCACCCTTGCCAAGCCTCCATCGCCACCATTTTGGACCACTGGACCACGACCTGGGCCCGTCGCCGTCTTCCCCCTTGCCTACTGCGCCGCCGCCGTGAGTGGCTCCCTTCGATCTGCCTCCAGTAGTCGTAATTTCGACAGTGAATGGAAACGGGTTCGAACCCGATTGCTCCTCAACCGCGTCGCTATCTGTAACACCCTGTATTTTCTATGTTTACTAAAGTAATGAATTAAAGAATACTAAATTGTAAAATTGAGAATTTAGGGAAACAGCTTACGACATTGCGTTCATCTCGGAATTCTACTTGAGATAGAGTCCGAGTTTGTGTGAGTCGGACTCTATATGAAGAATTTATGGAGTTCAGAAGAATTCATGTTTAAACAGAAAATTTAATAATAAAATAAACAAAAAGCAGTTCGAATTTCAAATTCAGGCAAAAGAGGCTGAGCGGGAAAATTCCCGCTTAGGGGGTCGACCCCTCCCCCCCTTGGGGGAGTCGACCCCCTATAGCGGAGTCGATATAGGTGTCGACCCATCGACTCTTATATTCTGATCCGAATAGTGACAATTTCTAACCTGTTGCTGAGTCACTAGGGCATAAGTGGTGGTTTCTGGATAGCTCTATCTGTATATATGGGTTTGATTGCTCCTAGGTTGATCTAACGACTCACATAGATCTAAATTTATATATAAATAACCCCAACCCTCAACCCTAAACCACACAATTTCATTCCAAGGAGTCGTAATATTGTCCATGGTCAAACTAGCATAGCCACCAGTCTTCTCCAATTAGAAAGCAAGTTAGAAGCTACGAATCAAATTAAAATTAGAGAACCAATAGTCTACATCAAGGGATAGCTTTTCAGTTTCAGAAAACAGATCCCAGAAAACAAGATTTTTCTTTTGTTTGTAAGTTCAGTTATTCTTTAGTTGTGAACAAATAAAAGTCATGATTTGTAATAAAGCGAAACTAGAACTGTCTGAGTTGTAAGATAATGGTGATGCTGATTCATGTCTATTCTTGTGACAATTGTATCATATATGCCTATGAGATTATTGTGGTTTATTGGACTTATCATGTTGTATGTTAAATTGGTGATGAACCTATCATGTTGAATATTAATTTTGAAATGAACCTATCATGTTGTATATAAGTTTGGTGATTCTTTCATGTTATGTTACAAGCAAGTTTTTAGGCTAAGTCATATATGCCTGTATGTTTAGATCTACATCCTCATATCTTTAGATCTTTGTTAATTTGATCCAACTCAAATGCAAGTTCATATTTACATGCCTAATTGGATTTGTGTAATTCTATGTAAGTTCTCATTCATATGTTTAAGATTCATGTTAATTTGATCTAAAATGCAAATTCATTGTTCTATGCCAAATTTATATGACACATGTCTAGTTAGATCCATATTATTTTATGTTGTTGGAATGGTACATGCTCCTTTCTTTTCCCTTTTGTTTATGAGTTAGGCTAGGTTGCGAGCGCAACGTTCAATGTGAATTATGCGAACGTATAACGGGGGTAACATTGGGAAAAACATTAAATTACATATTTTTGGCATAGTTTGGCTCATAATCATGTAAATGATTAGTAGCATGAAACGGTATAATTTATATACCTAAAAAATTATTAACATGATTTATAGGATAAATGGGGCATGACTTGAATAACAATTATTGTGGATAATTTACATATAAATATGAAGGGTAAATATGTAAATTAAGTAAAAGACAAATATGCCTAACCCGAGGTTAGATTGAGTTATGGTGTAAGACTGCCCGGAACCGCCCGGCACATCCAGCAACCGTAACAATATAGATCTAATGTGAGATGTTAGCACATTAAGCCCAAAAGAACCCAAGGTTAGATTGTGTTGCGGTGTAAGACTGCCTGAAATCGACCGGCACATCCAGCAATCGCAACAATATAGATCTAATTGAGAGGTTGGTGCTTTAATGAATGAATTAAAGCTAAGAAACAGGGAGTCTAAGAATGGTAGGGTTAAGTTAATTAAGGCAACACTTAACCAATGCAACATGTTAACTAAACTGACGAGTGGGGTTAGGTTAATTTGAGAACACTTAACCATTTTAACATGTTGATTAGGAAACCCTAGTAACAGGGACCCATTTCAGCAGTTACCCAAATAGATGTATCATGGTACCCTGAACTAGGCAGGGTGGAGCACGATTACTGGGCTGATTATAAGCGGTCAAAACAATGGCTGGTGGTGCGTCAGTGTAGGTTCCGACGGAGTGCAGGCGTGCACGTACTCCGGAGTGGAAAAAGCATGCACTGGGCATCAATGTGCATCTTGAATTTTGTCGAGTTGCCACCATAGGATTTGATACACCCTATGGTGGTGCCAGCATAGGTATCTACAATCAAGCTGGGCTGAATGACACAAGTGGTAAACGTATACGAGTAGGACAAGTGGTAAATGTATACGAGTAGGAGCCGATCGATAAAGGTGATCATTTTTTTATGAACACGTGAAGCTGGTTGAAACAATAATTAGTAGGTGCAGAAAAATGGAAATGAGTGCGAATGGCGGGTGGTGCGTCAGTGTAGGTTCCGACAGAGTGCAGGCGTGCACGTACTCTGGAGTGGAAAAAGCATGCACTGGGCATTAATGTGCATCTTGAATTTTGTCGAGTTGCCACCATAGGATTTGATACACCCTATGGTGGTGCCAGCACAGGTATCTACAATCAAGTTGGACCGAATGACACAAGTGGTAAACGTATACGAGTAGGAGCCGATCGATAAAGGGGATCATTTTTTTATGAACACGTGAAGCTGGTTGAAACAATAATTAGTAGGTGCAGAAAAATGGAAATGAGTGCGAATGGCGGGTGGTGCGTCAGTGTAGGTTACGACGGAGTGCAGGCGTGCACGTACTCGGAGTGGAAAAAGCGTGCACTGGGCATCAATGTGCATCTTGAATTTTGTCGAGTTGCCACCATAGGATTTGATACACCCTATGGTGGTGCCAGCACAGGTATCTACAATTAAGCTGGGCCGAATGACACAAGTGGTAAACGTGTACGAGTAGGAGCCGATCGATAAAGGGGATCATTTTTTTATGAACACGTGAAGCTGGTTGAAATAATAATTAGTAGGTGCAGAAAAATGGAAATGAGTGCGATGGTATATTTAGTATATCTTACCTTATTTTGTTGTTATCTTATTTCTAGGGTATTGTCCCATGTTTAGTTTAGATCCTTTTACCAGTTTACATACTGAATAATCACTGGACTTACCAGGCTTATGTCTAACCCATTTTCTTTCGTCTTCTTTTCTTCCGTTCCCCGCCCCCCTCCCCCAGGTCCGTAGGGAGGGAATACTTGAACTTAGTTCAGACCCTTTCCAGCTTGAAGACAGTAGATGTATTTCTTGTATTCTCTTTCCTTAGGTTATGGCTTCGGATACACTCATATTGGGGATTTATGCTGCCTTATTTTTATTTTTAGCTTCTTTATATTTTAATCAAGACAGAGATTTTGTTGTAATGATTTGGAAGTTGGTTTGAGACAGTTGTTGTAATGTTTTGACTGAACCACGTGCTTATGAAATAAATTTAGCTTTTTTCCACTGTTTATATATTTGTCTTGTAAATTATCTGTATCTTTTACCTGTAGCGCTCCACCGAAGTTAAGGCATTCCCTTTGTGAGTGACCTTAATGGAGGTGGGGTGTTTCACTTGGTATCAGAGCCAGATTAGATAAAAATTTTGGAAACTATTTTTCAAAAAGAAGTTTAAAGAAGCATTTTCAAGAAGACGTGTTGTTTTTATTTTAAAAGGCATAATCCCCAAAGCCATATGCACTATCTTTCTATCATTTGTTTTGAATCTTTTTTTTTCGTTTTAGCATGTCTGGGGATCTTAACGTTCCAGAGGGCGTACTGGTACTTGGCTGGTTCAGAAGGTACCTAGGGGCTAGGGCTAATAATGCAGGCCCAGCAGACGTTCCTCCTCCCCCAGTTGTAGTTGTTCCTCCTCCTCCTCCTCGACATGCAAATGCTTTCTCAAAGATATGTAGAGACTTTCGAGCCATGGGTGGAAAGAATTTAAATGGGACTGAGTTATTTATAGAAGAAAGAAACTGGCTCAAAGAAAACGAGGATTTGTTTGTTATCTTCGACGTGGACGATAGGAAGAAGATACAGTTGGCCGTATGGTTGTTTAAAGAAGAAGCCTCTTATTGGTGGGAAGTTAGTGATGCTGAGAAACCAGTTGAAACTTGGGAGGATTTCAGAATGAGGTTTGAAATGAAATTCCTCTCACAAGCTGAATGAAGCCTACAGATGAAGAAGTTCTTAGCTCTCAAACAGGAAAGTATGTCGGTTAATGAATACGTCAACCAATTCAACCAGCTGGCTAGATTCGGACTGGAGTTAGTGAACACTCCACATAAGATGGCTCTCCGTTTTGTTAGAGGGTTGAATGAGCCACTGCACAGCCTAGCTATGTCCCATATACCTATGGGTGCGACTTATGAGAGACTGGTGGACATGGCATTGTTACAGGAGGAAAACAAAGATGGCAAGAAAGAGGCAAAGGTGGAAGTACCCCAAGACAAGAAAGTGGAGGGATCTCAGAATAAGAAGACAGATTCAAAGAAGGGCGGGAAGAACAACAAACCCCATGACAAGAGGAAGTGTAATTTTTGTGGAATTCCTGTACATCTGATTAAGGACTGCAGAAAGAAGAAGTGGAAGATGGGTGGTTGTTTTCAGTGCGGCGAGACAGGACACATGGCTAAGGACTGCCCAAGAAAGCAGGGGCAAGGGAAGAGGACTGGATCTACTTCTAGAGGGCAAGTTCACGATCTCATAGCACCTCCGCAAGAACGAGGTAGAAATATTTCTGTTGAAGTTTAGTTTATCTTTTTGATCATCCTGTTCGTACACTCTTTGATTCTGGTGCATCGCACTCTTTTATATCTACTACTTTAGTTGAATCTCTACACCTAGACACTAGTATAGTAGAGGATCCCTTGGTTGTTTCAAATCCAATTGGGGGTTCGGCTTATTTATCCATGATTTGTTTGGATTTGGAAATTTCCATACTAAGCGTTGGGTTTAGATGTAATGCCTATGTTTTGGGCTTCACGGGCTATCGGTTGATTCTAGGCATGGATTGGCTATCCAGTAATGGTGCCATCCTCGATTATGAAAAGAGAGTGGTTAGACTTGTGGCTCGCCTTGGAAACACGCTCGAAATCTCTTGTAATCCCATGAACTCTGTTATGCTTAGCTACCTAGAATCTCTTGATGCGTCTGTTGAAAACTTGTAGTCTGTTAGAGTAGTCCGTGAATACTCGGATGTCTTTGAAGAGGTGATGGGCTTATCTCCAAAGCGGGAGATAGACTTCAGCATACACCTTGTTGATAATGCAAAACACGTTGCTTTACCCGTTAGACACATGTCTCCAAGGTAAAGGAAAGAGCTCAGCAAGCAAGTTAAAGAGTTGCTTGAAAAGGGGTTCATAAGTCTGAGTATTTCTGAATGTGGTGCTCCAGTCGTATTCGCAACCAAAGTGGATGGTTCACTTCGCCTATGCGTAGACTATAGGGAGCTAAACAAGCTGACCAAGAAGAATAGACACCCACTTCCAAGAATAGACGACTTGTTTGATCAGCTTGTAGGTGAATTGGTTTTCTCCCAACTAGATCTGGCTATCGGGTTTCATCAGCTAAGAGTGGCTTAAGAAAACATTGATAAGACCGCTTTCAGAACCCCGGATGGTTTCTTCGAATGGCTTGTCATGCCTTTCGGCTTGGCAAATGCACCCGCTTATTTCGTTGACTTAATGAGCAGGGTGTTCAGGGAGTTCCTTAATAAGTTTGTGGTGGTCTTCGTGGACAACATTTTTATTTTCTCGAAAAGTGAGGAAGAGCATGCTTTGCATTTAAGGAAAGTCATGGATACTCTTCGTGCACATCAGCTGAAAGCCAAATTCTCCAAATGCCATTTCTAGAGAGAAGAAGTAAGGTTTCTTGGACATGTGGTGTCCAAAGAGGGGATAGCTATGGACCCCGCAAAAGTAGTTGCAGTGCAAGATTGGAAGATTCCACGAAATGCAACCGAAGTCCGAAGCTTTCTCGGGCTAGCGGCCTTTTACCGAAAGTTCATTAAAGACTTTGCGAAAATCTCAGCCCCACTCACAAGGTTGACGAAGAAGAACCTAACTTTCACTTAGGATTTGGATTGCGATGTTACTTTCCAACGTTTGAAAAGGGCTCTAACAACAACCCCAGTTCTGACATTGCCTGATGGACGCAAAATGTTTACCGTATACACAGACGCATGCGGTACAGGATTAGGCACTGTCTTGATGTAAGAAGGCAAGGTAGTTTGTTATGGAGGAAGGCAGTTGAAGGTACGTGAGAATAACTACCCAACTCATGATTTGGAACTAGCTGCCATTATTTTCACTCTTAAGTCATTGCATCATTACCTACTAGGAGAAAAGTTTGAACTGTTTACTGACCATAAATCATTAAAGTACATTTTCTTATAGAAAGATCTTAACTTAGGACAACAAAGGTGGATGGAGTTCCTTGCCTCATATGATTTTGAGATTTCCTATGCCCCTGACAAAGGCAATGTGGTAGCAGACGCCTTAAGTAGAAATAAGCTTACCTTAAGTCCTCTCTTTGTAGAAAGGCAAAGCTTGGAGTACATAGCAAACTTTACTTTAGACCCTCCTCTGAATTTGTACCTGGTTTGTTAGCATCGCTAGAAGTGCGGCCTACTCTTTTGGACTCAATAGGAACCGCGCAACGTGAAGACTCTCAGCTAGTTGATGTAATGGATAAGCTAATTAGGGGTGAGACTTCTAGTTACCTCAATAGATACTCCATAGATGATAAGGGTTGGTTGAGGCGGGATGGAAGACTACGCGTCCCACAAGCAAGGGATTTGGTGAAGACGGTTCTCGAAGAAGCACACCATTCTAAATTGACCATACACCCAGGTGGAGACAAGATGTATAAAGACATAAAAAGGGTTTTCTTTTGGAATGGCATGAAGAGGGATGTATCTGAATTTGTTTCTAAGTTCATAATATGCCAGCAAGTCAAGGCGAAGCAGAAGAAGTGACAGCCCGCCGCGCACCAGCCGACATTTCCAATGAAAGTGCATTGTGCCAATGACCGACTAGCACAAGACGATCGCCAAAGAAAGGAAAAGAAAGGAATTTGAACCAACAAGGAACCTGTAGAATGTCTCACAGTGCATAGAATAAAATATAATAATAACATACTTGACGTAAAACAAGCGAGACAGTGCATAAGCTGAAAACTTAACCATAATCATCATAGCAGCGGAAATCCAAAATACAGCTTATTATCCATAACCATTATTACAACTTCAAAATACCGTCTCTAAAGCAAAAGAAAGGAGAGGTACACTACTAATGCCCAAAGCAGTGACCATCAACAACACAGGGAGAATATATGTAGATAATACGTAGGAGCCTCCTGCTCGTCTCCGGATCAGCTACTCGTGCATAACCAGCTAACCTGTCTCTAGTCTGCCCGTTTAAGAGCACCCAGAGTAATAAGAAGAGACATAAAACTTTGGTTCAGACAAAAGTCCGGTATGAGCGATAAGAAGCAAAACGGAATAATAACAGGTATACTAAACCTTACCTGAACCTGGACCGGCAACCAAAGTGTTAGCACGACATACCGTAGAATACTCTAAGGTGCCACTGACATATGGTGTAAAGGATACGGGGGTGGGGGTGTGCATGTCATAGTGATGGAAAATAATCAAGCATAGCAACTATCCTCACGTCTTTCACTCAGTGCGTAAAGCATACGATATCTACCACTTTGATCACCCAAATCCTTGCTATGATCACTCTGCCCCATGGAGTCATAGTGATTCCACTACACTGATCCATAGCCACTAATCCTTTGCTATGTCCACTCTGCCCTATGGAGTCATAACAACTCAACTTCACTAGCTCATAGCCTTGCTACGATCACTCTATCCCATGAAGCCATGATGACTTAATTGCACTGATCCTTAGCCAATATCTGTTTCTCAGTAGTGAACCAAAGCTATAGACGTCGATAACCCCTTTGCACACGTCCCGCAGCAAAGTTCAATCATGAAGTTAACTCATTAGTTCTCAACTGGATCCTGAGTACAAGCTTCCCATATGGACTTCCTTTGCATCTCGGGTTTGGTCTCCTCCGGATCGATTTGTTTCCTGTTCTTCACTTCAACTCGTACTTCCAGTTTGGATCGTGATTCACGCCTCAAATCCAAGCATTTCGGTTCAGATTGGAATACTCCATACGGGTCTGGTCGTGGTGATCATCTACAGCTCGTGGTCATCGGTTTCTGGTCGATTCATGGTGTTCGCCGGTTCGGATCGTGAGCAGCCACTAGGTTCGGGTCAGTTCTTGGCTTCTACTTCGAATCGGTTCGTGGTCCTCTCTAGAGCATCAGGTCGTCACTACAAGCAAGCGGTTCGGATCGTGACATCTTCACGCAAGCGGGTCTGTTCGGGGAACTCCAGGTACAGGTGAGTCGGTTCGATCATGATCTCCCCAGTTCTCCAGATGGGCTCGTGATGCAATATTTTGGGGGAAAGCAGTTCGGTTCGTGCTTCCCCCTCCAATCCGATCCGGTTCGGTTAATTTCCTTCACTTCTTTCCGGTGACTGTTTTACGCCATTTGACGGTGTTTTCGACCAACATAACTTTTCTAATCAATCAAAAAGCATACCATACAGTCATAACAACATATAAAATTGGCCATTAACACCAAAACAATAATTTGATAGGTTAAAACGGGTCAAACATAGCCCAAACCCCATATTTTCCCTTAAGCATGTTTAAGCAAAACTAATGATAGGATTAGTAAAACTTAATCAAATTAACCCAAATTTCTAACAGAGGCCTAAAACAATATTTCGAAATTTATAAATATTTTTCCAAAATTTAATCATGTTTAAATTCGCTAATTAACACTAATTACCCTTAATTAACCATAATTAGAGAGCTACTTGGGATGAAATTAGAAGGTGGAGGCCATTGTTAGGGTTCCTAGGAGGTAAATGGCGGCCAGAAAACTGAAACGGAATGAATACCTAACTCATTTCAGACTCCCTATAACCCTAATCCCGAAATGGGTTATGGGCCCATTCACTAATCACCTCATTTGGCCCGGTTAAGCAGTTTTTCACCTCCTAAACCTTAATTCAGCCATATCTCCCAAACGCTAAGTCCGTTTTTCACATATGACCACTCTGCGGAAAGGTAAACCATCATCTGAATCTAACAGAAGTGGTTTCAGGTCAAAACTCCTTTCCAATCAAAAGTTATGGATGAAACAATATCAGCTAGGGGCAAAACGGTCATTTAAAATCGGCAAAAATCATGAACATGAGAAATGACCCCAATAGTCATCTCCCAAAGTTACATGACCATACGACTTCATATGGGAAAGAAATAAATATTCTATGATCCTTCGATGCGTAGAATGTGGGTTGTTACATTCTTCCCCTCTTAAGAAATTTCGTCCCCGAAATTCCTTAACCCAAAACATACAAAGGATCCCGCATGCCTACTAATCATTAACAAAACAATAAAGCATACAAAACAACACAACAGTCCTATCCTAACATGCGGTTTACTAACAAGGGAGTACTATACCGATATTAAAACCTTAGGCAAAGAGTTCTGGATACTTTCTCCTTTTGTTCCTCCTTATATAAAAACCTTAACCAAGTACAGTCTTCCTCATCATCACCCCACTGAACTTTGACTAGTTTCACCGCCTTCCTTCGAAGTTGCTTCATATCGGTCCCAACAATACGCATAGGCCTGCGGTTCCCAGTCGCCTCGGGTTCAACATCGATATCGTCCAACTGATACGTTGAAATAGTCACACTAGGGTCGTGCATGAATTTCCTTAACTGGGAAACATGAAATACGTTATGAACTCCTGCCATCTTATCTGGTAATTCAAATTTATATGCCAAATTCCCAACTTGCTCGAGAACTAGGAATTGACCAACAAACCTTGGTGTTAACTTGCCTCTCCTACCAAATCGTATCACGCTCTTTAATGGAGAAATCTTGACAAACACCAAGTAGCCAATGGAGAACTTTAAATCTCTTCTCCTCTTATAAGCATAACTCTTTTGCCTATCTTTGGCAGCATTCATTCGTTGTCGGATAACTTTGATCTTATCTAATGTTTCTCTTATCACATCTGGTCCAAGCACAAACTTCTCACCAGTTTCTAACCAACATGACGGTGAGTTGCATGGTCTTCTGTACAAAGCTTCAAATGGAGCCATACCAATACTGGATTGATAACTGTTATTATATGCGAACTCCACTAGATGTAAATGGTCATCCCATGATCCACCAAAATCCAATATGCAAGCTCTTAAGAGATCTTCTAACACTCGATCCACCCTCTCTGTCTGACCGTCGGTTTGAGGATGATACGCGGTACTGAGATGTAATTCTGATCCTAACACCTCTTGTAAGCTCTTCCAAAACCCACTAGTAAACAACGGGTCTCGGCCACTCACAATGCTTTTAGGTACTCCATGAAATCTCACTACCCATTTCATATATAGCTCAGCTAACTTAGCTGTCGTTCTATTCGACTTGACGGGTATAAATCTTGCACTCTTGGTCAAGCGGTCCACAATCACCCAAATGCTATCATGGCCGACTTAGTCCTTGGTAACCCATCAATGAAATCCATTGAGACTTGTTCCCATTTCCATTATGGAACTTCTAAAGGTTGCAACAAACCACTAGGCTTCTTTTGCTCAGCTTTAACTAGCTGGCAATTCATGCATTTGGATATAAACTTCCCAACGTCTCTTTTCATCCCTTCCCAGTAGTAGGTCTGCTTCATGTCTCGATACATCTTGTTACCACCAGGGTGTATAGTCAGTTTTGAGCGATGACATTCTCTAAGCACTTCATCTCTCAATCCATTGACATTGGGTACAACTAGTCTTCCATTCTTTCTAAGCCATCCATCTCGATCAAGCCCATACTCGTTCATCTCCTCATCGATGTCCATCTCTAACTTGGAGATGATTCTCAATAAGTTAGGATCGTCTCTCTGACTGGAACCAATCCGCTCAATCAAAGTGGGTCTGACCGTTAAACTTGCTAATACTTCTGGATCCAATTCACACTTTGGTTTGAAATCATATCCAGCGATGTACTCCAGTTGCTTACACTCAAGAAACAAAGCCCCTAAACTGGCATGTCTCCTACTCAAGGCATCAGCTACTACATTGCCTTTTCCTGGTGTATATGCGATATCAAAATCATATGAAGCCAAGAATTCTAACCATCTTTGTTGTCGAAGATTTAGATCCTTCTGACAGAAGAGATACTTTAACGACTTATGGTCAGTAAACAACTCGAATCTTTCTCCCAAGAGATAATGTCTCCATATCTTCAACATAAACACAGTCGCTGCCAATTCAAAATCGTGGGTAGGATATCTTTTCTCGTGCTGTTTCAGTTGCCGACTTGCATAAGCTACAACCCTACCTCCTTGCATCAATACAACACCTAGTCTAGTACCACAGGCATCTATGTATACCGTCATCTCTTCATTCCCTTTAGGGATGACTAACACTGGTGCACATGTCAACTTTTCCTTTAGACTCTTAAATGCATTCTCGCACTTTTCGTCCCGGACGAAAGCTTGATTCTTCTTGGTCAACTGACTCAACGGTGCTGCTATCTTGGAAAAGTCTTGGATGAACTTCTGATAATACCCAGCTAATCCCAAGAAACTTCTTATGTCTGTTGCATTCTTGGGCGTAGACCAATCCTATACTGTATCCACCTTCGTAGGATCCATGGCAATACCATTCTCTGAAACTACATGGCCCAAGAATCTCACCTCCCTTCTCCAGAAGTGACACTCAGAAAACTTTGCTTTCAATTGGTGTTTTCTCAACACCTCCATCACTATCCTCAAGTGTTCCTTGTGTTCTTCCTTTGTCCTCGAATAAACAAGTATATCGTCCATGAACACAAGAACAAACTTATTCAACTGATCTCTGAACACCCTATTCATAAGATCCACAAAATATGTTGGTGCATTGGTCAACCCGAATGGCATGACCAACCACTCATAGAATCCATATGGCGTCTGAAATGCAGTTTTAGCTATACTTTCAGCTCCCGTTCTAAGCTGATGAAAACCTGTCGCGAGATCCAACTAGGAGAACACTCTCGCTCCACTCAACTGATCAAAAAAATTATCTATCCATGGTTGAGGATACTTATTCTTCCTCATCAGCTTATTCAACTCGCGGTAGTCCACACACAAACGAAGGGAACCATCTGCCTTTGTAGCAAACACAACTGGTGCTCCCCACTCAGAAACACTTCTTCTGATAAATCCCTTCTTCAATAGATCGCTTACTTGCACCCCGAGCTCTCGCTGCTCCCTTGGTGCCATACGACGAAGTGGCATCACTATAGGTCTGGCATCTTTCAATAAATCAATACGGAACTCAATCTCTAGGTGTAGTGGAAGTCCAGTCACTTCCTCAAAGACGTCCGGATACTGGCCAGCCATGGGCACATCTGGCAACTTGTAACACCCCGTGTATTCTATAACAATGAAATTCACAAATTAAAGTATAATTAATTTCAAATCAAAGAATTAAGGGAAATGGGATATGCCATTGCGTTCTTCTCGGAATTCTGCTTGAGATAGAGTCCGAGTTTGCGTAAAACGGACTCCGTATGAAGAAGATATGGCCTCCGGTAGTTTCAGAATTCAGTTTAAAATTCAAACAGACCAAAACAGCCCAGAAAAAGACAATTCAAAATTCAAAATCGGGCCCAATTGGCCAGGGCGGTAATTTTCCCGCCCAAAGCACCTAGGTCGACTTGGCAGTCGACCTGGGGCTAACCAGGTCGACTGGGTAGTCGACCTGGGTCACCCATGTCGACTGCCAAGTCGACACGGTGTCGACTGGGGTGTCGACCTGGCCCCTGAGCCAGGTCGAACCCAGCCCCCCTGGCTGGCCTGGTCTGTGTTTGGTTGATTTTCTGAGCCTTGCCTTGTCACTAGGGCTAGGTGTCAGCTCCTGGTTGGTCTCTCCTTCGAACGAACGGCTATTATTAAACCAAGCTCCATCGACGGTCTAAATCAACTCACAAACTCTATAAAAAGGACCTAAGACTCACCCTAATTCACACAAACAAAAATGGAGGTGAGACCATCATGCTGCTAAGGAGAGACTAAGAATAGCCGTCAGAAATTGAGAGACAATTAGGAGATAATTTGAAAGCTTAAAGCAACGTCAATTGAATCAAAACAACGCCTACGACAAAGGATAACATCTCCAAATTCAGAATTCAGATTCCTGAATTGAAGATTCGTCATACGTTGTAAGTAGAGTGCTATTCCGATGTGAATAATTAATTGCGTTTGATTTGTGTAAAATGAGAAATGGAATTGCTGCGATAATAATCTATATTTGTATGTTATTTTGATTCTAGCGATTTGGAAATGTTATGTTATACGATTGGATATTTGCAAGTATGTGATTTACGTTGGAAGTTAACAACGAAATGGAAATTGTGGCGATAACAATCTATATGTTATTTTGATTCATGTTAACAACCATATGTTGTGGCATTTTATTTGAGATTCATACAAGTATATGATTTATGTTGACAGCCATATGTTGTGGTATTTTATTTGGGATTTATGCAAGTATATGATTCACTATTATGCCAATATGATGTACATACTTTTATGATCACTTTTAGAGTGTAATTGGACCCGACTAAGTATTATGGTTTATATGAATCTATGTTGGAATTGGCAAATCATGCTTTTGTATTAGAAACAAAAGTAAAACATTTTTATGAACACGACTAAACTATGTTTGGTATTATGCCTAGTTGAAAACATGTTTTAGGCCTAAGTTGTTATCAAAACCATATGGTGATATATGTGACACAATTAAGTTAGATTTACATTCCAATTGCAAGTTTACATGAATAGAATGATTCATGTTCAATTATTGTTTATGCCATGATTATATGAATAGAATGATTCATGTTTAAGTATTTTTTATGCCATGATTACATGAATAGAATGATTCATGTTTAAGTATTATTTATGCCATGATTATATGAATAGAATGATTCATGTTTAAGTATTGTTTAGGCCATGATTATATGCTGTTACAATTGCAAGTTCACATGTGCCTGATTTATGTTAATTGAATCGTTATGTTGCAAGTTCATGCGTTCACACGCCCCTTTTTATGTTACCTCATAAACACCATGTTATAAGCCTCCCCTTTTCATATGGCTAAGTTGGGTTTAAATGTTAAACCCAACATATCTTATATTGTAGCGAACGTGTAAAACGGGTGTAATGACGTTTGGGTTAAAATATAGAACATATGTGTTGGCATGTTTGACGCATGCCAACAACCTTGAAAAACCATTAAGTGGCATAAATAAATTTTAACCAATAAAGATGAATTTGAATAATGGGCCGCAAATATTTACATATAAAAAAGAAAAGAGACAAAATATGTAAATGTAGAAAATACGATGTGTTTAACCCGAGGTTGGATTGAGTTGTGATGTAAACCTTCCCGGAACCGCCCGGTTGTCCAGTAGTCACAACAATACCTATCCAATGTGGGTGGTTAAACACGGAGCCTAATAAAGACCCGAGGTTAGACTGAGTTGTGGCGTAAGACTGCCCGGACCCAACCGGCAACAGGCAGCCACAACAATACCTGTCTAATGTGAGAGGTCAAGGCTTTAATAAGACAATTAAGGCTGAGACGTGATTGATAGGATTAAGTAAACTATATTAATACTTAATTAAAATGGAACATGCTAAACTAAACAGACTGATTGGGGGTTAGGTTTATAAAACACTTAACCAACTTAGCATGTTGGCTAGAAATAGAAAACCTAGTAGCGGGGGACCCTTTTCAGCAGTAACCCTACAAGGTGTATCAGGATACCCTGAACTAGGCAGGGTGGGGCACGATTACTAGGCTGACTGTAAGAGGTCAAATCGACGGCGGTGGTGCAGCAGTGTAGGTTCTAACGGGGTGCGGGCGTGCACACACTCCGGCGCAGAAAAATAAGGCACTGAGCACCAGTAGCATACCTGTGCATTCTAGGATTGTGTCGGGCCGCCACCATGGGACTTGATACACCCCATGGTGGGACCAGCATAGGTAACTACAACAACGGGGGCCGTAAGACACATGTAACTATGCGAGTAGGAGCCGATCATCGGAAATGGATCACTTCACCCTGATTATGGGGTGCCTGTTGGGAACTAGTTTATATGGGTACAGAGATTAATATGGGGTACGATAGTATTCGACCCTAGACAACTTAACTTAGTTTATGGTGCTTTCTCATTTCCAGTTTATGCTTATCATACAGAGTTCTTTATTCATAGACTGAATAGTCCTAGACTTACTCAGGCTTTATGTCTGACTCTAATTTTCTTTCTCCTTCTTTTCTTTCGTTCCCCCCCAGGTCCACAGGGAGGGAATACCGCAGCTTGACCAGTTTTCACATCCAGCTTGAAGAGAAAGAATGTATTGCTTGGATCTTTTCCGTTTTGGACTATGGCTTTGGACAGCAATTATGGGACTTTTGCAGTTTATTTATGTTTTCTTTATGCTTCTTTAAATAATGTAATCAAGACATTTACGAAGATGTTATGTTTTTGGAAGAATTGTAAGACAATTATGGCATGGTTGGTGTAACACGTATTTTAATGAAATAAAAGTTGTTGTTTTCCGCTGTTCAAAAATATGTGTTCTTATATCTGTCTTGTATGTCTGTGACTTATACTTATAAACGTCTACCAAAATTAGGGCATTCCCTTTGAGAGTGACCCTAACGGAGGTGGGGTGTTTCACTTGGTATCAGAGCATAGGTTTACCAGATAAGATAAAAAGTTTTGAAAATTTATTTTCAAAAAAGAAAATTTAAAGAAGCATTTTTAAAAGATATAATATTATTTTATTTTAAAAAGGCAAAGTCCCCCAAAGCCATAGGTACTATCTCTTATCCTTCGTTTTCAATCTATCCTTTTTGTTTCAGCATGTCCGAAGAGCTTAACTTGCCAGAGGGTGTTCCAATACCTGGTTGGTTTAGACGGTTCTTAGAAGCAAGGGCCACTCAGCCAGGTCCTACCGTTCCTCCTCCCCCAGCTGCAGGAAATCATCCAGCTGCAGCAGCACCTCTTCCTCCACCTCCTCCGCAGGGAAACACTTTTGCTAAGATATGTAAACATTTTAAGGCTATGGGAGGAAAGGACTTTCATGGAACCGAATCCTTCGTGGCAGCTAGGAATTGGCTAAAGGAAACCAAGGAATTATTCATCATTTTTGAGGTAGAAGATAGGCAGAAGGTACAACTGGCAGTGTGGTTACTAAAAGGTGAGGCTTCCTACTTGTGGGAAGTCACTACTGCAGAAAGACCAGTGGAAACATGGGAGGACTTTAGGGCAAGGTTTAAGGCTAAATTTATCTCAGACGTTGAAAGGAGTTTGCAGTTGGAAAAATTCTTATTTCTTAAGCAAGGGAATAAGACAGTCAAAGAGTATGTTAATCAGTTCGATGAGCTGGCTAGGTTCGGACTGGACCTAGTCAACATCCCGCACAAGAAGGCTCTCCGTTTTGTCAAAGGGTTGAATGAGCCATTACACAGTTTGGCCATGACCCATATACCCATGGGAGCTACGTATGAAAGATTGGTACGGATGGCATTGCTGAACGAAGAGGATAAGGGTAAGAAGGAGACAATGGCAGAAAGATCTCAAGGGAAGAAAGAGTGAACAGAGTTTTGGAGGACCTTTTAAGACTGTGCGTCCTTGACTTCGGAGGGACATGGGAAGACCATCTTCCTTTGGTGGAATTTGCCTACAACAACAGCTATCAAGCAACCATCGGATTGGCGCCCTTCGAAGCTTTATATGGAAGACCGTGCCGATCACCCACTTGTTGGTGGGAGTCTACTGATAAGCTCATACTTGGACCAGATATGATCCGAGAGACTTCAGAGAAAGTAGACTTAATACGAAGAAGGATGAAGACGGCCCAAGACAGACAAAAGTCCTACGCCGACAAGAGGAGGACCGACCTTGAATTTGAGGTTGGGGACAGAGTTTTTCTTAAGGTATCTCCGCTAAGGAACGTTGTTCGTTTTGGAACCACAGGAAAGCTGGCACCAAGGTTCGTAGGACCATTCCCTATCATCGAGAAAATTGGGAAAATGGCCTATAGATTAGAGTTACCCGAAAAACTGGCCGGAGTTCACAACGTTTTTCACGTTTCACAACTCCGAAAATGTCTACATGATTCTGCTGAAGTGGTAGAGCCAAATATCCTAGAAGAAGCTGAAGTGGAACGCGAAGCGACCGTGAGGAAAGTTCCAACCCGCATATTAGGAACAGAAGTGAAGAAGCTACGCAACCGCGAAGTCAAACTCGTCAAAGTTCAGTGGAGCGACGCCGAAGGAGACGCAACTTGGGAAACTGAAGCTAGAATACGCGCTGCCTACCCTTTTCTTTTCGAGGGTACATCTTTGATCTTTCCTTTTTCCTTAAGTTGTGCTTTTATCTATCTTTTTAGGTATATCTCATCGACCTTATCTTTTGGGAAGAAACCCTTTGGATGAAAACATGTGATTGAAACATGTTATGGATGATGGTTGCAAGTGGTTGCAAGTGATTGCTAGTGGTTGCTCGTGGTTGCATATACACACACAATCTAGGTTTTAGATCGGCTCAGTCACTTCATATTGCATATGCATAAATGTATTTATATTCGTATATGGTTGAAGGTTAATGTGTTGTCATATGGATGCTGCATTTGTATGAATGATTGTGCACTCATGTAGAATCATGAATAAGAAAATTTGCATACATAATGAATTCATGGCACTTACATAATTCGCATTAAGGAGGTCAACTGAATCAGTAGACCGCCTGATTTTGCATTAGATAAGTACATGTACACACACACTTCGCATATGATCATAAAGCATTAGAAGTCTTTTAAGGACAATGGATGCTCGTGTTTGATGGATGAGTAGATGGATGTTTGGATGTTAGGATATACATTCTTCCTAAACTTGAAGATTTCGGGGACGAAATCCTTTTAAGTGGGGGAGAATGTAACACCCCGTGTATTCTATAACAGTGAAATTAACAAATTAAAGTATAATTAATTTCAAATCAAAGAATTAAGGGAAACGGGATACGCCATTGCATTCGTCTCGTAATTCTGCTTGAGATAGAGTCCGAGTTTGCGTAAAACGGACTTCGTATGAAGAAGATATGGCCTCCGGAAGTTTCAGAATTCAGTTTAAAATTCAAACAGACCAAAACAGCCCAGAAAAAGACAATTCAAAATTCAAAATCGGGCCCAATTGGCCAGGGCGGTAATTTTCCTGCCCAAAGCACCTAGGTCGACTTGGCAGTCGACCTGGGGCTAACCAGGTCGACTGGGCAGTCGACCTGGGTCACCCATGTCGACTGCCAAGTCGACACGGTGTCGACTGGGGTGTCGACCTGGCCCCTGAGCCAGGTCGAACCCAGCCCCCCCGGCTGGCCTGGTCTGTGTTTGTTCGATTTTCTGAGCCTTGCCTTGTCACTAGGGCTAGGTGTCAGCTCCTGGTTGGTCTCTCCTTCGAACGAACGACTATTATTAAACCAAGCTCCATCGACGGTCTAAATCAACTCACAAACTCTATAAAAAGGACCTAAGACTCACCCTAATTCACACAAACAAAAATGGAGGTGAGACCGTCATGCTGCTGAGGAGAGACTAAGAATAGCCGTCAGAAATTGAGAGACAATTAGGAGATAATTTGAAAGCTTAAAGCAACGTCAATTGAATCAAAACAACGCCTACAACAAAGGATAGCATCTCCAAATTCAGAATTCAGATTCCTGAATTGAAGATTCGTCATACGTTGTAAGTAGAGTGCTATTCCGATGTGAATAATTAATTGCATTTGATTTGTGTAAAATGAGAAATGGAATTGCGGCGATAATAATCTATATTTGTATGTTATTTTGATTCTAGCGATTTGGAAATGTTATGTTATACGATTGGATATTTGGAAGTATGTGATTTACGTTGGAAGTTAACAACGAAATGGAAATTGTGGCGATAACAATCTATATGTTATTTTGATTCATGTTAACAACCATATGTTGTGGCATTTTATTTGAGATTCATACAAGTATATGATTTATGTTGACAGCCATATGTTGTGGTATTTTATTTGGGATTTATGCAAGTATATGATTCACTATTATGCCAATATGATGTACATACTTTTATGATCACTTTTAGAGTGTAATTGGACCCGACTAAGTATTATGGTTTATATGAATCTATGTTGGAATTGGCAAATCATGCTTTTGTATTAGAAACAAAAGTAAAACATTTTTATGAACATGACTAAACTATGTTTGGTATTATGCCTAGTTGAAAACATGTTTTAGGCCTAAGTTGTTATCAAAACCATATGGTGATGTATGTGACACAATTAAGTTAGATTTACATTCCAATTGCAAGTTTACATGAATAGAATGATTCATGTTCAAGTATTGTTTATGCCATGATTATATGAATAGAATGATTCATGTTTAAGTATTATTTATGCCATGATTACATGAATAGAATGATTCATGTTTAAGTATTATTTATGCCATGATTATATGAATAGAATGATTCATGTTTAAGTATTGTTTATGCCATGATTATATGTTGTTACAATTGCAAGTTCACATGTGCCTGATTTATGTTAATTGAATCATTATGTTGCAAGTTCATGCGTTCACACTCCCCTTTTTATGTTACCTCATAAACACCATGTTATAAGCCTCCCCTTTTCATATGGCTAAGTTGGGTTTAAATGTTAAACCCAACATATCTTATATTGTAGCGAACGTGTAAAACGAGGGCAATGACGTTTGGGTTAAAATATAGAACATATGTGTTGGCATGTTTGACGCATGCCAACAACCTTGAAAAACCATTAAGTGGCATAAATAAATTTTAACCAATAAAAATGAATTTGAATAATGGGCCACAAATATTTACATATAAAAAAGAAAAGAGACAAAATATGTAAATGTAGAAAATACGATGTGTTTAACCCGAGGTTGGATTGAGTTGTGATGTAAACCTGCCCGGAACCGCCCGGCTGTCCAGTAGTCACAACAATATCTATCCAATGTGGGAGGTTGAACACGGAGCCCAATAAAGACCCGAGGTTAGACTAAGTTGTGGCGTAAGACTGCCCGGACCCAACCAGCAACAGGCAGCCACAACAATACCTGTCTAATGTAAGAGGTCAAGGCTTTAATAAGACAATTAAGGCTGAGACAGGATTGATAGGATAAGTAAACTATATTAATACTTAATCAAAATGGAACATGCTAAACTAAACAGACTAATTGGGGGTTAGGTTTATAAAACACTTAACCGACTTAGCATGTTGGCTAGAAATAGAAAACCTAGTAGCGGGGGACCCTTTTTAGCAGTAACCCTACAAGGTGTATCAGGATACCCTGAACTAGGCTGGGTGGGGCACGATTACAAGGCTGACTGTAAGAGGTCAAATCGACGGCGGTGGTGCAGCAGTGTAGGTTCTAACGGGGTGCGGGCGTGCACACACTCCGGCGTAGAAAAATAAGGCACTGGGCACCAGTAGCATACCTGTGCATTCTAGGATTGTGTCGGGCCGCCACCATGGGACTTGATACACCCCATGGTGGGACCAGCATAGGTAACTACAACAACGGGGGCCGTAAGACACATGTAACTATGCGAGTAGGAGTCGATCATCAGAAATGGATCACTTCACCCTGATTATGGGGTGCCTGTTGGGAACTAGTTTATATGGGTACAGAGATTAATATGGGGTACAATAGTATTTGACCCTAGACAACTTAACTTAGTTTATGGTTCTTTCTCATTTCCAGTTTATGCTTATCATACCCAGTTCTTTATTCATAGACTGAATAGTCCTAGACTTACTCAGGCTTTATATCTGACTCTACTTTTCTTTCGCCTTCTTTTCTTTCGTTCCCCCCCCCCTCCCCAGTTCCACAGGGAGGGAATACCGCAGCTTGACCAGTTTTCACATTCATCTTGAAGAGAAAGAATGTATTGCTTGGATCTTTTCCGTTTTGGACTATGGCTTTGGACAGCAATTATGGGACTTTTGCAGTTTATTTATGTTTTCTTTATGCTTCTTTAAATAATGTAATCAAGACAGTTATGAAGATGTTATCTTTTTGGAAGAATTGTAAGACAATTATGGCATGGTTGGTGTAACACGTATTTTAATGAAATAAAAGTTGTTGTTGTTTTCTGCTGTTCAAAAATATGTGTTCTTATATCTGTCTTGTATATCTGTGACTTATACTTATAAACCTCCACCAAAATTAGGGCATTCCCTTTTAGAGTGACCCTAACGGAGGTGGGGTGTTTCACAACTCATCATGCGGGATGTCGAGGGAATTTAGAAAAATAGCCATTACCCCATCACTAGGTAGACCACCAAACCCTACCCTCCGCTCATCATCCGCTCTAACTATCACCAAAAAGCCCTCACAATCTACCACCACCCCGTATCTTTGGAGCCAATCGACTCCCAAAATAATGTCAAACCCAGTAAAGCCCAAAACAAAGCAATCACAAACAATGTAACACTCCACCTCTGTTAAGGTCACTCGCAAAGGGAATGCCTTAACTTTGGTGGAGCATTTTTAGTAGACAAAACAGAAATTTACAAGGCAGATAAAGTAGTACTTGAAAAATTTATAACTTTATTACAATAGAAAAAGAAATAAGTTTGGTTACATCTTTCAAAATCACAATACCGGAATTCAAGTACATAAATATCGGTCTTGTACAAAAGCCTTCAGAATGCATAGTTTTTAAAGCCATAATCCCTAATATAAACTGCCATGGAAAGATAGAGCCAAAGCAAAGCAATACTTCAAACACCTCAAGCAGAGAGAATCTGAATCAAGATCCTATGTTTCCACCCTGAAAACCAGGAGAGGGGAGGGGGACGGAAAGAAAAGAGGCGAATAAAACTAGGTCAGACATAAGTTTGGTGAGTCCAGTGACTTTCAGCATATAAACAGATAATAGTATCATGACATGTCAATAAAAATGGATGAGTGATAACCATAACAGGAGTAGCAGGTAAACAGAAGAAATAGAATGATATAAGCTAAGCTAAGCTTCTTACTTAGTTTTCATTTCTCTGCACTAATACTAGTATAACAGGATTAGGTGTTACCCTAATGTCTAAACAGAAACAGAAACGGAAACAGAATAATCTTTACAGAAACAGAATGCTAGTAATCGGCCTTTACCACCCAAACAGACAGAAGGTACAGAAGCAGAATACTAATAATGGGCCTTTACCACCCAACTAATGGGCCTTTACCACCCCAACAGACAGAAGGTACGGAAACAGAATCGGAAACGGAATCAGAGACGGAAACAGAATAATCCCTACGAAAACAGAATGTTAGAATTAGGTGAATAGTAGTAATGGGCCTTTACCACCCTAACATATGGGACCACATAGAAACAGACAGGTGTTATCATCCAACAGAAACAGACGGTACCAACAGAAACAGACAGAACTAAGTGTACCCTAAGTCCTACCCCCAAGCAACCGGCTCCCTAATACATAAATACCCAGTGTCGGCCCCATAGTAGGGTGTACCACTCACTAAAGTGGCAACCTATTGGCATAGACCTATTTATAGATGTCACGGTGTCTTACATCCTCAAAGCAGACCGGATCCATGCATGCACATGACCCGGTTGGAACGCGCCATCAACAGCCCTCGCCATTATCAGAATGAACAGCTTACAATTAGTTCAGTAAGTGTGCCCGGACCCCTACATAGTGTGGGGTCAAAGTTTTGATACCAGAAAGGGTTACTGACTAATATGGGTCTCAAACAACAGATGACACAAGTATTTCCCCTCCTAACCTTGTGTCCCCAAACCAGCAGATTTCAGATTAACTTGTTTACAAGTTTTAGACCGAGTTCAGATTACTAGTTCATGGATCGGACAATCAAGTTAACAAGTTTTCAGATTTACAGATCAGATGTACGGATTTAACAGACTTACAGATTGTCTAACTTTGTATTGGTCTTACAGATTCACGAAACGGGTTTATTAGATTCATCAGTCCAGTTGGTTTAACCCTATCCACCCAACACGTTTTTAGACACCACATTTCTCTTAAATTTGCATTAATTAAATATTAATGCATAGACCTCTCACATTAGGTCGGTAGCTTGCGGCCGCTGGATGTGCCGGGCGGTTCCGGGCAGACTTCTGCAATAAGCCAAACCTAACCTCATGTCTAAGCATATTTTAGTTATGCCTACGACCTCTCACATTAGACTGACAGTTTGCGGTTGCTGGTTAAGCAGGTTGGTTCCGGGCAAGCTTCTACCGCAAACAGAGTCTAACCTTGTGTTATAGCCAATTCATTCCAGTACAGATTATATTGATATCAGACTAATTCTGTTTATTAACAGATTTAACTTCTTTACAGGTTACAACAGATTAATCAAATTTCCATGTTTTACTCAATCTTAGATCGAGCCTACGTATTTTCATACCCAAATTACAATTATTTAGCTTTCAGTAGATTAGGCAATTCAACAGATAACAGATCTAGCAGATTAGGCGATTCAACAGATTTAGCAGATAATAGGTTTAGTAGATTAGGCAATTCAACAGATTTACCAGATAACAGGTTTAGCAGATTAGGGAATTCAACAGATTTAGCAGATTAGGCAATTCAACAGATTTAGCAAATAACAGATTTAGCAGATTAGGCAATTCAGCATATTTATATATTTCTAAAACTCTATTTACATATCTTGCCTAATCATAAATTTAGCCTAAACTTACATGCCTAAATCATGGTCATAATTCATAATACGACATATGCCCAAATCTTTAGTTAAACTTTGCACAGTACAGAATATTCTCTAAAAGCCCAAAGCATGATATACCTTATGAATTATGCCAAATTATAGCCTTTAATGCCAAATATCCAAAAATCCACTTTTAGGCGTATTCACATTGATAGTTATCCTATTATAATATAGGTCTCTACGCATAAGTCACATATTCCTTTTTCAAGTCATGAATCGTTATATAAAAATTTACCCCAAAGGTCTAGATCTTTAAATTATAACATCTTAAAATCAGATCATAATTTTTATATGCATTATGTCCCCAAGTTTCAAGTCACATGTTATCATACAATGATTCCTCTTCTTCCAAATTACAGAGTATACACAGATCTAGATCTAATTTACAACATATATCAATTTCTCAAATCAGTCAAAGATCAGTCATGTCCAATTATGCATTATCCATTATTTGTCCCAAAATTTAGCGTTCGTCCGATAATCTCTTATGAGATTTGGCGCAGGCTCGTGGTAGCCTAGCTATAAACAAAAAGGAAGAAAAGAGGGAACAGATACAGAACAGTCACAATCAAGATAGATCCACATAAAAGTATGCATAACCTCAGATCCAGATTCACAAAAATGTCAAGATAATTATTTATTTTCATATATGAAAATAACTGTACTCACGATTGAAAAGGTAAATCTTGATTTCTGGGATCTGTATTCTAACACTGAATAGCGCTCCTTTGGCGTAGACTATCGATTAGATTAGAAAATAGTTGGTTTCTTTTAACTCTATTCAGATTGGAAGAAGATGCACTAGTTCTAGTTTTGATTCTAGCAGTGTAGCAACGCCATTTTTATTTCTAATTAGAATAGAGTTAGAGTATAGGCAGAATGAAATGGTGTGGAGAGAAATCTAGGTTTGGGGGTGTTTAAATAAGAGAATAGGGTAATTTACAGCCTTTAGATCAGTCCAGAAGCCATCAGAATCGTCCAGAGCAGCAGGCCACATCACACAGCGAATCAGAGAGCGGAATGTGGCAGAACAGGTCAGAGCTGGATCTGGGAAAACAGGGGGGAGGTCGACCCTAGTGTCGACCTGGGTTCTGGGCAGGAATTTTCCCGCCCAGCCCGGGTGTCTGTTTTGAATTTTGAAATCTGAATTTTTGAATTTCGGGCTGGTTTTTGTTGAAACTTCCGAAGGCCATATCTTCTTCATACGGAGTCCGATTTACGCAAACTTAGACTCTATTCCAAGCATAATTTCAAGACGAATGAAATGGCGTAACCCGTTTCCCTTAATTATTTTGTTACAATTTAATTATTCTCTGATTTGTTACTCTTATGTTCACAGAAAATACGGGGTGTTACATTCTTCCCTCCTTAAAGGATTTCGTCCCCGAAATCTTCAAGTTAGGGAGAATGTGTCCTACCATCCAATCACCCATCTACTCGACCATCATCCACAAGCATCTATTTTCCTTAGAAAACTTCTAATGTTGTATAAACATATGCAAAAGTGTGTGTATATTTTCCTTATCTAATGCAAAGATCAGGCGGTCCACTGATTCAATTGACCTCCTTAATGCGAATTATGTCAGTGCCATGAGTCCAACATGTATGCAATTTTCCTATTTGATACATTTCATTTCTATATGAGTGCACAACCGTTCATTCATATGCAACATCCATGTGCTAAGATAACCATTTTGCATCCATAAAAATTTTAAAAATGCACACACATCCATATGCAGTATGAGAGTGTTTTTGAGCCGATCTAGTGCCTAGTGTGTGTATATGCATCCACGAGCAACCACTTGCATCCACTTGCAACCATCAAACATAACATGTCTCAAACATATGTTTACACCCATTAGTTTCTACCTAAAGGTCGAAGACTCGATTGATATGATACAATTGAGTGATAGAAGCAAGTATGATTAAAACAAAAGCTCCTATTCCTATTAGACATCGGTTAAGAAAATAATTCCCTAAGTATCAACCCCGAAGACCGAAATCAACATAAGATTGACACCCAGTGAATTACTCCCATTAAACAATGTCAGACTGGAAATCTACTTCACGCTTTGAGTAAAAACACTTAACATTATCAGAAATATTCAGATACTTACAGACTACTGGTATAGACAGATTACCAAATGATTCTTAGGAAACTAAGCATGATAAAACCCCATCATATCCCATAAAAACCAGAATGTATGCGTCACATTCAACTTAACTCTTAACACAGATACCTTCAAACTCCAACTTATCACAAACAGATGGGTCGTAACCCTCATGGGGCTTGAGACTACAGAAGGATCAGAAACAAGACTAGTAGAGACTTAACTACAGAATCAAAATGCCAGAATGATCAGATAAGGAAATTAAACTTTCTAAGGAAAAATTTTCTAGCTTTATCCTGGCTGCCAACTACGAGAGTATCTACCCTTCAGAAGATTCTACCCTTTGCCCTTGCCTTCTGGAGCAATCCTAGATCATATGTCCTGTCTCACCACACTAAAAACAACCAGTCTTCTTACATGTTAACAGGTCTTTCTCCAAAGTTTCCCTCATTGCATGGAAAACCTTACAAAGCTCGGAGGAGGATTAGCTGTAAGTGAAATCACTGCGGCTACAGATGGAAGTTAGGCACTTCTTTGCCCTTCGACAGACGCCATAGTCTCATCATGCCTACGGAACCATGTCGCGATGAGGTTACCTCCCAGAACGCCAGGAGCCCCTGCGACTCAGAAAAGAAGGAAACAAGGATTAAACAGAAAATCAAAAGATAGATATATGGCTTTAGGGACTATGTTTTTCAAAATAAACTCTACTTATGAAAATATTTCCTTTTTAAAACCTTTATGAAAATAATTTTCAAAAACTTTTTATCAAATCTGGTAACCTTCAACTCTGATACCAAGTGTAACACCCCACCTCTGTTAAGGTCACTCGTAAAGGGAATGCCTTAACTTTGGTGGAGCATTTTTAGTAGACAGAACAGAAATTTACAAGATAGATAAAGTAGTACTTGAAAAATTTATAACTTTATTACAATAGAAACAGAAATAAGTTTGGTTACATCTTTCAAAATCACAACATCGGAATTTAAGTACATAAATATCGGTCTTGTACAAAAGCCTTTAGAATGCATAGTTTTTAAAGCCATAATCCCCAATATAAACTGCCATGGAAAGATAGAGCCAAAGCCAAGCAAAACTTCAAACACCTCAAGTAGAGAGAACCTGAATCAAGCTCCTATGTTTCCACTCTGAAAACCTTTGGGGGGGAAGCGGAAAGAAAAGAGGCGAAACAAACTAGGTCAGACATAAGTCTGGTGAGTCCAGTGACTTTCAACATATAAACAGATAATAGTATCATGACATATCAATAAAACTGGATGAGAGATAACCGTAACAGGAGCAGTAGGTTAACAGAAGAAACGAAATGATATAAGCTAAGCTTCTTACGTAGTTTTCACTTCTCTGCACTAATACGAGTGTAAAAGGATTAGGTGTTACCCTAATGTCTAAACTGAAACTGAAACAGAATAATCATTACAAAAACAGAATGCTAGTAATGGGCCTTTACCACCCAAACAGACAGAAGGTACAGAAGAAGAATACTAATAATGGGCCTTTACCACCCAACTAATGGGCCTTTGCCACCCCAATAGATATAAGGTACAGAAACAGAATCGGAAACGGAATCGGAGACGGAAACAGAATAATCCCTACGGAAACAGAATGTTAGAATTAGGTGTACACTAGTAATGGGCCTTGACGACCCCAACAGATGGTACCACGTAGAAACAGACAGGTGTTACCACCCAACAGAAACATACGGTACCAACAGAAATAGACAGAACTTAGTGTACCCTAAGTCCTACCCCCAAGCGATCGGCTCCCTAATACATAAATACCCTGTGTCGGCCCCACAGTAGGGTGTATCACTCCCTAAAGTGGCAACCTATTGGCACAGACTTATTTACAGATGTCACGGTGTCTTACATCCTCAGAGCAGACCGGATCCATGCACGCACATGACCCGATTGGAACGTGTCATCAACACCCCTCGCCATTATCAGAATGAACCGCTTATAATTAGTTCAGTAAGCGTGCCCGGACCCCAACATAGTGTGGGGTCAAAGTTTTGATACCAGAAAGGGTTACTGACTAATATGGGTCCCAAACAACGGATGACACAAGTATTTCTCCTCCTAACCATGTGTCCCCAGACTAGCAGATTTCAGATTAACTTGTTTACAAGTTTCAGATAGAGTTCAGATTACTAGTTCACCGATCAGACAATCAAGTTAACAAGTTTTCAAATTTACAGATCAGATGTATGGATTTAATAGACTTACAGATTTTCTAACTTTGTATTGGGCCTATAGATTCATGAAACGGGTTTATTAGATTCATCAGTCCAGTTGGTTTAACCCTATCCACCCAACACGTTTTTAGACACCACATTTCTCTTAAATTTGCATTAATTAAATATTAATGCATAAACCTCTCACATTAGGTCGGTAGCTTGTGGCACCTGGATGTGCCGGGCGGTTCCGGGCAAGATTTTTCCACAAGCCAGACCTAACCTCGTGTCTAAGCATATTTTAGTTATGCCTACGACCTCTCACATTAGACTAACAGTTTGCGGTTGCTGGTTAAGCCGGTTGGTTCCGGGCAGGCTTCTACCGCAAACAGAGTCTAACCTCGTGTCATAGCCAATTCATTCCAATACAAATTATACAGATATCAGACTAATTCTGTTTATTTAACAGATTAAACTTCTTTATAGGTTACAACAGATTAATCAAATTTCCATGTTTTACTCAATCTTAGTTCGAGCCTACGGATTTTCATACCCAAATTACAATTATTTAGCTTTCAGCAAATTAGGCAATTTAACAGATAACAGATCTAGCAGATTAGGCGATTCAACAGATTTAGCAGATAACTTTAGTAGATTAGGCAATTCAATAGATTTAGCAGATAACAGGTTTAGAAGATTAGGGAATTCAACAGATTTAGCAGATAACAGATTTAGCAGATTAGGCAATTCAACAGATTTAGCAGATAATAGATTTAGCAGATTAGGCAACTCAACAGATTTATATATTTCTAAAACTCTATTTACATATCTTGCCTAATCATAAATTTAGCCTAAACTTATGTGCCTAAATCATGGTCATAATTCATAATATGACATATGCCCAAATCTTTAGTTAAACTTTGCACAGTACAGAATATTCTCTAAAAGCCCAAAGCATGATATACCATACGAATTATGCCAAAATATAGCCTTTAATGCCAAATATCCAAAAATCCACTTTTAGGCGTATTCACATTGATAGTTATCCTATTATAATATAGGTCTCTATGCCTAAGTCACATATTCCTTTTTCAAGTCATGAATCATTATATAAAAATTTACCTCAAAAGTCTAGATCTTTAAATTATAACATCTCAAAATCATATCTTAATTTTTATATGCATTATGTCCCCAAGTTTCAAGTCACATGTTATCATACAATGATTCCTCTTCTTCCAAATTACAGAGTATACACAGATCTAGATCTAATTTACAACATATGTCCATTTCTCAAATTAGTCAAAGATCATTCATGTCCAATTATGCATTGTCCATTATTTGTCCCAAAATTTAGCATTCGTGCGTTAATCTCTTATGAGATTTGGCGCAGGCTCGTGGTTGCCTGGCTATAAACAAAAAGGAAGAAAAGAGGGAACAGATACAGAAAAGTCACAATCAAGATAGATCCACATAAAAGTATGCATAAACTCAGATCCAGATTCACAAAAATGTCAAGATAATTATTAAATTTCATATCTGAAAATAACCGTACTCACGATTGAAAAGGTTAATCTTGATTTATGAGATCTATATTTTTACACTGAATAGCGCTCCTTTGGCGTAGACTATCGATTAGATTAGAAAATAGTTGTTCTCTTTTAAATCTATTCAGATTGGAAGAAGATGCACTAGTTCTAGTTTTTGATTCTAGCAGAGTAGCGACGCCATTTTTATTTTTAATTAGAATAGAGGCAGAGTATAGGCAGAATGAAATGGTGTGGGGAGAAAGCTAGGTTTCGGGGAGTTTAAATACGAGAATAGGGTAATTTAGAGCTTTTAGATCAGTCCAGAAGCCATCAGAATCGTCCAGAGCAGTACGCCACATCACACAGCGAATCAGAGAGCGACACATGGCAGAACAGGTCGGAGCTGGATCTGGGAAAACATGGGGGAGGTCGACCCTAGTGTCGACCTGTGTACCTAGGTCGACCCTAGTGTTGACCTGTGTACCTAGGTCGACCCCAGTGTCGACCTGGGTCCTGGGCGGGAATTTTCTCGCCCAGCCCGGGTGTCTCTTTTGAATTTCGAAGTCTGAATATTTGAATTTCGAGCTGGTTTTTATTGAAACTTCCGAAGGCCATATCTTCTTCATACGGAGTCCGATTTACGCAAACTTGGACTCTTCCAAGCAAAATTTCAAGACAACGAAATGGCGTAACCCATTTCCCTTAATTATTTTGTTACAATTTAATTATTCTCTGATTTGTTACTCTTATGTTCATAGGAAATACGGGGTGTTACAAACAAACACGCATCCATGACTCGATAAGACCATATTACGACAAATCATACAAAGGCTAGTCGAACCACCAATCGGGTTCATCACTGCTAAAGGTCTATCGACTATCTCGGGTTCCAATCCCATCCTATATACCAGGTCACTAGATATGAAGGAACGGGAAGCTCTGGTATCAAACAATACTCGAACTTAAACATCATAAATAGAAAGCGTATCTTGAATGACGTCTTTCTTTCCTTTCTCCGCCGCAGTTGTGCATTCGATGAAGAAGGAACAACATTGATAGCATATGCTTTCATAATCTTCTTTTCTTTAGGGGGTTGCAGACACTTATCCTTGTGATGTCCCACTTAACCACAGTTGAAGCACTTTCTATCCGCTGGCTTGACCTGACATTCTTTGGCATAGTGGCCCTTCTTACCACAACTAAACCACTCAACATCTTTCTTATTCTTTTTCTTCTGGCCATCCTTGTTCTGATTCTGCTTTCTCTTATTCTTAGAACCATTCTTGCCTCCACCGCTTGGCTACGGCTTTGGCTCCTCTGCAGATGCAACCTCAGTCTTTGACTTGGTGTATAGACTCTCTGATCTCAAAGCTTACCCCACAATCGATTAAAACGTCTCATAGACATGGTTTATAAGCCTTTCCCCCAAGTACTGGTCTAAGCCTGTTATGAACTTTTCATTTTTCTTCTCGGCAATATCAATAAGGGATAATCCATATTTCGATAGAGTATCGAATTCTGCAATGTACTCCGAGACTGCCCTACCATTCTGCTTAAGCTCCAGAAATTTCCTAAACAACTCTGACTTCTGGTTAGCTGGGATGAACTTATCACTGAATCGGGCCTTAAACTGATCCCATGTAACTTGATCCTCTGGAGTAGCCGCCTTAATAGCATTCCACGAATTCATCGCCCGTCCATGCAGCTGACGAGATGCTAGCTTCCTCTTCATCGCATCCTCGATACCCAAGTCTTCGAAGATACGCTCATAGCTATCCAACCAATCCTGAACTTCTGTAGCCAATTCCATTCCGTGGAAAGGTTTTCCATCAAGACTAGTGTAATCCTTGCATAGCTTGGCGAAATCGGCCCTAGGCGCCTGCACCGCTGCACCACCACTATTTCCAGCATTGGGAACTGCCCCTTGCACATTTCTAAGCATCTCTCTCATGAAGTCAGTGAACATCGTCCTCATATCAGGAGCATTTCCATTATTAGCTCATCTACCGTTACCCCTAGTATATCGTCTCATCGTTCAATCTGTAAGGAGAAAACGATTAACCATCTCTTCAGCGGTGCCAGTGCAATGCGACTTCATCCTTAAATATACTAATAGTATACATATATAACTTTTGAAAACCAAAATATAACAAATACCCGCTCTCATATACATACTATCTCTCCCTGGTGTCTTTCCCTAGGTTAACTATGCAACCTAGAGCTCTGATACCAAATGTGACGGAACACCCCACACCAGCCGATGTTTCCAATGAAAGTGCGTTGTGCCAATGCCCGACTAGCACAGGTTGATCTCCAAAGAAAGGAAAAGAAAGTAATTTGAACCAACAAGGAACCTGTAGGATGTCTCACAGCGCATGGAATAAAATATAATAATAACATACTTGACATAAAATAGGCGAGACAGTGCATAAGCTGGAAACTAAACCATAATCATCATAGCAGCAGAAATCCAAAATACAGCTTATCCTCCATAACCATTATTAAAAATTCAAAATATTGTCTCTAAAGCAAAAGAAAGGAGAGGTACACTACTAATGCCCAAAGCAGTGACCATCAACAACACAGGGAGAATATATGTAGATAATATGTTGGAGCCTCCTGCTTTTCTCCGGATCAGCTACTCGTGCATAACCATCTAACTTGTCTCTAGTCTGCCCATTTAAGAGCACCCAGATTAATAAGAAGAGACATAAAACTCTGGGTCAGACAATGGAATGGGCGATAAGTAGCAAAACAGAATGATAACGGGTATACTAAAACATACCTGAACCTGGACCTGCAATCAAAGAGTTTGCACAACATACCGTACAATACTCTTAAGTGCCACTAACATATGGTGTAAAGGATACGAGGGTGAGGGTGTGCATGTCATAGTGATGGCAAACAATCAAGCATAACAACTATCCTCACTTCTCTCACTCAGTGCGTAAAGCATACGATATCTACCACTTTGATCACCCAAATCCTTGCCATGATCACACTGCCCCATGGAGTCACAATGACTCCACTACACTGATACATAGCCACTAATACTTTGCTATGTCCACTCTGCCCCATGGAGTCATAACAATCCACTGCACTGGCTCATAGCCTTGCTATGATCACTCTGCCCCATGAAGCCATGATTACTTCACTACACTGATCCATAACCAATATCTGTCTCCCAGTGGTGAATCAAAGCTATAGACGTCGATAACCCCTTTGCAAACGCCCCGCAGCAAAGTCCAATCATGAAGTTAACTCGTTGTTCCCAACTGGATCCTGAGTACAAGCTTCCCATTTGGACTACCTTTGCATCTCGGGTTTGGTCTCCTTCGGATCGGTTCGGTTCCTATTCTTCACTTGAACTCGTACTTCCAGTTCAGATCGTGATTCATGCCTCAAATCCAAGCATTTCGGTTCAGATTGGAGTACTCCATATGGGTCGGGTCATGGTGATCATCTCCATCTCGTAGTCATCGCCTTCTGGTCGATTCGTGGTGTTTGCCGGTTCGTATCGTGAGCAGCCACTGGCTTTGGGTAGCTTCTTGGCTTCTACTTCGGATCGGTTCGTGATCCTCTCTTGAGCATCAGGTCATGACTTCAAGCAAGTGGTTTGGATCGTGACATCTTCACCCGAGCGGGTCGACTCAGAGAACTCCAAGCATAGGCAGGTCGGTTCGGTCATGATCTCCTCAGTTCCCCAGATGGGCTCGTGATGCAATAGTTTGGGGGAAAGCGGTTTGGTTCGTGCTTCCCTCTTCGATCCGATCTGGTTCGGTTAATTTCCTGCACTTCTTTCCAGCGACTGTTTTACACCATTCGACGGCGTTTTCGACCAATCTAACTTTTCTAATCAATCACAAAGCATACCATACAGTCATAGCAACATATAAAATTGGCTAATAACACCAAAACAATAACTTGATAGGTTAAAACGGATCAAACATAGCCCAAACCCCATATTTTCCCTTAAGCATGTTTAAGCAAAACTAATGATAGGATAAGTAAAACTTAACCAAATTAACCCAACTTTCTAACAGAGGCCTAAAACAATATTTCATAATTTATAAATATTTTTCTAGAATTTAATTATGTTTAAATTCACTAATTAACACTAACTATCCTTAATTAATCATAATTAGTGAGGAACTATGCAAATAACCCACCTTAGCCAAAATTAAATACCAAATCTGAAATTATCCTCTGTTTGGCGCTGTTACCAATGCTACACGGCAGCTCCAACCTAGATTTGGGGTATATTTGCCTTGATTTGACGTTGTTAAGCTTAATCCTTGATTAGAGAGTTATTTGGGATGAAATTAAAAGGTGGAGGCCATTGCTAGTGTTCCTAGGAGGTAAATGGCGGCTAGGAAACTGAAAAGGAATGAATACCTAACTCATTTCAGCCTCCCCATAACACTAATCCCAAATGGGTTATGGGACCATTCACTAATCACTTCATTTGGCCCGATTAAGCAGTTTTTCACCTCCTAAACCTTAATTTAGCGATATCTCCCAAACTTTAAGTCCGTTTTTCACATATGACCACTATACCGAAAGGTAAACCATCATCCGGATCTAATGGAAGTGGTTTCACGTCAAAACTCGTTTCCAATCAAAAGTTATGACCGAAACAAGATCAACTAGGGGCAAAATGGTCATTTAAAAATCGGCAAAAATTATGAACATGAGAAATGAACCCAATAGTCGTCTCCCAAAGTTACGTGACCAAACGACTTCGTATGAGAAAGAAATAAATATTCTACGATCCTTCGATGCGTAGAATGCGGGTCGTTACAGAAGAAGCCTGATGGTTTGCTTCATCCTCTAGAAGTCCCACAGTGGAAATGGGATAGCATTTCGATGGACTTTGTTGATGGGTTGCCTAGGTCAAGAAGGGGCAATACCAGTATTTGGGTAATTGTGGACAGGCTCACTAAAAGAACTCACTTTATACGTGTTAAGAGTAGAAGGACTGCCTCGTCTTTAGCATCTATTTATCTTGAAGAGATAGTTCGACTCCATGGGATACACTCCAGTATAGTGAGTGATTGAGATCCTATTATGAGCGAGTTTTGGAGGAGTTTGCAAAAGGATGTAGGCACACAGCTATGCTTAAGCACTGCCTATCACCCTCAAACCGATGGTCAGACGAAAAGGGTGAACAGAGTACTAGAAGATCTCTTGAGATTGTGCATTCTTGACTTTGGAGGAACATGGGAGGATCATCTTCCTTTGGTGGAATTCGCTTACAAAAATAGCTAACAAGCCACCATAGGCATGACACCCTTCAAAGCTTTATATGGTAGACCATGTCGATCACCAACTTGTAGGTGGGAGTCTACAGACAAGCTCATACTTGGGCCAGACATGATCAGAGAAACTTCAGAAAAGGTGGACTTGATACGAAGATGAATGAAAACTTCCCAAGATTGATAGAAGTCCTACGCAGACAAAAGAAGGTCCGACCTTGAGTTTGAGGTTGGAGATAGGGTGTTCCTTAAAGTATCTCCTTTGAGGAATGTCATTCGCTTTGGGTCCATAGGAAAGTTGGCACCAAGATTTGTAGGACTATTTCCTATCGTTGAAAGGATTGGGACAATGGCTTACAGAGTAGAGCTACCCGAAAGATTGGCTGGAGTTCATAATGTTTTTCATGTTTCTCAACTACCAAAAGTGCTTACATGAGTCTGCAAAAGTTGTGGAGCTAAGCATACTAGATGAAGTAGAAGTGGAACGAGAAGCGACCGTGAGAAGAGTTCCAACTCGTATCTTGGGTACAAAAGTCAAAAATCTATGCAACCGTGAAGCCAAGCTTGTTAAAGTTCAACGGGGTAATTGTAACACCCCACCTCCACCAGGGTGGCTCTTGCAAGCACTCTGACTTTGGAGGGGCGTTTAAATCAGGTAAACATGCATAATGATATATCAAGGCAGAACAAGAACATATGTATATATGTAAACAGAGTAAATAACATAGATAAAACAGCGGAAGATTTCAAAACATTTCAAAACAAGTCTGGTACAACATAGCTTTCCAAATAAACAAGTCTAGATAAAACAACATCAACTGAAAAACTGAAATAAATAAGTGCTATCCCCAATTAAGTGGTAACCATAGCTAGCTTCATGTCGAAACCGTACATGAGCTGAAATCCCACAAGCAAGCAATCCGAAATCCAAGCTAAGCTCCAGTATTCCCTCCCTGAGAACCTGGGGGGGGGGGGGGGGAACGGAAGAAAAGAGGCGAAAGAAAACAGGTCAGTCAAAAAGACTGAGTAAGCCCTACTACAATCAATGTAAACTGATAAAGTTAACTGGCATGAGCAGCAGGGATGAACATAAGGATAACAATATACTAGCATGATGATTAACTAACAAGGTAGATAAAGGTGTCATCGCATAATCAGGATTAAGGTTTTGCACCACAGGTGTACTAGCAAACTAACATGACTTGAATAAACAAGTATTGATCCCTTGGCCCAAGCTTTGGCCCAATAACATGAAATGACCCTAATACAAGGTCCAACCAAACGGTCTAGTCGATCGGCTCCCTAAGCCTAACTCGTCACGTGTTGGTGTCAATACGGCCCAATCATAATTGTAGTCGAACTGTGCCGGGTCCACCCTTCGGGTGTATCAAGCCCTAGGGTGTCAACCCCTGGACACCATGAACATGAGTGCACAGTCCCGATCTACTGGTACCCGTGCATGTTTTCTCCGGCTACGGACTATGTGCACGACCAGAGTCCGCCCGGAACTACACCGGCGTACCCTCTGTCGTCGCTTTTGGTCACTTACCTCCAGTCCAGTAATCGTGCCCCCACCCTAGCCTAGTCCCTAGGGTCATGATGATACTAACTTGGGATTACTGCTGGAGTGGGCCCCCATTGCTAGGATTTTTCTAGTGGGTTAAGTACGGTTTAACCCTCTTGCTAATCCTGTATTAACTTGGTTAAGTGTAACGATGAGTTCACGACTTAACCCCGATTAATCTACCAAGCCCAAATTGGTTAAGTATTAAGTGGACCATGACTTAACCCTAATCACGAGGCATTAATTAATTTAATGCGCCTTAACCTCTCACATTAGACCTTGTTGTGGTTACTAGTTAAGCCGGGCGGGTCCGGGTAGCTTTACACCACAACTTGGTCTAACCTCGGGTTCAAGGTACAACATGACCAACTTCTCACATTAGGTCCTATTGTTTGTAGCAACTAGTTAAGCCGGTCGGTTCCGGGTAGGTTTACGCTACAAACTCAACACAACCTCGAGTTGGCCACACTTATCTTTTCTAAGTGTCATGTCCATCATGTTTCCAAAACATGTTACAAGTTTTCAAGCAATTGGGTAGCCCTAACTTAATAGGTAAATTCCCAATGGGTAGACCTAACTTAATAGGTAAATTCCTAAGCTTATGTTTTATGTCTTTTAAGTTTACCCAACCCCAAACGCAATCCCATCGCTTACATATCGCAATAGCGCATAAAGGATAGAAAGAGGGAACTTGGCATAATCATGACATAAAGGTATTGAAGCCACAAGCTTAACATGGTGGCATATGAAATGTTCATATGTTCATACACTTGCATATTACATTTTTAGGCCTCAAAAGCATGCATAAAACCAAACTTAGCATATTGGTGATACATGGTGCTAAATGACATGTAGAGATGGCCATAAGTTCGCATTTAGCCTCACATGCAAGTTATCATAAGAGATATGATAACTTACATGTTGCTAAAATGCAACCTTTGGCATAAAGCTTAAAGCTTTATGTTCATAAACCCAAAATAAGCTTGCATAACATGATAGCATGAAAAAAATGTTCAACCCAAACTTGCATAACATAACTTGGCATACTTGCATATAAACTTGCATATCACAACATGATAAACTTGCATATAAACTTGCATATCACAACATGATAAACTTGCATATCATACATTTAACTTTAGAGTTTAAGTATGAAAGTAGAATAGGGCTTACAATGCTTAAGAAGTCACAAAAATATGACAAAGCCCTTATGAAATCAATTAAACCCAAAATGCAAGCAAAACCCTTAAGCCAAAATGATCAAGACTCTTTCTTTATGATGCAAATATATAAACTTGACTTGAATGCAAGCTAATGATGCTCATACAAGTTTGAAAACACTTGTATGCATGGAAAATCACTTAGGAATTTATTTAGGAATTTTATGAAGAGAGTGGAGGCCATGAGAGGATTGATTTTGCCATAGTTTAGTTGTATGAATGAATAATGATGATTTAGGGTAGGTTAGGGTCTTATTTATAGATTAGGCAAGTGTTTTAGGCCATAGGATTAAACCTAGATTCAATCCAAGCCATCAAAGCATGTCTTGGGGAAGAAGTCAAGTGTAGGAACCATGTAGGGCCTTTAGATTAAAGATGAACCATGAGAACCATTCAAATGCAAAATCTGCATTTGAGCGAATCGGCCCACGGGTTGACAGCCAAACACCCTGGATTAACCCCTAGTCGACCCAGCGGGCTCGGGTCGACCTCAAAAATCGGCCGGTTCGGTTATTCCCCTCTCCCAATTCGCTGTTTTGAACATTTTTGCATATTTATTTATTTAATTTTCAATTATATATATATATATATATATATCAATATATATATATATATATTTCTCTGCGCAATCCATTTCACTTAATTAAGTATACTTTAATTTGGGAATTTTTCGTGAAACTTCGCGAGGCCATATCTTGGTCATACGGACTCCGATTTTCGAAAACTCAGACTCTATTTCGCGTATTTTTCCGAGACGAACGCAATGGCATAGCCCGTTTCCCTTGATTCAGATTTTACAGTTTAATTCTGCCTCCATTTATGTTATAACATGTTATTCAAAAATACGGGTTGTTACAGTAATGCTGAGGAAGACGCGTCTTGGGAGACTGAGGACAAGATACGCGCAGCCTACCCTTTTCTTTTTGAGGGTACAACCTTGATCTCTTTTTCCTTAAGTTTATACATGCTTGTACCTACTTTTTTTTAAGTATATCTCCTCGGTCCTATTCTTTATCCTTAGGTAGAAACCAATGGATGTAAATATGTATTTGAAACATGTTATGATTGATGGTTGCAAGTGGTTGCTCGTGGATGCATATACACGCACATTAGGTGTTAGATCGGCTCAATCACTTTCATGTTGCATATGCATATATGTATTTGTATATGGATTGAAACTTGGTGTGTTATCATATGGACATTGCATTTGTATGAATGATTGTGCACTTATGTAGAAAGTATGATTAGGAATAATTGCATACATAATGGACTCATGGCACTGACATAATTTGTATTAAGGAGGTTAAGCGAATCAGTGGACGCCTGATTTTGCATTAGATAAGGACATATACACACACTATACATACAACCATGAAAGCATTAGAAATATTTTTTAAGGACAATGGATGCCGGTGTTTGATGGTTGAGTAGATGGACGATTGGATAACAGGATATACATTCTTCTTAACTTGAAGATTTCAGGGACGAAATCCTTTAAGGAGGGGAGAATGCAACACCCTGTATTTTCTATGTTTATTAAAGTAACGAATTAAAGAATACTAAATTGTAAAAATGAGAATTTAGGGAAACGGATTACGCCATTGCGTTTGTCTCGGAATTCTGCTTGAGATAAAGTCCGAGTTTGCGTGAATCGGACTCCGTATGAAGAAGTTATGGAGTTCAGAAGATTTCATGTTTAAGCAGAAAATTTAATAATTAAATAAATAAAAAGCAGTTCGAATTTCAAATTTAGGAAAAAGAGGCTGAGCGGGAAAATTCCGGCTCAGGGGGTCGACCCTCAAGGGGAGTCGACATAGGCGTCGACCCCCCTGTAGGGGTCGACTCCCGTATTCTGATCCTAACAGTGACGATTTCTGACTTGTTGCTGAGTCACTAGGACATAGGTGGTGGTTTATGGATAGCTCTACCTAGTATGGATGGTTCCGATTGCTCCTAGGTTGATCTAACGGCTCACATAAATCTAAACTTCTATATAAACAACCCCAACCCTCAACCATAACCACACTATTTCATTCCAAGGAGTCGCCATGTTGTCCATGATCAACCTAGCATAGCCACCATTCTTCTCCAATTAGGAAGCAAGTTAGAAGCTACAAATCAAATTAAAATTAGAGAACCAATAGTCTACATCAAGGGATAGCTTTTCAGTTTCAGAAAACAAATCCCAGAAAGCAAGATTTTTCTTTTGTTTGTAAGTTCAATTATTCTTTTGGATGTGAACAAATAAAAGTCATGATTTGTAATAAAGAGAAACTAGAACTGTGCCTAGTTGTAAGATAATGGTAATGCTGATTTATGTCTATTCTTATGACAATTCTATCATATATGCCTATGAGACTATTGTGGTTTATAGGACTTATCATGCTGTATGTTAAATTGGCGATGAACCTATCATGTTGAATATTAATTTAGTAATTAACCTGTCATGTTGTATATAAGTTTGGTGATTCTTTCATGTTATGTTACATGCAAGGTTTTAGGCTAAGTCATATATGCCTATATGTTTAGATCTACATTCTCATATGTTTAGATCTATGTTAATTTGATCCAACTCAAATGCAAGTTCACATTTACATACCTAATTGGATTTGTGTAATTCTATGTAAGTTCCCGCTCATATGTTTAAGATTCATGTTAATTGGATCTAAAATGCAAGTTCATTGTTCTATGCCAAATTTATATGACACATGTTTAGTTAGATCCATATTATTTTATGTTGTTTGAATGGTACATGCTCCTTTCTTTTCCCTTTTGTTTAAGAGTTAGGCTATGTTGCGAGCCTAACGTTCTATGTGAATTATGTGAACGTATAACGGGGGTAACGCTGGGAAAAACATTAAATTACATATTTTTGGCATAGTTTGGCTCATAATCATGTAAATGATTAGTAACATGAAACGGTATAATTTATATACCTAAAAATTTGTGAACATGATTTAGAGGGTAAATGGGGCATGACTTGAATAACATTATTATGGATAATTTACATATAAATATAAAGGGTAAATATGTAAATTAAGTAAAAGACGAATATGCCTAACCCGAGGTTAGATTGAGTTACGGTGTAAGACTGCCTGGAACTGCCTGGCATATCTAGCAATCGTAACAATATAGATCTAATGTGAGAGGTTAGCGCATTAATCCCAAAAGAACCCGAGGTTAGATTGAGTTGCGGTGTAAGACTGCCCGAAACCGACCAGCACATCCAGCATCCAAAACAATATAGATCTAATGTGAGAGGTTGGTGCTTTAATGAAGCTAAGAAATAGGCAGGCTAAGAATGGTGGGGTTAAGTTAATTAAGGCAACACTTAACCAATGCAACATGTTAACTAAACTGGTGGGTGGGGTTAGGTTAATTTGAGAACACTTAACCATTTTAACATGCTGATTAGGAAACCCTAGTAGTGGGGACCCATTTCAGCAGTGACCCACATAGATGTACCATGGTACCCTGAACTAGGCAGGGTGGGGCATGATTACTGGGCTGATTATATGCGGTCAAAACAACGGTGGGTGGTGCGTCAGTGTAGGTTCCGACGGAGTGCGGGTGTGCACGTACTCCGGAGTGGAAATAGAAGGCACAGGGCATCAGCAGTTATACACTGTGCATCTTGAATTGTCTCGGGTTGCCACCATAGGATTTGATATACCGCATGGTGCAACCAGCATAGGTATCTACAATCAAGCGAGGCCGAATGACACAAGTGGTAAACGTATACGTGTAGGAGTCGATCGATAAAGGGGATCATTTTTTTATGAACACGTGAATCTGGTTGAAACAATAGTTAGTAGGTGTAGAGAAACGGAAATGAGTGCGATAGTTATTTAGTATATCTTACCTTATTTGTTGTTATCTTATTTCTAGGGTATTGTCCTATGTTCAGTTTATTCATGTCATGGTCCTTTTACCTGTTTACATACTGAATAATCACTGGACTTACCAGGCTTATGTCTAACCCATTTTGTTTCGTCTTCTTTTCTTCTGTCCCCCCCCCCCTTTCAGGTCCGTAGGGAGGGAATACTTCATCTTAGTTCAGACCCTTTCCAGCTTGAAGAGAGTAGATGTATTTCTTGGATTCTCTTTCCTTGGGTTATGGCTTCGGATGCACTCTTAATGGGGATTTATGCTACCTTATTTTTATTTTATGCTTCTTTATGTTTTAATCAAGACAGAGATTTTGTTGTAATGATTTGGAATTTGGTTTGAGACAGTTGTTGTAATGTTTTGACTGAACCACGTGTTTATGAAATAAATTTAGTTCTTTTTTCCACTATTCATATATCTGTCTTGTAAATTATCTGTATCTTTTACCTATAGCGCTCCATTGAAGTTAAGGCATTCCCTTTGTGAGTGACCTTAATGGAGGTGGGGTGTTTCACTATCGGTGACGCCACCGCCGCCAGTATGACCGCCGCGCCATCCCGGATATTTTCCCCTCAACGACCTCCGCCTGAAACCGCCTTCAGTGATCGGAATCCATCCATCTTCATTCACTATTATCCAAGAACTGACGTCGATGATCATCTCGATTTTGTCGACACCTCGTCCACTTTCAGATCGAAAAACCAAAGACAAGGTTGTTCATCAATCTCTCCTCTACAATGTCTTCAACTGGGTTATCATCTAATTCTTCACGGATTGGCCCAAAAATGGCCAAAACCAAAACTGATTTCATGTCTTTGGATTGAGATTCTGTCGAATTCATGCGACGATAGGTTCTGGAATTTTTGCGATAGGTAGAGATCATCATGATCTACAATACCCAGAAACGGTTTGGGTTGGTTGTGTACGGATTGAGAGATATAAATTATTTTGTTTCCATGGGCTTGTTTGCAAAATTTTGAGAGAGAAAGAGAGAGATGGCTGCTGTCAGTTTTTGAGAAAGAATAATAACGAGGGTTTGGGAAGGTGGAAAAGATATTATATAGTAGTTGGTTAGGATTTATTATTTATTATTAATTTTCTAGCTTTATTATTAATTCTTTAATTCACGCTCTCTTTATTCGACAGTTACTGATGTCACGGTCACATACGAACTCCGTTGTTGACGTAGATTGACATGATGGTATATCTTGACGATACGGTTCCAACAAAACTGGTTTCGTCGAATTCCGAGTCCGTTTGCTCAAAAAGTCCGGTTTTTGTCCTTATTTGGCTGATCAATTCACAATTAATTTCTCGACTAGCTCTAAAAATTACAAAAAATATATTTCTAGCTTTGTTTTGATGATACGATTCTAACAAAACTAATTTCGTCGAATTTGGAGACCGTTTGAAAAATGGCGTCGATCCAATTTGACTGAAATTGACAAAATACATTTTAATTGGCCACGCTCACATATTAATTCCAAAAATTATGAAAATTGGAATCTAACAATAATTTGATATTCCGGATCCAACAAAAGTGGTTTCGTCACAAACGGAGGTCGTTGGTAAAATGGCTATTTTTAATATATATATATATATATATATATATATATATATATATATATATATATATATATATATATATATATATATATATATATATATATATATATATATATATATATATTCCATAGCGACTATTCTGAATTTTAAACTGGCCATAACTTATTATTCCTGTTATGAAATTTCAAATTTTCAGATTCGTTGGAATGATATTTTTAAACAGATTCAAATATTTCTTGTTTCACTAAAATCCGATTTATTTTGAATCCTGTACATTCATTTGAATTTCGAAATAGAATTTTCGATCTGCCGCGCCATTTCAGGCTCGTTATATAATTAAAATAAATTTATTCCCGTTATTATTTAAAATAAACGATTTTAAATATTCAAAATTCGTTAAAATAGTTAGAATAAAAATTTTAAATTGGTTCCTATTTTCCGAGTTGTTATAGTTTTGGTCGGTGCAATTTTTACAGCGCGATGTTCATGTGGCTAAGGTTGGAGTTTTGGAGAAATTAGTGCATCGCTTGTCGAATTCAAGCTTATATTTGAGTTTGTGGTGAGGTTTGAGGCTTGTATGCAAAATTTGAGAGGGTTCAAAGACAAAAAGTGTCGGGATGAAAATGAAACAACGTGCGTTTGGAGTGGCTGGTGCGTGTTGTGTGTTTGGAGAAGAAGGAGGATGAGTGGAGTTATTAAGGTTAAGGATTTCAATAATTACATATGTTAATTATATATATATATATATATGTATGTATGTATGTATGTACATGAATCTCGTAATAAGCATAACTTTGTCATACAAACTCGGAATTCAGCGAAACAGGATCCGTTGGAACCGTATCAATGAGAGCTTTGTAACAAAACTTATTTGGAGCTCGTCTCAATTTTTGATGGAGTGGAAACCATCGGTGAGATTTCCAAATTTAAAATAAAATTGATTGTGATATGAAATTTATATATACGCTATATAAAATACATATATGCGTTGCATAAAATTAGAATTGATTGATTGTAGTTGCGATGGATTGTTGGATTGAATTATGTAGAAAATGATCATTGTTTGAAATAAAGCATGTTTGAGACGACCCGAACTTCCCCGTAAAGGAAAGCCTGGATTGCTTTGAGAACAACACACATCATAACATAAACTGAAGAACATTTTATCGCTGATTACAACAATTACATCAGAGTACAAGAATATAACAGAGTATGAATACTTATTACAGAAATAGAAATACAATAATATCAGAGTTTTAAATTACATTTAAATAGCAGCGGAAAAATATTACAAATATACAACTGAAAGGAATACACAGATACAGAGCTTTCTGAATACCGCTTCAGCTGTAAGCCAGGATCCTGTAAATATATCTGCAAAAAGCTACTCGACTGCCCATGTGGAAAATAAGGGCACCCGAGTTTGCCAGTGAAACAAACTACAGGTCAGTCGTGGGACTGGTATGAGAAATCTTAACTTAACTATCTAATAATAAGGCTAATCACAGGACCACGCCGGGTTTACTCCATTGGATTGCATTGCATAAAATAAAGTAAAACCTTAAACAACGCAATGCTTTTTAGGAAAATGAAACCATTATAAGACCCAAGTCCCATCACACAATGCATTGCAAACCGGAGGATAGGGTTTTACCTTATAATGGTCAAAAGATGCTTGATACGATAAAACGGATTTAGTATTAGTGTGTATATCTATGGGTGTATATATATTTCAAAAACAATTTCAATCATAATGTATTAATCATAGACGGTATAATACCCCATCCTACTATGTCGCCATGCTAGTTCTAAATCAAAACCGCAAGGTCGTATTGGAAATTGGATTTCCATCATGAGTCGAGGCTAGGGGCAAGCTCCTCTCCGATTCGAGACACTCTAGCAAATGCCTCAGGATCCCCCGCAGTGAACCCTTGGATCTTCAGGGCCGGTCCCCACCTATCGGCAGTGGATTGGTTATGCCTGAACACACGCTTCTCGGTTCCTTTGAACCTATAGTATGACCACTAACGGCCTATAAAAATCCGAGACGCCTCAAAATCCATCATCCACATAAGTAAAATGTCAGCCAGTTTAAGCACTAACACTACTCCTAGCTAGAAAGAAACGTGTGCACTCCCTGCAGTCCTAATCCCGTTTTTGACTCATACCGGGGTGTGAGGCTCGCGAAGTCATGATATACACAAAGTTATGCCGTAATAGGCTATACTTTGATCATCCCACAAGGCCCTTCTTTTAAACAAAAGCCTTGATCAATTGCATCTTGGCGTGCCACATTGACAATCCACGCCATGCGATCAATCACTATTAACATATACCAGGGTGTTAAGTAGAGAATAAATCCTCCGCCACCAAACAGACATACATTAACAGAAATCGATTTAATTCACAAGGAACGAAATCCAATGTCAGACACGCATCCATTTACTAGCTTATGCTCTGGGTCTGAGCGAAAACCAAATCCGAACAATCAACCATAGTCCGTACGACCACCACTGAAGCCCCTTCAAGGTAGCTACTACCATCAAGGGTCTCTGTAGCAACACATCCATTCGATGTGAAGATCGTCGGTCTTCAATCACCGTCTTCATCTTCGACTCTTCATCATCGTAGTAATTATTCGGAATGGGTTAAGCCCGGTCTTACCGACTCACTCATGAATTCTATAATTAAAAATCAAGTACTACAAAAACACATCCTTCGCCTCATTCCAATTCAGAATATTCTTCTAAATAAAATATTCACATTTTCTTATCAAAGATAAATTCTTTAAATTTATTCATAAGTCTTTCTTTTAAAGATTTATTAAAACCCAAATTTGGTTTTAAATATCAAAAATTATTATTCCATAGTTATTTAAACTTGAGAAATTAATCTTATCCTTAATTGGGTTAAAGAACTAATGTCATTTAAACGCAGTTCACGATAAACCCAAAATCATCTTCCATTGAACACGGAATCTTCACAGAAATCAAATCAATATATAATCGTTATGAGTTTCTGTATCCGACCAATGATATAAATGGAATAACGGCAAAGCCTCTTAAATTCCATATGTAGTATCGGTTTTCTTTTACAGAAGCTTATCTCGTTTATTATTAATTTGAATTCCATTCAATTCTGATTTAACATATTAAATTGGAAAACTTTACTTTTGGAAAAACCCCATTAAATCCTAATAAAAGATTTACAAATTCCAAATCATATTTTTACTGTCAGTTGGGTTAAAGAACAAATGTCGCTTATAAACAACATTCACAATAAACCCAACTCACATTTCATCTTATTTCAATTACTAAATATAATTGAAAGCTTTAAAAATCTTAATTAAAAGATTATTCTTTTCATACGGGGCTTAAGAACAGTGTTATTCAAGACACTATTCACGACAAACCCAAAATCCAATTTATTCGATTTAATTTTAAAATAAATATTAAAAATTGGAAAATTTCCTTAAATCTAAATTTAATGATTTACTTTAGTTAATGACTAGTTCATTTCAATAAAAATATTCTTTTTCTAAAATATATCCTTTTTCTAAAATATTCTTTTTCTAGAATATTCTTTATTGCAATGTGACTCAACCAACAACCATATATTGCATGAAATCAACCATCAGGACAAATAATTAAACATTCAATAACAACCAGAGTGGATTCTACACTAAATATTGGGACTAGTGTAGATCAGATATCATCCCAACACCCGTGTGAGGTTTCATCCAACAATCAAATAATAAATTATTTTGTGCACTTGGGCGATGTGTAAAAATTATCGACCCAATCACATAAACAAGTCGGATGACTTGTAAATGGAAGTGTAATAATCAGTTTGAATATACTAGTAATATATTTTACACATCAAACATTTCAACATCACAGACATATATTTCAATTCTTTTTATTGTGAACAAATGACAATAAAAGCTACTCTTTCGTTTCAATTCTTTTAAAAGTGACAAAAATGTCACTTTTATTCTAATTCTTTTAAAGTGACAAAAATGTTGAAATTTTGTCTAATTCCTTTCGATGTACAAAACATGATAATTTTTGTCAAATTCATTATAATGTACAAAATATGATAATTTTGTCAAATTCAATTCTGATGTACAAAATATGATAATTTCGTCAATTCTTTTAAAGTAAACAAAAATGTTATTTTGGTCTTCATTCTTTTAAAGTAAACAAAAATACGAATTTTACTTTAATCCTTTTTAATGATCAAAATGTACTCTTTCTTCTTTGTGAACCAAAAATGTATTTTTGGTTTTAATCCTTATTAATGATCAAAAATGTAATCTTCCTTCGTAATGACAAAAATGTATATTTTGGTTAAACTCTTTATTATGACCAAAAATAATTATTTTTGTTTCATTCCTTATAATTGACAAAATGTGTATTTTCACTTCATTCTTTTTAATGTGACAAAAGTGCCCATTCTAATTCATTCTTTTTAATGTATATAAAAATATACATTTTCTAGTTCATTCTTTTAATGTATAAAAATATACATTTCATATTCATTACCTTTTTAATGTATAAAAATATATATTTCATATTATAACTTTTTAATGTATAAAAATATACATTTTTAACTCCTTTCAGTGAACAAAATATGATAATTTTATTTGACTCTTTTCAATGAACAAAATATGATAATTTTGTTATTTTTATTTCAATAATCATTCTCTTGGAAAAAATTTTATTTTATTTCACAAATCATTCTTTTAACAAAAAGGTAGTTTAAACTCATATTGACATTTTATAAACAAAATGTTTCCTTTTAATCACATTAATATTTTATAATAAAAATGTCCTTTTTATTTTCATTAACATTTTATAATCAAAATGTCCTTTTTATTTTCATTCTTTATAATGTGACAAAAATGTCCTTTTCTAATTCTTTCTTATAATATATAAAAATGCATTCCTGGTTCATTCCTTTTTAATGTACAAAATATGCATTTCTAATTTAACACAAAAATAACAAATTTTAATCAAATAAACAATTTATCACAAAATGTTATTTGATGTCTAGTGTAACATTTCATAATAAGAATGTTATTTTGTTCTTTATGATCTAATTAACAAAAATATTAAATTTGTCCCTTTTATTTAAATTTACATTTTCCAACAGAAATGTACTTTATATTCTAATATTCATTTTCTCACAAAAATGTACTTTTTAATCTAATTCACATTTTCAAATAAAAGTGTACTTTTTGATCTAATTTACATTTTCTAACAAAAATGTACTTTTAATCACAGGTAACATTTTATGAATAAAATGTATTTTTTAATCTAATATTTTATATGCAAACAATATTACCTAGAAATGATGTCTTGCAATTCTAATCTTTTATATATAAATAATATTACATAAAAAGACAACTTGAAATTCTAATCTTTTAAATGAAAATATAACTACATTAAAAATGTAATATTTTTATTTGAAAACATGTTACATAAAAATGCAACTTTGAAATCAGTTCCTGTTTTTCTTTTTTTTTTCCTTCGTTTCTAATTTAAAAATAAAAGGCATCTTAAAAAAAATCTTTTCTTTTTATGTAGACAATACTTCATCAGAATGTGTATTCTATTTTGTTGAAAATCTAGTTCAACAAAATAACATAAAAATGTTTATTCTATTTTTGTTGAAAAACTAGTTCAACAAAATAACACAAAAATATGTATTCATGTTTTACTGCAAAATTTGACTCAACACAAATGAGTAAAAAGTTTGATTCATTTTAATGTTAAAAATTGCTGATTTAACAAGTTAAACCAATTCTGTGTTTCATATATGTTGAAAATTCTAATTCAATGTATTTACAACATTTGGTTTGATACACATTTGATTCTTTTTATATAAACAAAAATGGTGTATTTTTGTTTAAACCAATTTCAAATTTACAGGAATGTTTCAATTTCGATAGTACAACAAACAGAATGATAATTTTGTTTATTCTAATTCAAATTAATAGAAAAGTTAATTTTAACAATAAAATGAACAAAATAATAAATTTGTTCAATCTAATTCTAATCAACAGAAACGTAACTTTTTATAATTCTATCGCCACAATCAAAATCAACCAAACAGATGTGTATTTACAATGAACACAGAATAACAACAGTATGAATTAACTGCCAATTTATAACAATAATTTCAGAATTTATTTCAATTATAAAGGAAAGAAATAAAATAGATTTCTCACCTTGATCTTATTCAGATTCAAAATTTGGTCAAAATTGGATCTGCTCAGAATCAGTCCTGGTCAGTTCCATAATGTAGAGGGATCAACATATTTTTGTGTTATTTTGAATCCTGTACATTCAGTTAAAGTTTAAAATCAAATTTTCAAACTGCAGCGCTGTTTTAAACTCCTTTTATAATTAAATTGAATTTATTCGTTTTAAAATAAATTTTTAGTCCTTCTTATTTAAAGTAAATTATTTTAAACATTAATGTCCATTAAAATTTCTGAAATAAAAATTTTAAATTGGCCCCAAAATTCCGGGTCGTTACAATCGCCCCCACTTAAAATCTTTTCGTCCTCGAAAAGGAACGTAGCTAGAAGTTGTTTAATTAACCAACTTAACTAAATTTTTATTTATTGTTTCAATAATTTTGTTAGTTAAATTAATTATCATCCTAATATTTTAATAAGCGAAACTAATTATCAAACATCACAACCAGCAATCAATTAGGTGATTAACTTTTTAAATATATATAAATTTTATATATAGCCAAAAATCATATTTTAGTGCAAATCACAGCAGTGTGTTCTAAGTAAGTTTTGGTTCTCATACCAGTCAATGGAAATATATAGAAATACCACTTTCGAAACTCGAACATAAATACTGGTGATGGTGCACCGATCATCAGAATTATCTCCGGGCGACTAGAGTGTGATTCTATATCTACCCATTATATTAAAACTTCGAATATCCGTTAATTACTCGTATATTCGAAATCTTTATATACTCGATTGTCCACATTAAAATATAATAATATACCCAAATACGTATTTTAAGATAAAATTTTCAAAACTAAATTTTGTTTTAAAGAAAATAATACTCTTCACACTCGTTCTAGGATACTACTGAGCCTATCTCTAACGAGTTATTCTCATTGGATATTAGTAATCCAATCTCTGATGAATTCTTTCGTTCGGTTCTAATGTGCCTTGTTCTCGAGCTCTGTAAACCAAAGCTCTGATACCAACTGAGACGACCCGAACTTCCCCGTAAAGGAAAGCCTGGATTGCTTTGAGAACAACACACATCAGAACATAAACTAAAGAACATTTTATCGTTGATTAAAACAATTACATCAGAGTACAGGAATATAACAGAGTATGAATACTTATTACAGAAACAGAAATACAATAATATCAGAGTTTTAAATTACATTTAAATAGCAGCGGAAAAATATTACAAATATACAACTGAAAGGAATACACGGATATAAAGCTTTCCGAATACCGCTTCAGCTGTAAGCCAGGATCTGTAAATATATCTGCAAAAAGCTACTCGACTGCCCATGTGGAAAATAAGGGCACCCGAGTTTGCCAGTGAAACAAACTACAGGTCAGTCATGGGACGGGTATGAGAAATCTTAACTTAACTATCTAATAATAAGGCTAATCACAGGACCACGCCGCTAACGCGGAACGGGTTTACTCCATTGGATTGTCAGTGCATAAAATAAAGTAAAACGTTATACAACGCAATGCTTTTTAGGAAAATGAAACCATTTGTAACGACCCGCATTGTCAGTGGTATTATAATTAATTTATTTAATTATATATATCGTGATGTAGTGGATTAAATAGAGGTTTAATTAAATAATATGGAATATTTAATTAAATTAAATAATTAAATAATATATTTAATTTAGAAATGATCAAAAATATTGGGAATCACAATATAATGTGAACTGGGTCATCCCTTAGATTTAATTCAGCTTAGAGTTGAATTATATTGATGAATATATTCAATCGACGACAGTTTGAACGTATAATTATATTATAATTAAAATCGAGCTTGAAATGGCGCTGCAGTTCGCGATTTGGCGATTTGAACTTCAACTGAATGTACATGATTCGTTTTAAGCCGGATTTCTGTGAAACAAGAAACGTGTGGAGCTGGTGAAGTATATCTTTCTGGTGGAAGAGAAAAATCGGGATTTCGTCGTGTAGATTTTGAGATATGTCCAAATCAAATCTCAGAATAATCGTTATAGAATCGTTTATCGACCATAACGGTTTATTCGATATAACTAGAGATCAAGTTTGAATTTAGACGAGGTTCTTTTAGGAAATAGTGATAATTTGATTTTTAGAATTTTACAGTAATTTTTAATTAATTAAATGAGCAACTTTTGATTTGGGGTATTGTGCACCTTGTAATCAACATTTTGGGATTTCACAATATAAGTTCATCTACAGGTATTATTATATTTTTGGAATGGTGGAAAATTGCTCGTCAGAATGGTATAGCAAATCTGTATGTAACAGTTCGTAAAATAGATAAATTTGGTTTACCTTAAAACTTCACTTTGAAAACTAACCAACATAAATTGAAATCGGTTTCCTTCTTGGTTAGGTATACTTAGTGCTTCCCTGTGCCACCCGTCCCTTCCGTGATAAAGTAGAAAATGAATTGTCATTTTCTTAGTTATACTCCAGCGGTTCGAATAGTGCCACGCTACAAGGCTGCGTGTATACTCCCATGCCTTACGTTAAGCATCCCTCTTCTATAAATAATACACACACCCTAAACAGTATTCATTTACTTTCTTCCTCAAACGGCCGCCACGATTCCCATTTTTCTCAAATACAAAACCGATATCCACATTAAAATAAAGTAAATCGAAAACCAATATCGAAATGGAAATCGCGTTTCCTTTTACCGCGATTCAAAACCACAGACCGCCTGAAATCCTTCGACCCTGGAAGTCGCGCCTTGATCTGTGCGTATGCTTTTGATCGGATCTGTATGAGGACGTGGAGGTCGAAGCAGGGAGTGGAACGGAGGGGATCTCGTGTGGGTTCATGAAGTAGTTACGGTGGAAGACAGTAGTGTTTGCGTTTTGAACATGATGATGGGTGGAAACTTGTGCAAAGAGGTGATGGTAGGGGCGGATTTAGATGAGAGAATATGATGGAGCGGGTTGTTTTCATAAGTGGGAGGGGAGAGGCTTGAAAGTTGGAACTGACGCTCATTTTCAGAAGAGTACAGTGGGTTTAATTCAAGAAAGCTTTGCGGAAATAGGATGGAAGGATAGAGGATCGAAGGATAAACTCTTTGGTGGTATTTTCGTTCGAATCGGTGGTGAGTTAAAGGGGGACGAGGTCTGTGAACTTCGGTTAATGGCAAAAAGAAAATGTAACAACCCGAAAATCTGGGCCAGTTTAAAATTTTTATTTTGGCAATTTTAGCGAATTTTGAATATTTAAAATAGATTATTTTAAATAAAACGACGAGAAATTTATTGTGAACATAATTCATACGTATATATCTATACGCGTCGTCGTTAGAATATAAATAATTATATATAATTATAAAAGGAATTGAAAATGGCGCGGTAGTTCGATAATTCGATTTCAAACTTCAATTGAATGTACCGGGTGCAAAACAATCCGGATTTTAATGAAACCAAAAACGATAGGATCTATTTGGGAATATCTTTCCAACGAATCCGGGAAATCGAAATTTCATAGCGGGAATCAAAAGATATGTCCAGTTGAAAATTCTGAATAGTCGCTATGGAATTCAGGCCCTTAAAAATGGACATTTTGCAAACGACCTCGGATTTCGATGAAACCACTTTTGTTGGATCCGTGATGTCAATTTATTGCTAGGTTCCAAATTTCATAATTTTTTGAATCAATATGTGAGCGTGGCAAAGGAAAACGTGTTTGACCAGTTTCAGTTGATTTTAATCGACTGGAAATTGGCCCTTTTTCAAACGGTCTCAGAATTCGACGAAACTAGTTTTGTTAGGACCGTATCGTCAATACGAAGTTAGAAAATATTTTTCTGGAATTTTTCTAGTTAGTATGTGACCCCGGTAATTTGAAATGTACGTTTAAAATTCAATATAACGATTTAAATTTAAATTCAATGGAAATTGATTGTAACGATCAAATCAGCTTACGTGGCATATCCCATTGTGTTCAGAATGGGGGTAATTAGCTAGGAACGACAGTCGGTGGGTCTCGTTTGGGAATCGAATAAAAAGTCAACTTTGAAAATTAAATAATATAATTAAATTATTATATAACCCCATTATTTCCCTTTCTCTTCCTCGATACCCCTCAGATCTGAAAATAAAAAAATAAAAAAAAAACTAACGACAGTCGCTCCCCCTCGATCTGACAACCGACGCCACCATGCCCTTCCCCCAGCCACCGGACCCCGCCACAGCAACTTGCTGGACTCCGCCTCCCTTCTCCGATCCACCCACGACCCCCTCCCCATCGATCTCGTGAAGACCCTCAGCCCAAGAACCCCCCCCCCGCCTAAATCCGAACGGAAACCGAGACCGTCGGCCACCAGTGGGACCCCGCCGCCTGCCCAAGCCTCCAACACCCCCTCCGCAGCAAGCAACGCCTACACAGCCATCTCCTCTAAAACGATTCATAGCAAGAAGAACAGCCCCCCCCTCTTCTTTTTTTTCTCGGTAAGTGTTTTTATTAATTTATTTTTGTTTGTTTATTTAATTTTCTTTTCTGTTTTTATATATATTATAAATTTTTGGAAAAGAAAAGATTACATTTTTATTAACGAAAAGATTTGATTTCTAAAAATATAAAGCTAGGATTTTTATATATATAAAGCGGTGATTTTTATATAAAGGCTAGCGAAATAAAGATGAGACTATTATATAGTAGAGATTATAAAGGTAAGATTTTTATATAATAGAGAATATAAAAATTTTATCTTTATATATGTAGTGAAATAAAAATCTGATTTTTATTATATATAAGCTGAGATTAAAATGTGATTTTTATAGCAATGAAATAAAAATCCGATCTTTGTATATGAAGTAGAAATATAAAAATATAATTTTTATATAGAATGAAGCGTCGAAAATATATATGAAGAAGAAATAAAAATATGATTTTTATATGTTGAACTTCGGAACAAAAATATGATTTTTATATATGGAATAGCGAAGTAAAAATTCGATTTTTACATAGGTAGTGAAAGCGGACAACGAAGGTAACAAAAAGGCGGGAACGAAGAAGATTTATATCAAAGAAGAGTCAAGATGATTGGATAGCTATCGGTGAGAATTTCTCACTCTTCAATTTCTTTTCTAGTTATATATATATATACTAGGATGCAGACGGTGCTTAGTAGCACCCGACACAATCGTCCACAGACCATGGACTTGTTTGTTTGGTTGCATAGATTAGTTATATGATTTGATTTGAATTTGGTTGTTGGTGATTTTGATTGATGTGTGAATGGCGTGGGCCTTCACTAGACCGGGGATAAGGCTAGGCCTTGTCCCGTTTCTAGTATCGTGTCGTTATGCCGCCGAAATTTTCTAAAATAAGTTAGAAAAATAAAAATATCATTTTATTTAAAGAATGAACTGAATAGAAATTCATATGTTGGAATAAAATGTTTTGTCGTTAAAAATATAATTTTTAACGTGAAGTGAATAAAATAAAATATTCATTTACAAACTGAACGGTTTGTTTATGTACACCTATTTGATGGTGATTGATTGGGTCGATAAATTTTACACATCGCCCAACTGCACAACTAAAATCTGTGTTGGATTGTTTGAAACCCCACACGGGTGTTAGGATGAAATTTGAAGTTCACTCATCCTGATTGATTAAATATGTCGATCGATCGATTGACAGGCTGTTATAAGCGTTAGATATCTACATTTGATGCTTATACAGTGTAGTGCACTTTGGTTGATGGTTGATTATTTTTCAATGCTATGATATACATGTGTTGTATGAAAATCCATATAATTAACATTATATGGTGATTGATTGGGCCTCATTCCAATTTGAAAAATAAAGAATAATATAAAATAAAGGTTCATGTGTTGACAGTACTCATCCATTGAGATTGGTCATGTGTTGAACGAAATATTTTAGTAATAAAATTTACATCTTTATCGATATAAAATAACGGTTCATGTGTTGACAGTACTCATCCATTGAGATTGGTCATGTGTTGAACGAAATATTTTAGTAATAAAATTTACATCTTTATCGATATAAAATAAAGGTTCATGTGTTGACAGTACTCATCCATTGAGATTGGTCATGTGTTGAACGAAATATTTTAGTAATAAAATTTACATCTTTATCAATATAAAATAAAGGTTCATGTGTTGACAGTACTCATCCATTGAGATTGGTCATGTGTTGAACGAAATATTTTGATAATAACAACTATTTTGAAAAAGAAATATTTGAAATAAGATATTTGAAAATAGAAATTTATGAAGCCGTGTTGATTAGATTGACGCCATTTTGACGTGAACGATATTTATAACGATTTCGAAATGAATTGAATTGAAAACGATTTCGAAATGAATTGAATTGAAAACGATTTCGAAATGAATTGAATTGAAAACGATTTCGAAATAAATTGAATTGAAAACGATTTCGAAATGGATTGAATTGAAAACGATTTCGAAATAAATTGAATTGAAAACGAATTCAAATTGAATTGAAAACGAATTCAAATTGAATTGAAAGTGAAGTGAAATGAATTCAAATTGAATTGAAATTTGAATTGAATAGAAATGAATTTTAAAAACGAATTTATAAAGAAGAATTCAATTTTGATTTGAATTTGAAACGGAAGTTGAAATTGCTTTTGAAACGAATTTAAAACTATTTATATAATTCGTTTTAAATAGAAATCGACGAAATATATATTATATATATTATATATATAATATAATGGCCTGAATAGAACGCGCCACGCCGCGGCAGTTCGCGAATTTCGACCATTTATTTCAAGCGGACATTACGGGAGATCCGACCGTCGGATTCTCCTAAAACCGGAACCGTTGGGTTCGTATCGAAAAGAGCTTTCTAACGAATATTAGAAATTAGGAATCTAACGGTTGGATTTGGAATTATGTCCAAATCAAATTTGAAAAAGGTCGCTGTAAGTGCAGTTCGATGGCCATTGATGGAAATCGACTGTACGGGCCTTGATAAAATTATTAAAAATAGTAATAATCTGTGTAAAATCATAAGAAATGATTTGAGAAGAATTGGGATGAAAAACTCCATATTTGAAAAGATAAAAATAGATTTTTATCGAAGTAAACTAGTTTTGAACTAGAATTATAATTCTATTTATTTTTAAATAAATAAATTGAATTTGAAATGGTTTTGAAAATAACCAAAATTTCCAATGATTGCATTGGAATGGATTTGAATCGAAATTGTCTTCGGAATATTTCGATGTTGGATTTCGTGATTATACAAATGTTGTTATGGAAATTTGAAAGATATATATATATATCGTTATTTCCAATGCGATATTTGTTAGTCGTAGAATTTGATATTGAATATAAGCCGGTATATTTTCTATTCAGAGCCTTGTATTGAGTATCAAATGTGATTTGGGTTTGTCGTGAATGGTGTCTTCACTAACACTGTTCTTGAGCCCAGTTGAGAAAAGATTAAATCTTTTGTTTAGATTTAACGAAGTGTACCAATTAAATAATATTTAATTGGAATTGAATCGATATTGATTTTTGGGTTTATCGTGAACAGTGTTTTAAATAACACTCGTTCTTTAACCCGATAATTAATGAATGTGATTTTGGGTTTATCGTGAACCGTGTTTTAAATGACACTGATTCTTTAACCCAGTCGAAGATTAAAACTAAGTGGAGTTTTAATGAATCTTTAATTAGATTGAAATGATCGAAAATGGAGTATCACCAGTTTTGCTCCAGGCGATAGTTAAATCTTTAATTAGATTTGAACGTGAAATGGTAATTGAATTTACCGATAACACCGTGGTGTTAGATATGAAGTATAACCAGTTTTACTTCATGGGATGAATAGGATGGGATTGGGAAATTAAAATAAATGATTACTTCGGTAAGGTTCTCTAATCCCGACTAGTTTGAATCGAAATTCAAAGGAAGATTAGAGAATAAATTCAAGAAATTATCTTGGATAAAATTAATGGGAACCTTTCCCTATGAATGTGAAAATCAGAAACTAACGGTCGGTTAGCTAAGCAGAATGGTTTTCTGGATATTGATATGATGTTGGTTTCGGCCTTCGGGGTTAATATTTGGGGAATTATTCTCTTGATTAATTTACGGTTAGTGACTGATGAATTGGAATGAGGCGTATGTTGTGTTTGTGTAACACTTTTATAATATATACGCGAGTTATTCGGAAAGACCGGGTTTATCCCATTCTGAATAACTGATACGACGATAAGTCGAAGATGAAGACGATGGTCGAAGACCGGAAGTCTTCACGTCGTTTGGGTAATTACTGATGATCTTGATTGGGCTGTACACCCAAGAAGATGGAAACAGTTAGTGATCGTCCAGACGTACTTGGAGATCGATGGATATGCGGGGTACTAGGTGCCTCCGGTTTCGTTCAGACCCAGAACGGACTTGTAAATGGACTGTGTGTCTGACATTGGATTTTAGTCTGTGTGATTGATCTCTATTAAATATATATCTGTTTGGCGGCGGAGAATTTATTCTCTTGCTTAACGCCCTTCTCTGAGACGTACGAGCTCAGGGGTTATATACTGATGGATATCAAACGCAAAGAGTGAATTGCCTGTGTGGCATGCCTAAGAGGCAAATGATCGAGGCTTCTGTTGAAAAGCAAAGTCTTGTGGTGATGATCAAAGCAAGGCCTTTGTGGCGTAGCTTTGTGTAACGTTTGCTTCGCGAGTTTCACACCCGGTATGAACAATAAACGGGAGAGGACGTCAGGGAGGGCATGCGTTTCTTTCTAGCTAGAAGTGGCGTCAGTGGTTTTACACGCCCTGACGAGTTTGACTTATGTGGTTGTTGCTGTTGCGAGGCGCCTCGGATTGATCGGTCGTTCTCGAACCGATGGAGTCATTTAGTTGGCTCATTTACGCCCCATAGGGCGGGGAAATGCATGTTCAGGGTTTAAGTTTAATCCACATCGGTGGACCGGCCCTGAGGATCCAAGGGTCACTCGAGCTCTGATCCTGAGACATGGTAGGCTAGATTGTCTCGAATCGGTTGAGGACTATCTTTTGCCTCGGTTCATAGATGGGAAACCCAATTTCCAAATACGTGACATTTGCGGTTTTAATTGTAGAACTAGTATGGCGACATGATATATGGTACCCATGCCGCCTATGATTGATACTTATGATTTGAAGTTGTTTTATACACTATGCACTTATTATAGTATCAAATAATCTGTTGTAAACGTATCAAGCATTCTTTGGCTGTTATAAGGGAAAACCCTATCCCCCGGCTTGCGTTGCATTGTGTGATAGGACCTGGGTCTTATAACAGCTTCATTTTTCTTTATTTAGCATTGCGCTGTTGTTTTATGCACTGGTATTCTTGGGAGGAAACCCGTTCCGTGTTATACGGCGTGGTCCCTTGATTTACCTAACTTTAAAAATAAAGATTAACTGTTTTAGTTCTCACACCAGTCACATGACTGACCTGGAGTTTATTGTTTTAACCTAAACTCTGGGTGCCCTTATTTTGACACGGGCAGTTAGTAGTTTTGGTTTTGCAGATTTATATTCACAGGATCCTGGTTTACAGCTGGAATGATATCCGGAAAGCTTTGTATCCGTATATCTCTTCTAGTTGTGTATTGTAATATTTTCCGCTGCTATGTATTTAAATGTAATTTAAATCTCTGATATTTCTGTGTAATATTCATTTATACCCTGTATATTCTTGTAATCTGATGCATTGTTGTAATATACAATGAAATGTTCTTCTGTATGTGTTCTGTTGTGGCTTGTTCTCGAACTATCCGACGCTTTCCTTTACGGGGAAGTTGCGGGTTTTCACAGTTGGTATCAGAGCTTTGGTTTGCAAAGCTCAGAGAACAAGACACGTTAGAACCATACGAAAGAATTCATCAGATATTGGATTAGCAATATCCAATGGAATGACTCGTTAGAGATGGGATCGGTAGTATCCTAGAACGAGTGTGAAGAGTATATTTTTAAAAAAAAGTGAAAACAAATTTTGTTTTGAAAATCTAAATCACTTATTCGTATTTGATTATTCATTTATATTGATTAGGACAGTCCAGTATATAAAGATTTTGCATATACGCCTTGCAAACATGTATTTGAAGTTTTAATATACTGGATAGATATAGAATCACACTCTAGTCACCCGAAGATGATTCTGATGATAGTTCGAACATCATCAGAATTGGTATTCGTGTTTCGAAGGTGTGATATCTATATATTTCCTATTGACTGGTGTGAGAACCAAAATTAGATAGGGCCTATTGTTGTGATTTGGCATCAAAAATCTGATTTTTGACTATGTATCAAAGTTATCCATTTCAAAAGCTAATCAACTAATTGATTGATGTTTGTGTTGTTTGTTTATTTGTTTGATAATTTTGAACCATTATGCCTAATTGAATCAAATAATGAATTGTATTGAAATTTGGTCGCATTTGCTTGCATATACTTGCACTTACATTGAACAGGTCATAGCAAGGAGGCTAGAGCCGAAGAATAAATTTTGTTTGCCCGACAAATAGGTACATGTTTACTACATAATTTACTACTTTGTTTGGGTGATGATGATTTTATGAGCCTATTGGCTAGTCGCTTGGCTTTTTCTTTTTCTTTTTGAGATCTGAAGGACCGGGGAAGCTATTTGAAATTCCCCGATGCTCCCGGTGTAGGGGAGGTTATGGCGAAATTTTTAAAAAATTTAGGGTGTTAGCCAAATTTTTGAAATTTTGAAAATTCTCAGAAACTAAAAAGTTGGAGAATGGAAGCCAGATCGAGCGTAGAGTTGATTAATCAAACCACTTTCGACTTTGTTCCTTTTCGGGGACGAAAAGTTTTAAGTGGGGGAGATTGTAACAACCCGAAAATCTGGGCCAGTTTAAAATTTTTATTTTGGCAATTTTAGCGAATTTTGAATATTTAAAATAGATTATTTTAAATAAAACGACGAGAAATTTATTGTGAACATAATTCAAACGTATATATCTATACGCGTCGTCGTTAGAATATAAATAATTATAAAAGGAATTGAAAATGGCGCGGTAGTTCGATAATTCGATTTCAAACTTCAATTGAATGTACCGGGTGCAAAACAATCCGGATTTTAATGAAACCAAAAACGATAGGATCTATTTGGGAATATCTTTCCAACGAATCCGGGAAATCGAAATTTCATAGCGGGAATCAAAAGATATGTCCAGTTGAAAATTCTGAATAGTCGCTATGGAATTCAGGCCCTTAAAAATGGACATTTTGCAAACGACCTCGGATTTCGACGAAACCACTTTTTTTGGATCCGTGATGTCAATTTATTGCTAGGTTCCAAATTTCATAATTTTTCGAATCAATATGTGAGCGTGGCAAAGGAAAACGTGTTTGACCAGTTTCAGTTGATTTTAATCGACTGGAAATTGGCCCTTTTTCAAACGGTCTCAGAATTCGACGAAACTAGTTTTGTTAGGACCGTATCGTCAATACGAAGTTAGAAAATATTTTTTTGGAATTTTTCTAGTTAGTATGTGACCCCGGTAATTTGAAATGTACGTTTAAAATTCAATATAACGATTTAAATTTAAATTCAATGGAAATTGATTGTAACGATCAAATCAGCTTACGTGGCATATCCCATTGTGTTCAGAATGGGGGTAATTAGCTAGGAACGACAGTCGGTGGGTCTCGTTTGGGAATCGAATAAAAAGTCAACTTTGAAAATTAAATAATATAATTAAATTATTATATAACCCCATTATTTCCCTTTCTCTTCCTCGATACCCCTCAGATCTGAAAAAAAAAACTAACGACAGTCGCTCCCCCTCGATCTGACAACTGACGCCACCATGCCCTTCCCCCAGCCACCGGACCCCGCCACAGCAACTTGCTGGACTCCGCCTCCCTTCTCCGATCCACCCACGACCCCCTCCCCATCGATCTCGTGAAGACCCTCAGCCCAAGAACCCCCCCCCCCCAAATCCGAACGGAAACCGAGACCGTCGGCCACCAGTGGGACCCCGCCGCCTGCCCAAGCCTCCAACACCCCCTCCGCAGCAAGCAACGCCTACACAGCCATCTCCTCTAAAACGATTCATAGAAAGAAGAACAGCCCCCCCCCTCTTCTTTTTTTTCTCGGTAAGTGTTTTTATTAATTTATTTTTGTTTGTTTATTTAATTTTCTTTTCTGTTTTTATATATATTATAAATAAAAGGTTTGATTTTTGGAAAAGAAAAGATTACATTTTTATTAACGAAAAGATTTGATTTCTAAAAATATAAAGCTAGGATTTTTATATATATAAAGCGGTGATTTTTATATATAGGCTAGCGAAATAAAGATGAGACTATTATATAGTAGAGATTATAAAGGTAAGATTTTTATATAATAGAGAATATAAAATTTTTATCTTTATATATGTAGCGAAATAAAAATCTGATTTTTATTATATATAAGCTGAGATTAAAATGTGATTTTTATAACAATGAAATAAAAATCCGATCTTTGTATATGAAGTAGAAATATAAAAATATAATTTTTATATAGAATGAAGCGTCGAAAATATATATGAAGAAGAAAAAAAAATGATTTTTATATGTTGAACTTCGGAATAAAAATATGATTTTTATATATGGAATAGCGAAGTAAAAATTCGATTTTTACATAGGTAGTGAAAGCGGACAACGAAGGTAACAAAAAGGCGGGAACGAAGAAGATTTATATCAAAGAAGAGTCAAGATGATTGGATAGCTATCGGTGAGAATTTCTCACTCTTCAATTTCTTTTCTAGTTATATATATATACTAGGATGCAGACGGTGCTTAGTAGCACCCGACACAATCGTCCACAGACCATGGACTTGTTTGTTTGGTTGCATAGATTAGTTATATGATTTGATTTGAATTTGGTTGTTGGTGATTTTGATTGATGTGTGAATGGCGTGGGCCTTCACTAGACCGGGGATAAGGCTAGGCCTTGTCCCATTTCTAGTATCGTGCCGTTATGCCGCCGAAATTTTCAAAAATAAGTTAGAAAAATAAAAATATCATTTTATTTAAAGAATGAACTGAATAGAAATTCATATGTTGGAATAAAATGTTTTGTCGTTAAAAATATAATTTTTAACGTGAAGTGAATAAAATAAAATATTCATTTACAAACCGAACGGTTTGTTTATGTACACCTATTTGATGGTGATTGATTGAGTCGATAAATTTTACACATCGCCCAACTGCACAACTAAAATCTGTGTTGGATTGTTTGAAACCCCACACGGGTGTTAGGATGAAATTTGAAGTTCACTCATCCTGATTGATTAAATATGGCGATCGATCGATTGACAGGCTGTTATAAGCGTTAGATATCTACATTTGATGCTTATACAGTGTAGTGCACTTTGGTTGATGGTTGATTATTTTTCAATGCTATGATATACATGTGTTGTATGAAAATCCATATAATTAACATTATATGGTGATTGATTGGGCCTCATTCCAATTTGAAAAATAAAGAATAATATAAAATAACGGTTCATGTGTTGACAGTACTCATCCATTGAGATTGGTCATGTGTTGAACGAAATATTTTAGTAATAAAATTTACATCTTTATCGATATAAAATAACGGTTCATGTGTTGACAGTACTCATCCATTGAGATTGGTCATGTGTTGAACGAAATATTTTAGTAATAAAATTTACATCTTTATCGATATAAAATAAAGGTTCATGTGTTGACAGTACTCATCCATTGAGATTGGTCATGTGTTGAACGAAATATTTTAGTAATAAAATTTACATCTTTATCAATATAAAATAAAGGTTCATGTGTTGACAGTACTCATCCATTGAGATTGGTCATGTGTTGAACGAAATATTTTGATAATAACAACTATTTTGAAAAAGAAATATTTGAAATAAGATATTTGAAAATAGAAATTTATGAAGCCGTGTTGATTAGATTGACGCCATTTTGACGTGAACGATATTTATAACGATTTCGAAATGAATTGAATTGAAAACGATTTCGAAATGAATTGAATTGAAAACGATTTCGAAATGAATTGAATTGAAAACGATTTCGAAATCAATTGAATTGAAAACGATTTCGAAATGAATTGAATTGAAAACGATTTCGAAATGAATTGAATTGAAAACGAATTCAAATTGAATTGAAAACGAATTCAAATTGAATTGAAAGCGAAGTGAAATGAATTCAAATTGAATTGAAATTTGAATTGAATAGAAATGAATTTTAAAAACGAATTTATAAAGAAGAATTCAATTTTGATTTGAATTTGAAACGGAAGTTGAAATTGCTTTTGAAACGAATTTAAAACTATTTATATAATTCATTTTAAATAGAAATCGACGAAATATATATTATATATATTATATATATAATATAATGGCCTGAATAGAACGCGCCGCGCCGCGGCAGTTCGCGAATTTCGACCATTTATTTCAAGCGGACATTACGGGAGATCCGACCGTCGGATTCTCCTAAAACCGGAACCGTTGGGTTCGTATCGAAAAGAGCTTTCTAACGAATATTAGAAATTAGAAATCTAACGGTTGGATTTGGAATTATGTCCAAATCAAATTTGAAAAAGGTCGCTGTAAGTGCAGTTCGATGGCCATTGATGGAAATCGACTGTACGGGCCTTGATAAAATTATTAAAAATAGTAATAATCTGTGTAAAATCATAAGAAATGATTTGAGAAGAATTGGGATGAAAAACTCCATATTTGAAAAGATAAAAATAGATTTTTATCGAAGTAAACTAGTTTTGAACTAGAATTATAATTCTATTTATTTTTAAATAAATAAATTGAATTTGAAATGGTTTTGAAAATAACCAAAATTTCCAATGATTGCATTGGAATGGATTTGAATCGAAATTGTCTTCGGAATATTTCGATGTTGGATTTCGTGATTATACAAATGTTGTTATGGAAATTTGAAAGATATATATATATCGTTATTTCCAATGCGATATTTGTTAGTCATGGAATTTGATATTGAATATAAGACGGTATATTTTCTATTCAGAGCCTTGTATTGAGTATCAAATGTGATTTGGGTTTGTCGTGAATGGTGTCTTCACTAACACTGTTCTTGAGCCCAGTTGAGAAAAGATTAAATCTTTTGTTTAGATTTAACGAAGTGTACCAATTAAATAATATTTAATTGGAATTGAATCGATATTGATTTTTGGGTTTATCGTGAACAGTGTTTTAAATAACACTCGTTCTTTAACCCGATAATTAATGAATGTGATTTTGGGTTTATCGTGAACCGTGTTTTAAATGAAACTGATTCTTTAACCCAGTCGAAGATTAAAACTAAGTGGAGGTTTAATGAATCTTTAATTAGATTGAAATGATCGAAAATGGAGTATCACCAGTTTTGCTCCAGGCGATAGTTAAATCTTTAATTAGATTTGAACGTGAAATGGTAATTGAATTTACCGATAACACCGTGGTGTTAGATATGAAGTATAACCAGTTTTACTTCATGGGATGAATAGGATGGGATTGGGAAATTAAAATAAATGATTACTTCGGTAAGGTTCGCTAATCCCGACTAGTTTGAATCGAAATTCAAAGGAAGATTAGAGAATAAATTCAAGAAATTATCTTGGATAAAATTAATGGGAACCTTTCCCTATGAATGTGAAAATCAGAAACTAACGGTCGGTTAGCTAAGCAGAATGGTTTTCTGGATATTGATCTGATGTTGGTTTCGGCCTTCGGGGTTAATATTTGGGGAATTATTCTCTTGATTAATTTACGGTTAGTGACTGATGAATTGGAATGAGGCGTATGTTGTGTTTGTGTAACACTTTTATAATATATACGCGAGTTATTCGGAAAGACCGGGTTTATCCCATTCTGAATAACTGATACGACGATAAGTCGAAGATGAAGACGATGGTCGAAGACCGGAAGTCTTCACGTCGTTTGGGTAATTACTGATGATCTTGATTGGGCTGTACACCCAAGAAGATGGAAACAGTTAGTGATCGTCCATGCGTACTTGGAGATCGATGGATATGCGGGGTACTAGGTGCCTCCGGTTTCGTTCAGACCCAGAACGGACTTGTAAATGGACTGTGTGTCTGACATTGGATTTTAGTCTGTGTGATTGATCTCTATTAAATATATATCTGTTTGGCGGCGGAGAATTTATTCTCTTGCTTAACGCCCTTCTCTGAGACGTACGAGCTCAGGGGTTATATACTGATGGATATCAAACGCAAAGAGTGAATTGCCTGTGTGGCATGCCTAAGAGGCAAATGATCGAGGCTTCTGTTGAAAAGCAAAGTCTTGTGGTGATGATCAAAGCAAGGCCTTTGTGGCGTAGCTTTGTGTAACGTTTGCTTCGCGAGTTTCACACCCGGTATGAACAAAAAACGGGAGAGGACGTCAGGGAGGGCATGCGTTTCTTTCTAGCTAGAAGTGGCGTCAGTGGTTTTACACGCCCTGACGAGTTTGACTTATGTGGTTGTTGCTGTTGCGAGGCGCCTCGGATTGATCGGTCGTTCTCGAACCGATGGAGTCATTTAGTTGGCTCATTTACGCCCCATAGGGCGGGGAAATGCATGTTCAGGGTTTAAGTTTAATCCACATCGGTGGACCGGCCCTGAGGATCCAAGGGTCACTCGAGCTCTGATCCTGAGACATGGTAGGCTAGATTGTCTCGAATCGGTTGAGGACTATCTTTTGCCTCGGTTCATAGATGGGAAACCCAATTTCCAAATACGTGACATTTGCGGTTTTAATTGTAGAACTAGTATGGCGACATGATATATGGTACCCATGCCGCCTATGATTGATACTTATGATTTGAAGTTGTTTTATACACTATGCACTTATTATAGTATCAAATAATCTGTTGTAAACGTATCAAGCATTCTTTGGCTGTTATAAGGGAAAACCCTATCCCCCGGCTTGCGTTGCATTGTGTGATAGGACCTGGGTCTTATAACAGCTTCATTTTTCTTTATTTAGCATTGCGCTGTTGTTTTATGCACTGGTATTCTTGGGAGGAAACCCGTTCCGTGTTATACGGCGTGGTCCCTTGATTTACCTAACTTTAAAAATAAAGATTAACTGTTTTAGTTCTCACACCATTCACATGACTGACCTGGAGTTTATTGTTTTAACCTAAACTCTGGGTGCCCTTATTTTGACACGGGCAGCTAGTAGTTTTGGTTTTGCAGATTTATATTCACAGGATCCTGGTTTACAGCTGGAATGATATCCGGAAAGCTTTGTATCCGTATATCTCTTCTAGTTGTGTATTGTAATATTTTCCGCTGCTATGTATTTAAATGTAATTTAAATCTCTGATATTTCTGTGTAATATTCATTTATACCCTGTATATTCTTGTAATCTGATGCATTGTTGTAATATACAATGAAATGTTCTTCTGTATGTGTTCTGTTGTGGCTTGTTCTCGAACTATCCGACGCTTTCCTTTACGGGGAAGTTGCGGGTTTTCACAGTTGGTATCAGAGCTTTGGTTTGCAAAGCTCAGAGAACAAGACACGTTAGAACCATACGAAAGAATTCATCAGATATTGGATTAGCAATATCCAATGGAATGACTCGTTAGAGATGGGATCAGTAGTATCCTAGAACGAGTGTGAAGAGTATATTTTTAAAAAAAAAGTGAAAACAAATTTTGTTTTGAAAATCTAAATCACTTATTCGTATTTGATTATTTATTTATATTGATTAGGACAGTCCAGTATATAAAGATTTTGCATATACGCCTTGCAAACGTGTATTTGAAGTTTTAATATACTGGATAGATATAGAATCACACTCTAGTCGCCCGAAGATGATTCTGATGATAGTTCGAACATCATCAGAATTGGTATTCGTGTTTCGAAGGTGTGATATCTATATATTTCCTATTGACTGGTGTGAGAACCAAAATTAGATAGGGCCTATTGTTGTGATTTGGCATCAAAAATCTGATTTTTGACTATGTATCAAAGTTATCCATTTCAAAAGCTAATCAACTAATTGATTGATGTTTGTGTTGTTTGTTTATTTGTTTGATAATTTTGAACCATTATGCCTAATTGAATCAAATAATGAATTGTATTGAAATTTGGTCGCATTTGCTTGCATATACTTGCACTTACATTGAACAGGTCATAGCAAGGAGGCTAGAGCCGAAGAATAAAATTTGTTTGCCCGACAAATAGGTACATGTTTACTACATAATTTACTACTTTGTTTGGGTGATGATGATTTTATGAGCCTATTGGCTAGCCGCTTGGCTTTTTCTTTTTCTTTTTGAGATCTGAAGGACCGGGGAAGCTATTTGAAATTCCCCGATGCTCCCGGTGCAGGGGAGGTTATGGCGAAATTTTTAAAAAATTTAGGGTGTTAGCCAAAATTTTGAAATTTTGAAAATTCTCAGAAACTAAAAAGTTGGAGAATGGAAGCCAGATCGAGCGTAGAGTTGATTAATCAAACCACTTTCGACTTTGTTCCTTTTCGGGGACGAAAAGTTTTAAGTGGGGGAGATTGTAACAACCCGAAAATCTGGGCCAGTTTAAAATTTTTATTTTGGCAATTTTAGCGAATTTTGAATATTTAAAATAGATTATTTTAAATAAAACAACGAGAAATTTATTGTGAACATAATTCAAACGTATATATCTATACGCGTCGTCGTTAGAATATAAATAATTATATATAATTATAAAAGGAATTGAAAATGGCGCGGTAGTTCGATAATTCGATTTCAAACTTCAATTGAATGTACCGGGTGCAAAACAATCCGGATTTTAATGAAACCAAAAACAATAGGATCTATTTGGGAATATCTTTCCAACGAATCCGGGAAATCGAAATTTCATAGCGGGAATCAAAAGATATGTCCAGTTGAAAATTCTGAATAGTCGCTATGGAATTCAGGCCCTTAAAAATGGATATTTTGCAAAGGACCTCGGATTTCGACGAAACCACTTTTGTTGGATCCGTGATGTCAATTTATTGCTAGGTTCCAAATTTCATAATTTTTCGAATCAATATGTGAGCGTGGCAAAGGAAAACGTGTTTGACCAGTTTCAGTTGATTTTAATCGACTGGAAATTGGCCCTTTTTCAAACGGTCTCAGAATTCGACGAAACTAGTTTTGTTAGGACCGTATCGTCAATACGAAGTTAGAAAATATTTTTTTGGAATTTTTCTAGTTAGTATGTGACCCCGGTAATTTGAAATGTACGTTTAAAATTCAATATAACGATTTAAATTTAAATTCAATGGAAATTGATTGTAACGATCAAATCAGCTTAGGTGGCATATCCCATTGTGTTCAGAATGGGGGTAATTAGCTAGGAACGACAGTCGGTGGGTCTCGTTTGGGAATCGAATAAAAAGTCAACTTTGAAAATTAAATAATATAATTAAATTATTATATAACCCCATTATTTCCCTTTCTCTTCCTCGATACCCCTCAGATCTGAAAAAAAAAACTAACGACAGTCGCTCCCCCTCGATCTGACAACCGACGCCACCATGCCCTTCCCCCAGCCACCGGACCCCGCCACAGCAACTTGCTGGACTCCGCCTCCCTTCTCCGATCCACCCACGACCCCCTCCCCATCGATCTCGTGAAGACCCTCAGCCCAAGAACCCCCCCCCCCCCCCCAAATCCGAACGGAAACCGAGACCGTCGGCCACCAGTGGGACCCCGCCGCCTGCCCAAGCCTCCAACACCCCCTCCGCAGCAAGCAACGCCTACACAGCCATCTCCTCTAAAACGATTCATAGAAAGAAGAACAGCCCCCCCCCCCCTCTTCTTTTTTTTCTCGGTAAGTGTTTTTATTAATTTATTTTTGTTTGTTTATTTAATTTTCTTTTCTATTTTTATATATATTATAAATAAAAGGTTTGATTTTTGGAAAAGAAAAGATTACATTTTTATTAACGAAAAGATTTGATTTCTAAAAATATAAAGCTAGGATTTTTATATATATAAAGCGGTGATTTTTATATATAGGCTAGCGAAATAAAGATGAGACTATTATATAGTAGAGATTATAAAGGTAAGATTTTTATATAATAGAGAATATAAAAATTTTATCTTTATATATGTAGCGAAATAAAAATCTGATTTTTATTATATATAAGCTGAGATTAAAATGTGATTTTTATAGCAATGAAATAAAAATCCGATCTTTGTATATGAAGTAGAAATATAAAAATATAATTTTTATATAGAATGAAGCGTCGAAAATATATATGAAGAAGAAATAAAAATATGATTTTTATATGTTGAACTTCGGAATAAAAATATGATTTTTATATATGGAATAGCGAAGTAAAAATTCGATTTTTACATAGGTAGTGAAAGCGGACAACGAAGGTAACAAAAAGGCGGGAACGAAGAAGATTTATATCAAAGAAGAGTCAAGATGATTGGATAGCTATCGGTGAGAATTTCTCACTCTTCAATTTCTTTTCTAGTTATATATATATATATACTAGGATGCAGACGGTGCTTAGTAGCACCCGACAAAATCGTCCACAGACCATGGACTTGTTTGTTTGGTTGCATAGATTAGTTATATGATTTGATTTGAATTTGGTTGTTGGTGATTTTGATTGATGTGTGAATGGCGTGGGCCTTCACTAGACCGGGGATAAGGCTAGGCCTTGTCCCGTTTCTAGTATCGTGCCGTTATGCCGCCGAAATTTTCTAAAATAAGTTAGAAAAATAAAAATATCATTTTATTTAAAGAATGAACTGAATAGAAATTCATATGTTGGAATAAAATGTTTTGTCGTTAAAAATATAATTTTTAACGTGAAGTGAATAAAATAAAATATTCATTTACAAACCGAACGGTTTGTTTATGTACACCTATTTGATGGTGATTGATTGGGTCGATAAATTTTACACATCGCCCAACTACACAACTAAAATCTGTGTTGGATTGTTTGAAACCCCACACGGGTGTTAGGATGAAATTTGAAGTTCACTCATCCTGATTGATTAAATATGGCGATCGATCGATTGACAGGCTGTTATAAGCGTTAGATATCTACATTTGATGCTTATACAGTGTAGTGCACTTTGGTTGATGGTTGATTATTTTTCAATGCTATGATATACATGTGTTGTATGAAAATCCATATAATTAACATTATATGGTGATTGATTGGGCCTCATTCCAATTTGAAAAATAAAGAATAATATAAAATAAAGGTTCATGTGTTGACAGTACTCATCCATTGAGATTGGTCATGTGTTGAACGAAATATTTTAGTAATAAAATTTACATCTTTATCGATATAAAATAACGGTTCATGTGTTGACAGTACTCATCCATTGAGATTGGTCATGTGTTGAACGAAATATTTTAGTAATAAAATTTACATCTTTATCGATATAAAATAAAGGTTCATGTGTTGACAGTACTCATCCATTGAGATTGGTCATGTGTTGAACGAAATATTTTAGTAATAAAATTTACATCTTTATCAATATAAAATAAAGGTTCATGTGTTGACAGTACTCATCCATTGAGATTGGTCATGTGTTGAACGAAATATTTTGATAATAACAACTATTTTGAAAAAGAAATATTTGAAATAAGATATTTGAAAATAGAAATTTATGAAGCCGTGTTGATTAGATTGACGCCATTTTGACGTGAACGATATTTATAACGATTTCGAAATGAATTGAATTGAAAACGATTTCGAAATGAATTGAATTGAAAACGATTTCGAAATGAATTGAATTGAAAACGATTTCGAAATAAATTGAATTGAAAATGATTTCGAAATGAATTGAATTGAAAACGATTTCGAAATAAATTGAATTGAAAACGAATTCAAATTGAATTGAAAACGAATTCAAATTGAATTGAAAGCGAAGTGAAATGAATTCAAATTGAATTGAAATTTGAATTGAATAGAAATGAATTTTAAAAACGAATTTATAAAGAAGAATTCAATTTTGATTTGAATTTGAAACGGAAGTTGAAATTGCTTTTGAAACGAATTTAAAACTATTTATATAATTCATTTTAAATAGAAATCGACGAAATATATATTATATATATTATATATATAATATAATGGCCTGAATAGAACGCGCCGCGCTGCGGCAGTTCGCGAATTTCGACCATTTATTTCAAGCGGACATTACGGGAGATCCGACCGTCGGATTCTCCTAAAACCGGAACCGTTGGGTTCGTATCGAAAAGAGCTTTCTAACGAATATTAGAAATTAGAAATCTAACGGTTGGATTTGGAATTATGTCCAAATCAAATTTGAAAAAGGTCGCTGTAAGTGCAGTTCGATGGCCATTGATGGAAATCGACTGTACGGGCCTTGATAAAATTATTAAAAATAGTAATAATCTGTGTAAAATCATAAGAAATGATTTGAGAAGAATTGGGATGAAAAACTCCATATTTGAAAAGATAAAAATAGATTTTTATCGAAGTAAACTAGTTTTGAACTAGAATTATAATTCTATTTATTTTTAAATAAATAAATTGAATTTGAAATGGTTTTGAAAATAACCAAAATTTCCAATGATTGCATTGGAATGGATTTGAATCGAAATTGTCTTCGGAATATTTCGATGTTGGATTTCGTGATTATACAAATGTTGTTATGGAAATTTGAAAGATATATATATATATATATCGTTATTTCCAATGCGATATTTGTTAGTCGTAGAATTTGATATTGAATATAAGCCGGTATATTTTCTATTCAGAGCCTTGTATTGAGTATCAAATGTGATTTGGGTTTGTCGTGAATGGTGTCTTCACTAACACCGTTCTTGAGCCCAGTTGAGAAAAGATTAAATCTTTTGTTTAGATTTAACGAAGTGTACCAATTAAATAATATTTAATTGGGATTGAATCGATATTGATTTTTGGGTTTATCGTGAACAGTGTTTTAAATAACACTCGTTCTTTAACCCGATAATTAATGAATGTGATTTTGGGTTTATCGTGAACCGTGTTTTAAATGACACTGATTCTTTAACCCAGTCGAAGATTAAAACTAAGTGGAGTTTTAATGAATCTTTAATTAGATTGAAATGATCGAAAATGGAGTATCACCAGTTTTGCTATAGGCGATAGTTAAATCTTTAATTAGATTTGAACGTGAAATGGTAATTGAATTTACCGATAACACCGTGGTGTTAGATATGAAGTATAACCAGTTTTACTTCATGGGATGAATAGGTTGGGATTGGGAAATTAAAATAAATGATTACTTCGGTAAGGTTCGCTAATCCCGACTAGTTTGAATCGAAATTCAAAGGAAGATTAGAGAATAAATTCAAGAAATTATCTTGGATAAAATTAATGGGAACCTTTCCCTATGAATGTGAAAATCAGAAACTAACGGTCGGTTAGCTAAGCAGAATGGTTTTCTAGATATTGATCTGATGTTGGTTTCGGCCTTCGGGGTTAATATTTGGGGAATTATTCTCTTGATTAATTTACGGTTAGTGACTGATGAATTGGAATGAGGCGTATGTTGTGTTTGTGTAACACTTTTATAATATATACGCGAGTTATTCGGAAAGACCGGGTTTATCCCATTCTGAATAACTGATACGACGATAAGTCGAAGATGAAGACGATGGTCGAAGACCGGAAGTCTTCACGTCGTTTGGGTAATTACTGATGATCTTGATTGGGCTGTACACCCAAGAAGATGGAAACAGTTAGTGATCGTCCAGACGTACTTGGAGATCGATGGATATGCGGGGTACTAGGTGCCTCCGGTTTCGTTCAGACCCAGAACGGACTTGTAAATGGACTGTGTGTCTGACATTGGATTTTAGTCCGTGTGATTGATCTCTATTAAATATATATCTGTTTGGCGGCGGAGAATTTATTCTCTTGCTTAACGCCCTTCTCTGAGACGTACGAGCTCAGGGGTTATATACTGATGTATATCAAACGCAAAGAGTGAATTGCCTGTGTGGCATGCCTAAGAGGAAAATGATCGAGGCTTCTGTTGAAAAGCAAAGTCTTGTGGTGATGATCAAAGCAAGGCCTTTGTGGCGTAGCTTTGTGTAACGTTTGCTTCGCGAGTTTCACACCCGGTATGAACAAAAAACGGGAGAGGACGTCAGGGAGGGCATGCGTTTCTTTCTAGCTAGAAGTGGCGTCAGTGGTTTTACACGCCCTGACGAGTTTGACTTATGTGGTTGTTGCTGTTGCGAGGCGCCTCGGATTGATCGGTCGTTCTCGAACCGATGGAGTCATTTAGTTGGCTCGTTTACGCCCCATAGGGCGGGGAAATGCATGTTCAGGGTTTAAGTTTAATCCACATCGGTGGACCGGCCCTGAGGATCCAAGGGTCACTCGAGCTCTGATCCTGAGACATGGTAGGCTAGATTGTCTCGAATCGGTTGAGGACTATCTTTTGCCTCGGTTCATAGATGGGAAACCCAATTTCCAAATACGTGACATTTGCGGTTTTAATTGTAGAACTAGTATGGCGACATGATATATGGTACCCATGCCGCCTATGATTGATACTTATGATTTGAAGTTGTTTTATACACTATGCACTTATTATAGTATCAAATAATTTGTTGTAAACGTATCAAGCATTCTTTGGCTGTTATAAGGGAAAACCCTATCCCCCGGCTTGCGTTGCATTGTGTGATCGGACCTGGGTCTTATAACAGCTTCATTTTTCTTTATTTAGCATTACGCTGTTGTTTTATGCACTGGTATTCTTGGGAGGAAACCCGTTCCGTGTTATACGGCGTGGTCCTTTGATTTACCTAACTTTAAAAATAAAGATTAACTGTTTTAGTTCTCACACCAGTCACATGACTGACCTGGAGTTTATTGTTTTAACCTAAACTCTGGGTGACCTTATTTTGACACGGGCAGCTAGTAGTTTTGGTTTTGCAGATTTATATTCACAGGATCCTGGTTTACAGCTGGAATGATATCCGGAAAGCTTTGTATCCGTATATCTCTTCTAGTTGTGTATTTTAATATTTTCCGCTGCTATGTATTTAAATGTAATTTAAATCTCTGATATTTCTGTGTAATATTCATTTATACCCTGTATATTCTTGTAATCTGATGCATTGTTGTAATATACAATGAAATGTTCTTCTGTATGTGTTCTGTTGTGGCTTGTTCTCGAACTATCCGACGCTTTCCTTTACGGGGAAGTTGCGGGTTTTCACAGAAAATGTCTGGAGCCACGTAGTAAGGAGTTTGGGGGAGATGGTGTTCACGGGTGCAATTGGGTATGGGCCGGATAAAACAAAGTTAAGCCCATTAATTTTTAAAAAGGGATTTATTTTATTTTTAATAACGATGTATAAACTTTGAACTTGAATAACTTCCTCGTATATTATCGAAATTAAGCGAAACAAGATCCGATAGGATCGTATGGATGAGAGCTTCACAATGAAGCTGACTGGAAGTGGATTAGGGCTCGTATGAATTTATGGCGAAATAAATTGTTTGATTCAAATCAAACAACAGTTTATCGTTCTTTAACGATGAACTGCCAATGTGAGTAAAACTCACCAACTCTAAATATTTCTAATTTTTACAATGTATTCTTAGAACTGTTAAAAATTGTATGTTTGATTGTGTGGTGACTGTTTGATTGAACTGCTAGTCAGTTAGTGGAAAATATATATATATATATGTATATATATATATATAAACCGTTAAATATTTATATGTTGATTCTGCTATCAGAATATTCCACATCGAAGTGAAATCGATGTTAATCATATTGTCTAACATCTGTGATGCAGGGAAACAGGTCGGAGGAATCCAACTGGATTCCTCAACAGTTATTTTACTGTGATTTATATATTGTGATATATAATCTGATATTGATTATGTGTGTTGGACGATATTTATCGTTGTATTATGGTGTGTTAAATACCATAAGAAATACCAGAATGTGGAAATATTTTGAAAATAATTTATTTATATAAAATCAATGGATTTTATATTATAAAAGAAAAAGGATTTTGAATAAAGAAATATATTTGTAAATCAAATATAAGGGAATTATATTTGTAAATCAAATATAAGGGAACTATATTTGTTAATCAAATATAAAGGAATTTATTTGTTAATCAAATATAAAGGAATTTATTTGTTAATCAAATATAGAAGGATGTATTTGAAACGAAATATAAAAGAGATATTTTGGAAATGAAATGTAAAGGAGATATATTTGAAATCAAATATAAAGGAAATGTATTTGAAACAAAATATAAAAGAGATATATTGGAAACGAAATATAAAGGAGATATATTTGAAATCAAATATAAAGGAAATATATTTGAAAGCAAATATAAAGGAATATATTAGTAAAACATAAATAAAGAGTTAAAAGAATTTATTTATTTGGGAAATAAATAAAGATTAAAGGAGATATTTATTTGCTAATAAATAGGATTAAAAGGAGATATTTATTGGTTAAATAAATAGGATTAAATCAAAGGAATATTTATTTGATAAATAAATAGAATTAAATCAAAAGAATATTTAGAAGATGAATAGAAATGGAAATATGTTTTAACAGATAAATAGGAAGGATTAATTTATAAATAACAGTTTATAAATTAAATAAATATTTATCATTCGATAAATGAAATATATATGTCAGAACTTATATAGGTAAGAGATATAGGTTTTAACACCGATAGTATAAATAAAATGGATACACAACACTTGTATAAGTGGAATAACATTATTTAAGAGAACATTTATAAAGTGCAGAACCGTTACTAAAAGTAAATCTTTATAAATAAATAAACGTTATCAAATAGGAGTTATTCGAATAAAGGAAATCGATTAGAGTTAGAATTAACCAGTTAGAGTTAAACAGTTAGGTTAAACCGTTAGAGTTAACCAGTTAGGTTAAACCATTAGAGTTAACCCGTTAGGGTTATCCAGTTAGAAGTAATCAGTTAGATTTAATCAGTAGAGTTAATCGAATCAGAAATATTCGAGATGAGTTAATCGATTTGAGTTAATCGAAGGAGATAATCGAATAGTAGATATTCGAAGTGAGAAAATCAAATAGTAGATATTCGAAGTGAGATAATCGAATCAGAGATATTCGAAGTGAGTTGATCGAATCTAGTTATTCAAAAGGAGTTATCCAATCTTGTTATTTGAAAGAGTTAATCGAATATAGTTTATTCGAGTAGAGTTAGAGTTATCCAAATGGAGTTAATCGAGTAGAGTTATTGAATATCACTTATTCGAAGTAGAGTTATCGAATATAGTGTATTCGAGAGAAGAGTAATCGAATATTGGTTATTCGAGGTGAGTTAATCGAATCTAGTTATTTGAAGGGAGTTATCAAATCTAGATTTGAAAGTAGTTATCGAATACAGTTTATTCGAATAGAGTTAGAGGAGTTATCGAATACAGTTTATTCGACAGAAGTTAAGTGCAAAGAGAATAAATCGATTAGAGTTAAAACAAATAGAGTTAATCTAATAGGGCCAGTCCAATAGAGTTAATTGAAAAGAGTTAATCGAATATAGTTGTTCAAAAGAAAGGTTAAGTAAGGAAGTTAGTTAAAGAAATATAAAGTGAACTTTGCCTATTTCAAGGTTAGAAGTGTTGTTCAGTTAAGGTCTGAGAGGTAGCTATACCCCAACTTGATTGACTGCGTTTTTAATTAAGAAATGGTTACGGTTCGAGAGTGAAATAGTTAAGTGGATTTAGTTAATAAGTATAATGGTTTAAGTTGGCATCGTGACGGTTTGTTTAACCATCTGTCTAAGTCCAATGTTTGAGTTTTGGAAAGGTTTTCCAAAGAATTATCATAATTGTTTTCTAGTATAGAAAACAAGGAATGGAAATGTTTTCCAGGGGTGATAAATATATTTTCTAAACTTAGAAGATAAGAAATATTGAATATAGGGAAACAGGAGATGAAAATGAACTAAGGAGATAAATGTTAAATGATGTTTGATCGATATAATTTCCATATGGAAATAATATCGTTGTTTGCACACTTATTTTTCTTTGATAGTTAACTCACAGACTATCAATGTTTTGACAATTTTAAAGTTGTTAATATGGAGAGACCGGTTGGATTATTATCCAAAGAACCACTCTGTATTGGCATAAGCGTTGCGAATCATATATGCCAAAGATAATTGAAGACGGAGTAAAAATGCAAGGGCTATTGTATAAGTCTTAGATAACAGTGACTAAGATGGATATATTGAATAGTGCCTTCGGTTTGTCCAGTCCCAGGACAAATTGTATGGACGAAGGTCTAACCGAGTATATCCAATGGATCGCGTAAGTTGATCTGTTCAAATGTATTCACATTTGGTGGCGGAGGAATTCGTTTATCTAAGCTGTATACCCGTGTTATTTTTGGATAAATCAATTTGTGATTTGGCGGGTATGACGATGTGACATTCTAAGTGAATAAGGATGACTTGTGTGGATGAATGTCTGACAGAGTATTTCCAGAAAGGTCACGTACTTTGATTTCTTCAACCGTACCAAGAGTGGAAGCGGAGAAGGAAACTTCTTTAGCTAACACGTAATGTACTGTTGTAGACGTCAATTAGTGATTTTCGATGGATCTGACAATGTGGCATTCGAAGTGAATCTGATGTGATGATAAAGCGTAGCTTCTAGCCTCATCAACCGGTAAATGACAAAAATCGTGCAGGCAGCATGGCTAAGTCGGCCGCACCGAAGTAGGGTGTATAATCACCTATCTAGAGAATATTCATTTGCTTCTTTAATCTATCAATGTTGTTCCATATATATACGGGAACGGTTGCTGATCCCAACCGTTGGTGATATACATTCGATACACTCAAGCAAAATGAGTGGTCGGTCATGTGTGGCTGAGTTACAAGATGTTCTTGTTGAACTCCAGTGTATCATTCCTAGAGTACACGAGCAGAAGGTGGTTCCATACCTTGTCATAGTTGGAAATCCATTATCCAATACGTGCTTGCGATTTTGATTGTATACTATATATGTAGAACGTGAGATGAAAGCGTTTCTGCTAGATTGATATATATTTGTACTTAGACATTATTATAATATCAGAGTGATATTGCTTGTCAAAGATGTTGGATTCTCATAAGGGAAAAACCCGTTCCGTATTCACGGCGTGGTCTTATGAGATATCATATATATGTTAAACTATGTTAAACTATTTTACTCACACCAGTCCCATGACTGACCCGGAGTTTACTTTGTTGTTTTCCCTAAACTCTTGGGTGCCTAAATTTGTACGGGCGGTCAAGTAGTCGGGACTTGCAGATACATTGAAGAGCTGGAGCAGGAGGCATCAGAATCATATAGCTATAGTTTATTTCCGCTGTGTTGTAAGTGCTGTACTCTGATAAGTGCTATTGTATACATAACTGTTATATTTCAAAGTTATCTTATATGTTATTCGTTCCGCTGTGAGATTCGTGTTACTCTGATGATGTAAGTTCTTCTTTTCTTCTTCTATTATAAATTTCTATCTTACGTATCCTCACCCTCTAATTTCTTTCATTAATTACCAGGATTTTTCGGTGTTTTGGTTATCGACATCGAGTTTATGTCGATGACCAAAGTCGCTCAAAATCCAGGTCATTACGGCTGGTATCAGAGCTTAAGTTAAGAATTACCTTGGCTCTGTGGCCTGACTCAGTAGAGATAGGGTTAGTAATACCCTAGATTGAGTTTGAGTGTATATATATACGAGTGCGTATTTGTAATTTGATATAAAGTGGTTTTATATTGTGGAGATTCATTGGTTGAGTTGTTTATGAGTTCTGGTCGATCAGTTTGATCCACTGTATCGGTAGGAGTTTATAAACACTCGAATACGATGGGTCGACACGATATGTTTTGAAAAGAGGGTAAATTTAAATAAGTTTACCCAAGGTATATCTTGATATAGAGAAGATATATATATATATATATATATATATATCAAAATTATAATATAGTGGATATATTGGTTGTTATTATAATCGAGTAAGATTATAAATTAAATGGTTATGTAAATAACCAATCAGAATTCATATAAGTGAAATATATGAAATTGAGATGAATTAAATCCAAAATTTTAAACCAGAAATTGAATTAAAATTGTGGAAAATTGGATAAGTATTTGCAAATGGATTTGGATTAAAAATAAGGAAAATTTAAGATCCTGGGAGATTTTAAATTTGTTTACAACATTGTAAAAGGATATTGGAATTGATTTCAAAGTGGCAATGTTTAAAAATGGGATTTGAAAGTGCTATAGTATTGAACTCACTTCGGTAGCTGGAAAATAGATTCCGATGTTGATCATGACATCATCGGTGTTCATTTTCGAGTGTGTAAGTGACGGATTACTACCAAAGATTTTGTTTTTGGATTGTTTTGAGAAAAACAAGTTGGTTTGAATTCCAAAAAGAAAAGTGGATTTTTGAGAAGAAAAACAAAGCTGTTTAAAATTCCTAGAAATAGATTGTTTAATTTAAAACAAATTAAATGTGAATTTTTGAAAGCAAATTGAATTAAACCCAGTTAAGTGTAAAATTGAATGGAATAGAATGATATCAAGAAAAATTTGTTCTTGAATAAAATTTGATTGTCGAGATAAGAATCTGAAATGAAAATTTGATTAGGAAGTTAAGAGTTGAAATCGAGAATGGAACTCGAATTTGAAATTTAATTTGACTTAGGTATAAGCGAATGGTTGGATCTGTGGATAAAAACAGGTTGGAATTTGGTTGAGATAACACCGGTATATGTTGGATTGATAACAGGTGAAAGTGATAAAGTTGATATACCCGACAAAAAGGTAAAAGTTTATAATTAATATAAGCATGAGATTTATGAGCCGAATTGGCAAGCCGCTTGGCTGTTTGATTTTCTTTTGGGTTGGAGAAGGACTAGAGAGGCGAGTTGTGGTTTTACCGATAGGGCTGTACAAAGGAGGTTATGGCGAAATTTTCCAAAAATTTAAAGTGTTAGGAAATTTTCAGAATTTTTGAAAATTTTAGCTAGTCGGAATAAATTAATATTTTAGTCAATATTAATTGGTTCAGTTGAAACTGAAGTTGAGAGATAAACAGATATTAGGAATTCCAATAGATAGGGTCGTCCTCTAACTAAGCAATTTCGAGGACGAAATTATTTTAAGTGGGGAAGAATGTAATGACCCGCATTGTCAGGGGTATTATAATTAATTAATTTAATTATATATATCGTGATGTAGTGGATTAAATAGAGGTTTAATTAAATAATATGGAATATTTAATTAAATTAAATAACTAAATAATATATTTAATTCAGAAATGATCAAAAATATTGGGAATCATAATATAATGTGAACTTGGTCATCCCTTAGATTTAATTCAGCTTAGAGTTGAATTATATTGATGAGTATATTCAATTGACGACAGTTTGAACGTATAATTATATTATAATTAAAATCGAGCTTGAAATGGCGCTGTAGTTCGCGATTTGGCGATTTGAACTTCAACTGAATGTACATGATTCGTTTTAAGCCGGATTTCTGTGAAACAAGAAACGTGTGGAGCTGGTGGAGTATATCTTTCTGGTGGAAGAGAAAAATCGGGATTTCGTCATGTAGATTTTGAGATATGTCCAAATCAAATCTCAGAATAGTCGCTATAGAATCGTTTATCGACCGTAACGGTTTATTCGATATAACCAGAGATCGGGTTTGAATTTAGACGAGGTTCTTTTAGGAAATAGTGATAATTTGATTTTTTGAATTTTACTGTAATTTTTAATTAATTAAATGAGCAACTTTTTATTTGGGGTATTGTGCACCCTGTAATCAACATTTTGGGATTTCACAATATAAGTTAATCTACAGGTATTATTATATTTTTGGAATGGTGGAAAATTGCTCGTCACAATGGTATAGCAAATCCTGTCTATAACAGTTCGTAAAATAGATAAATTTGGTATACCTTAAAACTTCACTTTGAAAACTAACCAACATAAATTGAAATCGGTTTCCTTCTTGGTTAGGTATACTTAGTGCTTCTCTGTGCCACCCGTCCCTTCCGTGATAAAGTAGAAAATGAATTGTCATTTTCTTAGTTATACTCCAGTGGTTCGAATAGTGCCACGCTACAAGGCTGCATGTATACTCCCATGCCTTACGTTAAGCATCCCTCTTCTATAAATAATACACACACCCTAAACAGTATTCATTTACTTTCTTCCTCAAACGGCCGCCACGATTCCCATTTTTTCTCAAATACAAAACCGATATCCATATTAAAATAAAGTAAATCGAAAACCAATATCGAAATGGAAATCGCGTTTCCTTTTACCGCGATTCAAAACCACAGACCGCTTGAAATCCTTCGACCCGGGAAGTCGCGCCTTGATCTGTGCGCATGCTTTTGATCGGATCTGTATGGGGACGTGGAGGTCGAAGCAGGGAGTGGAACGGAGGGGATCTCGTGTGGGTTCATGAAGTAGTTACGATGGAAGACATTAGTGTTTGCGTTTTGAACATGATGATGGGTGGAAACTTGTGCAAAGAGGTGATGGTAGGGGCGGATTTAGATGAGAGAATATGATGGAGCGGGTTGTTTTCATAAGTGGGAGGGGAGAGGCTTGAAAGTTGGAACTGACGTTCATTTTCAGAAGAGTACAGTGGGTTTAATTCATGAAAGCTTTGCGCAAATAGGATGGAAGGATAGAGGATCGAAGGATAAACTCTTTGGTGGTATTTTCGTTCGAATTGGTGGTGAGTTAAAGGGGGACGAGGTCTGTGAACTTCGGTTAATGGCAAAAAGAAAATGTCTGGAGCCACGTAGTAAGGATTTTGGGGGAGATGGTGTTCACGGGTGCAATTGGGTATGGGCCGGATAAAACAAAGTTAAGCCCATTTATTTTTTTAAAGGGATTTGTTTTATTTTTAATAACGATGTATAAACTTTGAACTTGAATAACTTCCTCGTATATTATCGAAATTCAGCGAAACAAGATCCGATAGGATCATATGGACGAGAGCTTCACAATGAAGCTGAATGGAAGAGGATTAGGGCTCGTATGAATTTATGGCAAAATAAATTGTTTGATTCAAATCAAACAACAGTTTATCATTCTTTAACGATGAACTGCCAATGTGAGTAAAACTCACCAACTCTAAATATTTCTAATTTTTACAGTTTATTCTTAGAACTGTTAAAAATTGTATGTTTGATTATGTGGTGACTGTTTGATTGAACTGCTAGTCAGTTAGTGGAATATATATATATATATATGTATATATATATATAAACCGTTAAATATTTATATGTTGATTCTGCTATCAGAATATTCCACATCGAAGTGAAATCGATGTTAATCATATTGTCTAACATCTGTGATGCAGGGAAACAGGTCGGAGGAATCCAGCTGGATTCCTCAACAGTTATTTTACTGTGATTTATATATTGTGATATATAATCTGATATTGATTATGTGTGTTGGACGATATTTATCGTTGTATTATGGTGTGTTAAATACCATAAGAAATACCAGAATGTGGAAATATTTTGAAAATAATTTATTTATATAAAATCAATGGATTTTATATTATAAAAGAAAAAGGATTTTGAATAAAGAAATATATTTGTAAATCAAATATAAGGGAATTATATTTGTAAATCAAATATAAGGGAACTATATTTGTTAATCAAATATAAAGGAATTTATTTGTTAATCAAATATAAAGGAATTTATTTGTTAATCAAATATAGAAGGATGTATTTGAAACGAAATATAAAAGAGATATATTGGAAATGAAATGTAAAGGAGATATATTTGAAATCAAATATAAAGGAAATGTATTTGAAACGAAATATAAAAGAGACACATTAGAAATGAAATATAAAGGAGATATATTTGAAATCAAATATAAAGGAAATATATTTGAAAGCAAATATAAAGGAATATATTGGTAAAACATAAATAAAGAGTTAAAAGAATTTATTTATTTGGGAAATAAATAAAGATTAAAGGAGATATTTATATGCTAATAAATAGGATTAAAAGGAGATATTTATTGGTTAAATAAATAGGATTAAATCAAAGGAATATTTATTTGATAAATAAATAGAATTAAATCAAAAGAATATTTAGAAGATGAATAGAAATGGAAATCTGTTTTAACAGATAAATAGGAAGGATTAATTTATAAATAACAGTTTATAAATTAAATAAATATTTATCATTCGATAAATGAAATATATAAGTCTGAACTTATATAGGTAAGAGATATAGGTTTTAACACCGATAGTATAAATAAAATGGATACACAACACTTGTATAAGTGGAATAACATTATTTAAGAGAACATTTATAAAGTGCAGAACCGTTACTAAACGTAAATCTTTATAAATAAATAAACGTTATCAAATAGGAGTTATTCGAATAAAGGAAATCGATTAGAGTTAGAAATAATCGATTAGAGTTAGAATTAACCAGTTAGAGTTAACCAGTTAGGTTAAACCATTAGAGTTAACCAGTTAGGTTAAACCATTAGAGTTAACCCGTTAGGGTTATCCAGTTAGAAGTAATCAGTAGAGTTAATCGAATCAGAAATATTCGAGATGAGTTTATCGATTTGAGTTAATCGAAGGAGATAATCGAATAGTAGATATTCGAAGTGAGAAAATCGAATAGTAGATATTCGAAGTAAGATAATCGAATCAGAGATATTCGAAGTGAGTTGATCGCATCTAGTTATTCGAAAGGAGTTATCCAATCTAGTTATTTGAAAGAGTTAATCGAATATAGTTTATTCGAGTAGAGTTAGAGTTATCCAAATGGAGTTAATCGAGTAGAGTTATCGAATATCACTTATTCGAAGTAGAGCTATCGAATATAGTGTATTCGAGAGAAGAGTAATCGAATATTGGTTATTCGAGGTGAGTTAATCGAATCTATTTATTTGAAGGGAGTTATCAAATCTAGATTTGAAAGTAGTTATCGAATACAGTTTATTCGAATAGAGTTAGAGGAGTTATCGATTACAGTTTATTCGACAGAAGTTAAGTGAAAAGAGAATAAATCGATTAGAGTTAAATCAAATAGAGTTAATCCAATAGGGTCAGTCCAATAGAGTTAATTGAAAAGAGTTAATCGAATATAGTTGTTCAAAAGAAAGGTTAAGTAAGGAAGTTAGTTAAAGAAATATAAAGTGAACTTTGCCTATTTCAAGGTTAGAAGTGTTGTTCAGTTAAGGTCTGAGAGGTAGCTATACCCCAACTTGATTGACTGCGTTTTTAATTAAGAAATGGTTACGGTTCGAGAGTGAAATAGTTAAGTGGATTTAGTTAATAAGTATAATGGTTTAAGTTCGCATCGCGACGGTTTGTTTAACCATCTGTCTAAGTCCAATGTTTGAGTTTTGGAAAGGTTTTCCAAAGAAGTATCAGAATTGTTTTCTAGTATAGAAAACAAGGAATGGAAATGTTTTCCAGGGGTAATAAATATATTTTCTAAACTTAGAAGATAAGAAATATTGAATATGGGGAAACAGGAGACGAAAATGAACTAAGGAGATAAATGTTAAATGATGTTTGATCGATATAATTTCCATCTGGAAATAATATCGTTGTTTGCACTCTTATTTTTCTTTGATAGTTAACTCACAGACTATCAATGTTTTGACCATTTTAACGTTGTTAATATGGAGAGACCTGTTGGATTATTATCCAAAGAACCACTCTGTATTGGCATAAGCGTTGCGAATCATATATGCCAAAGATAATTGAAGACGGAGTAAAAATGCAAGGGCTATTTTATAAGTCTTAGATAACAGTGACTAAGATGGATATACTGAATAGTGCCTTCGGTTTGTCCAGTCCCAGGACAACTTGTATGGACGAAGGTCTGACAGAGTATATCCAATGGATCGCGTTAGTTGATCTGTTCAAACGTATTCACGTTTGGTGGCGGAGGAATTCGTTTCTCTAAGCTGTATACCCGTGTTATTTTTGGATAAATCAATTTGTAATTTGGCGGGTATGACGATGTGACATTCTAAGTGAATAAGGATGACTTGTGTGGATGAATGTCTGACAGAGTATTTCCAAAAAGGTCATGTACTTTAATTTCTTCAACCGTACCAAGAGTGGAAGCGGAGAAGGAAACTTCTTTAGCTAACACGTAATGTACTGTTGTAGACGTCAATTAGTGATTTTCGATGGATCTGAGAATGTGGCATTCGAAGTGAATCTGATGTGATGATAAAGCGTAGCTTCTAGCCTCATCAACCGGTAAATGACAGAAATCGGGCAGGCAGCATGGCTAAGTCGATCGCACCGAAGTAGGGTGTATAATCACCTATGTAGAGAATATTCATTTGCTTCTTTAATCTATCCATGTTGTTCCATATATATACGGGAACGGTTGCTGATCCCAACCGTTGGTGATATACATTCGATACACTCAAGCAAAATGAGTGGTCGGTCATGTGTGGCTGAGTTACAAGATGTTCTTGTTGAACTCCAGTGTATCGTTCCTAGAGTACACGAGCAGAAGGTGGTTCCATACCTTGTCACAGTTGGAAATCCATTGTCCAATACGTGCTTGCGATTTTGATTGTATACTATATATGTAGAACGTGAGATGAAAGCGTTTCTGCTAGATTGATATATATTTGTACTTAGACATTATTATAATATCAGAATGATATTGCTTGTCAAAGATGATGGATTCTCATAAGGGAAAAACCCGTTTCGTATTCACGGCGTGGTCTTCTGAGATATCATATATATGTTAAACTATGTTAAACTATTTTACTCACACCAGTCCCATGACTGACCCAGAGTTTACTTTGTTGTTTTCCCTAAACTCTTGGGTGCCTAAATTTGTACGGGCGGTCAAGTAGTCGGGATTTGCAGATACATTGAAGAGCTGGAGCAGGAGGCTTCAGAATCATATAGCTATAGTTTATTTCCGCTGTGTTGTAAGTGCTGTACTCTGATAAGTGCTATTGTATACATAACTGTTATATTTCAAAGTTATGTTATATGTTATTCATTCCGCTGTGAGATTCATGTTACTCTGATGATGTAAGTTCTTCTTTTCTTCTTCTATTCTAAGTTTCTATCTTATCTATCCTCACCTTCTAATTTCTTTCATTAAGTACCAGGATTTTTCGATGTTTTGGTTATCGACATCGAGTTTATGTTGATAACCAAAGTCGCTCAAAATTCGGGTCATTACACCATTACAAGACCCAAGTCCCATCACACAATGCAACGCAAACTGGAGGATAGGGTTTTACCTTATAATGGTCAAAAGATGCTTGATACGATAAAACGGATTTAGTATTAGTGTGTATATCTATGGGTGTACATATATTTCAAAAACAATTTCAATCATAATGTATTAATCATAGACGGCATAGTACCCGATCCTACTATGTCGCCATACTTGTTCTACAATCAAAACTGCAAGGTCGTATTGGAAATTGGATTTCCATCATGAGTCGAGGCTAGGGGAAATCTCCTCTCCGATTCGAGACACTCTAGCAAATGCCTCAGGATCCCCCGCAGTGAACCCTTGGATCTTCAGGGCCGGTCCCCGCCTATTGGCAGTGGATTGGTTATGCCTGAACACACGCTTTCCGGTTCCATTGAACCTATAGTATGACCACTAACGGCCTATAAAAATCCGAGGTGCCTCAAATTCCATCATCCACATAAGTAAAATGTCAGCCAGTTTAAGCACTGACACTACTCCTAGCTAGAAAGAAACGTGTGCACTCCCTACAGTTCTAATCCCCTTTTTGACTCATACCGGGGTGTGAGGCTCGTGAAGTCACGATATACACAAAGTTATGCTGTAATAGGCTATAATTTGATCATCCCACAAGGCCCTGCTTTTCAACAAAAGCCTTTATCAATTGCATCTTGGCGTGCCACATTGACAATCCACGCCATGCGATCAATCACTATTAACATATACCAGGGTGTTAAGTAGAGAATAAATCCTCCACCACCAAACAGACAAACATTAACAGAAATCGACTTAATTCACATGGAACGAAATCCAATGTCAGACACTCATCCATTTACTAGCATATGCTCTGGGTCTGAGCGAAAACCAAATCCGAACAATCAACCATAGTCCGGACGGCCACCACTGAAGCCCCTTCAAGGTAGCTACTCCCATCAAGAGTCTCTGTAGCAACACATCCATTCGATGTGAATATCTTCGGTCTTCAATCACCGTCTTCATCTTCGACTCTTCATCGTCGTAGTAATTATTCGGAATGGGTTAAGCCCGGTCTTCTCGAATAACTCACGTATTCTATAATTAAAAATCATGTACTATAAAAACACATCCAACGCCTCATTCCAATTCAGAATATTCTTCTAAATAAAATATTCACATTATCTTATCAAAGATAAATTCTTTAAATTTATTCATACGTCTTTCTTTTAAAGATTTATTAAAACCCAAATTTGGTTTTAAATATCAAAAATCATTATTCCATAGTTATTTAACCTTGAGAAATTAATCTTATCCTTAATTGGGTTAAAGAACTAATGTCATTTAAACATAGTTCACGATAAACCCGAAATCATCTTCCATTGAACATGGAATCTTCACAGAAATCAAATCAATATATAATCGTTATGAGTTTCTGTATCCGACCAATAATATAAATGGAATAACGGCAAAGACTCTTAAATTCCATATGTAGTATCTATTTTCTTTTACAGAAGCTTATCTCGGTTATTATTAATTCAAATTCCATTCAATTCCAATTTAACATATTAAATTGGAAAACTTTACTTTTGGAAAATCCCCATTAAATCCTAATAAAAGATTTACAAATTCCAAATCATATTTTTACTGTCAGTTGGGTTAAAGAACAAATGTCGCTTAAAAACACCGTTCACAATAAACCCAACTCACATTTCATCTTATTTCAATTACTAAATATAATTGAAAGCTTTAAAAATCTTAATTAAAAGATTATTCTTTCCATACGGGGTTTAAGAACAGTGTTATTCAAGACACTATTCACTACAAACCCAAAATCCAATTTATTCGATTTAATTTTAAAATAAATATTAACAAATTGGAAAATTTCCTTAAATCTAAATTTAATGATTTACTTTAGTTAATGACTAGTTCATTTCAATAAAAATATTCTTTTTCTAAAATATATCCTTTTTCTAAAATATTCTTTTTCTAGAATATTCTTTATTGGAATGTGACTCAACCAACAACCATATATTGCATGAAATCAACCATCAGGATAAATAATTATCAAACATTCAATAACAACCAGAGTAGATTCTACACTAAATATTGGGACTAGTATAGATCAGATATCATCCCAACACCCGTGTGGGGTTTCATCCAACAATCAAATAATAAATTATTTTGTGCACTTGGGCGATGTGTAAAAATTTTCGACCCAATCTCATAAACAAGTCAGATGACTTGTAAATGGAAGTGTAATAATCAGTTTGAATATGCTAGCAATATATTTAACACATCAAACATTTCAGCATCACATACATATATTTCAATTCTTTTTATTGTGAACAAATGACAATTAAAATCTACTCTTTCATTTCAATTCTTTTAAAAGTGACAAAAATGTCTCTTTTATTCTAATTCTTTTAAAGTCACAAAAATGTTGAAATTTTGTCTAATTCCTTTCGATGTACAAAACATGATAATTTTTGTCAAATTCATTATAATGTACAAAATATGATAATTTTGTCAAATTCAATTCTGATGTACAAAATATGATAATTTTGTCAAATTCAATTCTGATGTACAAAATATGATAATTTTTTCAAATTCAATTCTGATGTACAAAATATGATAATTTTGTCAAATCTTTTAAAGTAAACAAAAATGTTATTTTGGTCTTCATTCTTTTAAAGTAAACAAAAATACGAATTTTACTTTACTCCTTTTTAATGATCAAAATGTACTCTTTCTTCTTTGTGAACCAAAAATGTATTTTTGGTTTTAATCCTTATTAATGATCAAAAATGTAATCTTCCTTCATAATGACAAAAATGTATATTTTGGTTAAACTCTTTATTATGACCAAAAATAATTATTTTTGTTTCATTCCTTATAATTGACAAAATGTGTATTTTCACTTCATTCTTTTTAATGTGACAAAAGTGCCCATTCTAATTCATTCTTTTTAATGTATATAAAAATATACATTTTCTAGTTCATTCTTATAATGTATAAAAATATACATTTCATATTCATTACCTTTTTAATGTATAAAAATATATATTTCATATTATAACTTTTTAATGTATAAAAATATACATTTTTAACTCCTTTCAGTGAACAAAATATGATAATTTTGTTTGACTCTTTTCAATGAACAAAATATGATAATTTTGTTATTTTTATTTCAATAATCATTCTCTTAGCAAAAATGTAATTTTATTTCACAAATCATTCTTTTAACAAAAAGGTAGTTTTAAATCAATTTGACATTTTATAAACAAAATGTTCCCTTTTAATCACATTAATATTTTATAATAAAATGTCCTTTTTATTTTCATTAACATTTTATAATCAAAATGTCCTTTTTATTTTCATTCTTTATAATGTGACAAAAATGTACTTTTCTAATTCTTTCTTATAATATATAAAAATGCATTCCTGGTTCATTCCTTTTTAATGTACAAAATATGCATTTCTAATTTAACACAAAAATAACAAATTTTAATCAAATAAACAATTTATCACAAAATGTTATTTGATGTCTAGTGTAACATTTCATAACTAGAATGTTATTTTGTTCTTTATGATCTAATTAACAAAAATATTAAATTTCTCCCTTTTATTTAAATTTACATTTTCTAACAGAAATGTACTTTATATTCTAATATTCATTTTCTCGCAAAAATGTACTTTTAATCTAATTCACATTTTCAAATAAAAGTGTACTTTTTGATCTAATTTACATTTTCTAACAAAAATGTACTTTTAATCACAGGTAACATTTTATGAATAAAATGTATTTTTAATCTAATATTTTATATGCAAACAATATTACCTAGAAATGATGTCTTGCAATTCTAATCTTTTATATATAAATAATATTACATAGAAAGACAACTTGAAATTCTAATCTTTTAAATGAAAATATAACTACATTAAAAATGTAATTTTTTTATTTGAAAAAAGGTTACATAAAAATGCAACTTTGAAATCAGTTCCTTTTTTCCATCTCTTTTTCCTTCGTTTCTAATTTGAAAATAAAAGGCATCTTAAAAAAAAATCTATTCTTTTTATGTAGACAATACTGCATCAGAATGTGTATTCTATTTTGTTGAAATTCTAGTTCAACAAAATAACATAAAAATGTTTATTCTATTTTTGTTGAAAAACTAGTTCAACAAAATAACACAAAAATATGTATTCATGTTTTACTGCAAAATTTGACTCAACACAAATGAATAAAAAGTTTGATTCATTTTAATGTTAAAAATTGCTGATTTAACAAGTTAAACCAATTCTGAGTTTCATATATGTTGAAAATTCTAATTCAATATATTTACAACATTTGGTTTGATACACATTTGATTCTTTTTATATAAACAAAAATGGTGTATTTTTGTTTAAACCGATTTCAAATTTACAGGAATGTTTCAATTTCGATAGTACAACAAACAAAATGATAATTTTGTTTAGTCTAATTCAAATTAACAGAAAAGTTAATTTTAACAATAAATTGAACAAAATAATAAATTTGTTCAATCTAATTCTAATCAATAGAAATGTAACTTTTTACAACTCTATCGCCAAAATCAAAGTCAACCAAACAGATGTGTATTTACAATGAACACAGAATAACAACAGTATGAATTAACTACCAATTTATAACAATAATTTCAGAATTTATTTCAATTATAAAGGAAAGAAATAAAATAGATTTCTCTCCTTGATCTTATTCAGATTCGAAATTTGGTCAAAATTGGATCTGCTCAGAATCTGTCCTGGTCAGTTCCATAATGTAGAGGGATCAACATATTTTTGTGTTATTTTGAATCCTGTACATTTAGTTAAAGTTTAAAATCAAATTTTCAAACTGCAGCGCTGTTTTAAACTCCTTTTATAATTAAACTGAATTTATTCGTTTTAAAATAAATTTTTAGTCATTCTTATTTAAAGTAAATTATTTTAAACATTAAAGTCCATTAAAATTTCTAAAATAAAATTTTTAAATTGGCCCCAAAATTCCGGGTCGTTACAATGTTAACAATAAAATTTACATTTATATTGTGTACATAAATATGATAAAAAAAGATCATTGTTTGAAATAAAATATGTTAACAATAAAGTTTACATTTTTATTGTGTATGTTGATATGATTAAAAAGATCATTTTTTGAAATAAAACATGTTAACAATAAAATTTAAATTTTTATTGTGTATGTAGGAATGATTAAAAAAGATCATTGTTTGAATTAAAACATGTTAACAATAAAATTTATATTTTTATTGTGTATGTAGGAATGTTATAAAATACTCATTGTTTGAAACAAAAATATGCTAAAAATAAAAATTTACATTTTTGTTGTATGTAGGTTAGATTGAAATATTGTTATTAACATGTTAGCGGTGTTAATATAAAAAGAATCATTTGTTAAATATATTTTGTTTAATTAAAATATTGTTATTGGCATGTTAGCGAGGTTAATATAAAAATAATCATATGTTAAAAATATGATTTTGTTCACTTAAAATGTAACATTTAACATGTAAGTGAAGTTAAAAGATGCATGATTGAAGAAAATGTTTTTAACAATAAAAATTACATTTTTGTTGTATTATTGATTCATTAAAAAGAATCATGTTTTAAATAAAAAATTTAGACAATAAAAATTATATTTTATTGTATGTTCGATTCATTACAAAAGAATCATGTTTTAAATAAAAAATTAGATAATAAAAATTATATTTTTATTGTATGTTTGATTCATTAAAAAGAATCATGTTTTAAATAAAAAATTAGACAATAAAATGTCAATCATTTACATGATAGCAAAGTAGAAAATGATCATTTGTTAATGCATGTTTTGTTTATTAAAATGTAATCATTTACTTGTTAGTGAAGTAGAAAATGATCATTTGTTAATGCATGTTTTGTTTATTAAAATGTAATCATTTACTTGTTAGTGAAGTAGAAAATGATCATTTGTTAATATATGTTTTGTTTATTAAAACATTATCATTTGCATGTTAGCGAAGTAGAAAAACAATAAGAATCATGTCACTTACATGTTAGCGATGTTAATAAAAAAATGTTCATTTGTTAAATATGTATTGATTCATTAGAATAATGTCATTTACATATTAGCGAAGTAGAAAAATAATTGCATGTTAATATATGTTTTATCATTAAAAATGACATTTTTAATATGTTAAGTTTGATTAAGAAGGAATTTATGTTAAACATGTTTTGTCATTAAAAATGACAATTTTTAATATGTTAAGTTAGAATAAAAAGGAATTATGTTAAACAGGTTTTGTCATAAAAATGACATTTTTAATACGTTAAGTTAGAATAAAAAGGAATTTATGTTAAACATGTTTTGTCATTAAAAATGACATTTTTAATATGTTAAGTTAGAATAAAAAGATATATGCAAGAAACAAAAATATATATGTGATGAATAAAAAAAATATTCGAGGAATACAAAAATATATGCGATGAATAAAACATATATATAAAATGTGAAGAATATATATATGAAATGAGAATAAATCATATATATGTGATTTATAAAATGGTCATGATATGGAATAAATATTTGTTCGTTGAAAATAATGTTTTTAACATATATATGAGATATATGAAATTGGCATGTTGTGAAATAAATATTGGATTGCTAAAAATATAATTTTTAACATATATCTGTATATATGCGATATATAAAACAGTCGTGTATAGAAACGATTATTGGATCGTTAAAAATATATTTTTTAACATGAATATGCGATGAATAAAATTGTCATGTATTGAAATAAATATTGTATCGTTAAAAATATAATTTTAACATGAATATGTGATGAATAAAATTGTTATGTATTGAAATAAATATTGGTTGGTTAAAAATATTATTTTTAACGTATATATGGAATGTATAAAGTTGTCATGTAATGGAATATTCAGTTTGGATTAAAAATTGAAAATGAAGTTGAAATCGTTTTAAAATGATTTTATAAACGATTTATAAAATACTATTTAAATGAAAATCGACGAAATATATATAGTATAAATATATATATATATTATATATATTTAATGGCCTGAATAGAACGCGCCGCGCAACGACCGTTCGCTAATTTCGACCATTAACTTCGAATTGACATTACGGGTGATCTGACCGTCGGATTCTCCTAAAATCAGAATCGTTGGGTTAGTATCGAAAAGAGCTTTCCAATGAATATAAGAGATTTGAAATCTAACAGTTGAATTTGGATTATGTCCAAATCAAATTTGGAAAAGGTCGTTGTAAATGTAGTTCAATGACCGTTTATGGAAATCGACTGAAGGGCCTTAATAAAATATTAAAAATATTAATAATTTGTGTAAAACCATAATATATGATTTGGAAAGAATTTGGATGAAAAATTCCATGTTTGTAAAGATAAAAATATATTTTTATCAAAATGAACTAGTTATTAACTAGTCTAGTAATCCAATTGTATTTAAATAAATAAACTGGACTTGGTAAAAGAAGGGTTTTAAAATAACCAGAATTTTCCAATATATAAATTGGAATTGTTTGGAATGCAAATAATCTTCGGAATATTACGGTATTTGTAACATCCTGTATTTTCTATATTTATTTAAGTAACGAATTAAAGAATACTTAATTTTTAAAGTAAGAATTAAGGAAAACGGGTTACGCCATTGCGTTCGTCTCGAAATTCTGCTTCACATAGAATCCGAGTTTGCGTGAATCGGACTCCGTATGAAGAAGTTATGGAGTCCATAATATTTCATGTTAAATCAGAAATTAAATATAAATAATAATTAAATCATGTTCAAAATTCGAAATTCAAGTAGAGTAGGCTGAGCAGGAAAATTCCCGCTTAGGGCTCGACCCCTCCCCCCAAGGGGAATCGACATAGGTGTTGACCCCCCCTCCCCCGCCCCGTAGGGGTCGACTCCTGCATCCAGATCCAGACAGTGACGAATTTTGACCGGTTGCTGAGTCACTAGTGCATAGGTAGCTGTTTCTGGATAACTCTATCTTTTCTGGATGGTCTTGATTGCTCCTAGGTTGATCTAATGGCTTACATTAGTTTAAACTTCTATATAAACAACTGATGCCCTCAACCCTAAATCACACAAAAATTCATTCCAAGAGCCACCATGCTGTCCATGGTCAACTTAGAGTAGCCGCCATTTTTCTCCAACCAGAAAGCAAGTTAGAAGCTACGAATCAAATAAAAAATTAGTGAATCAATAGTCTACTTCAAGGGATAGCTATTCAGTTTCAGAATACAGATCCCAAAAAACAGGACTGTTCTTTTGTTTGTAAGTTTAATTATATTTTAGATGCGAACAAATTAAAGTCGTGATTTGTAATAAAATGAAAACTAGAATTGTACCAAGTTGTATGATAATAGTAATGCTGATTCATGTCTATTCATGTGATATTTCTATCATATATATCTATGATACTATTGCGGTTTATTGAACCTATCATGTTGGGTAGAATTTGGTGAATGAACCTATTATATTGTATAGGAATTTGGGAATGAAAACTATCATGTTATATGTAAGTTTGGTGATTCTATCTTGTTATGTTACATCCAAGTTTTAGACTAAGTCATGTCATATATGCCTAAATGTTTAGATCCACATGCCTCTATGTTAAATGTATGTTAACTTGATTTAACCCCGTTGCAAGTTGGCATCTACATGCCTAATTTAGTTCTGTAGTTCTATGAAAACTCCTATTTATATGCTTATGATTCATGTTGAGTAGATCTAAATTTGCAAGTTCATAATTAAATGTATATTGTTCTATGCCAAATCCATATGACACATGTGTAGTTAGATCCATGTTTTTATGATGTTGGAATGTTACATGTTCCTCTTTTTCCCCTTTGTTTAAGAGTTAGGCTAAATTGCGAAGCCTAACATTTTATGTGGTCTATGCGAACGTATAACGGGGGTAACGTTGGGAAAATAATAAATTACATATTATTGGCATAGTCTGATGGCATGAATGGTATAATTTATATGCCTAAAAATTTATGAACATGATTTAGAGGGTAAATGGGGCATGAATTGAATGAAAAAAAAGTTGTGAATAACATACATATAAGCATGAAGGATAAATATGTAAATTTAGTAAAAGACGAATATGCCTAACCCGAGGTTAGATTGAGTTACGGTGTAAGACTGCCTGGAACCACCCGGCACATCCGTCAACCGTAACAATATAGATCTAGTGTGAGAGGTTAGCGCATCAAGCTCAAAAGAACCCAAGGTTAGACTGAGTTGCGGTGTAAGACTTCCCGGAACCGACCGGCACATCCAGCGACCGCAACAATAGCTGTCTAATATGAGTGGTTGGTGCTTTAATGAATGAATTAAAGCTAATACAGGAATGGTAGGGTTAAGTTAATTAAGGCAACACTTAACCAATACAACATGTTAACTAAACTGATGGGTGGGGTTAGGTTAATTTGAACACTTAACCATTTTAACATGTTGACTAGGAAACGCTAGTAACGGGGACCCATTTCAGCAGTAACCCACATAGATGTATCATGGTACCCTGAACTAGGCAGGGTGGGGCATGATTACTACGCTAATTATAAGTGGTCAAAACAACGACGGGTAGTGCGTCAGTGTAGGTTCCAACGGAGTACGGTCTTGCACGTACTCCGGAGTGGAAAAAGCAGGCATTAGGCATCAGTAGTTATACGCTGTGCATCTTGAATTTTGTCGGGTTGCCACCATAGGATTTGATACACCCCATGGTGGGACCAACACAGGTATCTACAATCAAACGGGGGCCGATATGACATAAGTAGTAAACATATACGAGTAGGAGCCGATCGATAAAAGGGGATCACTTTGTTATGAACATGTGAGGCTGGCGGAGCAACAGCTAGTAGGTGCAGAGAAATAGAAATGGGTGCGATAGTACATTCAGTTTAAACTGCCTTATTATGGTTTATATTATATTGTTATTATGGTATTGTCCAATTTTCAATTTATTCCAGTCATGATCGTTTTTCTTGTTCACGTACTGAAAAATCACTGGACTGACCAGACTTATGTATGAACCATTTTTCTTTCGTCTTCTTTTCTTCCGGTCCCCCCTCTCAGGTCCGCAGAGAGGGAACACCCCAGCTTAGTTCAGACCTTTTGCAAGCTTGAAGAGAGTAGATGTATTGCTTGGACTCTCCTTTCTTGGGCTATGGCTTTGGATACACTCTTAATGGGGATTATGCTACTTTATTATCGTTTTATGCTTCTTTATGTTTCAATCATGACAGAGAATTTGTTGTAATAATTTGGAAGTTGTTTTAAGATAGTTTGTTGTAACGTTTTGTCAGAACCACGTGCTTATGAAATAAATTTAGTTCTTTCGCTGCTTATATGTCAGTCTTGTAAATTATCTGTATCTTTTACCTATAGCGCTCCACCAAAGTTAAGGCATTCCCTTTGTGAGTGACCTTAATGGAGGTGGGGTGTTTCACTTGGTATCAGAGCAAAGGTTTACCAGATCAGATAAAAGTTTTTGAAAACATATTTTCAAAAAGAAGTTTAAAGAAGCATTTTTCAAGAAAAATTGTTGTTTTTTATTTTAATAAGCATAATCCCCAAAGCCATATGCACTATCTTTCTATCCTTTGTTTTAAATCTTTTCCTTTTTGTTTCAGCATGTCTGGGGATCTTAACCTTCCAGAGGGCGTACGGGTACCTAGCTGGTTCAGAAGGTACCTAGAGGCTAGGGCTAATGTTGCAGGCCCAACAAACGTTCCTCCTCCCTCAGCTGCAACCGTTCCTCCTCCTCCTCCATGTGCAAATGCTTTATCAAAGATATGTAGGGACGTTCGAGCCATGGGTGGAAAGAACTTCAATGGAAATGAATCATTCGTGGAAGCAAGGAACTGGCTCAATGAAACTGAGGATTTGTTTGTTATCTTCAAAGTGGACGATAGGCAGAAGGTACAGTTGGCCGTATGGTTGCTTAAAGACGAAGCCTCCTATTGGTGGGAAGTTACTAATGCTGAGAGACCAGTTGAAACTTGGATGGATTTCAGAATGAGGTTTGAAATGAAATTCCTCTCACAAGCTGAAGAAGCCTACAGATAGAGAAGTTCCTAGCTCTCAAATAGGGAAGTATGTCGGTCAAGGAGTACTTCAACCAATTCAACCAGCTGGCTAGATTCAGACTGGAGTTAGTGAACACTCCACATAAAAAGGCTCTCCATTTTGTTAAAGGGTTGAATGAGCCACTACACAGCGTAGCTATGTCCCATATACCTATGGGTGCAACTTATGAGAGGCTGGTGGACATGGCACTGTTACAGGAAGAAGATAAGGATGGAAAGAAAGAGACAAAGGTGGAAGTACCTTAGGATAAGAAAGTAGAAGGATTATAGAACAAAAAGACGGATCCCAAGAAGGGAGGGAAGAACAACAAACCCCGTGACAAGAGGAAGTGTAATTTTTGTGGCATTCCTGGACATTTGATTAAGGACTGCAGAAAGAAGAAGAGGAAGATGGGTGGTTGTTTTCAGTGTGGCGAGACAGGACACATGGCTAAGGATTGCCCAAGAAAGCAAGGGCAAGGGCAGAGGGCTAGATCTACTTCTGGAGGGCAGGTTCACACTCTCATAGAACCTCCTCAAGAACGAGGTAGAAATAGTTCTGTTGAAAGTTTAGTTCATCTTTTTGATCATCCTGTTCGTACACTCTTTGATTCTGGCGCATCGCACTCTTTTATATATACTGCATTAGTTGAATCTCTGCGCCTAGACACCAGTATAGTAGAGGATCCCTTGGTTGTTTCAAATCCAATTGGGGGTTCGGCTTATTTATCTATAGTTTGTTTGGATTTGGAAATTTCTATACTAAGCATTGGGTTTAGATGTAATGCCTATGTTTTGGCTTCACGGGCTATGGGTTGATTCTAGGCACGGATTGGTTATCCAGTAATGGTGTCGTCCTCGATTGTGAAAAGAGAGTGGTTAGACTCATGACTTGCCTCAGTAACACTCTCGAAATCTCTTGTAATCCCATGAACTCTGTTATGATTAACTATCTAGAATCTCTTGATGCGTCTGTTGAGAACTTGCAGTCTGTTAGAGTAGTCCATGAATACTCAAATGTATTTGAAGAGATGAAGGACTTACCTCTGAAGCGGCAGATAGACTTCCGCTTATACCGTGTTGATAATGCTAAACCCGTAGCTCTACCTTTTAGACACATGGTTCCAAGGGAGAGGAAAGAGACCAGCAAGCAAATTAAAGAGCTACTCGAAAAGGGGTTCATAAGGCGTAGTATTTCTAAATGGAGTGCTTCAGTAGTATTCGCAGCAAAAGCGGATGGTTCACTTCTCCTATGCATTGATTATAGGGAGCTAAACAAGCTGACCAAGAAGAATAGGCACCCACTTCCAAGAATAGACGACTTATTCAATCATCTTGTAGGTGCATCGATTTTCTCCTAATTAGTTCTGGCTACTGGGTTTCACCAGCTAAGAGTAGCTGAAGACAGCATTGATAAGAGCGCGTTCAGAACCCCGGTTGGTTTCTTCGAATGGGCTTGTCATGCCTTTCGTCTTGACAAACGCACCAGCTTATTTCGTTGACTTAATGAGCAGGGTGTTCAGGGAATTCCATAATAAGTGTGTGGTGGTCTTTGTGGACGAAATTTTGATTTTCTCGAAGAGTGAGGAAGAGCATGCTCTGCATTTAAGGGAAGTCATGGATACACTTCACAAACACCAACTAAAAGCCAAATTCTCCAAATGCCATTTTTGGAGAGAAGAAGTAAGGTTCCTTGGACATGTGGTGTCCAAAGAGGGGATAGCTGTGGACCCCGCAAAAGTAGTTGCGGTGCAAGATTGGAAGATTCCACGGAATGCAACCGAAGTCCGAAGCTTCCTCGGGCTAGCGGGCTTTTATCGAAAATTCATTAAAGACTTTGCGAAAATATCAGCTCCACTTACAAGGTTGACAAAGAAGAACCTAACTTTCACTTGGGATTTAGATTGCGATGTTCCTTTCTAACGTTTGAAAAGGGCTCTTACAACAACCCCAGTTCTGGCATTGCCTGATGGAAGCAAAATGTTTACCGTATATACAGACGCATGCTGCACAAGATTAGGCGCTGTCATGATGCAAGAAGGCAAGGTAATTTGTTATGGGGGAAGGCAGTTGAGGGTACATGAGAAGAACTACCCAACTCGTGACTTGGAACTAGCTGCCATTGTTTCTGCTCTTATGTCATGGCATCATTACCTACTACGAGAAAGGTTTGAACTGTTTACTGACCATAAATCATTAAAGTACCTTTTCTCACAGAAAGATCTTAACTTAAGACAACAAAGGTGGATAGAGTTTCTTGCCTCATATGATTTTGAGATCTCCTATACCCTTGGCAAGGGCAATGTGGTAGTAGATGCCTTGAGTAGAAAGAAGCTGAACTTAAGTCCTCTCTTTGTAGAAAGGCAAAGCTTGGAGTATATAGCGAACTTTGACTTTAACCCTCCTCTGAATTTGTACCTCGTTTGTTAGCATCGCTAGAAGTGCGGCCTACTCTTTTGGACTCAATAGGAACCACGCAACGTGAAGACCCTTAACTAGTTGATGTAATGGATAAGCTAATTAGGGGTGAGACTTCTAGTCACCTCAATAGATAGTCCATCGATGATAAGGGTTGGTTGAGGCGGGATGGAAGACTATGCGTCCCACAGGCAAGGGATTTGGTGAAGACGGTTCTCGAAGAAGCACACCATTCTAAATTAACCATACACCAAGGTGGAGACAATATGTATGAAGACATAAAAAGGGTTTTCTTTTGGAATAACATGAAGAGGGATGTAGCCGAATTCGTTTCCAAGTGCATGATATGCCAACAAGTCAAGGCGGAACAGAAGAAGCCTAGTGGTTTGCTTCATCCTATAGAGGTCCCATAGTGGAAATGGGATAGCATTTCGATGGACTTTGTTGATTGGTTGCCTAGATCAAGAAGGGGCAATACCAGTATTTGGGTAATAGTGGACAGGCTCACTAAAACGCCCACTTTATACATGTTAAGAGTAGAAGAACTGTCTCGTCTGTAGCATCTATTTATCTTAAAGAGATAGTTCGATTCCATGGGATACCCTCTAGTATAGTGAGTGATCGAGACCCTATCTTTACAAGCGAGTTTTGGAGGAGCTTGCAAGAGGCTATGGGCACACAGCTATGCTTAAGCACGGCCTATCACCCCCAAACCGAAGGTCAGACGGAAAGGGTGAGCAGAGTACTAGAATACCTCATGAGATTGTGCATTCTTGATTTTGGAGGGACTTGGGAGGATCACCTTCCTTTGGTGGAATTCGCTTACAACAATAGCTACCAAGCCACCATAGGCATGGCACCCTTCGAAGCTTTATATGGAAGGCCATGCCGATAGCCAACTTGTTGGTAGGAGTCTACAGACAAGCTCATACTTGGGCCAGACATGATTAGAGAAAGTTCAGAGAAAGTGGGCTTGATACGAAGAAGAATGAAGGCTGACCAAGACAGACAGAAATCATATGCAAACAAAAGAAGGACCAACCTTGAGTTTGATGTGGGAGAAAGGGTGTTCCTTAAAGTGTCACCTTTGAGGAATTCATTCGCTTTGGGCCTGTAGGAAAGTTGGAACTAAGATTTGTAAGACCATTTCCTATCATTTAAAGGATTGGGACGATGGCTTACAAATTAGAGCTACCCGAAAGACTAACTGGATTTCATAATGCTTTTCATGTTTCTCAGCTATGAAAGTGCTTACATGAGTCTATGGAAGTTGTGGAGCTAAGCATACTAAAGGAAGTAGAAGTAGATTGAGAAGTGACTATGAGAAGAGTTCTAACTCGTGTATTAGGTACAGAAGTCAAAAAGCTACGCAACCGTGAAGTCAAGCATGTTAAAGTTCAGTGGAGTGACGCTGAGGAAGATGCGACTTGGGAAACTGAGGAAAAAATACATGCAACCTACCCTTTTCTTTTTGAGGGTACATCCTTCATCTCTTTTTCCTTAAGTTTATGCATGCTTGTATCTACCTTTTAAGTATATCTCCTCGGTCCTATTCCTTATCCTTAGGAAGAAACCAATGAATGTAAACATGTATTTGAAACATGTTATGAGTGATGGCTGCAAATGGTTGCTAGTGGTTGCTCGTGGATGCATATACACATACATTAGGTGTTAGATTGGCTCAGTCACTTTCATATTGCATATGCATATACGTATTTGTATATGGATTGAACTTGATGTGTTATCATATGGATGTTGCATTTGTATGAATGATTGTGCACTCATGTAGAAAGTATGATCAGGAATAATTGCATACATAATGGACTCATGACACTAACATAATTCGCATTTAAGGAGGTCAAATGAATCAGTAGACCGCCTAATTTTGCATTAGATAAGGACATATACACACACTATGCATACAGTCATGAAAGCATTAGAAACTTTTAAGGACAATGGATGCCAGTGTTTGATGGTTTAGTAGATGGACGATTGGATGGTAGGATATACATTCTTCTTGACTGGAAGATTTCAAGGACGAAACCCTTTAAAGGAGGGGAGAATGTAACACTCTGTATTTTCTATATTTATTTAAGTAACGAATTAAAGAATACTTAATTTTTAAAGTGATAAGTAAGGGAAATGGGTTACGCCATTGCGTTCATCCCGAAATTCTGCTTGAGATAGAGTCCGAGTTCGCGTGAATTGGACTCCGTATGAAGAAGTTATGGAGTCCAGAAGATTTCATGTTAAATCAGAAATTAAATATAAATATATAAATAATAATTAAACCATGTTCAAAATTCGAAATTCAAGCAGAATAGGCTGAGCGGGAAAATTACCGCTCAGGAGTCGACGCCCCTAAGGGGAGTCGACATAGATGTCGACCCCCCTATAGGGGTCGACTCCTGCATTCAGATCCAGACAGTGACAAATTTTGACCTGTTGCTGAGTCACTAGGGCATAGGTGGATGTTTCTGGATAATTCTATCTTGTCTGGATGGTCTTGATTTCTCCTAGGTTGATCTGACGGCTTACATTAGTTTAAACTTCTATATAGACAATTGATGCCCTCAACCCTAAATCACACAAAAATTCATTCCAAGAGCCACCATGCTGTCCATGGTCAACCTAGAGTAGCCGCCATTCTTCTCCAACTAGAAAGCAAGTTAGAAGCTACGAATCAAATCAAAAATTAGCGAATCGATAGTCTACTTCAAGGGATAGCTATTCAGTTTCATAATACAGATCCCAGAAAACAAGACTATTCTTTTGTTTGTACGTTTAGTTATCTTTTAGATGCGAACAAATTAAAGTCGTGATTTGCAATAAAATGAAATCTAGAATTGTACCAAGTTGTATGATAATAGTAATGCTGATTCATGTCTATTCGTGTGATAATTCTATCATATATGCCTGTAATACTATTGCGGTTTATTGAACCTATCATGTTAGGTAGAATTTAGTGAACAAACCAATTATATTGTATAGGAATTTGGGAATGAAAACAATCATGTTATATGTAAGTTTAGTGATTATATCTTGTTATATTACATCCAAGTTTTAGGCTAAGTCATGTCATATATGCCTAAATGTTTAGATCCACATGCCTCTATGTTAGATCTATGTTAACTTGATTTAATCCCTATGCAAGTTCACATCTACATGCCTAATTAAGTTGGGTAGTTCTATGAAAACTCCTATTTATATGCTTATGATTCATGTTAAGTAGATCTAAATTTGCAAGTTCATAATTAAATGTATATTGTTCTATACCAAATCAAAATGACACATGTGTAGTTAGATCCATATTTTTATGATGTTGGAATGTTACATGTTCCTCTTTTTCCCCTTTTGTTTAAGAGTTAGGCTAAATTGCGAAGCCTAACATTTTATGTGATTTATGCGAACGTATAACCGTGGTAACGTTGGGAAAATAATAAATTACATATTATTGGCATAGTCTGATGGCATGAATGGTGTAAAATTTATACCTAAAAATTTATGAACATGATTTAGAGGTTAAATGGGGCATGAATTGAATGAAAACAAATTTATGAGTAATATACATATAAATTCAGTAAAAGACGAATATGCCTAACCCAAGGTTAGATTGAGTTACGGTGTAAGGCTGCCGGAACCGCCCGGCACATCCAGTAACCGTAACAATATAGATCTAATGTGAGAGGTTAGCGCATCAAGCCCAAAAGAACCCGAGGTTAGACAGAGTTGCGATGTAAGACTGCCCGGAACCGACCGGCACATCCAGCGACCGCAACAATACCTGTCAAATGTGAGTGGTTGGAGCTTTAATGAATGAATTAAAGATAAGACAGGAATGGTAGGGTTAAGTTAATTAAGGCAACACTTAACCAATACAACATGTTAACTAAACTGACGGGTGGGGTTAGGTTAATTTGAACACTTAACCATTTTAACATGTTGACTAGGAAACCCTAGTAACGGGGACCCATTTCAGCAGTAACCCACATAGATGTATCATGGTACACTGAACTAGGCAGGTTGGGGCACGATTACTGAGCTGATTATAAGCGGTCAAAACAACGGTGGGTGGTGCGTCAGTGTAGGTTCCAACGGAGTACGGGCGTGCACGAAATCCGAAGTCGAAAAAGCAAGCACTGGGCATCAGTAGTTATACACAGTGCATCTTGAATTGTGTTGGGTTTCCACCATAGGATTTGGTGCACCCCATGGTGGGGCCAGCACAGGTATCTACAATCAAGCGGGGGCCGATATGACACAAGTAGTAAACATATACGAGCAGGAGCCGATCGATAAAAGGGGATCACTTTGTTATGAACATGTGAGGCTGGCGGAACAATAGCTAGTAGGTGCAGAGAAATAGAAATGGGTGTGATAGTACATTCAGTTTAAACTGCCTTATTCTGGTTTATGTTATCTTGTTATTCTGGTGTTGTCCTATTTTCAGTTTATTCCAGTCATGATCCTTTTTCTTGTTCACATACTGAAAAATCACTAGACTTAGCAGACTTATGTCTGAACCATTTTTCTTTCGTCTTCTTTTCTTTCGTCCTCCCTCCCCTCCAGGTCCGCAGGCACGGAACAACCCAGTTCAGTTCAGACCTTTTGCAAGCTTGAAGTGAGTAGATGTATTGCTTGGACTCTCCTTTCTTGGGCTATGGCTTTGGATACACTCTTAATGGGGATTATGCTACTTTATTATCGTTTTATGCTTCTTTATGTTTCAATCAAGACATAGATTTTGTTGTAATAATTTGGAAGTTGTTTTAAGACAGTTTGTTGTAATGTTTTGTCAGAACCACGTGCTTATGAAATAAATTTAGTTCTTTTGCTGCTTGTATGTTTGTCTTGTAAATTATCTGTATCTTTTACCTATAACGCTCTACCAAAGTTAAGACATTCCCTTTGTGAGTGACCTTAACCGAGGTGGGGTGTTTCAGTATTGGATTTTGTGATTATACGGATATTGTTGTGTGAATTTGGAAGATATTGATAGCATTTTTCCAATACGATATCCGTTGGTTTTAGAATTTGAAATTGAATATAAGCTGATATAATTTCTATTCCGAACCTTATATTTAATATCTAATTGGATTTTGGGTTTGTCATGAACTGTGTTTAAACGACATTAGTTCTTTAACGCAGTTAAAGTAGGATTAATTTCCAGAAAGTTGAACAATCAATAAGAAATGATTTTAGAGATTGAAACCAATTGGAGTTTAATAAATCTTTAATTAGATTGTGAATGTATAGGTGGTAATTAAATTACCAAAACATGAAATGTGATTGAACCAAATACACTTGGTTGCTGATATCGATTGTGATGAATTGACTTTTTGGATTGTGCTCGACTAGTTTATGAGCAAAATATGCTTTTTCATTTAGCATTGGGTTGGTTAAAAATATCTATGTGCTAAAACCTTGTGAAACACTTCACGATTTGACTATAAGGTGTTTGGCTATGTTGTTTATTTCAAAATTTAATAAATGATTTTGAAATGAGATTTTTTAAGTAAAAAGAATAGTATTCCCGATTTTCGACAGGGAATGTTTTATAAAATGTTTTATAAAACAGAAAGGATTTCGAGGGCTAAACCCAATGATTTCGAAATGATTTGCAAATGTATTATAGTTTTACATTGTGGTTCATCGCGTATCCGATTAGTTTCTACTGATAACATATCTGTTTGGTGGCGGAGAGTTTATTCTCTTGCTTAACACCCGTCTTTGAGACGTACGAGCTCAAAGGTTATGTGATTAATAGTGACTGATCATAAGTGTGAATTACTGATGTGAAGTACTATAGTTTGAAATTACTTGTGATTATTATGTTGTGAAATGATTTTACCCACTTGAGGATATGAAATGATTTAGTATGTGGCTGAAGATCGGGTGACCCGAGAGCGACTAAAAGTGTGAGGGCGGTGTATGCTTTCCCCCAGCGTGTGGGATGGTGCATCGTCAGTGTAGCCTGCTCCATCGAGGGATATGCACATACACACACACACAAATATATATATATATAAAGTTGGTAAGGCACATACAACCTTGTCTGAGGGAACACGACCGATATTTGGTTGCATACTTGTTTGTATGCATTGTTATGTTTTGGAATTCATATTTTCAAAAGACCTTGGTTTGAGATCCCAAAGTGAAATCTACTTTGATATAAAAGCTAGATATGTATTTCAAATGATTTAAAATCGGAAAATAAAGTCCAAAGAAATAATTTCTGTAAAGTGAATTGGATTTGGAAAATCTAAGTGTGGGGATTAATCTAAATGGGTACATTGGAAAATTGCATGTTGGTTGATGCATTGTAGATCAATATGATTATTATTAGTTGTTGTTTATGCAATGGTATTCATGGGGGTAAACTCGTTCCATGACATGCGGCGTGGTCCCGTGATTTACCTTATTTTAAAGTAAGGATAAATAACTGTTTTGAGTTCTCACGCCAGTCCCATGACCGACTCGGAGTTTATTGTTTCTACCTAAACTCTAGGTGCCCATATTTTCCACACGGACAGTCAGTAGTTTAGTTTTGCAGATTATTTCATTTAGCAGGATTCTGGATCAAAGAGAAAGGCTGTGTCCAGAGTATTGATCATCATCCGCTATGTTATTTTATTTGTTTCCGCTGCATTGCATTACATTTATTGTAAATTAATCTTCCGCTGTATAATTATTTTTCGATGTACTCTGATATATTCTGTACTTTGATGTAACATTATTATGATGTTTTTAAAAGTCTTCTGTTATTTGTTCTGATGTGTTGTATGCCCAAAGTTAGCATATGCGGGATTCGAACGGTCTTGGTCGATTTAGCGATCGGTTAGGTCCGAGCGAAATCTGTATCGTTACAATAAACAATTCCATAGCGACTATTTGAAAATTTGATTTGGACATAACTTAAAATCTATAAGATGAAATCTCTATTTTTCACTTCCATTAGAAAAATACAGTTTAATAGATTCCAACATTTCTTGTTTCATAGAAATCCAACTTATAACGAATCGTGTATACTCAGTTGAAGTTCAAATCATAATATTACAAACTGCCGTGACATTTCGAGCTCGACTATAATTGATATTATAATTAATACGTTCAACTGTTGTTTTAAATAACATATCCGTTATTCAATTTTAACTGCATTAAATTATCTGATTTACATAATATTGCAATTTAACCATTTACGACTATTTCAGAAATAAGTATATTATTATCCCATTATTTATATTCATTAAATAAGTCAAAATATTTATTTCAAACCATTTAAATAATCAAACATGTATATTAGAATAATTAAATTAATTAATTATCAAATTGCTAAAATTCTGGGATGTTACATTCCTTCCCCCTTAAAAGAATTTCGTCTCCGAAATCTCTAAGGTAGGAAAAATTACTGCAAACCCTATTAACTAGGTTAAAAATATTTTGTTTTATTTCTTAATTTCTATTTCAATAGAGCTAATCAATTTCAAATAAAAATATTGATTCATTTTTATTGATGAAAATTTTCAAAAATTTCTAACAACTTAAATTCCAGGAATTTTTTGCTAGCGTCTCCTTTGCACGGCTCAATTGGTATAACTACAACTCACCTCTCTAGGCCTTCTCCAGTCCAAAAGAAAATCAAATAGCTAAGTGGCTTTCCAAATAGGCCCATAAAAATCTCATACTCAATTAAAATATAAATTGTACCTTTTTGTTGGGCATTCAACTTTATCTTTTCCATTTTCTATCAATTCAGCTTATACAAATGCCATACCAATCTATCTCCCTTGATTTATCCTCAATCCAATCATTTACTTATACCCCTGTCAAATTCCATTTCAAACTCGAGTTCTAATTTAAATTCCAAATTCTTACTCAATAATCAAATTCCATTCCAGATTATCTGTAATCCAATCCACCTTTATTTAACTTAGTTTAAGTTAAATTCTAATTTATTCGTTCACCCTTTCCAGTTCAATCTTTTTAACTTAATCAGTTAAATATAGATTTAATAATTCAAATTCCTGTTTTTTTTTCAAATTAGTTTGAAATCGTATATATTTATATATATATAATAACAATTCAAAACATTTGAATTTTTGGATAACGTGTTTCCTCAAAACAATTCAAAAATAAAATCTTTTGTAGTAATCTATCACTTAGAACTCAAAAATGAATACTGATGATGCTGTAGTCATTATAAGAATTTTTCCCGTGATCGAAATGAGTTTAATACTATATCACTTCAAACTTATTTTTAAACATTTCTATTTACAACTCACTTCAAAATATTCTTTCCAAAACTTGGAGAATAATTATAAATTCACCCAGGATCTTAATATTTCCATATATATTATCCAAAAACCATTTACAAACACTTTTCCAATTTCAAGAGTTTTAATCTCAATTCTGGTTTTAATCCGGGTTCAATTCATCTGAATTTATATATCACTATTTTATGAATTTTAATTGGTTATTTATAACCATATCAACTATAATCTTATTCGATTATAATAACAACCAACACATCCCATGTATATAATAATTCCAATATATATACTTCTTCTATATCAAAGTATAATTTGGGTAAAATTACTTCATTTACCCTCTTTTCAAAACATACTGCGTCGGTTCATCATAATCGAGTGTTTACAAACTCTTATCAATACAGTGGATCAAACTAATCGACCAGAATTCATAAGCTACTTAACCAATAAATCTCCACAACATAAAACCATTTTTATAAAATATACAAATACGTTCACTTGTATATATACATTCAAACTCAATCTAGGGTATTACTAACCCCATCTCTACTGAGTTACGCCATACAGCTAAAGTAATCATTTAACCTTCAACTTTGATACCACTGTAACGACCTAAGGATTTTCGACCTTAAAAATCAACATAAAACACAATGTTAATAAATATCCACAACATAAAACCATTTTTATAAAATCTACAAATACGTTCACTTGTATATATACACTCAAAATCAATCTAGGGTATTACTAACCCCATCTCTACTGAGTTATGCCATACAACTAAAGTAATCATTTATCCTTCAACTTTGATACCACTGTAACGACCCAAGGATTTTCGACCCTAAAAATCAACATAAAACACAATGTTGACTATTCAAGTATCGAGTACTAGTTCATTAATAGAAAGAAGTTAGAGGGTAAGAAATAAAAAGAAAGAAGATTAGACTAGAAGAAGAAGAAGAAGAAGATCACTACAGGACAGAATCAGAGTAACACGAATCTCACAGTGGAACAAATAAAATATAGTATATAACATAACTTTGGAAATACAGACTTTGTAATTGTATATACATACCATTATCACATAACATCACAGCGGAAATAAACTCTATATTTATCTAGTGTTGAAGCTTCCTGCTCCAAGCACCTCCAAGTATATCTAAAATATTCCGACTACTTGACTGCTCGTACAAATTTAGGCACCCAAGAGTTTAGGTAAAATAAAACAAAATAAACTTTGGGTCAGTCATGGGACTGGTGTGAGTAATCTTCAATCATTCGATTTAACTTTTCAAAATCTTTTTCAAAAGAAAGGATAATCATAAGATCAATCCACACATAAAGACAGATGGTTTTTACCTTATGATAACCCAAAATATTTTCAAAATCAATACCTTAAAGATACTATAATAGTGTCTAATCACAAGTAAATAACAATCTAGTAGAACACTTGCATCTCACGCTCCACATATATAACATACAATCAAAACCACGGGATCTTAACGAGGATTGGATTCCGACTATGACAAGTTATGGAACCACCTTTCGATCAGTGTACTGTAGAGGGGAAACACTGGAGTTCAACAAGAACATCTTACAACTCGACCTATATATGACCGGCCATTCATTTCGCTTGAATGCTCCAAATATATTGTCACCTTACGGTTAGTATACCAACATAACCGTTCCGGGGAGATACAAAAGAGAAAGAAGCAACAAATATGAATATTCTCTAGATGGTGCCAATATACCCTAATTGGGCACTGTAGTTTTGAAGCAGGAGTTTGCACACGTAAACCTTGATGCTAGAGTTTGCTGGTTTTGAACTCTCACTAATCCCCGAGAAAGATGGTTGAGGAACTGCTAAACAATCTCAAAGAGGAGAAAGATCTTCCTCTAACCTTTCAAAGTCCTAATGTAACACCCCGAATTTTTTGTAAACATAAAAGTAACAAAATGAAGTATAATTAATTTTAAATGTGAGAATTAAGGAAAACGATTTACGCCATTACGTTCGTCTCTGAATTATGCTTGAAATAGAGTCCGAGTTTGCATAAATTGGACTCCGTATGAAGAAGTTATGGCCTTCAGAAGTTTTTGAAAATATAAAACAGCTCGAAAATAAATTCCAAATTCGAAATTCAAAAATCTGAACCCAGAAGCTGGCTAGGCGGGAAATTTCCCGCCCAGGACCCAGGTTGACCTGGGGGTCGATCTGGGTAGGCAGGTCGACCATAGGGTCGACCTGGGGGTCGACCTTAGTGTCGACCTCCCCCCTACATGTCGACCCTGTTTTGCCCAGATCCGATTTTGTTCGGTGTGTGACGTGGTTTTGGCTGTTCTGATGGTATGGATTGGTTCTAGGTTAATATCTAAGGCCCTGGACACTTCTATTCTCCTATAAATACGTCCTTAAGCCAAAACCTAAATCACCTACACTATTCTCTAGCCTTCATAGCTCTCTCCCTCTTAGAAAATAAAATAATGGCATCGCTACTCTGCTGAAACCTAGGATAAAACTAGTGCATCTTCTTCCAAACTAAATAGGATTAAAAAAACAACTAGTCTACATCAAAAGAGCGCTATTCAGTGTCAGAACACAGATTCCAGAATACAAGAATCATTCCCTTTTTGTGAGTATAGTTATTTTCAAATATAAAATTAATAATTATCTTGACATTTTTGTGAATTTGGATCTGAGGTTTTGCACACTTTTCTATGGGTCTATCTTGTTAATATTATTGTGACTGTTCTGCATCTATTCCCTCTTTCCTTCCTTTTTGTTTACAGCCAGGCTACCATGAGCCTGCGCCAAATCTCATAAGAGATTAATGCACGAACGCTAAATTTTGGGACAAATAATGGATAATGCGTAATTGGACATGACTGACCTTTGGCTGATTTGAGAAATGGACATATGTTGTAAATTAAATCTGGATCTGTGTAATTTGGAAGAAGAGAAATCGTTGTATGATAACGTGTGACTTTGAACTTAGGGACCTAACGCATATAAAAAAAATAAGATCTGAGATGTTATGTAACGACCCGGAAAATCTGAACCAGTTTAAAAAATTTAAATTGGCTAAAATAATGGATTTTAAATATTTAAAATAAATATTTTAAATAATAGCGATGAAAAGTGAGTTTGAATCGACATTTGAAAACAAATATAAATAATTCTAATTATAAACAAGGCCTGAAATGGCGCTGCAGTTTCAAAAATTGAATTCGAACTTTGTCGGACTGTACCGGGTGCAAAACAAAACGGATTTGAGCGAAACCAAAAATATTTAAATCTGTTAGTGAATACCTTTCTAACGAATCTGAAAAATCGAATTTTCATAGCGGAATGCAAAAGTTATGGCCAAATGAATTTTCAGAAAGGTCGCTATGGAATTTATATAGCCCGTGAAATTGGCCATTTTGCATACGACCTCGGAATTCGACGAAACCACTTTTGTTGGATCCGACATGTGAAGTTATTGCTAGGTTTCAGATTTCATAGTTTTTGAAGCTAGTCGCGTGGCAACGGAAAATGTGTTTTGGTCAATTACAATTAAATTGGATCGACCAGAAATGGGCCTTTTTGCAAACGGTCTCAGAATTCGACGAAACTAGTTTTGTTGGGACCATATCGTCAAAACATAGCCAGATTTATTTTTCTGGAATTTTTCGAATCAGTTTGTGGCCCAGGCAAATTGAAATGTACGTTCAAATCGAATATTGAATGTTATATATTTTAAATTGAATGGAAACTGACTAAAACAGTCGAATGGGCCTACGAAACATATCCCATTGTGTTCGGAATAGGGGCAAAACACTAGGGACGACAGTCGTTGGGTTTAGATTGGTGGTCGTGTCAGAAAACCCCTTTAAAACCCACCGGCCAATCATAATTTTTATAAAAAAATCTAATTTTCTCTCTCCCCGATCGAAGGCGGAAGAGGCTTCAAACCTTCCAGCTCCGATTCCGACCAAACCAGGAGGAATTAGCTTGTGCCACAGTTGATCTTTTTGAAAATCTTCCCAAGATCTTCAAATCCATATAGGGTTTGAATTTTATCGTTCTGAATTGGAGGAGCATTCGAGTTCGAAAGTTTCGAACTTCACCTCGCCGCCGCCACCGCTACAGTGCATCGAACGCCGCCGCACCACCAGCGCCTGGCGCGCCTCTCGCCCCTCTTCAACGCTGCACCTCCCGATCGTCGTAATACTACACGGATCTCGCGAAAAATCAAAACCTAGTTTTGTACATTTCAGCTGAGTTACGGCTGTTATATATTAAACTGTTTTAATAGCACTTCTAAGCGCTACGGTTTTTGATTTCACTGTAAAAATCATATCTTTTTCGTTTCTTGATGAAATTCAGTGAAACAAGAGACAGGGGACTCATGTGGACGTCTTCTACCTTCTAGAAGAGACCGCATATTTTTCTGAGCCTTATGCTATTTTTGGTGGAGTGGAACCCAATGTGAGATTTCTAATTTATAAACAATATGGAAAACGATGATGTATAAATTATATGATCGATGTATGAGTTATATAAGCGTTGTACACCTCATGTATAAACGTTGTATAAGTTGTACGTTCGATGTATAAGTTATATATGCATTGTAAAAATTATATATGTGTTGAAATAGAAGTGAATTGCTATATATAAATATATATATACGCCCCTCGTCCACAAACCATGGACGATATTTATTGGTTAAGATTGGTGTGAAAATTGATTGATAGCGAATGGTTGATTGAAATTGTTTGTGGTTGATATTGATTGATTGTGGTTGAAAAATACCCGTTTGTGGTTGAGAAATATTTGGTTGAAACCACATAGGATTAGTTTGTGGAAATGAAATAAATATACATGCCGCCTACGTGCGAACTAGATGCATGATTTCCCATTGTCAAAAACCGCGAGGTTTTAAGGTAGAGCGAGGAGCCGTACTAGGGACGGTCCCGGTTTTAACTACCCTACCGTTATGCTACCGAAATTTTGAATAATATTCATGTGTTTGAATTATTTTCATGTGTTGAGTCGATATTCATTCGTGGGATTGAAATTCATGTGTTGAATGGTGTTCGTGTTTTGAATCTAAAAATCACCTTTTTATCATCTATATGAACTATAAAATAGCCGAGTTTTGAAATAAATTGTTTTATAATAAAAATCCCATTTTTATCACCAATATGAACTATATAAAATAATCTGGTTTTGAAATAAATTGTTTTACATTAAAAATCACATTTTTATTATATAATTGAATTGTTAAAAATAGTGAAGTGTTGAAATAGAAGAAAGTTAGATAGAAATATCATTTTTATCAAATGTATGAAAAGAATATAGTTTTAAAATCGAAGAATCGATATATATATTTAAATAGAATTGAAATATATCGAATAACGACGCTGCAGTTCGTATTTTGAAATCGTGATTTCAAACGATTAGCACGGGAGATCCGACCATCGGATTTTCCTGAAATCGCAACCGTTGGGTTCGCTTTGGAAATATCTTTCCAACGGCACCAACTTTGTAAAAATCCAACGGTTGGATTGTCTGGAATGTTTAATTCAAATCTAAAGAAAAACAGCGCCAGAATCGATTAAATTTTTTTTATATATATATATAAATATAATTATATTTAATCGAATAACGACGCTGCAGTTCGTATTTTGAAAACGAAACTTCAAACGATTATACCGGGAGATCCGACCGTCAGATTTTCCTGAAACTGGAACCGTTGGATTCGTTTTGAAAAGATCTTTCTAATGATATAATTTTTTTGAAGATCCAACGGTTAGATTTTCAGATATGTGTAAATCAAATCTGAAGAAAAACAGCGCCACAGTCGCGTTATGGCCCGAAGCGTCGTTTTGAATAAATTGGCTATTTTAAAATAAATAAAAATAGCGATAAATCATTATAAAATATTATAAACGATATGGATGTGAAATATAGAAAATAACTAAAGGTTGGCTAAGTCGAATGGTCTCTCGGGTATTGATCTGATGTTGGTTTCGGCCTTCGGGGTTAATATTTGGGAAATCGTTCCCTTACTAATTGACGGTTAGTGACTAATGAATTGAAATGATGCATGTGTATGTTAGGGTTGCACTTGTTTATTACATACGCGAGTTGCTCAAAAAGACAGGGTTGATCCCATTCTGAATAACTGAATCGACGATAAGAAATCGAAGATGAAGACGGTGGTCGAAGACCGGAGATCTTCACCTCGTTTGGATGGTAACTGAGGTCCTGATTGGGAGGCATCCCGAAATATGGATAATGAGTGGTGATCGTCCAGACGTACATGGTGATCGATGGGTTTGCGAGGTATATAGTGCCTTCGGTTTCGTTCAGACCCAGAACGGACTTGTAAATGGACTGCATGTCTGACATTGAATTTTATTCTGCGTTGATTGATCTCTGTTAAATATACATCTGTTTGGCAGCCGAGAATTTATTCTTTTGCTTAACGTCCTTCTCTAAAACGCACGAGCTCAGAGGTTGTATATCGATGGACATCAGTCGCATGGCATGAATTGCTAGTGTGGCATGCCTAAGTCGCAAATGATCAGGGCTTCTGTTGAAAAGCAAAGTCTTGTGGTGATGATCAAAGCACCGCCTGTGTGGCAAAGCTTTGTGTATAACGTGAATTCGCGAACCTCACACCCGGTATGAACCAGAAACGGGAGGAAGGACCTCAGGGAGGGAATGCGTTTCCTTCTAGCTAGAAGTGGCGTCAGTGGTTTTACACGCCCTGACGAGTTTGACTTATGTGATTGTTGCTGTTGCGAGGCGCCTCGGTTTGATCGGACGATCCGGGTCCGATGGAGTCATTCGTTGGCTCACCTACGCCCCATAGGGTGGGGAAACGCATTGTTCAGGCATTTTAATCCACATCGGTGGACCGGCCCTGACGATCCAAAGGCTTGACTGAGTACTTGCCTGTGGCTCGGGCTGGAGAGTCACAAATTCGGTAAGGACTGTCTTTTGCCTTGGTTCATGACGGAAATCAAATTTCCAAATTCGTGACTGTGTGGTTTTGATTGTATACCTATATATGGCGACATAGTGGTATGGGGCATTAATGCTGCCTATGATTGATAGTTATGATTTGAAATTGTTTTCAAAACATATAAACACTAGCAATAATATCAATTGACTTTGTTTTATTTGTATCAAGCATATTTTGGCCGTTATAAGGTAAAAACCCTATCCTTCGGTTTGCGTTGCATTGTGTGATGGGAACTGAGTCTTATAATGGCTTCATTTTTATAAAATGCATTGCGATGTTTAAAAGAATGATTTGTTTTAAAGCACTGGCAATCCAATGGAGTAAACCCGTTCCACGAAAGTGGCGTGGTCCTGTGATTGGCCATATTTTAAATGTGTTAAGTAGATTTCTCATACCAGTCCCATGACTGACTCGTAGTTTGTTTCACTTTCAAACTCAGGTGCCCCTTTTCTACATGGGCAGCCTTGTATTTAGGTTTAGCAGGCTTTATCCGGATAGCTGGAGCTGAAGATGGATTCTATCATTTATCTCTTTTTATGCTGTTCAGCTCCTATTGTACATATTTTGTTTGTTTCCGCTGTAAACATTTATGTATAGCTGAACTGTATTTGTACTAAGTATGATCCTGTATACTGTGTAACTCTGATGATTACTTTTATCCAGTATATTCTATTGTTCATTATCTGGTATATTTATTTAATTCTGTTCTGCTATTTTTCTGTTACTGTGTTATATTCCAAAGATTACCCTTGTCTCCGTCTGTACGGGAAATGGGGTCGTCACATCGTGGTATCAGAGCTTTGGTTAAGCTTAGTTCTGGAATATAACATATTAACGAACTCGTCAGAAATAGAACCAGCAGTGTTCTAGGACGAGTAACTCTATACAGATAGGATCAGTAATATCCTAGTATGAGTAAAGCAGAATGAAATTACACCTCGATAGACACATTTAAATTTGAAGTATGTGTTTTTATATTTTAAATTTTCTTTTCTGTGATCTGACACTTGATCTGCTGTTTGCAGAAGTACTAGAAAAATGAGTGTCAGAAACAAAAGAAATGCAGAACCAGATCTAGAGGCTCTATTTAAGAGATATCGAAATCTGGGTGGAGCACAATTTTCGGGCAATGAATCTATTATTCAAACTCAAGCTTGGGTGAGCTCTGCAAAAAGAATATTTGAGCGTTTCCAGCTGAGAGACGACCATAAAAGATTAGTAGCATCTTGGGTGCTCAATGGAGAAGCTTTAATCTGGTGGGAAACAATCATCAAAGATAATCCAGTAGGTGATATCACCTGGGATAGATTCAAAGAGATTTTCCTGGGAAGATTTACTCCTCCTGAAGTGACTGAGCGATTATGTGATGAATTTTCCTATCTGATACAAGGTGATATGACCATCCCATAATATCATAAGAAATTCAACGAAATTGCTCACTTTGCTCCTCATCTGATGCAAGATCCAAAGAGGAGGAATTTGAGATTTATTCATGGCCTGCAAAGGAGATATCAGAATAGTGTAATGAGGAGTGTGAAGCTCCCTTTTGCTGAAATGATTTATATGGCTTATCAATATGAAGATCTCCATAAGAAAGGAATGTTGCGCGACGAAGAAGAAGTCTGTTCTAGTGACAAAGAAGAGTCGGAAACTGATATTCCTGAAGCCAGTACGAGGTCTGAGGTCAATAAGAAGCCCAGTGCCAAGAGGAAAAGGGCCAGAGCTGAGAAAGAACCCGTAACGATCGCCGTATGCAATAACTGCAATAGGCGAGGACATCTCTCGATAAGTTGCAGATCTTTAAAGAAACAGATAAAGAGTGGATCTAACCGCACTAAGAAACAAAAGAACCCACATGGGTAAAGGAGATGCCATAAGTGCCGCCAAGCAGGTCATAATGCACGGGAGTGCCAACTCTCAAAGAAATCTGAAGCAGTACATGTAAATTAAGTTGCAGAAGTGCCTGCATCTTCGTCTGCTCAGGAAAGGCCGGATGTTTTAGAAGGCACGCTCACTGTTAAAGACATTCCAGTTAAAGTACTATTTGACACAGGCGCGTCACGAAGCTTCATTGCCAAGAATGCAGCTAAGAAGCTGGATTTGAATTTGAAGAAGCTCAAGGAACCAATGACTGTCCAGAACCCGGTTGGGGGTTCCATTGATCTCAGTTGGGTTTGTGGAGTGCCGGTTTCTTTCTCTCGTTATCGGTTTCCTACCATCGCAGTAGTCATGAATTTTATAGAGTTTGATCTTATCTTGGGATTAGACTGGTTGACCAAGTATGAAGCTGAGGTTAAATGCGCCGACAGATTCGTTAAGGCGAAGATTAAATCAGGTGATTATATAACCATCCCCTGTGAAGGTCAGAATGATAATAGAAGGGACTTCTGGGCAGCTTTGAATGTTTCTCTAGCTCAAATAGAAAATATCCCTGAGGTCACAAAGAATATTCCTGACCTCATCAAAGATATTCCTGTCGTCAAGAACTATGCGGATGTGTTCGAAGAAGTTGTTCGCTTACCTCCGCAGAGAGAAATTGATTTCAAGATTGCTTTGATTCCGAATGCAAGGCCGTTAGTTCATGCTATTCGAAGAATGTCCTTGAAAGAGAAAGAGGAATTAGACAATCAAACACAACAGCTAGTATGGAAGGGTCTGATCAGGCCTAGTTTCTCTGATTGGGGTGCAGCAGTGGTGTTTGTCCCGAAATCTGACGGTACTCTACGACTATGTGTGGATTATCGTGATTTGAACAAGCAGAAGATAAAGAACAAATATCCATTTCCGCGGATCGATGATTTATTAGATCGTCTGAATGGAGCACAAGTATTCTCAAGGATGGACCTAGCTACAGGCTTCCATCAACTTCGAATTGCCGAAGAGTGTGTTCCAATGACAGCATTCAGAGGTCCCGACTTATTCTACGAGTGGTTAGTAATGTCGTTCGGCTTATGTAACGCTCCAGCTTACTTCGTTGATCTGATGAATAGAGTGTTCAGAGGGGTTTTGAATAAATTTGTTCTGGTTTTCATTGACGATATTCTAATCTTCTCTAAATCAAAGGCCGAATATGAAAAGCATTTGGAACAGGTTCTGGAAATCCTCAGAAGGAATGTATTAAAAGCCAAACTATCCAAATGTATATTCTGGTAGGATGAAGTGAAATTTCTAGGCCACGTCGTATCGAAAGAAGGAATTGCTGTGGATCCAAGTAAAATCACAGCTATTCAAAACTGGAAATAGCCCAATACCCCTATAGAAGTCTGCAGTTTTCTCGGATTGGCTAGTTATTACCGGAAGTTCGTTAAAAACTTTTCGAAGATATCTGGTCACTTAACGAAGCTTACAAAGATGCACTCTAAATTCAAATGGAATCCAGAGAGTGAAGAGGCTTTTGAAGAGCTAAAGTTAAGATTAACAACTGCTCCAGTGTTAACCATCATCGATGGCAATCAGGATTTGAAATTCAGGACAGATGCTTCTAGAGAAGGCCTTGGTGCAGTGTTAATGCAAAGGGACAAGTGATTGCTTATGCTAGCCGTCAGCTGAAGCCGCATGAGAAAAACTACGTAATTCATGATCTGGAGTTATTGGCTACAGTATTCGCCTTGAAAATCTGGAGACACTGTCTTCTGGGTGAGAGATTTGAACTGTTTACAGATCACCAGTCGTTAAAGTATCTGTTCACCCAGAAAAACCTGAATCTGAGGCAGCAACGTTGGCTAGAGTTCCATGCAGCATATGATTTTGAGATTATATACACTCCAGGGAAAGCCAATGTCATGGCCGATGCGTTAAGCCGAAAGAATGAAATGATCGCCAGCTTTGTTATTACGACTTCCCTAATTGACAAAATATCTCTTCTTCAGAAGGATGATAACTTTATAAAGGATATGATCAAAAGGATTCAGAAAGGCGAACCCTCGTGTTTTCAAATAGTTAACGATGGAATCCTGAGATTGAAAGGAAGGATTTGTGTTCCTGGCATCCCCGAGCTAAAAAGGGAAGTGTTAGACGAGTGTCACAAGTCCAAGCTGAGTATCCATCCTGGTGTGGCCAAAATGTACAACGATCTCAAGCGAACATTCTAGTGGAAGGCTATGAAAAGAGACGTTTCAATATATGTTAGCTGATGCCTTACTTGCCAGGTAGTCAAAAGCGACCAACAGAAATTGGCTGGATTATTACAACCGCTGGAAGTTCCTGGTTGGAAGTGAGAACATATTTCGATGGATTTCATTGATGGTTTGCCCAGAACCAGAAAAGGGAATGACAGTATTTGGGTGATCGTAGATCGCTTCACGAAGACCGCCCATTTCATACCTGTCAGGTCAAACAGAACTGCTCAGAGTCTGGCGTAGATATATTTCAAGGAAATTGTTAGACTACATGGAGTGCCGCTCAGTATAGTCAGTGATAGAGATACAATATTTACTAGTAAATTCTGGGAGGCATTTCAAGTAGAGCTGGGAACGAAGCTGAACTTGAGCACCGCTTATCATCCTCAGACAGGTGGTCAAACTGAGAGGGTGAACCGTATACTAAAAGATCTATTGCGGGCTTGTGTTCTAGATTTCGGTGGATCATGGGAAGACCATATGCATTTGGCTGAATTCTCATATAACAACAGCTACCAGGCGAGTCTGACAATGTCACCATTCGAAGCATTATATGGTAGACCGTGCCGATCTCCTACTTGTTGGGTCGAACCAGGTAATAGACTTGTGTTAGGACCTGATATGATCCGAGAAGCTGCCGACAAAGTCGATTTTATTAAGAAGCGATTACTCACCGCTCAAAGCCGACAAAAGAGCTATGCCTATAGGAGAAGAAGAGATTTATCCTTTGCTGTTGGTGACTATGTATATTTGAAAGTATCGCCGATGAGATGAGTTATCCGGTTCGGTAAAACTAGAAAGTTGGCGCCCAAATTCATTGGTCCGTTTCCTATTCTGGAACGGATCGGAACTCTCGCTTATAGGGTTAAATTGCCTGATTGGTTGCCTGGATTTCATGATGTATTTCACATATCTCAACTTCGAAAGCACGATCATGATCCAGACTTGATCGTGGAAGAAGCAGCTCAACAGGATATTGAAATTACTCCAGAACTAGCTGTGAGAAGAGATCCTCTCAAGATTATCGGCAAGGAAACCAAAGAACTGAGGAACAAGAAAGTTCACTTGGTCAAAGTGCAATGGAGTGGAGATCCACGAGATTGTACTTGGGAAACTGAGGAGAGCATTCAGAAAGCCTATCCTAGATGCCGAGTAGATATCTCAGATTGACTCAGGTGTAAGGTACATTTACCGTACTTTGCATTACCAATTAGTTCTCTACTCTGTTGTTATTTTCTTTTCATGAATGTGCACTTTTAATTCTATAGTCTGAATGATTTTAAAAGAGTATAGGAATTGATTAGTATGATTTAAAAAAAAAGTTAAAAAGAATTTGATTGTTGTTTGTGTTGTGTGATAGTAAATTAGATTAATTTAATTAATAAGAGAATGAATGGCATAATTTATTCGATTATATCGCACATTTAACTGATTAGAAAATAGATAGAAATATATACTTGTGCATTATATATGTTTGAACAGGTAAATGGATTAGCTGTTGAGTAAAGATTTTATTTGCGTGCCCGACAAATAGGTAAACCTTAATGAGTTGGATGCGAAATATTATTATATCAACTCCTGTGAATGCCATTGGATGCGGAGTGCTGGTTGTTCTGTGTGAAATAATAAATATCGCCATAGGATAGTAACAATTAATTTTGGACTACATTACATGGCATACTTCAGAAGATAGGCATACTTCTTCATATACCACATAAGCAGTTGGAGCTTGTGTGACGAGGTGGAAGATTTACCATACGAGCGAGAGGCTTGTATGGCGATGACTATATTTTACAGGTTGAACTGATGACTGATATGGACCATTTAAATTGTAACGATTAAATTGCCAGATTAATAAAAACCCACACGGGTCTGGAGTTGACCATAATCACGTCTCTCTAGTTATTAGATATGGCACATGGACTATTTATTTCCCACACAGGACGAGGTGACGAGGATTTATCCTCTGGAGCATTTAAAACACACACTCCCTCTGGCTTTGACAGGGTGACGAGAATTTATTCTCTAGAGTTATTATCAATACATGCTCTGTAACACCCCGAAAATTCTATAACTGTGAAATTCATGAATTAAAGTATAATCAAATTCAAATCAAAGAACTAAGGGAAACGGGATACGCCATTGCGTTCGTCTCGGAAAAATACGCGAAATAGAGTCCGAGTTTTCAAAAAACGGAGTCCGTATGAAGAAGATATGGCCTTCGGAAGTTTTGAATTAAATTTAAAATTCAAACAGAATAAAATAATAATTTGAAATGGGGCCCAATGGGCCAGGCGGATAAAACACCCGCCTAGCCACCCAGGTCGACTGGGCTGTCGACCTGGGCTACCCATGTCGACAGGGCTGTCGACAGCCCTGTCGACAGGGGTATCGACCTGGTCGAGCCCAGTCAACCTGGCTGGCCAGGTCGGTGTGTGGTCGAATTTCTGTGGTCTGCTTTGTCATTAGGGCTAGGTGGCGGGTTTTTATTGGTCTCTCTTCCTAATGAATGGCTACGATCTAACCTAGCAACATCAAGGGTCCTAATCAATTCCTAACCTCTATATAAACAACCCTAGACTAAACCCTAATCTATTCATTCAAAATAAGATTATAGCCGCCATGTTGCTGAGGAACGACAAAGAGTAGCCGTCAACTAAAGAGAGGATTAGGGAGAAAGTTCTAAGGCCTAAAGCAATTCAAGCAACCTAAAGCTAATCAATTCAATCCCTAAACTAGAGAATTCATCAAACCATTGTAAGTAGAGTATTACTTTGGTATTAATAAACAACTGTGTTGATGTGTATGCTTGAATTGTGGCAATGGAAGTAATTCATATTTGTGCAAAATTATGTTATTCATTATAAAGAACTACATGCGGTAGTTCTATGCAAGTATGCGTTTGGAATATTGCGCAAATTGTGTAATCTATATTGAAGCTACATGTATGTAGCTAATCAAAATTCATGCAAGTTTGGGGCTTTGTTATTATGCCATTATGATGTATATTTTTGTGCATAAATCGTTTTGCAAGTAATTGAAACAAGTTTGGTTATTATAGTTCATATGAAACTATGTGGAATTTTGACACCATAATCCATGTATTAAGTCATGCTTTTGCAAACTTATGAATATGGCTAGGAATGATATTTGGCATAATTGAAATCCGTTATTAAGTCTATCTTGTTTCAAAGGATTATATGATGACATGGCTAGGTTGGACTCAAAAATCCCTTTTTTTTGCAAGTTTGAAGCAAACACCATGTTTAGGAATATTTATGCATAAGTATGTTTATACCATCGTTATGTGATTAGGCTTAAATCATGATTAAGTGGAATTATGCTATGTTCATGTTAGAAGTATTTATGCCATGCTTATGTTTGACCATGTGCCATGCCTATGCTAGAAGTATTTTATGCCAAGCTTATGTTTGACAATATGCCATGTTTATGCTAGAAGTATTTAGGCCATGCTTATGTTTGACATTATGCCTAAATAAGGATATAGGTTCATGTTGTAGTTAAACCTATGCAAGTTTACATGCCTTGATTTATGTCACCTATGTTTTATGACCAAAATACATGTCACCACTATGCAAGTACACCAATTTCTATTATGTATTTTCCAACGTCATATGCAAGTTCATGCGCTCACTTTCCCCTCTTTGTGTATACGCCATAAGCCTCCCCTTTTCGCATGGCTAAATTGGGCTTTAAAAGGCTAAGCCCAATATATATAAACGGACGTGTAAAACGGGGGAAAATAACGTTGGGTTAAAATTAATTAATGAATGAAAATATAAAATAGAAGGGCCCAAATTCAAGTATGGGTTGGGCCCATGATTGGTGTAACCTTTACACCATGAACTTAATAATGGGCCGCAAATATTTACATATAAATAAAGAAGAATGACAAGATATGTAAATGTAGAAAATACGATGTGTTTAGCCCGAGGTTGGATTGAGTTGTGATGTAAACCTGCCCGGAACCGCCCGGCTGTCCAGTAGTCACAACAATACCTATCCAATGTGGGAGGTTAAACATGGAGCCCAGCAAGGACCCGAGGTTAGACTGAGTTGTGGCGTAAGACTGCCCGGAACCAACCGGCAACAGACAGCCACAACAATACCTGTCTAATGTGAGAGATCTGGGCCTTAATAAGACAATTAAGGCTGAGCCAGGATTGTTAGGATTAAGTGAACTAAAGACTTAATCAAAATGGAACATGCTAAACTAAACAGACTGGTGGGGTTAGGTTAGGAAACACTTAACCAACTTAGCATGTTGGCTAGAGATAGAAAACCTAGTAATGGGGGACCCTTTTCAGCAGTAACCCTAGAAGGTGTATCAGGATACCCTGAAACTAGGCAGGGTGGGGCACGATTACTGGGCTGATTGTAAGAGGTCAAATCGACGGCGGTGGTGTAGCAGTGTAGGTTCTAACGGTGTGCGGGCGTGCACGCACTCCGGCGCAGAAAAATAAAGCACTGGACACCAGTAGCATACCTTTGCACTCTAAGGTTGTGTCGGGTTGCCACTATGGGACTTGATACACCCCATGGTGGGACCAGCATAGGTAACTACAGACATCGGGGGCCGTAAGACACATGTAACTATGCGAGTAGGAGCCGATCATCGTAGAATGGATCACATCACCCTGATTTTGGGGTGCAAATTTGAAACTAGTTTATATGGGTTCAGAGATTAACATGGGGTACGATAGTATATTCGACCCTAGATAACTTAACCAAGTTTATAATGTTGCCCACTTCCTGTTTTACTTATCATACCCAGTTCTTTATTCATAGACAAAGTAGTACTAGACTTACTCAGGCTTTATGTCTGACTCTATTTTCTTTCGTCTTCTTTCTTCCGTTTCCCCCCCCAGGTCCTCAGGGAGGGAACACAGCAGCTTGACCTACCTCAACATCCAGCTTGAAGAAGAGAAATGTATTGCTTGGACTTTCCTGTTTTGAACTATGGCTTTGGACAGTCCACTATGGGGCTTTTGCAGTTTATCTATGTTTTATTTATGCTTCTTTAAAAATAATGTACTCAAGACAGATTATGAAAGTGTTATGTTATGTTTTGAAAGGATGTTGTTGTAACACGTATTTGACTTGATGAAATAAAGTTTGTTGTTCTTCCGCTGTTTACAAATATGTGTTCTTATATCTGTCTTGTATATCTGTGACTTGTACTTATAAACCTCCACCAAAATTAGGGCATTCCCTTTGAGAGTGACCCTAACGGAGGTGGGGTGTTTCACTTGGTATCAGAGCATAGGTTTACCAGATAAGATAAAAAGTTTTGAAAAATTATTTTTCAAAAAGGAAATTTAAAGAAGCATTTTTAAAAAGAAAAATATTATTTTATTTTAAAAAGGCAAAGTCCACTCCCCAAAGCCATAGGTATTATCTCTTATCCTTCGTTTTGAATCTATCCTTTTTGTTTCAGCATGTCCCAAGAACTTAACTTGCCGGAAGGGGTACCCATACCTGGTTGGTTCAGACATTTCTTAGAAGCAAGGGCCACTCAGCCAGGTCCTACCGTTCCTCCTCCTCCAGCTGAAGGGAATCATCCAGCTGCAGCCGCACCTTTTCCTCCACCTCCTCCTCGGGGAAACACATTTGCTAAAATATGTAAAGATTTTAAAGCTATGGGAGGAAGGGATTTCCATGGAACTGAGTCCTTCGTAGCAGCTAGGAATTGGCTAAAAGAAACGGAGGACCTATTCATCATCTTTGAGGTAGAAGATAGACAAAAGGTACAACTAGCGGTGTGGCTATTGAAGGGCGAGGCTTCCTACTGGTGGGAAGTCACTAATGCTGAAAGACCAGTGGATACATGGGAGGACTTTAGGGCAAGGTTTGAGACTAAGTTTCTCTCAGATGCAGAAAGAAGTTTGCAGTTGGAAAAATTCTTATTTCTTAAGCAAGGAGACAAGACTGTCAGAGAGTATGTGAATCAGTTCGATGAGCTGGCTAGGTTTGGGCTTGACCTAGTCAACACCCCGCATAAGAAGGCTCTTCGTTTCGTCAAGGGGTTAAATGAGCCATTACATAGTTTGGCCATGACCCATATACCCATGGGAGCCACGTATGAAAGATTGGTGCAAATGGCATTGCTGAACGAAGAGGACAAGGGCAAGAAGGAGACCAAGGCAGAAAGCTCTCAAGGGAAGAAAGAGGGTTTGCAGCCTAAGAAGACAGACTTTAAGAAGGGCGGAAAAGGCAACAAAGAGAAGAGGAAGTGTAATTTCTGCGGCAAAGTGGGGCACTTAGTAAAGGACTGCCGGAAAAAGAAGGCCAAGGAGAATGGTGGGTGCTTTTCGTGCGGTCAGACAGGCCACAGGGCTAAGGACTGCCCAAGGAAACGAGGACAGGGGCAGGGCACTGGATCCACCCCAGGGGCACAGGTTCATGTGCTAGAAGCGCCACCATTGCAACAGCGAGGTATAAATACTTCTTTAGAAAGTGTAGTTTATCTTTATGATCACCCCGTTCGCACTTTGTTTGATTCTGGCGCATCACACTCCTTTATCTCGTCTGCTTTAGTAGAATCTCTGTAACAACCCGTAAAATGCGAGCCAGTTTGAAAATTTTATTTTGGCAATTTTAGCGGATTTTGAATATTTAAAATGAATTATTTTAAATAATATCGACGAGAAATTTATTTTGAATAGAATTCGAACGTATATATTATATACGTCGTCGTTAGAATATATAATAATTATATATAATTATAAAAGGAATTGAAAATGGCGCGGTAGTTCGAAAATTCGATTTCTAATTTCAAATGAATATACAGAATTCAATATAAGTCAGAATTGAACGAAACAAGAAATATTTGAATCTGTATAACTATATCTTTGTAACGAAGTTAACAAACTGCGATTTCATCTTAGAAATGATAAGATATGTCCAGTTTAAAATTAGAAATAGTCGCTGTGGAATTTATATATATTTTTATATATATAAGGCCCTTAAAAATAGCCGTTTTGCAAACGACCTCGGATTTCGACGAAACCAGTTTTGTTGGGTCCGTGATGTTAAGTTATTGCTAGGTTCCAAATTTCATAATTTTTCGAATCAATATGTGAGCGTGGCAAAGGAAAACGCGTTTGACCAGTTTCAGTTGAATTTAATCGACTGGAAATTGGCCATTTTTCAAACGGTCTCAGAATTCAACGAAACTAGTTTTGTTAGGACCGTATCGTCAATACGAAGCTAGAAAATATTTTTTTGGAATTTTTCTAGTTAGTATGTGACCCCGGTAATTTGAAATGTACGTTCAAATTTGAAAATTAAATGTTTTATACTTTAATTTGAGGAATAACTGACTGTAACAGTCAAAATGGCCTACGATACATATCCCATTGTGTTCGGAATGGGGGTGAAACGCTATGGACGACAGGCGGTGGGCCTCGTTTCGAGGTCATATGTAAAAGTCAACCCTTTTGCCAAATATAATAATTAAATAATAAAAAAAAAAAAAAACTTTTCCCTCCTATACCTCTGCCCCCCCCCCCCCCCGAATTAATTTATACAGAAATATAAAAAAAAAAAAAACCTAACCTAGACATCGCCGACGCCCCCCTCGACGCCGACGAAGACCCCAAAGCAGCCACCCATCGCCGTGCCCTACGCCGGCGCTTCCACCTCCGCTCCACCCTCGCGTCCTCCACCCCTTTTCCCCTCCGATTCGAGATCGCGCCCCCCCCCCTTCAAACCACCGCCGACGCAACCCAAAACCCCCCTTCGCCTGCTCCGCCGCCACCCTGCAACCACATCGCGACGCCCCTGGAGCTTGCCGCCGACGAAGACGAGTCCCCCCCCCCCCCCCCCCGCGCAGGTACGTTATTTTATTTTAATTTCATTTTTATTTTTAATCTATAAATTTCGATTTTTAAACAGGTTATAAAGTAAATAAAAACTGGATTTTTAAAAGAAGAAACTAAAAACTGGATTTTCTTTTTATGATATAAAAACAGAATTGATTTAAAAGAATAATAAAAACTGCATTTTGAAAAAGGATTTAAAAACTGCATTTTTATAAAAGAGAAAAAAAAAACTGATTTTTGTTTAGTTTAAAACTGATTGGTTTAAAGGAAATTCAAAACTGATTTTTTAAAATTATTTTAAACTGATTTTATTTTAAAAAGAAAATGGTTTAAATTTTAAAAAGAAAAGGTTTAAACTTGAAAGGTAAAAGAGTTAAACTTTAAAAAGTAAGAGAAAAGATTTGATCTTTTGAAATAAAAATTCGATTTTTATATATTGAACTTTGAAATAAAAATTCGATTTTTATATATTGAACTTTGAAATAAAAATTCGATTTTTATATATTGAACTTTGAAATAAAAATTCGATTTTTATATATTGAACTTTGAAATAAAAATTCGATTTTTATATATTGAACTTTGAAATAAAAATTCGATTTTTATATATTGAACTTTGAAATAAAAATTCGATTTTTATATATTGAACTTCGAAGTAAAAATTCGATTTTTATATATTGAATAGCAAATTAATGGATGTGATTTTTACATATGTAGAGGAAGCGGACAACGAAGGTGACAAAAAGGCGAAACGACGAGGACTTCTGCAAATGAAGTGCCGTGGAGCTAGGATAGCTATAAGTGAGAATTTCTCACCTTTCAAATTTATTTTCTAGTTATATATATATATATATACTAGGATGCAGACGGTGCTTAGTAGCACCCGACACAATCGTCCACAGACCATGGACTTGTTTGTTTGATTGTTTGGTGATTGATTGCGAATTGGTTTGAATGTGGTTTGTGATGTGAAAAATCGAATCGATAAATTGGTTAGGATTAGACGTGCGCCGTTATAAGGCGTAGGAGTAAGGCTAGGTTAGACCCTTACTCCAAATTTTGTGGTTTGCAAAATGAAATTGATTTGATTGATGAGTGAATGGCGTGGGCCTTCACTAGACCGGGGATAAGGCTAGGCCTCGTCCCGTTTCTAGTATCGTGCCGTTATGCCGCCGAAATTTTCTAAAATATGTTAGAAAAATAAAAATACCATTTTATTTAAAGAATGAACTGAATAGAAATTCATATGTTAAAATAAAATGTTTTATCGTTAAAAATATAATTTTTAACGTGAATGTGAATAAATAAATATTCATTTACAAGCCGGACGGTTTGTTTATGTACACCTATTTGAAGGACATTGATTGGGTCGATAAATTTTGCACATCGCCCAACAGCACAAATAAAATGTGTGTTTGATTGTTTGAAACCCCACACGGGTGTTGGGATGAAATTTGAAGTTCACTCATCCTGATTTATTAATTATGTCGATCGGTTGATTGACAGGCTGTTTTAAGCGTTGAATATCTATATTTGATGCTTATACAGTGTAGTGCACTTTGGTTGATGGTTGATTATTTTTCAATGCTATGATATACATGTGTTGTATGAAAATCCATATAATTAACTTTATATGGTAATTGATTGGGTCTCATTCCAATTTGAAAAATAAAGAATATATATAAAATAAAAGTTCATGTGTTGACAGTACTCATTCATTGAGATTGGTCATGTGTTGAACGAAATATTTTGATAATAACAACTATTTTGAAAAAGAAATATTTGAAATAGAATATTTGAAAATAGAAATTTATGAAGCCGTGTTGATTAGATTGACGCCATTTTGACGTGAACGATATTTATATCGATTTTATCGATTTCGAAATGAATTGAATTGAAAACGATTTCGAAATGAATTGAATTGAAAACGATTTCGAAATGAATTGAATTGAAAACGATTTCGAAATGAATTGAATTGAAAACGATTTCGAAATGAATTGAATTGAAAACGATTTCGAAATGAATTGAATTGAAAACGAATTCGAATTGAATTGAAAGTGAATTGAATTGAATTCAAATTGAATTGAAATTTGAATTGAATAGAAATGAATTTTAAAACGAATTTATAAAGAAGAATTCAATTTTGCTTTGAATTGAAAGGGAAGTTGAAATGGATTTTTTAAAACGAATTCAAAACTATTTATATAATTCGTTTTAAATAGGAATCGACGAAATATATATTATATATATAATATAATGGCCTGAATAGAACGCGCCGCGCCGCGGCAGTTCGCGAATTTCGACCATTTATTTCAAACGGACATTACGGGAGATCCGACCGTCGGATTCTCCTAAAACCGGAACCGTTGGGTTCGTATCGAAAAGAGCTTTCTAACGAATATTAGAAATTCAAAATCTAACGGTTGGATTTGGAGATACGTCCAAATCAAATTCGGAAAAGGTCGCTGTAAGTGCAGTTCGATGGCCATTGATGGAAATCGACTGTACGGGCCTTGATAAAATTATTAAAAATAGTAATAATTTGTGTAAAATCATAAGAAATGATTTGTGAAGATTTGGGATGAAAAACTCCATATTTGAAAAGATAAAAATAGATTTTTATCGAAATGAACTAGTTTTGAACTAGAAATATAATTCTATTTATTTTTAAATAAATAAATTGAATTTGAAAAGGGTTTTGAAAATAACCAAAATTTCCAATGATTGCATTGGAGTGGATTTGAATCGAAATTGTCTTCGGAATATTTCGATGTTGGAATTTGTGATGATACGGATGTTGTTACGGAAATTTGAAAGATATATATTTATATCGTTATTTCCAATACGACATTTGTTAATCGTAGAATTTGATATTGAATATAAGCCGATATATTTTCTATTCAGAGCTTTATATTGAATATCAAATGTGATTTGGGTTTGTCGTGAATGGTGTCTTCACTAACACTGTTCTTGAACCCAGTTGAGAAAGGATTAAATCTTTTTATTTAGATTTAATGAAGTGTACCAATTAAATAATATTTAATTGGAATTGAATTGATATTGATTTTTGGGTTTATCGTGAACAGTGTTTTAAATAACACTTGTTCTTTAACCCGATAATTAATGAATGTGATTTGGGTTTGTCGTGAATGGTGTCTTCACTAACACTGTTCTTGAACCCAGTTGAGAAAAGATTAAATCTTTTGATTTAGATTTAATGAAGTGTACCAATTAAATAATATTTAATTGGAATTGAATGGATATTGATTTTTGGGTTTATCGTGAACAGTGTTTTAAATAACACTTGTTCTTTAACCCGATAATTAATGGGATGTGACTTTGGGTTTATCGTGAACCGTGTTTTAAATGACACTGATTCTTTAACCCAGTCACAGATTAAAACTAAGTGGAGTTTTAATGAATCTTTAATTAGATTGAAAAGATCGAGAATGGAGTATCACCAGTTTTGCTCCAGGCAATAGTTAAATCTTTAATTAGATTTGAATGTGAAATTTAGAAACTAACTGGCGGTTAGCCAAGCAGAATGGTTTTCTGGATATTGATCTAATGTTGGTTTCGGCCTTCGGGGTTAATATTTGGGGAATTATTCTCTTGATTAATTTACGGTTAGTGACTAATGAATTGCAATGAGGCGTATGTTGTGTTTGTGTAACACTTATTTAAAATATACGCGAGTTATTCGGAAAGACCGGGTTTATCCCATTCTGAATAACTGATACGACGATAAGTCGAAGATGAAGACGATGGTCGAAGACCGGAGGTTTTCACGTCGTTTGGGTGATAACTGATGATCTTGATTGGGCTGTACACCCAAGAAGATGGAAACAGTTAGTGATCGTCCAGACGTACTTGGAGATCGATGGATATGCGGGGTACTAGGTGCCTCCGGTTTCGTTCAGACCCAGAACGGACTTGTAAATGGACTGTGTGTCTGACATCGGATTTCATTCTGTGTGACTGATATCGGTTGCATAGGATGGTTTGCCTGTGTGGCATGCTAAGATGCAAGTGATCAAGGCTTCTGTTGAAAAGCAAAGTCTTGTGTTGATGATCAAAGCACGGCCTTTGTGGCGTAGCTTTGTGTAACGTTTACCTCGCGTGTTTCACACCCGGTATGAACCAAAAACGGGAGACGGACCTCAGGGAGGGCATGCGTTTCTTTCTAGCTAGAAGTGGCGTCAGTGGTTTTACACGCCCTGACGAGTTTGACTTATGTGGTTGTTGCGGTTGCGAGGCGCCTCGGTTATATCGGTTTCGGCCGAATGCATTCTGGTCGGCTGACGGACCAGACTTACACCCCATAGGGTGGGGAGACGTATTGGTCAGGCATAATAATCCACTCCGTGTGGACCGGCCCTGACGATCCAAGGGGCAGTTGCGGCTGTTCCTGTGGCTCGGGCTAGAGAGTCACGAATCGGTTGAGGACTATCTTTTGCCTCGGTTCATAGACGGAAATCCAATTTCCAAATACGTGACTTTGCGGTTTTATTTGTAAACCTATATATGGCGACATAGTGGCATGGGACGCTCATGCCGCCTATGATTGATACTTATGATTTGAAGTGTTTTATACACTATGCACTTATAGTAGTATCAAATGATTTGTTTTAAACGTATCAAGCATTCTTTGGCTGTTATAAGGGAAAACCCTATCCTCGGCTGCGTTGCATTGTGTGATGGGACCTGGGTCTTATAACAGCTTCATTTTTCTTTATTTAGCATTGCGCTGTTTGTTTTATGCACTGGTATTCTTGGGAGGAAACCCATTCCGTGTTATACGGCGTGGTCCCTTGATTTACCTAATGATTAAAAAATAAAGATTAATAACTGTTTTAGTTCTCACACCAGTCACATGACTGACCTGGAGTTTATTGTTTTAACCTAAACTCTGGGTGCCCTTATTTTCGACACGGGCAGCTAGTAGTTTTGGTTTTGCAGATTTATATTCCCAGGATCCTGGTTTACAGCTGGAATGATATCCGGGAAGCTTTGTATCCGTATATCTCTTCTAGTTGTGTGTTGTATTATTTTCCGCTGCTATGTATTTAAATGTAATTTAAATCTCTGATATTTCTGTGTTGTATTCATTTATACTCTGTATATTCTTGTAATCTGATGCATTGTTGTAATATACGATGAAATGTTCTTCTGTATGCGTTCTGTTTTGTCGTGTTCTCAAACGATAGGGCGTTTCGAGCGGCCTGGATCGGTTTAGCGACTGGTTCGGACCGAGCGAAATTCTTTGTCGTCACAGTTGGTATCAGAGCTTTGGTTTACAAAGCTCAGAGAACAAGGCACATTAGAACCATACGAAAGAATTCATCAGATATTGGATTAGTAATATCCAATGGGGATGACTCGTTAGAGATGGGATCAGTAGTATCCTAGAACGAGTGTGAAGAGTATATTTTTCAAATGAAAACAAATTTTTGTTTTGAAAATTTAAATCAATTATTCGTATTTGATTATCTCTTTATATTGATTTTGGACAATTCAGTATATAAAGAATTTGCATATACGCCTTGCAAACGTATATTCAAAGTTTTAATATATTGGATAGATATAGAATTACACTCTAATCGCCCGGAGAGGATTTTGATGATGGAGCTCCATCATTGGAATTTATGTTCGAGTGACGAAAGTGGGCTTTCTATATATTTCCTATTGACTGGTGTGAGAACCAAAATTAGATAGGGCTTATTGTTGTGATTTGGCATCAAAAATCTGATTTTTGTATATGTATCAAAATTATGAATTTGAAACTCTAATTCACTAATTGATTGATGATTGTGTTGTTTGTTTATTTGGTTGCTAATTTTTAGCCATTTAGCCTAACAGAACCAAATATTGAATTATATCGAAGATTGGTTGCGTTTGCTTGCATATACATATATATCATTGAACAGGTCATAGCAAGGAGGCTAGAGCAGAGAATAAAATTTGTTTGCCCGACAAATAGGTACATGTTTACTACATAATTTCCTGTTTTGTTTGGGTGATGATGATTTTGTGAGCCTATTGGCTAGCCGCTTGGCTTTTTCTTTTTCTTTTTGAGATCTGAAGGACCGGGGAAGCTATTTGAAATTCCCCGATGCTCCCGGTGCAGGGTAGGTTATGGCGAAATTTTTCAAAAATTTAGGGAGTTAGCCAAATTTTTGAAATTTTTGAAAATTCTCAGAAACTGAAAGGTTGGAGAATGGAAGCCAAATTGGAAGTAGAGTTGATAATCAAACCACTTTCGACTTTGTTCCTTTTCGGGGACGAAAAGTTTTAAGTGGGGGAGATTGTAACAACCCGTAAAATGCGAGCCAGTTTGAAAATTTTATTTTGGCAATTTTAGCGGATTTTGAATATTTAAAATGAATTATTTTAAATAATATCGACGAGAAATTTATTTTGAATAGAATTCGAACGTATATATTATATACGTCGTCGTTAGAATATATAATAATTATATATAATTATAAAAGGAATTGAAAATGGCGCGGTAGTTCGAAAATTCGATTTCTAATTTCAAATGAATATACAGAATTCAATATAAGTCAGAATTGAACGAAACAAGAAATATTTGAATCTGTATAACTATATCTTTGTAACGAAGTTAACAAACTGCGATTTCATCTTAGAAATGATAAGATATGTCCAGTTTAAAATTAGAAATAGTCGCTGTGGAATTTATATATATTTTTATATATATAAGGCCCTTAAAAATAGCCGTTTTGCAAACGACCTCGGATTTCGACGAAACCAGTTTTGTTGGGTCCGTGATGTTAAGTTATTGCTAGGTTCCAAATTTCATAATTTTTCGAATCAATATGTGAGCGTGGCAAAGGAAAACGCGTTTGACCAGTTTCAGTTGAATTTAATCGACTGGAAATTGGCCATTTTTCAAACGGTCTCAGAATTCAACGAAACTAGTTTTGTTAGGACCGTATCGTCAATACGAAGCTAGAAAATATTTTTTTGGAATTTTTCTAGTTAGTATGTGACCCCGGTAATTTGAAATGTACGTTCAAATTTGAAAATTAAATGTTTTATACTTTAATTTGAGGAATAACTGACTGTAACAGTCAAAATGGCCTACGATACATATCCCATTGTGTTCGGAATGGGGGTGAAACGCTATGGACGACAGGCGGTGGGCCTCGTTTCGAGGTCATATGTAAAAGTCAACCCTTTTGCCAAATATAATAATTAAATAATAAAAAAAAAAAAACTTTTCCCTCCTATACCTCTGGCCCCCCCCCCCGAATTCATTTATACAGAAATATAAAAAAAAAAAAACCTAACCTAGACATCGCCGACGCCCCCCTCGACGCCGACGAAGACCCCAAAGCAGCCACCCATCGCCGTGCCCTACGCCGGCGCTTCCACCTCCGCTCCACCCTCGCGTCCTCCACCCCTTTTCCCCTCCGATTCGAGATCGCGCCCCCCCCTTCAAACCACCGCCGACGCAACCCAAAACCCCCCTTCGCCTGCTCCGCCGCCACCTTGCAACCACATCGCGACGCCCCTGGAGCTTGCCGCCGACGAAGACGAGTCGCCCCCCCCCCCCCCCCCCCGCGCAGGTACGTTATTTTATTTTAATTTCATTTTTATTTTTAATCTATAAATTTCGATTTTTAAACAGGTTATAAAGTAAATAAAAACTGGATTTTTAAAAGAAGAAACTAAAAACTGGATTTTCTTTTTATGATATAAAAACAGAATTGATTTAAAAGAATAATAAAAACTGCATTTTGAAAAAGGATTTAAAAACTGCATTTTTATAAAAGAGAAAAAAAAAAACTGATTTTTGTTTAGTTTAAAACTGATTGGTTTAAAGGAAATTCAAAACTGATTTTTTAAAATTATTTTAAACTGATTTTATTTTAAAAAGAAAATGGTTTAAATTTTAAAAAGAAAAGGTTTAAACTTGAAAGGTAAAAGAGTTAAACTTTAAAAAGTAAGAGAAAAGATTTGATCTTTTGAAATAAAAATTCGATTTTTATATATTGAACTTTGAAATAAAAATTCGATTTTTATATATTGAACTTTGAAATAAAAATTCGATTTTTATATATTGAACTTTGAAATAAAAATTCGATTTTTATATATTGAACTTTGAAATAAAAATTCGATTTTTATATATTGAACTTTGAAATAAAAATTCGATTTTTATATATTGAACTTCGAAGTAAAAATTCGATTTTTATATATTGAATAGCAAATTAATGGATGTGATTTTTACATATGTAGAGGAAGCGGACAACGAAGGTGACAAAAAGGCGAAACGACGAGGACTTCTGCAAATGAAGTGCCGTGGAGCTAGGATAGCTATAAGTGAGAATTTCTCACCTTTCAAATTTATTTTCTAGTTATATATATATATATATATATATATATATATATATATACTAGGATGCAGACGGTGCTTAGTAGCACCCGACACAATCGTCCACAGACCATGGACTTGTTTGTTTGATTGTTTGGTGATTGATTGCGAATTGGTTTGAATGTGGTTTGTGATGTGAAAAATCGAATCGATAAATTGGTTAGGATTAGACGTGCGCCGTTATAAGGCGTAGGAGTAAGGCTAGGTTAGACCCTTACTCCAAATTTTGTGGTTTGCAAAATGAAATTGATTTGATTGATGAGTGAATGGCGTGGGCCTTCACTAGACCGGGGATAAGGCTAGGCCTCGTCCCGTTTCTAGTATCGTGCCGTTATGCCGCCGAAATTTTCTAAAATATGTTAGAAAAATAAAAATACCATTTTATTTAAAGAATGAACTGAATAGAAAATCATATGTTAAAATAAAATGTTTTATCGTTAAAAATATAATTTTTAACGTGAATGTGAATAAATAAATATTCATTTACAAGCCGGACGGTTTGTTTATGTACACCTATTTGAAGGACATTGATTGTGTCGATAAATTTTGCACATCGCCCAACAGCACAAATAAAATGTGTGTTTGATTGTTTGAAACCCCACACGGGTGTTGGGATGAAATTTGAAGTTCACTCATCCTGATTTATTAATTATGTCGATCGGTTGATTGACAGGCTGTTTTAAGCGTTGAATATCTATATTTGATGCTTATACAGTGTAGTGCACTTTGGTTGATGGTTGATTATTTTTCAATGCTATGATATACATGTGTTGTATGAAAATCCATATAATTAACTTTATATGGTAATTGATTGGGTCTCATTCCAATTTGAAAAATAAAGAATATATATAAAATAAAAGTTCATGTGTTGACAGTACTCATTCATTGAGATTGGTCATGTGTTGAACGAAATATTTTGATAATAACAACTATTTTGAAAAAGAAATATTTGAAATAGAATATTTGAAAATAGAAATTTATGAAGCCGTGTTGATTAGATTGACGCCATTTTGACGTGAACGATATTTATATCGATTTTATCGATTTCGAAATGAATTGAATTGAAAACGATTTCGAAATGAATTGAATTGAAAACGATTTCGAAATGAATTGAATTGAAAACGATTTCGAAATGAATTGAATTGAAAACGATTTCGAAATGAATTGAATTGAAAACGATTTCGAAATGAATTGAATTGAAAACGAATTCGAATTGAATTGAAAGTGAATTGAATTGAATTCAAATTGAATTGAAATTTGAATTGAAATTTGAATTGAATAGAAATGAATTTTAAAACGAATTTATAAAGAAGAATTCAATTTTGCTTTGAATTGAAAGGGAAGTTGAAATGGATTTTTTAAAACGAATTCAAAACTATTTATATAATTCGTTTTAAATAGGAATCGACGAAATATATATTATATATATAATATAATGGCCTGAATAGAACGCGCCGCGCCGCGGCAGTTCGCGAATTTCGACCATTTATTTCAAACGGACATTACGGGAGATCCGACCGTCGGATTCTCCTAAAACCGGAACCGTTGGGTTCGTATCGAAAAGAGCTTTCTAACGAATATTAGAAATTCAAAATCTAACGGTTGGATTTGGAGATACGTCCAAATCAAATTCGGAAAAGGTCGCTGTAAGTGCAGTTCGATGGCCATTGATGGAAATCGACTGTACGGGCCTTGATAAAATTATTAAAAATAGTAATAATTTGTGTAAAATCATAAGAAATGATTTGTGAAGATTTGGGATGAAAAACTCCATATTTGAAAAGATAAAAATAGATTTTTATCGAAATGAACTAGTTTTGAACTAGAAATATAATTCTATTTATTTTTAAATAAATAAATTGAATTTGAAAAGGGTTTTGAAAATAACCAAAATTTCCAATGATTGCATTGGAGTGGATTTGAATCGAAATTGTCTTCGGAATATTTCGATGTTGGAATTTGTGATGATACGGATGTTGTTACGGAAATTTGAAAGATATATATTTATATCGTTATTTCCAATACGACATTTGTTAATCGTACAATTTGATATTGAATATAAGCCGATATATTTTCTATTCAGAGCTTTATATTGAATATCAAATGTGATTTGGGTTTGTCGTGAATGGTGTCTTCACTAACACTGTTCTTGAACCCAGTTGAGAAAGGATTAAATCTTTTTATTTAGATTTAATGAAGTGTACCAATTAAATAATATTTAATTGGAATTGAATTGATATTGATTTTTGGGTTTATCGTGAACAGTGTTTTAAATAACACTTGTTCTTTAACCCGATAATTAATGAATGTGACTTGGGTTTGTCGTGAATGGTGTCTTCACTAACACTGTTCTTGAACCCAGTTGAGAAAAGATTAAATCTTTTGATTTAGATTTAATGAAGTGTACCAATTAAATAATATTTAATTGGAACTGAATGGATATTGATTTTTGGGTTTATCGTGAACAGTGTTTTAAATAACACTTGTTCTTTAACCCGATAATTAATGGGATGTGACTTTGGGTTTATCGTGAACCGTGTTTTAAATGACACTGATTCTTTAACCCAGTCACAGATTAAAACTAAGTGGAGTTTTAATGAATCTTTAATTAGATTGAAAAGATCGAGAATGGAGTATCACCAGTTTTGCTCCAGGCAATAGTTAAATCTTTAATTAGATTTGAATGTGAAATTTAGAAACTAACTGGCGGTTAGCCAAGCAGAATGGTTTTCTGGATATTGATCTGATGTTGGTTTCGGCCTTCGGGGTTAATATTTGGGGAATTATTCTCTTGATTAATTTACGGTTAGTGACTAATGAATTGCAATGAGGCGTATGTTGTGTTTGTGTAACACTTATTTAAAATATACGCGAGTTATTCGGAAAGACCGGGTTTATCCCATTCTGAATAACTGATACGACGATAAGTCGAAGATGAAGACGATGGTCGAAGACCGGAGGTTTTCACGTCGTTTGGGTGATAACTGATGATCTTGATTGGGCTGTACACCCAAGAAGATGGAAACAGTTAGTGATCGTCCAGACGTACTTGGAGATCGATGGATATGCGGGGTACTAGGTGCCTCCGGTTTCGTTCAGACCCAGAACGGACTTGTAAATGGACTGTGTGTCTGACATCGGATTTCATTCTGTGTGACTGATATCGGTTGCATAGGATGGTTTGCCTGTGTGGCATGCTAAGATGCAAGTGATCAAGGCTTCTGTTGAAAAGCAAAGTCTTGTGTTGATGATCAAAGCACGGCCTTTGTGGCGTAGCTTTGTGTAACGTTTACCTCGCGTGTTTCACACCCGGTATGAACCAAAAACGGGAGACGGACCTCAGGGAGGGCATGCGTTTCTTTCTAGCTAGAAGTGGCGTCAGTGGTTTTACACGCCCTGACGAGTTTGACTTATGTGGTTGTTGCGGTTGCGAGGCGCCTCGGTTATATCGGTTTCGGCCGAATGCATTCTGGTCGGCTGACGGACCAGACTTACACCCCATAGGGTGGGGAGACGTATTGGTCAGGCATAATAATCCACTCCGTGTGGACCGGCCCTGACGATCCAAGGGGCAGTTGCGGCTGTTCCTGTGGCTCGGGCTAGAGAGTCACGAATCGGTTGAGGACTATCTTTTGCCTCGGTTCATAGACGGAAATCCAATTTCCAAATACGTGACTTTGCGGTTTTATTTGTAAACCTATATATGGCGACATAGTGGCATGGGACGCTCATGCCGCCTATGATTGATACTTATGATTTGAAGTGTTTTATACACTATGCACTTATAGTAGTATCAAATGATTTGTTTTAAACGTATCAAGCATTCTTTGGCTGTTATAAGGGAAAACCCTATCCTCGGCTGCGTTGCATTGTGTGATGGGACCTGGGTCTTATAACAGCTTCATTTTTCTTTATTTAGCATTGCGCTGTTTGTTTTATGCACTGGTATTCTTGGGAGGAAACCCGTTCCGTGTTATACGGCGTGGTCCCTTGATTTACCTAATGATTAAAAAATAAAGATTAATAACTGTTTTAGTTCTCACACCAGTCACATGACTGACCTGGAGTTTATTGTTTTAACCTAAACTCTGGGTGCCCTTATTTTCGACACGGGCAGCTAGTAGTTTTGGTTTTGCAGATTTATATTCCCAGGATCCTGGTTTACAGCTGGAATGATATCCGGGAAGCTTTGTATCCGTATATCTCTTCTAGTTGTGTGTTGTATTATTTTCCGCTGCTATGTATTTAAATGTAATTTAAATCTCTGATATTTCTGTGTTGTATTCATTTATACTCTGTATATTCTTGTAATCTGATGCATTGTTGTAATATACGATGAAATGTTCTTCTGTATGCGTTCTGTTTTGTCGTGTTCTCAAACGATAGGGCGTTTCGAGCGGCCTGGATCGGTTTAGCGACTGGTTCGGACCGAGCGAAATTCTTTGTCGTCACAATCTCTGCCCCTAAAAACTAGTATGGTAGAGGACCCCTTAATTGTTTCAAACCCAATTGGGGGCCCAGCTCATTTGTCTATGATCTGTGTGGGATTGAAAATTTCTATTCTAAGTGTAGAATTTGAATGTAGTGCCTTTGTTTTGGGCTTTTCGGGTTATGGTTTGATTTTGGGTATGGATTGGCTATCCAGTAATGGGGCCATCCTTGATTGTGAGAAAAGGGTTGTTAGGCTCCTAACCCAGCTCGGTAATACTTTGGAAATTTCTTGTAATCCCTCGCATGCGGTTATGCTTAGTTATCTTGAATCGCTAGATGCCTCTGTTGAAAATTTGAAATCAGTTAGAGTGGTCCGGGAATATCCGGATGTCTTCGAAGAGGTGAAGGGCTTACCTCCGAAGCGGGAAATAGACTTCCGCATATATCTGGTAGATAATGCAAAGACCGTTGCGTTGCCCGTTAGACATATGGCTCCACGAGAAAGGAAAGAGCTCAGTAAACAGATTAAAGAGCTTCTAGAAAAGGGGCTCATTAGGAGGAGCATTTCGGAATGGGGCGCTCCAGTGGTGTTCGCTACAAAGGCGGATGGTTCACTCCGTCTATGTGTTGACTATAGGGAGCTCAATAAGCTAACGAAAAAGAATAGGCACCCTCTCCCTAGAATTGACGATTTATTTGACCAGCTTGTAGGAGCGTCTGTTTTCTCCCAACTCGATTTAGCAACCGGTTTTCATCAGCTAAGGGTGGCTGAAGATAGCATCGATAAAACGGCTTTTAGAACCCCAGACGGCTTCTTTGAATGGCTTGTCATGCCTTTCGGCTTGACAAATGCACCTGCGTACTTCGTGGACCTGATGAGTAGGGTATTTAGAGATTTCCTCAACAAATTCGTAGTGGTCTTCGTAGATGATATCCTTATCTTCTCAAAGAGTGAAGAGGAACATGCTCAGCACTTAAGGGCAATCATGGAAACTTTGCGAGTCCATCAACTAAAAGCCAAGTTCTCCAAATGCCACTTTTGGAGAGAAGAGGTGAGGTTCCTTGGGCACATAGTATCCAAACAAGGGTTAGCGGTGGACCCTGCTAAGGTAGTAGCGGTACAAGATTGGAAGACACCAAGGAATGCAACTGAGGTCCGAAGCTTTCTAGGACTAGCAGGTTTCTATCGAAAATTCATAAGGGATTTTGCGAAAATTTCAGCTCCGCTCACGAAATTGACCAAGAAGAATCTAGTATTCAATTGGGATTTGGATTGCGAGTTTGCTTTCCAACGACTGAAGAGGGCTCTCACAACAGCCCCAGTTTTGACGCTGCCAGATGGGAGCAAGATGTTCACTGTTTATACGGATGCATGTGGGACAGGGCTAGGCGCCGTCTTAATGCAAGAAGGAAGGGTAGTAGCTTATGGCGGGAGGCAGTTGAAGGTGCACGAAAAGAACTACCCAACCCACGATCTTGAGTTAGCCGCCATCGTTTTTGCACTCAAGTCTTGGCAACACTATCTCCTAGGTGAGAAGTTCGAACTTTACACTGACCATAAATCGTTGAAATATCTTTTCTCGCAGAAAGATCTTAACTTGAGGCAACAAAGATGGATGGAGTTTCTTGCCTCGTACGATTTCGAAATCTCCTACACTCCGGGCAAAGGCAACGTAGTGGCAGACGCGTTGAGCCGAAAGAAATTGACCCTAAGCCCGTTGTTTGTTGAAAGACAAAGCCTAGAGTTTATAGCCAGCTTCGACTTTAGGCCCTCCTCCGATTTCGTACCGGGCTTGCTTGCATCTCTCGAAGTGCGCCCAACTTTAGTGGATTCAGTAGGGACAGCACAACGCGAAGACCCTCAGCTTATGGAAATAATTGATAGGCTAATTAGGGGTGAGACTTCAAGTCACCTCAACAGATACTCCATTGACGATAAGGGTGTACTAAGGCGAGATGGAAGACTATGCGTCCCACAGACAAACGATTTAATAAAGAAGGTTCTCGAGGAAGCACATCACTCCAAGATGACGATACACCCAGGCGGAGATAAAATGTACAAAGACATAAAAAGGACTTTCTTCTGGAACGGCATGAAAAAGGACGTGGCAGAATTCGTTTCTAAGTGTATGGTGTGCCAACAGGTTAAGGCGGAACAGAAAAAGCCTGGCGGACTGCTACATCCTCTGGAGGTCCCGCAGTGGAAGTGGGATAGCATCTCAATGGACTTCATCGATGGGCTGCCTAGGTCTAGGAGAGGCAACACTAGTATTTGGATAATAGTGGATAGGCTTACTAAAAGCGCCCACTTTTTACCTGTCAAAAGTAAAAGAACTGCCTCATTCCTAGCATCACTTTACCTTAAGGAAATCGTTCGACTCCATGGAATACCATCTAGCATTGTTAGTGACCGAGACCCCATTTTCACCAGCGAGTTTTGGCGGAGTCTGCAAGAAGCAGTAGGAACGCAGTTATGCTTAAGCACAGCCTATCATCCCCAAACCGACGGCCAAACAGAGAGAGTGAACAGAGTTTTGGAAGACCTTTTAAGGCTATGCATCCTCGACTTCGGAGGGACATGGGAAGACCACCTTCCTTTGGTGGAGTTTGCCTACAACAACAGCTATCAAGCAACCATCGGAATGGCGCCCTTCGAAGCTTTATATGGAAGACCGTGCCGATCGCCCACTTGTTGGTGGGAGTCTACTGATAAGCTCATACTTGGACCAGATATGATCCGAGAGACTTCAGAGAAGGTAGACTTAATACGAAGAAGGATGAAGACGGCCCAAGACAGACAAAAGTCCTATGCCGACAAGAGGAGGACCGACCTTGAATTTGAAGTTGGAGACAGAGTTTTTCTCAAGGTATCACCGCTAAGGAACATTGTTCGTTTTGGAACCACAGGGAAGCTAGCACCAAGGTTCGTAGGGCCATTCCCTATCATCGAGAAGATTGGGAAAATGGCCTATAGATTAGAGTTACCCGAGAAGTTGGCTGGAGTCCACAACGTTTTTCACGTTTCACATCTCCGAAAATGTCTGCACGAGTCTGCTGAAGTGGTAGAGCCGAATATCCTCGAAGAGGCCGAAGTGGAACGCGAAGCAACCATAAGAAGAGTTCCAACTCGCATCTTAGGAACGGAAGTGAAGAAGCTACGCAACCGCGAAGTTAAGCTCGTCAAAGTCCAGTGGAGCGACGCCGAGGGAGACGCGACTTGGGAAACTGAAGCTAGAATCCGTACAGCCTACCCTTTTCTGTTCGAGGGTACATCCTTGATCTTTCCTTTTCCTTAAGTTGCGCTTTTATCTATCTTTTTAGGTATATTTCCTCGACCGTATCTATTAGGTAGAAAACCTTTGGATGAAAACATGTAGTTGAAACATGTTATGTATGAATGGTTGCAAGTGGTTGCAAGTGATTGCTAGTGGTTGCTCGTGGTTGCATATACACACACAATCTAGGTTTTAGATCGGCTCAGTCACTTCATATTGCATATGCATATATGTTTGTATTCGTATGTGGTTGAACTATAATGTGTTGTCATGTGGAAGTTGCATTTGCATTGAATGATTGTGCACTCATGTAGAATCATGAATAGGAAAATTTGCATACATAATGGATTCATGGCACTTACATAATTCGCATTAAGGAGGTCAACTGAATCAGTAGACCGCCTGATTTTGCATTAGATAAGTACATGTACACACACACTTTGCATATGATCATGAAGCATTAGAAGTCTTTTAAGGACAATGGATGCTCGTGTTTGATGGATGAGTAGATGGATTATTGGATGTTAGGATTTACATTCCTCCTAACTTGAAGATTTCGGGGACGAAATCCTTTTAAGTGGGGGAGAATGTAACACCCCGAAAATTCTATAACTGTGAAATTCATGAATTAAAGTATAATCAAATTCAAATCAAAGAACTAAGGGAAACGGGATACGCCATTGCGTTCGTCTCGGAAAAATACGCGAAATAGAGTCCGAGTTTTCAAAAAACGGAGTCCGTATGAAGAAGATATGGCCTTCGGAAGTTTTGAATTAAATTTAAAATTCAAACAGAATAAAATAATAATTTGAAATGGGGCCCAATGGGCCAGGCGGATAAAACACCCGCCTAGCCACCCAGGTCGACTGGGCTGTCGACCTGGGCTACCCATGTCGACAGGGCTGTCGACAGCCCTGTCGACAGGGGTATCGACCTGGTCGAGCCCAGTCAACCTGGCTGGCCAGGTCGGTGTGTGGTCGAATTTCTGTGGTCTGCTTTGTCATTAGGGCTAGGTGGCGGGTTTTTATTGGTCTCTCTTCCTAATGAATGGCTACGATCTAACCTAGCAACATCAAGGGTCCTAATCAATTCCTAACCTCTATATAAACAACCCTAGACTAAACCCTAATCTATTCATTCAAAATAAGATTATAGCCGCCATGTTGCTGAGGAACGACAAAGAGTAGCCGTCAACTAAAGAGAGGATTAGGGAGAAAGTTCTAAGGCCTAAAGCAATTCAAGCAACCTAAAGCTAATCAATTCAATCCCTAAACTAGAGAATTCATCAAACCATTGTAAGTAGAGTATTACTTTGGTATTAATAAACAACTGTGTTGATGTGTATGCTTGAATTGTGGCAATGGAAGTAATTCATATTTGTGCAAAATTATGTTATTCATTATAAAGAACTACATGCGGTAGTTCTATGCAAGTATGCGTTTGGAATATTGCGCAAATTGTGTAATCTATATTGAAGCTACATGTATGTAGCTAATCAAAATTCATGCAAGTTTGGGGCTTTGTTATTATGCCATTATGATGTATATTTTTGTGCATAAATCGTTTTGCAAGTAATTGAAACAAGTTTGGTTATTATAGTTCATATGAAACTATGTGGAATTTTGACACCATAATCCATGTATTAAGTCATGCTTTTGCAAACTTATGAATATGGCTAGGAATGATATTTGGCATAATTGAAATCCGTTATTAAGTCTATCTTGTTTCAAAGGATTATATGATGACATGGCTAGGTTGGACTCAAAAATCCCTTTTTTTTGCAAGTTTGAAGCAAACACCATGTTTAGGAATATTTATGCATAAGTATGTTTATACCATCGTTATGTGATTAGGCTTAAATCATGATTAAGTGGAATTATGCTATGTTCATGTTAGAAGTATTTATGCCATGCTTATGTTTGACCATGTGCCATGCCTATGCTAGAAGTATTTTATGCCAAGCTTATGTTTGACAATATGCCATGTTTATGCTAGAAGTATTTAGGCCATGCTTATGTTTGACATTATGCCTAAATAAGGATATAGGTTCATGTTGTAGTTAAACCTATGCAAGTTTACATGCCTTGATTTATGTCACCTATGTTTTATGACCAAAATACATGTCACCACTATGCAAGTACACCAATTTCTATTATGTATTTTCCAACGTCATATGCAAGTTCATGCGCTCACTTTCCCCTCTTTGTGTATACGCCATAAGCCTCCCCTTTTCGCATGGCTAAATTGGGCTTTAAAAGGCTAAGCCCAATATATATAAACGGACGTGTAAAACGGGGGAAAATAACGTTGGGTTAAAATTAATTAATGAATGAAAATATAAAATAGAAGGGCCCAAATTCAAGTATGGGTTGGGCCCATGATTGGTGTAACCTTTACACCATGAACTTAATAATGGGCCGCAAATATTTACATATAAATAAAGAAGAATGACAAGATATGTAAATGTAGAAAATACGATGTGTTTAGCCCGAGGTTGGATTGAGTTGTGATGTAAACCTGCCCGGAACCGCCCGGCTGTCCAGTAGTCACAACAATACCTATCCAATGTGGGAGGTTAAACATGGAGCCCAGCAAGGACCCGAGGTTAGACTGAGTTGTGGCGTAAGACTGCCCGGAACCAACCGGCAACAGGCAGCCACAACAATACCTGTCTAATGTGAGAGGTCAGGGCCTTAATAAGACAATTAAGGCTGAGTCAGGATTGTTAGGATTAAGTGAACTAAAGACTTAATCAAAATGGAACATGCTAAACTAAACAGACTGGTGGGGTTAGGTTAGGAAACACTTAACCAACTTAGCATGTTGGCTAGAGATAGAAAACCTAGTAACGGGGGACCCTTTTCAGCAGTAACCCTAGAAGGTGTATCAGGATACCCTGAAACTAGGCAGGGTGGGGCACGATTACTGGGCTAATTGTAAGAGGTCAAATCGACGGCGGTGGTGTAGCAGTGTAGGTTCTAACGGTGTGCGAGCGTGCACGCACTCCGGCGCAGAAAAATAAAGCACTGGACACCAGTAGCATACCTTTGCACTCTAAGGTTGTGTCGGGTTGCCACTATGGGACTTGATACACCCCATGGTGGGACCAACATAGGTAACTACAGACATCGGGGGCCGTAAGACACATGTAACTATGCGAGTAGGAGCCGATCATCGTAGAATGGATCACATCACCCTGATTTTGGGGTGCAAATTGGAAACTAGTTTATATGGGTTCAGAGATTAACATGGGGTACGATAGTATATTCGACCCTAGATAACCTAACCAAGTTTATAATGTTGCCCACTTCCTGTTTTACTTATCATACCCAGTTCTTTATTCATAGACAAAGTAGTACTAGACTTACTCAGGCTTTATGTCTGACTCTATTTTCTTTCGTCTTCTTTCTTCCGTTTCCCCCCCCCCCCCAGGTCCTCAGGGAGGGAACACAGCAGCTTGACCTACCTCAACATCCAGCTTGAAGAAGAGAAATGTATTGCTTGGACTTTCCTGTTTTGAACTATGGCTTTGGACAATCCACTATGGTGCTTTTGCAGTTTATCTATGTTTTATTTATGCTTCTTTAAAAATAATGTACTCAAGACAGATTATGAAAGTGTTATGTTATGTTTTGAAAGGATGTTGTTGTAACACGTATTTGACTTGGTGAAATAAAGTTTGTTGTTCTTCCGCTGTTTACAAATATGTGTTCTTATATCTGTCTTGTATATCTGTGACTTGTACTTATAAACCTCCACCAAAATTAGGGCATTCCCTTTGAGAGTGACCCTAACGGAGGTGGGGTGTTTCATGCTCCCCTGTAAACACCAGAATATATCACTATAAATATGTGTATGCTTATTAGGATTTATTGGGTACCTAATATGGCCCAATAAATTTCCAAACCTCTCCCCGTACAAAGGAGGTTATGGCAAAAAATTTCGAAAATTCCGGGTGTTAGCCAAATTTTTGAAGAATTTGAAAATTCTCGGAAACTGAAAAGTTGGAGAATTGAAGCCAGATCGAACGTAGAGTTGATTAATCAAACCGCTTTCGACTTTGTTCCTTTTCGGGGACGAAAAGTTTTAAGTAGGGGAGATTGTAATGACCCGGAAAATCTGAACCAGTTTAAAATTTTTAAATTGGCTAAAATAATGGATTTTAAATATTTAAAATAAATATTTTAAATAATAGCAATGAAAAGTGAGTTTGAATCGACATTTGAAAATGAATATAATTAATTCTAATTATAAACAAGGCCTGAAATGGCGCTGTAGTTTCAAAAATTTAATTCGAACTTTGTCGGACTGTACCGGGTGCAAAACAAAATGGATTTGAGCGAAACCAAAAATATTTAAATCTGTTAGTGAATACCTTTCTAACGAATCTGAAAAATCGAATTTTCATAGCGGAAAGCAAAATTTATGGCCAAATGAATTTTCAGAAAGGTCGCTATGGAATTTATATAGCCCGTGAAATTGGCCATTTTGCATACGACCTCGAAATTCGACGAAACCACTTTTGTTGGATCCGGGATGTGAATTTATTGCTAGGTTTCAGATTTCATAATTTTTGAAGCTAGTATGTGAGCGTGGAAAAGGAAAACGTGTTTTGATCAATTACAGTTAAATTGGATCGACCAGAAATGGGCCTTTTTGCAAACGGTCTCAGAATTCAACGATACTAGTTTTGTTGGGACTGTATCGTCAAAACATAGCCAAATTTATTTTTCTGGAATTTTTCGAATCAGTTTGTGGCCCAGGCAAATTGAAATATACGTTCAAATCGAATATTGAATGTTATATATTTTAAATTGAATGGAAACTGACTGAAACAGTCGAATGGGCCTACGAAACATATCCCATTGTGTTTGGAATAGGGGCAAAACGCTAGGTATGACAGTCGTTGGGTTTAGATTGGTGGTCGTGTCAGAAAACCCCTTTAAAACCCACCGGCCAATCATATTTTTTATATAAAAAAAAATCTAATTTTCGCTCTCCCCGATCGAAGGCAGAAGAGGCTTCAAACCTTCCAGCTCCGATTCCGACCAAACCAGGAGGAATTAGCTCGTGCCACAGTTGAACTTTTTGAAGATCTTCCCGAGATCTTCAAATCCATATAGGGTTTGAATTTTATCATTCAGAATTGGAGGATCATTCGAGTTCGAAAGTTTCGAACTTCACCTCGCCGCCGCCACCGCTACAGTGCATCGAACGCCGCCGCACCACCAGCGCCTGGCGCGCGCCTCTCGGCCCTCTTCAACGCTGCACCGCCCGATCGTCGTAGTACTACACGGATCTCGCAAAAAATCAAAACCTAGTTTTGTACATTTCAGCTGAGATACGAATGTTATATATTAAACTGTTTTAATAGCACTTCTAAGCGCTACGGTTTTTGATTTCACTGTAAAAATCATATCTTTTTCGTTTCTTGACGAAATTCAGTGAAACAAGAGACAGGGGACTCGTGTGGACGTCTTCTACCTTATAGAAGAGACCGCATATTTTTCTGAGCCTTCTGCTATTTTTGGTGGAGTGGAACCCAATGTGAGGTTTCTAATTTATAAACAATATGGAAAACGATGATGTATAAATTATATGATCGATGTATGAGTTATATAAGCGTTGTACACCTCATGTATAAGCGTTGTATAAGTTGTACGCTCGATGTATAAGTTATATATGCGTTGTAAAAATTATATATGTGTTGAAATAGAAGTGAATTGCTATATATATATACGCCCCTCGTCCACAAACGATGGACGATATTTATTGCTTGTGATTGGTGTGAAAATTCATTGATAGCGAATGGTTGATTGAAATTGTTTGTGTTTGATATTGATTGATTGTGGTTGAAAAATACCCATTTGTGTTTGAGAAATATTTGGTTGAAATCACATAGGATTAGTTTGTGGAAATGAAATAAATATACATGCCGCCTGCGTGCGAACTAAATGCATGATTTCCCATTGTCAAAAACCACGAGGTTTTAAGGTAGAGCGAGGAGCCATACTAGGGACGGTCCTGGTTTTAACTACCCTGCCGTTATGCTGCCGAAATTTTGAATAATATTCATGTGTTTGAATTATTTTCATGTGTTGAGTCGATATTCATTCGTGGGATTGAAATTCATGTGTTGAATGGTGTTCGTGTTTTGAATATAAAAATCACCTTTTTATCATCTATATGAACTATATAAAATAGTCGAGTTTTGAAATAAATTGTTTTATAATAAAAAATCCCATTTTTATGACCAATATGAACTGTATAAAATAATCTGGTTTTGAAATAATTTGTTTTACATTAAAAATCACATTTTTATTTTATAAATGAATTGTTAAAAATAGTGAAGTGTTGAAATAGAAGACAGTTAGATAGAAATATCATTTTTATCAAATGTATGAAAATAATATAGTTTTGAAATCGAAGAATCGATATATATATATAAATAGAATTGAAATATATCGAATAACGGCGTTGTAGATCGTATTTTGAAATCGTGATTTCAAACGATTAGCACAGGAGATCCGACCATCGGATTTTCCTGAAATCGCAACCATTGGGTTCGCTTTGGAAATATCTTTCCAACGGCACCAACTTTGTAAAAATCCAACGGTCGGATTGTCTGGAATGTTTAATTCAAATCTGAAGAAAAACAGTGCCAGAATCGATTATATTTATATATATATATATAAATATAATTATATTTAATCGAATAACGACGCTGCAGTTCGTATTTTGAAAACGAAACTTCAAACGATTATACCGGGAGATCCGACCGTCGGATTTTCCCGAAACTGGAACCGTTGGATTCGTTTTGAAAAGATCTTTCTAATGATATAAATTTTGTGAAGATCCAACGGTTAGATTTTCATATACGTGTAAATCAAATCTGAAGAAAAACAGCGCCACGGTCGCGTTATGGCCCGAAGCGTCGTTTTGAATAAATTGGCTATTTTAAAATAAATAAAAATAGCGATAAATCGTTATAAAATATTATAAACGATATGGATGTGAAATATAGAAAATAACTGAAGGTTGGCTAAGTTGAATGGTCTCTCGGGTATTGATCTGGTGTTGGTTTCGGCCTTCGGGGTTAATATTTGGGAAATCGTTCCATTACTAATTGATGGTTAGTGACTAATGAATTGAAATGATGCGTGTGTATGTTAGGGTTGCACTTGTTTATTATATACGCGAGTTTCTCAGAAAGACCGGGTTGATCCCATTCTGAATAACTGAATCGACAATAAGAAATCGAAGATGAAGACGGTGGTCGAAGACCGGAGATCTTCACCTCGTTTGGATGGTAACTGAGGTCCTGATTGGGAGGCATCCCGAAATATGGATAATGTGTGGTGATCGTCCAGACGTACGTGGTGATCGATGGGTTTGCGAGGTATATAGTGCCTCCGGTTTCGTTCAGACCCAGAACGGACTTGTAAATGGACTGCGTGTCTAACATTGGATTTTATTCTGTGTTGATTGATCTCTGTTAAATATACATCTGTTTGGCGGCGGAGAATTTATTCTTTTGCTTAACATCCTTCTCTAAAACGCACGAGCTCAGAGGTTGTATATCGATGGACATCAGTCGCATGGCATGAATTGCTAGTGTGGCATGCCTAAGTGGCAAATGATCAGGGCTTCTGTTGAAAAGCAAAGTCTTGTGGTGATGATCAAAGCACCGCCTGTGTGGCGAAGCTTTGTGTATAACGTGAATTCGCGAACCTCACACCCGGTATGAACCAGAAACGGGAGGAAGGACCTCAGGGAGGGCATGCGTTTCCTTCTAGCTAGAAGTGGCATCAGTGGTTTTACACGCCCTGACGAGTTTGACTTATGTGGTTGTTGCTGTTGCGAGGCGCCTCGGTTTGATCGGACGATCCGGGTCCGATGGAGTCATTCGTTGGCTCACCTACGCCCCATAGGGTGGGGAAACGCATTGTTTAGGCATTTTAATCCACATCGGTGGACCGGCCTTGACGATCCAAAGGCTTGACAGAGTACTTGCCTGTGGCTCGGGCTAGAGAGTCACGAATTCGGTAAGGACTATCTTTTGCCTTGTTTCATGACGGAAATCCAATTTCCAAATACGTGACTGTGCGGTTTTGAATGTATACCTATATATGGCGACATAGGGTATGGGGCATTAATGCTGCCTATGATTGATAGTTATGATTTGAAATTGTTTTCAAAACATATAAACACTAGCAATAATATCAAATGACTTTGTTTTATTCGTATCAAGCATATTTTGGCCGTTATAAGGTAGAAACTCTATCCTCCGGTTTGCGTTGCATTGTGTGATGGGAACTGAGTCTTATAATGGCTTCATTTTTATAAAAAGCATTGCGATGTTTAAAAGAATGATTTGTTTTAAAGCACTGGCAATCAAATGGAGTAAACCCGTTCCACGAAAGTCGCGTGGTCCTGTGATTGGCCATATTTTAAATGTGTTAAGTAGATTTCTCATACCAGTCCCATGACTGACTCGTAGTTTGTTTCACTTTCAAACTCGGGTGCCCCTTTTTCTACATGGACAGCCTTGTATTCAGGTTTAGCAGGCTTTATCCGGATAGCTGGAGCTGAAGATGGATTCTATCAATTATCTCTTTTTATGCTGTTCAGCTCCTATTGTACAAATTTTGTTTGTTTCCGCTGTAGACATTTATGTATAGTTGAACTATATTTGTACTAAGTATGATCCTGTATACTGTGTAACTCTGATGATTACTTTTATCCAGTATATTCTATTGTTCATTATCTGGTATATTTATTTAATTCTGTTCTGCTATTTTTCTGTTTCTGTGTTATATTCCAAAGATTACCCTTGTCTCCGTCTGTACAGGAAATGGGGTCGTCACATGTTATAATTTAAAGATCTAAACTTTTGGGTTAAATTTTATGTAACAGTTCAAGATTTGAAAAAGGAATACGCGACTTAGGCGTGGAGACCTATATTATAATAGGATAACTATCAATATGAACACGCCTAAAAGTGGACTTTTGGATATTTGACATCATAGGCTATAATTTAGCATAATTCATATTGTTTGGGGATATTTTTGAGAATATTCTGAACTATTCAAAGCTTAACTAAAATTTTGGGCATATGTTACGACCATGATTTAGGCATGTAAGGTTAGGCTTAATTTATGATTAGGCAAGGTATGTAAATAGAATTTTAGAAATGTTTAATCTATTGAATTGCCTAATCTGCTAAATCTGTTACCTGCTAAATTTGTTGAATTTCCTAATTTGATAAATCTTTTATCTGCTAAATCTGTTGAATCGCCTAATCTGTTAAATTTGTTACCTGCTAAATCTTTTGAATTGCTTAATCTGCTAAATCCGTTATCTGTTAAATATGTTGAGTTGCCTAATCTATTGAAAGCTAAATAGTTGAAATCTGGGTACGAAAATCCATAGGCTCGATTTAAGATTGGGTAAAAACATGGAAATCTGATTAATCTAATGTAACCTGTAAAAGAAGTTTAATATGTTAAATGGACATAATTAGTCTGGTACTTGTATAATCTGTATTGGAATAAAATGGCTATGACACGAGGTTAGACTCTGTTTGCGGTAGAAGCCTGCCCGGAACCAACCGGCTTAACCAGCAACCGCAAACTGTCAGTCTAATGTGAGAGGTCGTAGGTAGCTAAAATATGCTTAGACACGAGGTTAGGTTTGGCTTGTGGCAGAAGTCTGCTCGGAACCGCCCGGCATATCCAACGGCCACAAGCTACCGACCTAATGTGAGATGTATGTGCATTAATATTTAATTAATGCAAATCAGAGATAAATATGATGTCTAAAACGTGTTGGGTGGATAGGTTTACACCAACTGGACTGATGAATCTAATTAACCCGTTTCGTAAATCTGTAGGCCCAATACAAAGTTAGACAATCTGTAAGTCTATTAAATCCGTACATCTAATCTGTTAATCTGAAAACTTGTTTACTTGATAGTCTGATCTGTGAACTAGAATTTTGAACTCTGTCTGAAATCTATAAACAAGTTAATCTGAAATCTGTTAGTCTGGGGATGCAAGGTTAGGAGGGGAATTACTTGTGTCATCTGTTGTGTGGAACCCATATTAGTCAGTAACCCTTTCTGGTATCAAAACTTTGACCCCACGCTATGCAGGGGTCCGGGCACGCTTACTGAACTAATTATAAGCGGTTCATTCTAGTAATGGTGAGGGGTGTTGATGGCGCGTTTCAACTGGGTCATGTGCGTGCATGGATCCGGTCTGCTCTGAGGATGTAAGACACTGTGACATCTGCAAATAGGTCTGTGCCAATAGGTTGCCACTTTAGGGAGTGATACACCCTACTGTGGGGCTGACACAGGGTCTTTATGTATTAGGGAGCCGATCGCTTGGGGGTAGGACTTAGGGTACACTTAGTTCTGTCTGTTTCGGTTGGTACTGTCTGTTTCTGTTAGGTGGTAACACCTGTCTGTTTCTGCGGGGTACCGTCTGTTGGGGTGGTAAAGGCCCATTACTAGTGTATACCTAATTCTAACATTCTGTTTTCGTAGGGATTACTCTGTTTCTATCTCTGATTCCATTTCCGATTCTATTTCTGTACCTTCTGTCTGTTCGGGTAGTAAAAGCCCATTACTAGCATTTCTATTTCTGTAGAGATTATTCTGTTTTCGTTTCTGTTTCAGTTTAGATATTTGGGTAACACCTAATACTGTTATACTAATATTAGTGCAGAGAAGTGAAAAGCTTAGCTTAGCTTATATCATTCCGTTCCTTCCGTTAACCTGCTATTTTTGTTACGGTTATCTCTCATCCAGTTTTATTTACATGTCATGATACTATTATCTTTTTATATGCTGAAAGTCACTGGACTCACCAGACTTATGTCTGACCTAGTTTGTTTCGCCTCTTTTCTTTCCTTCCCCCCTCCCCCCCAAGGTTTTTAGGGTGGAAACATAGGAGCTTGATTCAGATTCTCTTTGCTTGAAGTGTTTGAAGTATTGCTTGGCTTTGGCTCTATCTTTCTATGGCAGTTTATATTGGGGATTATGGCTTTGAAAACTATGCATTTTGATGGCTTTTGTACAAGACTGATATTTACGTACTTGAATTCCGATATTGTGAGTTTGAAAGATGTAACTAAACTCATTTCTGTTTCTGTTGTAATAATGTTATAAAATTTTCAAGTACTACTTTATCTGTCTTGTAAATTTCTGTTCTGTTTACTAAAAATGCTCCACCAAAGTTAAGGCATTTCCTTTGCGAGTGACTTTAACGGAGATGAGGTGTTTAACTTGCTATCAGAGCTGAAGGTTACCAGATTGGATAAAAAAAAATTGAAAATTATTTTCAAAAAGGTTTAAAAGGAAGTATTTTCAAAAGTATAGTTTATTTTGAAAAACATAATCCCCAAAGCCATAGCCTATCTTTCTATCCTTTGTTTTGAATCTTTCCTTTTCTTTCGTTTCAGCATGTCTGGGGATCTTAAGCTTCCGGAGGGCGTACTGATACCTGGCTAATGATGCGGGTCCAGCAAACGTCCCTCCTCCCCCAACTGCAGCGGTTCCTCCTCCTCCTCCTCCGTGCGTGAATACTTTCCCGAAGATATATAGAGACTTTCGAGCCTTGGGTGGGAAAAACTTTAATGTAACTGAATCCTTCGTGGAGGCAAGGAACTGGCTCAAAGAAACTGAGGATTTGTTCGTTATCTTCGAGGTGGACGATAGGCAGAAGATACAGTTGGCAGTATGGTTTCTTAAGGACGAAGCTTCTTTTTGGTGGGAAGTCACAAATGGAGAGCGTCCGGTAGAGAGATGGATGGATTTCAGACATAGGTTCGAGATGAAATTTCTCTCACGAGCGGAAGAGAGTCTATACGTAGAGAGGTTCTTGGCGTTGAAGCAAGGGAATTTATCAGTGAGAGAGTACGTCAACAAGTTTAATCAGTTGGCAAGATTCGGCTTAGATTTGGTAAATACACCGCATAAGAAGGCACTAAGGTTTGCTAAAGGTTTGAATAGCCGCTACACGGATAGGCAATGTCCCACATTCCTATGGGGGCTACCTTCGAGAAATTAGTTTACATGGCATTGATGCATGAAGAGGAAACCAAAAGTGAGAAGAAAGAAGAAAAGCTTAAAGGACCACAGAACAAGATGGCGGGGCCCAAAAAGGAAACACAAAAGAAGGATGAGAAGTTTGAAGACAAGAAGGAGAAGAAGTGCTTTACTTATGGAAGCTTGACCCATCTGAACAAGGATTGCAGAAAAAGGAAGGGCACTTGCTTCAACTGTGGAGAAATGGGGCACTTCACTAGGGACTGCCCAAAGAAACGAGGACAAGGGCAGAAGGCAGGACCAAATTTTGGAGGACAGGAAAATACCCTCGAGGCTCGTGGATAGGATAGAAATAGGAAAACTTTCGGTAGAAGGATTAATCTCCTTATCTGATTGTGGAGTTAAAAACTCTTTCTGATTCTTGAATTTTGATTCGGTAATTGAAACTCTGCACTTTAATACTAGTCTTGTTTCTGATTCCGCTGTAGTCTCAAACCCAATGAGGGTTACGACTCATCTGTTTGTGATAAGTTGGGGTTTGAGGGTATCTGTGTTGAGCGTTATGACTATGACGCATATATTTTGGGGTTTTATCAAGCTTAGTTTCCTAAGAATCATTTGGTAATACGATCTGTATCAGTAGTCTATAGGTATCTGAATATTTCTGAAAAGGAGAGGGTGTTTTACTCAAAGCATGAAGTAGATTTCCAGTTGGGCATTTGTTTAATGGGAGTGATTCTCTGAGTGTTAATCTGATGTTGATTTTGGTCTTTGGAGTTGATACTTAGGGGGTTATTCTCTTAAATCAATGTCTAATGGGAACCTAGCTTTTGTTTTAATTGTACTTGCTTCTATCACTCGGCTGTATCCTATCGATCGAACCTTCGACCTTTAGGTAGAAACTAATGGGTGTAAACATGTGTTTGAGACATGTTATGTTTGATGGTTGCAAGTGAATGCAAGCGGTTGCTAGTGGTTGCTCGTGGATGCATATACACACACTAGGCACTAGATCGGCTCAAAAACACTCTCATACTGCATATGGATGTGTGTGCATTTTTAAACTTTTTTATGGATGCGAAGTGGTTGACTCCGCACATGGATGTTGGATATGAATGAACGGTTGTGCACTCATATAGAAATGATATGTATCAAATAGGAAAATTGCATACATGTTGGACTCATTGCACTGACATAATTCGCATTAAGGAGGTCAACTGAATCAGTGGACCGCCTGATCTTTGCATCAGATAATGAACATATACGCACACTTATGAATATGTTCATACAACATTAGATGTTTTCTAAGTACAATGGATGCTTGGGGATGATGGTTGAGTAGATGGGTGATTGGATGGTAGGACACATTCTTCCTAACTTGAAGATTTCGGGGATGAAATCCTTTAAGGAGGGGAGAATGTAATACCCCGAATTTTCTGTAAACATAAGGGTAACAAAATGAAGTATAATTAATTTTAAATGTGATAATTAAGGAAAAAGGGTTGCGCCATTACGTTCGTCTCTGAATTCTTCTTGAGATAGAATTCGAGTTTGCGTAAATCGGACTCCGTATGAAGAAGTTATGGCCTTCGGAAGTTTCTGAAAATATAAAACAGATCGAAAATAAATTCCAAATTCGAAATTCAAAAATCTGAACCCAGAAGCGGGCTGGGCGGGAAATTTCCCGCCCAGGACCCAGGTTGACCTGGGGGTCGATCTGGGTAGGTAGGTCGACCATAGGGTCGACCTGGGGATCGACCTTAGTGTCGACCTCCCCCCCCCCCCAAAGGTCAATCTGTTTTGCCCAGATCCGATTTTCTTCAGCATGTGACGTGGTTTTGGCGGTTCTGGTGGTCTGGATTGGTTCTAGTTAATATCTAAGTCCCTGGACACTTCTATTCTCCTATAAATACATCCCTAAGCCAAAACCTAAATCTCCTACACTATTCTCTAGCCTCCATAGCTCTCTCCCTCTTAGAAAATAAAAAAAAATGGCGTCGCTAATCTGCTGAAACCTAGGATAAAACTGGTGCATCTTCTTCCAAACTGAATAGGATTAAAAGAACAACTAGTCTACATCAAAGGAGAGATATTCAGTTCAGAACACAGATTCCAGAATACAAGAATCATTCCCTTTTTGTGAGTACAGTTATTTTCAGGTATAAAATTAATAATTATCTTGACATTTTTGTGAATCTGGATTTGAGGTTATGCATACTTTTCTGTGGATCTATCTTGTTAATATTATTGGGGCTGTTCTGTATCTATTCCCTCTTTTCTACCTTTTTGTTTATAGCCAGGCTACCATGAGCCTGCGCCAAATCTCATAAGAGATTAACGCACGAACGCTAAATTTTTGGACAGATAATGGATAATGCGTAATTGGACATGACTGACCTTTGACTGATTTGAGAAATGGACATATGTTGTAAATTAAATCTGGATCTGTGTAATTTGGAAGAAGAGAAATCGTTGTATGATAACGTGTGACTTGGAACTTAGGGATCTAACGCATATAAAAAAATTAAGATCTGACATGTTATAATTTAAAGATCTAAACTTTTGGGTTAAATTTTATGTAACGGTTCAAGACTTGAAAAAGGAATATGTGACTTAGGCGTAGAGACCTAGATTATAATAGGATAACTATCAATGTGAACATGCCTAAAAATGTATTTTTGGATATTTGACATCATAGGCTATAATTTAGCATAATTCATATTGTTTGGGGATATTTTTGAGAATATTCTGTACTATGCAAAGCTTAACTAAAATTTTGGGCATATGTTACGACCATGATTTAGGCATGTAAGGTTGGGCTTAATTTATGATTAGGCAAGATATGTAAATAGAATTTTAGAAATGTTTAATCTGTTGAATTGCCTAATCTGCTAAATCTGTTACCTATTAAATCTGTTGAATTGCCTAATCTGCTAAATCTATTGAATTGCCTAATCTTCTAAATCTGTTACCTGCTAAATCTGTTGAATTACTTAATCAGCTAAATCTGTTATCTGCTAAATCTATTGAGTTGCCTAATCTGTTGAAAGCTAAATAGTTGTAATTTGGCTACGAAAATCCATAGGCTCGATCTAAGATTGATTAAAAACATAGAAATCTGATTAATCTGTTGTAACCTGTAAAAGACGTTTAATCTGTTAAATGGACATAATTAGTCTGATATTTGTATAATCTGTATTGGAATAAATTGGCTATGACACGAGGTTAGACTCTGTTTGGGGTAGAAGCCTGCCCGGAACCAACCGGCTTAACCAGCAACCACAAACTATCACTCTAATGTGAGAGGTCGTAGGCATAACTAAATTATGCTTAGACACGAGGTTAGGTCTGGCTTATGGCAGAAGTCTGCCTGGAACCACCCGACATATCCAACGGCCACAAGCTACCGACCTAATGTGAGAGTTCTGTGCATTAATATTTAATTAATGCAAAACTGAGATAAATATGATGTCTAAAATGCGTTGGGTGGATAGGGTTAAACCAACTGGAATGATGAATCTAATAAACCCATTTCGTGAATCTGTAGGCCCAATACGAAGTTAGACAATCTATAAGTCTGTTAAATCCGTACATCTGATCTGTTAATCTAAAAACTTGTTAACTTGATAGTCTGACCTGTGAACTAGAAATCTGAACTCTGTCTGAAATCTGTAAACAAGTTAATCTGAAATCTGTTAGTCTATGGACACAAGGTTAGGAGGGGAATTACTTGTGTCATCTATTGTGTGGAACCCATATTAGTCAGTAACCCTTTCTGGTGCCAAAACTTTGACCCCACGCTATGTACGGGTCCGGGCACGCTTACTGTACTAATTATAAGCGGTTCATTCTGATAATGGTGAAGGGTGTTTATGGCGCGTTCCAACCGGGTCATATGCGTGCATGGATCCAGTCTACTCTGAGGATGTAAGACACCGTGACATCTGTAAATAGGTTTCTTCTAATAGGTTGCCACTTTAGGGAGTGATACACCCTACTGTGGGGCCGACACAGGGTATTTATGTATTAGGGAGCCGATCGCTTTGGGGTAGGACTTAGGGTACACTTAGTTCTGTCTGTTTCTGTTGGTACCGTCTGTTTCCGTTGGGTGGTAACACTTGTCTGTTTCTGCGGGGTTCTGTCTGTTGGGGTGATAAAGGCCCACTACTAGTGTACACCAATTATAACATTCTATTTCCGTAGGGATTACTCTGTTTCTGTCTCTGATCCCGTTTCCGATTCTGTTTCTGTACCTTCTGTCTATTCGGGTAGTAAAGGCCCATTACAACATTTCTATTTCTGTAGAGATTATTCTGTTTCAGTTTAGATATTAGGGTAACACCTAATCCTGTTATACTTGTATTAGTGCAGAGAAGTGAAAAGCTTAGCTTAGCTTATATCATTCTATTCCTTCCATTAACCTGCTATTTCTGTTACGGTTATCTCTCATCCAGTTTTATTTACATGTCATGATACTAATATCCGTTTATATGCTGAAAGTCACTGGACTCACCAGACTTATGTCTGACCTAGTTTGTTTCGCCTCTTTTCTTTCCGTCCCCCCCACCCTCCCCTAGGTTTTTAGGGTGCAGACATAAGAGCTTGATTCAGAATCTCTCTGCTTGAAGTGTTTGAAGTATTGCTTGGCTTTGGCTCTATCTTTCCATGGCAGTTTATATTGGGGATTATGGCTTTGAAAACTATGCATTTTGATGGCTTTTATACAAGACTGATATTTGTGTTCTTGAATTCCGATATTGTGATTTTGAAAGATGTAACTAAACTCATTTCTGTTTCTGTTGTAATAAAGTTATAAAATTTTCAAATACTACTTTATCTGTCTTGTAAATTTCTGTTATGTCTACTAAAAACGCTCCACCAAAGTTAAGGCATTCCCTTTGCGAGTGACCTTAACGGAGGTGGGGTGTTACACCTATCTCATAAGTTATTGCCTCACCAACTAGCTAATCAGACGCGAGCCCCTCCTCGGGCAGATTCCTTCTTTTGCTCCTTAGCCTACGGGGTATTAGCAACCGTTTCCAGTTGTTGTTCCCTTTCCAAGGGCAGGTTCTTACGCGTTACTCACCCGTCCGCCACACCCCAAGGAGTTGTGGGCTTTTTTCAACCAATTGGGGATTTCCCTTCCCCGCCTCCATGGCAATGGTCTACAGGGTTCAAAAGAATTAATCCTAGAATTCTATCTGTTTTCTGGATTTAAAGAAGTGCCGATTTTCAAGAACGAGAATCTTATGATATGTTGGGAATCTCTTTGATAATCATCCACGTAAAGACGTTTTCTCTTCTTTTAGTTTTCCCAATTCCCAATTATCATGATAGATATCAAGATAATAATCTTTGTAAATCGGGCTATCTTTGTCTTCTTTAGTGGATCCGTCTTGTTCCTGTTTCGTCTTCTTCGTTTTCGTAAGTTGTTTCTACATCGCTTTCTTCCGTTTTTGAGGTTTCTTTCAGTTTCTTAGTAAATCTGTTTTACTATTCTAAGTGGTTATTTTATTCTGGGTAATGAAGAACTTGTTATTATGAATTCTTGGATTCAGGAATTCTTCTATAACTTAAGTGACACAATAAAAGCTTTTTCTATTCTTTTAGCTACTGATTTATGGATTTGATTTCACTCAACCCATGGTTGGGAACTGATGATTGATTCGATCTACAATGATTTTGGATTGGCTCATAATCAATACTCATACAAATAAAAATGTGGGAGAAATCGAGAAGATAGGGGTCCGTTTATCTGATTGGCTAGTCAAGCATGAACTAATTAATAGATCTTTAGGTTTCGATTGCTGAGGAATAGAGACTCTACCAATAAAAACTGAGGATTGGGACTCCATTGCTGTCATTTCATATGTATATGGTTACAATTATTTACGCTCCCAATGAGCCTATGATGTAGCACCTGGTCGATTTTTAGCTAGTGTGTTTCATCTTACGAAAATACGGATCGTTATCGAGAAAAACATTTTCTTTCCTTAATAGGAAAGAAAAAAAATGTATCATTCTTTTTTATCCAAATCAAATTTTCAATTTGATTTGGATAGAATTCTATATGAAGAAATGATAAAAAAAAATTGTACTAAATTAAAATAACTGCAAATAACACGTATAATAAATATTTTTATTTTTCCTGATCGGTAAAATTTGTGTAAAAGAAAAAAAAAATTATGGTCAAAAATTCATTCATCTCGGCTAGCCGTAAGAAATTCTTTGGCCCTGAATTGGGGTGTTCAAGTGGAACAAGTTGTTCCCGCTCGATACCGTCAAGAATTTTTGTTGGTTGTATCCGTATTTATATAAGCTTTCATTTTCGTGCTTATCCCAATTGTTGGTTCAGTTAATGCATGGTGAAAAGGAGCATTAGAATGGTCTTAACTGAATATTCAGACAACAAAAAAAAAAGAAAAAGGAAGGAAAAGGTTATATTGAGACAGTTATGAATTTGATTGATTTTCCGTTACTTGCCCAAACAACCCCGAATTCCGTTATTTCAACTACATTAAATGATCTTTCGAATTGGGCGAGAAATAATAAATGGCGATGCGGGCGGTGGTTTCTGAGGAATACAAATAACCTCCGGGTTTTTTCAGATTTGGCGAGCATTTGGAATAACTAGTGAATTGCAACTCTATTATACTGCAATTGGTGCATTGGTCTTTGCATTGTTAATGCTTTTTACTAGTTGGTTCCATTATCACAAAGCCGCCCCGCGGAACAATAAAAAATGTAGATTCAGATGAAATCATGATTGATTTAATAACTTCGATGAGAATGGAAAGTGGATCAACACCAGACCTAGATGGATCATAAACTACGGTGAGAAGGGTTCAACCGGAAAATCATCGAGCAACAGGAATTAATATACTGGGCGAATCAGAAGACTGGAACAAGGTGCTTAGTTTGATTGTACATCTTTTTGATATATAGGGTATCCTACGGATAGTTCAAATCGAAGCAATTTGATGTCTGATTCGGGCCTATATGACATGATCGATCAATAGAAATACCCCAACACTCCATCCACCTTTGTCCATATATTCCATATATCACACTAGATAGATATCATATTCATGGAATACGATTCACTTTCAAGATGCCTTGATGGTGAAATGGTAGACACGAGAGACTCAAAATCTCGTGCTAAATAGCGTGGAGGTTCGAGTCCTCTTCAAGGCATAATATTGAGAATGCTCATTGAATGAGCAATTCAATAATAGATTTCGGATCTAATCAATATTGATATATCGAGTATCTTATCTGTTGATACGAAGTATTCCGGCGATCCCCACGATCCGAGTCTGAGCTATTAGAATTGGACCGAATTAGGCATGTTGCCTGCCCGATTTTTGTCATTTCCCAGTTGATGAGGCTTGAGGTCATAACGTATCTTTAACAGATCATACCTTCATTTACTTTGACTACCACATCGTCATACCCTCCAAATCACAAATTGATTTCTCCAAATGTACCATGGGTATAAAGCTAAGAGACACGAATTTCTCCGCCACCAAACGTAAATACGTTTGAAGAGATAAACTTACGCAATCTATTAGATATACTCTATCAGACATTCATCCATTCAAGTTGTCCTGGGTCTGGACAAACCGAAGGCGTTGTTCTATAAATCCATCTTAGGCAATTTCTACCTAGGAACGCCAGAACAGCCCTTGTATAAACTTCATCTTCAATTTCCTTCAATATATTTTGATTCGAAACACTAATGTCCCTCTGGAGTGGTTTTCAGATAATGAATCTGATCTCGGTCTCTCCGTATTGACAACGGAAAATGGTCAAAAACTTTGATAGCCGGTGTTTTAACCATTAAAGGAAAACATCCATATACACAACGATTCTATTTACAAATGGAAATATTACCAGTTAACCATTAATTAACACCGAGCCCTTTAATTTATTTATCATTAATTTATTCATTTTCCAATTTCCTATTTTCCCAAATTCTTCCCCGATATTCGTACAAACCCATTTATCCTTTTCACAATCCTCGGAAAACATTTCCATATATCCACAACCTTTTTTTATTTTCTATATTTAGAAAATATAAGTTATTAATGCCAGAAAACATTTCCATTTATTATTCACGCATTACTATTCTTCTATATTCATTAGTCCCTAACTGTCAACTAGTAAGAGAACAACCTCTTAAGTATCAACCCTGAAGGCCGAAACCAACATCTGATCAACATTCAGAAAGCCGTTCAACTTAACTAGTATCCAGTCAGTTTCTAATTCCCTTAATCCCGTTTCTTAATTTATTATCAAATCATGTCTTATGCAACTCTTGGATTCGATTTACGAATCTACTTCTTTTACAGAAAATATTGAATATAACGGTAGCATTATAATCCCTGTTTCCCCAAAATATTTAAAATATAACTCTGATTCGTTACCTTAAATAAACAAATAATATTTAAATAAATAAATATTCTTCATTTAAAAACGAAAATTAAATAATACTTTCCTGGATTTGATATAGTCGAATTTTAATTTATAACTCTCTTATGAATAATCTGTATTCGATTAACGTTCCAAACCTTGGAATAAATTCAGTATTTCCGGTCAACTCAATTTCTAGATTCATTTTAGAATTCATCACTCTCAACACCTACCAACTCCTTTTATAACCAACTAATTCTGCAACATTTATTTAAAATCATTATTCACCTTAAAATGTGAATATTATCCCTTTTACATAAATCTAGACTCATTTTATCAAATCAAATCTGGGTTTGTATTTGTAAATGCTATTTACAGGTCCATGAGTTATCTTATAAATTCAAACTCATATTTTATTTCACTTTCAGTTCAATGTCTTGTTAGTAACATATCAAGTTTATAATAAAATCTTGATTACCTAATCAATTATAATTTATTGGTTTCAAACCAAATATTAACTATTTTGTCAAATACTGAGTTATAAAATATAATTTTAATAATATTTGACATTGTCGAGTTATAATTATAAATCCTTATCGATTTATTTCACTCCTATCCATATTTCGAACAACGAAATAATTTTCATCATTTTAATTTGAAACGATCTCCATTTCCCTTTTCTAATATTCATTCTTATATTTTCAAATTATTTAATAATAATTAATCCATTTTATTCTAACATCAACTACTTGTTTTAATATAATTAAAACTAGTTATTATATTCTAGTCCATTCGAAGTTCAATTTCTATTTAAAACTAGATTAATCTTTTTAAAATCCCCAATTTCTTTTCCAATATATTCGAATATATTTTACGGTATTCATATACCAGTTATTTAGGTCAATGTTGTTCAAACATTCCAAAAACATAATAATCAACCATTGATTATTTGTCACATCATATAATGCAATATATGAAAAACAATAATATAATTGTTAAGGAATATAGTTGGATCCCTCTAACCTGTTTCCCTACATCCACATATGTTAATTAACATAATATAACAACAATTTCATATCAATACGAGATATTAATATAAACAGATCAGTATTCAATCAACTAGTTATATATATGACTATATATATAATTTCAACCAATTAATAAGAAATCATCCAAACAACCATCACACACAGCATTCAATCATTTTTATCAATATTAAATAAAATTATAAAAACTGGATAGAGTTAGTGAGTTTACTCACCTTAGTCATTAAACATGAAATAACGATTAACGTTCGGTTGATTCAGCCAGGTGTGTTATTTCACCGTAATTTCAAATGAACTCCAAACGACTCCTGATCATTTCCATTGTGAAGATTGTAACTATACAATTCCAACGGATCAATCCGTTTGAAATTCGGGTATCATATGAGTGACATACGGTATTAATAAGTTTATATGCTATTTTATTAAACTTCAATTTAATTTAATTTAATTTAAATTGGCCTAACCCTTATAATTAGCCCATATGCATTCCTACTTCTTTGCACCATTTTGCTTCTTCCCAAAAGAAAATACACAGTCCCCGCTCCTTGCAAATAACTATTTCCATGCTTCTTTAAATGCTGCAACCCTCCCTCTCTACTTAATGAAAATTTAACTAACATCACTAAGCTTATATATTGATTTAAAATTTTAAATATACCAAACCTATTTAAACCGTGCCTTACCACTCTAGAGTCGGCTCATCTTCCTATCCACCCTTTAGTCCGCGTGAAACAGTGAGGCTCCTTTCCCTTATGTTTTGAACCCAGTCCAGTCCACCACTACAGGGTCCCAGCGCTGGAGTTCCTCCGCCTCCTCTGCCACGTCAGCGCGACGGTGAAACCCCCCTCCCACGTGAGCAAACCCGACGGCGAAACCCCCTCCTCTAAAATTGCAAAAGTAAGTTTTTTATTTGATTTTTCTTTTCAGTTTTTACATAGATTAAAATTCTGATTTTTATAATTTAGATTTGAGTATAGAAATTCGATTTTTTTGTAGTTAGATTGGAAAGTAAAATACAATTTTTACCATCTGTATAGCAATTAAAAACATGGTTTTTATTGTGAAGATAACAATATAAAAGGGCGATCTTCTACGTGTATTAAAAGATGAAAATATTATATTTTTATATAGATAAAAAAATTAGATTTTTATCTTGGAAAAGGTATGATTTTTATAGTTAGATAAAGGGATGATTTTTAAAGTATAAAGCATCGTTTAAAATATGAATATTCAATATGATTACATAGTTATAAAAATGTGATTTTTATAGTGGAATATAATATATGAAAATAAAAATTTTATATAGACAACTTGGAAAATAGAGAATATATATAGTTCGAAAAATAAAAACGTACATTGTTCTTAGAAATATAAATATAGATTGTTCTTAGAAATAAAATTAGCGTTGTTTTAAAAATAGAAATGGTAAAAGAAAAAAAATATGATTTTGTTTCTAAAAGAAGAATATAATTTCGTTTCTATCATTATGATTTTTATCTTAGTAGTGGCATTATAAAAATGGGATTTTTAATATATAATCATCATATGAAAAATATGATTTTAATATGAACAGCGGGAAAGGATCGCATTGGAATATAGAGCAAATCCGAACGGTTCAGAATAGAAAGGAGGAGTGGATCCTAAAGGTGAGAACTTCTCACTTTTATTTTATTTTCTAGTTGAAATATATACTAGGATGCAGACGGTGCTTAGCAGCACCTGACACCCATCGTCCACAAACCATGGACGACTTGTTTATTTGTTTGATTATGTTGTGAAATTGATTGTGCGATGTGGAATGGAAATAAATATTTTATAGTTAAAAATATGATTTTTAACATGTATATAAATAAAATAAATATTCATAAACAAATCGGACGATTTGTTTATGTACACTGATTTGACTGATATTGATTGGGACGATAAATTTTCCGCATCGCCCAACTACACAAAAAAATTCATTATTTGTTGATTGAAACCCCACGTGAGTGTTGGGATGATATATGATATACACTAATCCCAATAATTAGATGTATGCCGATCGATTGATTGACAAGCTGTGTAAGCGTTGAATATTTATATTTAATGCTTATGCAGTCTAGAATGAAATTTGGAAGATGGTTGACTGTATTTGATTTTTGTTTTTTACATATGTGTATGAATTCCATATAAATAAAATTATATGGTAATTAACTGTGTCTAATTCCAGTTCAGAAAGAATGAATATTTTAAAATAACGAATATTTTAAAAGATGAATATTTTAAAATAATATTCAGTAAAAGATCAAAATTTGATTTTGATGTCTAATTTGGGATGGACACGAATATATTTAAATATATAAAGCCGTGTTGATTAGAATAACGCCATTTTGACGCACACGATATTTATATCGATTTTATTCATTTTTATAATGAATATTGAAAAGGAATTGATTTCAAAATCTAATGTTTTGAAAATACTATCATTTATATATCGTTGATATGGAATATTCAATTTTGATTTGAAAATGAATATGAAGTTGAAATCGTTTTGAAATCGAATTTAAAACGATTTATAAAATACGTTTTAAATGGAAATCGATGAAATATATATTATATATATAATATAATGGCCTGAATAGAACGCGTCGTGCAGCGGCTGTTCGCGAATTTCGACCATTGACTTCGAATGTACATTACGGGGATCCGACCGTCGGATTCTCCCAGAACCAGAACCGTTGGGTTCGTATCGAAAAAATCTTTCTAAAGAATATTAGAGATTTGAAATATAACGGTTGGATTTGGAATTATGTCCAAATCAAATTTAGAAAAGGTCGTTGTAAGTGCAGTTCGATGGCCGTTTATGGAAATCGACTGTATGGGCCTTGATAATATTATTAAAAATATCAATAATTAGTGTAAAATCATAAGAAATGATTTGGAAAGAATTGGGACGAAAAACTCCATATTTGAAAAGATAAAAATATTTTTTTATCGAAATGAACTAGTTATGAACTAGAATTATGAAATCCAATATTTTTAAATAAATAAATTGGATTTGAAATGTTTTTAAAAATAACCAAAATTTCTAATATATGAATTGGAATGGATTTGAATGGAAATTGTCTTCAGAATATTTCGATATTGGATTCCATGATTATATGGATATTGTGGAGGAATTTGGAAGATATATATATCGTTATTCCAATACGGTATTTGTTGATTCCAAAATTTGATATTGAATATTAGCCGATATATTTTCTATTTATAGCCTTGTATTTAATATCAAATGTGATTTTGGGTTTGTCATGAATGGTATCTTCATTAACACTGTTCTTGAACCGAATTGAGAAAAGATTAAATCTTTTTATGTAGATTTAATGAAGTATACCAATTAATTAATATTTAATTGGAATTGAATTGAAATTGGTTTTTAGGTTTATCGTGAACGGTGTTTTAAATAGCACTTGTTCTTTAACCCGATTAACAATGGAATGAGATTTTGGGTTGTCGTGAATGGTATCTTTAACAATATTGTTTGTTAAACCCAATGGAGTTAAGAAAATTAGAAACTAACTAGAGAGCTAAGTTGAATGGTTTCCTGGGTATTGATTTGATGTTGGTTTCGGTCTTCGGGATTAATACTTAGGGAATTGTTCTCTTTCTAATCTATGGTTGGAGACTGATGGAATGTGATTTTGGGTTTATCGTGAACCGTGTTTTAAATGAAATTGGTTCTTTAACCCAGTTAAAGATAAGATTAATTTCTTAGCTTGGAATAATCATTGATCTTGATTTTTGGGAAGATTAAAACTAAATGGAGTTTTAATGAATCTTTAATTAGATTGAAAAGTGAAGGTGATAATTAAAATTTATCAATTCAAGAAAATGATCGAAAATGGAGTATCAACAGTTTTACTCTAGGCGATAGTTAAATCTTTAATTAGATTAGAATGTGAAATGGTAATTGAATTTACCAATAATACCATGGTGTTAGATATGAAGTATTTCCACTTTTGCTTCATGGGATGAATAGTTTGGGATTGGGAAATTAAAAAATGATTACTTCGGTAAGGTGCGCTAATCCCGACAAGTTTGGATAAACCATAATTTGGTTTGAATTGATATCCAAAGGAGGATTAAAGAATAAATTTAAAGAATTTATCTTTGATAAAATTAATGGGAACCTTTCCCAAAGTATAGGAATATTTGAATAAAGAAATATTCTGGATTGGAATGAGGCGTATGTTGTGTTTTTATTGCACTTGTTTATTATATACGCGAGTTATTCAAAAAGACCGGGTTTATCCCATTCTGAATAACTGATTCGACGATGTGCCGAGGATGAAGACGGTGGTTGAAGACTGGAGGTCTTCACATCGTTTGGATGATTACTGATGTCTTGATTGTGTCATACACCCAAGACAAGGTAATAAGTGGTGATCGTCCAGACGTACTTGGAGATCGACCGGATATGCAAGGGCCTCTTTCTTGTATTGGACATACGGGACGAGGAATAAGGTGCCTCCAGTTTCGTTCAGACCTAGAACGAATTTGTACATGGATGTGTGTCTGACATCGAATTTCATTCTGTGTGATTGATTTACATTGTTTGCATAGCGTGGATTGCCTAGGTGGCATGCTGAGATGCAAATGATCAAGTCTTCTATTGAAAAGCAGAGTCTTGTGGTTGATGATCAAAGCACAGCTTTAATATAGCATAGCTTTTTGTAGCGTTAATTCGAGAGCCACACACCTCGGTGTGAACCAGAAATGGGAGAGGACATCAGGGAGAGCATGCGTTTCCTTCTAGCTAGGAGTGGTGTCTGCGTTTTACTAGCCCTGGCATTTTACTTATGTGGATGATGGATTGCGAGGCGCCTCAGTTATATCAGTCATTCCAGGGCCGATGGTTTGGTCGGGATATGACCAGTTTACGCCCCGTAGGGCAGGGAAATGCATTGTTCAGGCATTTTAATCCACTCTGTGTGGACCATCCCTGACGATCATAGGGCCACTTGATTCTGGGTCCTGAGACACGAGCTAGGGCGTCTCGAAGCGGTAAGGATGATCCCTTTCCTTGGTTCACAGATGGAAATCCAACTTCCAATACGACATTTTGCGGTTTTGATTGTAGAGCCTAGTATGGCGACATAGTGGGATGGGGCACTCATGCCATCTATGATTGATACATTTATATTTGAAGTTGTTTTTGACACTATACACTTATAGTAATAATAAAATATGAAATTTTACGTACTAAGTATTCTTGGGAGGAAACCCGTTCCGTGTTATACGGCGTGGTCCCTTGGTTTACCGAACTTTAAAATAAAGATTAATAACTGTTTTAGTTCTCACACCAGTTACGTGATTGACCTGGAGTTTGTTGTTTTTAACCTAAACTCTGGGTGCCCCTATTTTCCACATGGGCAGCTAGTAGTTTTGGTTTTGCAGATTTATATTCACAGGATCATGGTTTACATTTGGAATGATATTCGGAAAGCTCTATATTTGTATATTCTTTTCAGTTGTGTTTTGTATTATTTTCCACTGCATTGTAACTTGTAAATCTCCAATATTTAATAAATGTGTAATATTTATTCATACTCTGTGTATTCTTATATTCTGATGAAATTATTGTAATAAGCAATGAAATGTTCTTTTGTTTGTGTTCTAATTGGTCTTGTTCTCAAAGCAATCCGTTCTTCCCTTCACGGGGAAGTTCAGGTCGTTATATCACACCTTAACATCAACCTTTCTCCACCGTTTTTCACCACCGTTCTCGAAGCAAGAGTCTATGTCCAACTCCTTCCAACCATATATACTTCGGTAAGCTTGCGTTCCCTTAAATCATCGTGGCTCCTAGATCTCACGCTCAGTACTGTTTTCGAAAGCATCAAAACTCCGCACTTCATTCACCTCGCGGACTTCTCTCTCCATCATACACCTTACTGCCATTTCCGTCAACTTTCCCAAGCCTTATTTCCTTTCCCAAGCTCAGCCCGAACCTCCTAGAATTTCTGCCGTCCGAAGCTCGCACCAGCAATGTTCGTCTTGTCGAGCAGCAGCTTCTTCCCATACATCGGAACATACACCGCCAGTGTTGTTAACAGCTCGCGAGTCACATCCCGATCATAGCGAGAAGTCCAATCATGCAACTACTACAGTGTTTCATTTTAGTGAACAAGATATGATGCAAACAACTTGAAGTTTATATAGGATAGAATGAATTTCTGTAAGAATTTAATTCCACTAACTTGAGGATTTCTAATGGGGTATTGGTTCAGAAATGAATTTCTGAAGGTCATTGAGCTTTCGGGTTTTAATTGCAGAAGATGAAGAAAGACATGAGCCGTGTATGTATATTTATAGCATCATCAAAACATGGTGGCCAAGGCATAGGTTCATTGTATTATTAGAGGAGGCCGGTAGGTTTGCAGTTCCATTTTTGGGTTATATGTATTAGGCTAGAATAGGTATTGCGGATGCACATGTAGTGATTGACAAAAGGGATAGTTGGATACTCTTAATCTTCTGTGTGATAAGCTTTGACACAGGCTTGCTAAGGGCTGGCATTCACGTCTATAGCATGCTGTTGGAGATAGATAGGTTTAGAGTATAAAATTTCTTAGGTATGAAATCTTAGGGGGCGGAACATAGGTAGCCTGCGGATCTATATTGAGTTTTCATAGCTAGTTTGATGTTGAAAGTGTAGCTGGGTTGCTTTGAACTATACGTAGTTTCAGCCTTTTAAATCAGGATTTAGGTATAGTTGTTTATGGTTGTCTTTGATCATTCACCTTTCATCATTTCCTAATTTACTGTTAGTACAAATCTTGTGTTGGCAATGGTTGCGCTTTAAATTTTTGGACAAATTCATATCTGGCCTCACTCAGTAGCTACTGTTGTTCACCGTGATCGCCTGTTTGTTCAAAACCTAGTCGTGTTTAACTAACAAGTATTATATTCAGTTAGTTAGGAGATATTTATGCACATGTAGGCTGTCATTTTATCTTTGTAGTACCCATTGGCAAAATAATTGACCACTCATGTACAATGTAGACCGAAACAAGTGTCACATTTGCATTACTTTTATGAAAACCTGTGTAAGTAAAAGTACATGGACGACAGGATTTCAAGGTTTGGGGAATACAAGTTTCTAAGTTGTATATTTTTCTAAGTTTAGCGTACCCATTACGTCAAACATCGTTCGTTTATGGACTCTTATCGACAAAAATATACTTGCATCGAGCAGTGTGCCACGACCCATAAAATATAATAAAATAGACAAGTTATTTTATTTTGTGAAATCCAAAAATTTTGATACAGGGTGTAAAATAATCCAAATAAAAAGTTGGTTATTTTCCAAATTATAAATTACAGTAAAATTCTAGAAATTAAATTATAACCACGTCTCAAAATTCTTGTCCAAATTCAAAACCAATATTTAATTAAACCGTTATGGCTTATAAATGATTCCATATCAACTATTTGAAAATTTTATTTCGACATAACTTAAAATCTATAAGAAGAAATCTTGATTTTTCACCTCCATTATAAAAATACAGTTTAATAGATTCCAATGTTTCTTGTTTCACAGAAATCCGACTTATAACGAATACTCTATACTAAGTTAAAGTTCAAATCGTAATATTACAAACTGCCATGACATTTCGAGCTCGATTATAATTTATATTATATGTTCAACTGTAGTTTTAAATAATATACCCGTTATTCAATTTTAACTGCATTAAATTAACTGATTTACATAATATTGCAATTTAACCATAACCGACTATTTCAAAAATAAGTATATTATTATCCCATTATTTATATTCATTAAATAAGTCAAAATATTTATTTCAAACCATCTAAATCATCAAACATATATATTAGAATAATTAAATTAATTAATTATTAAATCGCTAAAATTCTAGGATGTTTCATAGGATGTCATGTCTGTAGCTATACGGAGATGTGGGTTTCCCTTTAGATACCTAAACTTTGATCTTAAGCAATTCTACCATTCCATGTGTTTGTTTCCACATTTACACATGTATTGTGCTACCTATATTTACAAATCATGCTCAACATCCAAGGCAAATCGGCATATTTAGGCCCATGTACTTAGCTGCACAACCTATGTGCATATATATGTGATTAATGTATTCATAACTTAAGCTTAGCACCTAAGGAATATCAACTAAATTAAGTGGATTCGATTTCTTCTTTCCTATCATATCAATGCTTGTCTTTCGTCTAAGCACAAATCAACCAATGTCATGTTACTATCTTGTCTTTCTAAATCACTTAAATGCCACATTCATTGTATTTACAATCATGTCCCCTTATATACATATGTATGAAGTTAGAAAGATATTTACTAAAGTGATTCTATGTCTACAAGTTAAAACAATTTTTCATGTAAACAAAAATGGTTAAAATACATTGGCTTGTTAATATATACATAGCAAAATGATTATCCAAATTTACTTAGATTTGATCTTATAAATATTATCAAATTAATACTACAAATATGAAGAAATCACATTTTACAACAGTTAATAAGTAATTTAATATTCACCTAAGACAAAATAATTAAAAGCGATAAAATAATAATTACTTGTTTTATACGCCTGCATTCATTGATTACTGAATTTTAAACCATCACTAAATATATTGATATTGAATTTCCTGATATTCTCCAGATATATAAATCTTATTTATTTAGTTAAATTAGTTTACCAGTATAATCTACACATTATAGATTATAAAAATTAGTTCAAAAGTTGGGCCATTACAACTTGTATTAAAGAAGCTGATGGGTTCCTCATTGACGAACAGTAAGAATAAAGAGCAGTTTTGTGAAACTGGCAGGAAGGAAATGTTCGGCCGTATTGGGTATAGCGTTGAAAAGGGGTATGGAGCACTTGAGCAGTGCATGAAAAACAAACATTAACGCATGTGGTAAAAGGATTAGGAATGATAGAAAGGCTAGCATGGAGAAGGAGTAAAGAACGGAGACACATGGAAAGCAATATTGTTGAAAGAAGGAAGAAGCATAGTCGCGTGAACAATCAGGAACGTTGGGCCCGTGAATTTAACCAATGTAAATTATTAGCCATTGTTTTGTTTTATTTATTTATAGAAACATATAAAATTTGATCGGGTAGTTCTAACCTGAACTGTGGGATAGGTCTGGGTAATTAAACATGTACTTTAATCAGTTACTGATTAACTAGGCGGCCAATTTAAGTTAAGGTATATAGTTAGTGAATGGATAATTGTCGGTCGTTTCTTTTTGAACAAGTAATCGGCAAGTTTTGACATTTATTAAACATAACTAGGATTGGTCGGTTATTTCTAAACATAATCAGGTTTAAATTTTAAATTAATTAAGTAAATAATTATTTTTATAGGTAAATTAAGGATTTAAATAATTAATTTAAATCGTATATTTAAAATGATTTTATCTTGTCCAATTATTATCAGAATGGAACGGAATCAGAGACTCTAGAACCGTATTGGAGAAGGAACATTTTGGAGCTGATCTAGATAGTGAATGAGACAAATGGGATTTACACTTAAAAATAAATGACTGTTTAATTTAACTATAACCAAACCGTAAACGAATCAAATCAAAGTTAGTTTAACTCACTCAGTTTTTATCCCACTTATATTTTATATTGATTGGGTTTTAATTTGTGTGCTATGGTTGATAATTGTTTGTTGAGTGTTGAATACTTTTTATATATTGGATAAATTGATTGATTTAAACGTTCATTTATTTAAATGAAATCTAATTGTTATTCTAACAATTATTTTCCAAACGAGGTAACTTGCCTTGTTGGTTCCGTTTATAATAATATAAACGTATTAAATTTAAATATGGCGGTTCGGATTACTGTTGTTTATTTATTGTTGAATATTACATCTATTGAATAATATTATTTGAGATAACGTTTTTGAATGCAGGGAAAATAGGTTGGGGGTTCCAACTGGATTCCTCAAATTTATTGTTATTTTCATATCACAAGTATATGAACTGTTTCACCAATATGGATTGGACAATTGATTTGGTTGTTGATTATTGAATTGAAATTCAACATTGTTTGTTTTTAACCAATGAGTTATATTGGTTGAGTAAATGGCATCATATGGCTAGAAAATTAGTTGTTTTACAAATAAGGATTTACCGTCATGTAAATCGACTGTAATGAAGTTATAAAATTTATTTTATAACGGAAGATAGATTTTTAAATCTATTTATTTAAATGGAAGTTTATTAAAATGAAATAAATATTTATTATTTATTATTTAAGTATAGGTGATTATTAAATGGTTTTATAACACAACTTGTTATGTTAATAAGATTTTATAAGCAAGCAAGTAGAAATTAACCAATGGTTAAGAATTGAATTAATTGTTCTAAGAAACAATTAAATGAAGTTATTAAATTAATTATATTATTTATTGATTTAAAGGAAAAATTAATGAGAATTGGTTAACGAGATAACCGTGTTTTGGATTGATGGTCAACCGTTTTTTTGGAATTGATTATATAATTTTATTAAATGAAGTTATTAAATTAATCTGTTGAAATATTTTAACAAACATTTGTTTTAATTTAATAAGACATAGAGAGAAGTTTATTATTTATTTTAGTTAACTAAGGGTTAACTACTTTTACAGTAGTTAGTAATGCAGTAAATTATTAATTTAATTAATAATAATTTAAGAGATTTCTTTTTAAATGAAATTCATTTAAGTAAGAAATCAGAGTTTGAAATGGAATCGAGTTGAATTGTAAAAGGAGTTTCCGAATGGGTTTTATATTAAAACCCGAGTTTTTGTGAATAAAGCTATAAAGAGATTTAAGTGAAAATGATAGCTTAAATGAAATGTTAACTTAACATTTGGATTAAGTAAAAAGAAATCGTGATATAAAAGGGATTTATATTAAACTTAAGTTCATAAATTAAATTTATAAAAGAGATGTGTTGTTAAAACATCGATTTTAAATGGGCTAGACTTAATTAATTAAGTGAAAGAGTTGGAATTGAAACGAGACATCCAAAATGGAAATGGTTGAACGAATTGTAAGTGAAATAAAATGGTTGATAACGAGTTAAGATAAGAATTAGAATCTAACTAGAGATTGGTTAAGTTGAGTGATTTTCTGAGTGTTAATCCGATGTTGATTTCGATCTTCGAGGTGAAACTCACAGGGTTTATTCTCTTACCAACTTGCGGTCAAGGACTAATGAATGTTGAAGTACAGTAATACATGCATAAAAAATAAAAAGAGATTTCTAAAGTAAAACGGAAATAAAAGGCTTGAGAAAGGATAAAAAGATATTTCCAAAGAAAATGGAAATAAAAGATTTAAGAATATATAAGATGAGATTTCCAGAGTAATGGAAATGAAAAGGAGATTGTGCGAATACGTAAGATATTTTCGAAGTAAGGAAATGAGAATTAGAATAATTTTATTCTAAAAGGAAGGTGCAAGCTATGGTTTTCAAGTATTGAAACAAACGAGGTTTTTGAAATGATTACTTTTACGAATAATAAGTTAAACTAATTTCCCAGTTTACAAAATGAAAAATGTTATGCAAGTGATAATAAAATGAAATATTGAATATTGTTATAATATTTTTTTTGAAGTATTAGAATGAAAGGGTTTTTCCAAATATTAGTAAGAAGTGTAATGTTAATTCCAAATTTTGGAATATTCAAATTATCCATTTATTAATTATTTTTATTTAAATAAGCCAAATGATACCGAGTACTAAACCGGTAAGTATATTTTTATTTTATGGTTGAATGGTTCTTTATTTGGTAGTTAAATAACCGACTATCAAATCTGGCCAATACGATTGTTGGTACAGAAAGACCGGGATTGGATTTATATTCGAATATCATTCCGACCAGCAAATACGAAAATGTTGAACATATCAGATGCTGATCGAGATAGAGAAATCGAAGACTATATATCTTCATAAAATGGAATAACCACTTAAAATCTCGGATTCGACCCAGAGAAATACTTGGGTTCTTTCGTGGTTGAAATCTACGGATTTGCAAGGACTACTCGGTATTGATCTCTAGAGTGATACTTAGGATGTGTTAGGAGGGTAACTTTGGTTCATCCTATTCCTGGATGACTTGTATAGACGTATGTCTGACAGAATATTTATTAAGAATCACTTACGATGATTTTTACAAATGTATTTCTGTTAGTGGTGGAGAACGGACGTTCTCTTAGCTTAACGACCAGAGTATTTTTGTGGACGTCAGTTAATGGTTTGGCGGATCTATCGATGTGACATTCAAAGTGTTTGTAACAACCCGCATATTTAACGATAATATATCTAAATATTTTATTTAAATATAACGTCGTAATTGTTAATTGAGTGTGTGTCCAAAAAGTCACATTTTGCATACGAATGAATTTGGACTCGAAACCATTTCCATCAAGTCCAACATGTCGTTTGCGACTTTTAAAACCGCAAACATCAATACCTTTTCAGTTGGGCGAATTTGGACTTTTTCATTTGGATATATGACCAAAATATCATTTTTTGCATATGTACGAATTTGGACTCGAAACCACTTCGTTTAGCCCAAAATGCCATTTTCCATAACAAAAGGTGTAAGCTTCGACATGTTCCGAGTTTCGAGATTTGGCACATTGGTTGTGTCTTGGTTTAGCTAACCTAGCCCATCTTGTAATCCCCCAAATCAGCCTATTCTCACTCGTTCTCTCCCTCTCTTTGAAACTTAAGTAACAATGGGGGAAAAGATGGGAAATTAACATTCCTAAGCTAGGTTTTGCAAATTGGTGCTCAAATCAAGAGGAAAATTGAAGAGGTAACCTAGGTGAGCTTCTCCATTTTCCTCTCCATCTTCTCCAACCTATTCTCTCTTCAATTTATGAAATTTTCCTAAACCTAACTCTTAGGAAATTCGTGAATGTGTGTTTAGGTTGAAGATTCTTGAGTTCTTGTTGAAGAGAGATTGATCTTGCTTTGTTTTGGAGCCTCCCCATCCTTTTCAAGATCAAAGGTGAGCTCTTTTAGAACTCACGTCTATGCCCTAAGCCTCAAGCTTGTATAGTGTGCCTATGGCACGTTTGTATTGTGTATATGTTGTGTATCGATTTAGTTAGTAGCTTATTTTGTTGATTTCCTTGCGTTTTGAGTAATGGAAATCCTATTATACTCTATGTTCGGATTGATCATGCAATAAGTGAAATTCTTGTGTGCACACAAGTCTTTACAATCTCCCTTTAGAATTTCCAAACCATTGTGTCGTAGTTTGAGTTGCATTTGATTTCTTTGGATAGAGAGTTTATTCGTTTTGGAATATATAATCAAAATCATTGCAATCTTATGAATATATGTTTATGTATGTGAATATAGTGTTGTGAGTTGCCTCGGCAAGTCTTAGAAGCCTCATTTTCATGTATATAACATCATTGGCCTTTGGGCAATTGTCGATATGATATTAAACAAGTTTTCTGGGAAATATTATGCTCAGAAATAGGTTCAGACATCTGAACCTTTTAGTTCTGACGTCTGACCTGCTTCAAATAAATATAAAAACAAGAGGAACAGATGTCTGAATTTTTTAACTTAGACGTCTGGACAAAATAACTTAGACATCTGAAACATCTCAAAAATGAACTAAATCCTTGCTGGTTCAGAAAAAATGTAAATTCAGATGTCTGGATTTTTAATTCAGACATCTGAATCTTGTTTTTGGTCTATTGACCGGTGGAGACCACGACCAACAATTTAGGTCCATTTGAGCTCATTCCTAGCCGAGTTTCGGCCCATTTCTCCTTCCTTTGTGACTTTGTAGCTTCTCTGGTTCGCAAATTTCTACATCTTGATTTCATGAACATTTGATTCATTCGTGGTGAACGAATATCATAATCGATAGTCGTGAAGTTTCATCTACATTATTAAAATGTGAATTCTTCGTTTGATAGTTAATTCAATAAATATCACATAATATTTGCCACTTTGAAGTGATATAAAAAGGGTTTTTAATTATTAGTAGATACCAAATCTTTTACTAAACGGTTTTAACTCCACTTTATTACATGAAGTTATTTTATAAATTGATTTATAAGTCTACTAGTATATATTTGATAAACCTCTTTCTCATTCGTATGAGAAATCTAATTAATCGCCTTAGTAAAAACAACGTCTATGACCCCTTGTGTTTGCTTTGATGGTTAATTCTTAAACTCGTTCGATTGAACACCGTGGCAATGATCGTCTCGTATTTCTAGTGGAATATACAACTTGTTTGTAAATATTTGAGTAGAGCAAGTGGTTGTGGGACATGTAGCTCGACTCTTATATTTACTAGCTTGGTGTAGTTTACACCAAACTTGGTCAAATATGATCAATCCGACCTTCGGGTCACATCGATAATCTTTGGATTATCCTGAGGAGCTTTGGCTCATGCGATCTCCATATTCGTGAAGATCTTCATATTATCCTGAGGAACTTTGGTTCATTCGTTAACATCATTGATCCTCGGATCATTTCGTATCGGCGAGATACGCGATGTAATATTTTATATTTCATGTGGACTTGATGGGAGACTTCATTTCTCATGAATATCCTCCTATTGTTATCGTATATTCTGCTTCATGTACACTTGATTGGTGACATCATTTCTCATGAATATCCTTGTGGTGAAATCGTATTTCCTAATTTCATGTGGACTTGATGGGAGACATCATTTATCATGAATAATCATTTGTTGAGATCTAGTTATCTATATTGCGTCGACTTGATGGGTGTTATCATTTCTCATAAATAGCTATATCTTTGGAGTGTGATAATCTATTAGTTCGCTTTGAGATTTTCTTTGACATATTTTATGGACACCTCCTAGACTTCACATTTATTAGGGATTATTGTTGTTATTGCTCCTATGTCATTATCTGTGCATATCTCTATTTCTATCTCAGTTTATCATGATGAGTACAGCTAGACTGATCCGTTTTTTCTTTATTCTTATAAATAATACTTGGGTTAGACCGAGGTATTACAGGTGCATCTCCTTGACTGTAGCATGGGATAGCTTCTCCTTTTGGCTAGCTGATCTTATTAGTAGTTTTACCTTTTATGTATTTGGGATAGTGACTCCTTATGTATAATATTTATTTTAGGCTTGCACTTGTATCTCTTCCTGGGTCGTGTAGTGGATCGACTATGACCACTAGTCTTGTACTTATACCCTTATGTGTCTTATTCATATCTATTTCCGCCTTAGTGATAAAAATATCTGTTCCTGACTCTGATTTTATTGTTATGTATTTTATATTGCTTTCCGAATTACATATAGCCACTGTATAGTAGATCTGGACTTGATTTAGATGTGTCGGATTGCCTCATGGGATTGAAAAGTTTAACCATATTATCCGACATATGTAACACTCGTTCAAAGCTAATATACAGATGGTCGCTTCTCAACAGCCTTATTCTTCGGGTTATTTGGCACCGTTGCTTGCAATGGCTTTGGCTATCGCGAGTATAGAGATGGGGCCTTACACTTGTTATTGGAGCGAAGTTCGGAACAATATAAGATATTATGGCAAGGATCAATGTCCTAAGTTTCTTTGTAAATCGTGTTAGGATTTTATTCGAGTCCTAGGAACCATCGTATCCTATCTTATATCTTGATCCTTTGTTTGACCAATCGAGTTTGATTTGATTTCATCTTTGTGAAAGCTTGACCCAAACAAACCTGGATTCCTGTCCCTTTTCTTAGGTAGAAATTTAGAAATTGTTCTCTATTTTTGGTTGAAATAACTTTTGGGACTTCGTTTTGAAGATTTCTAAATTATTTTATAAAACGGTTTAATAAAATAATTTGGCCAAATAAAATACTAATCCACTTGAGATTAGCTTAGCGAGTTAAAAAAATAAATAAATTATTTCCGCTATGCATGGTGAAATGTTTTCATTTATTTATTTATGATTACAAATATAATTCATGAATAAATGGTTGTACCCTTGATTGTTTATTTACAAATTTGCACCCCTATTTGGACATAATTTATTATATCATGCTGAGTTGCCCATTGAGTATGTTGGAAGTTTTAATTGAGAAGTGGGACGCCACAATATCGATAAGAGTTTCTGAACACTTCAATCAGATGATTCCGACGCAACCCTTATATTAAATATTAATGATCTGCATCGCCATTTAACCCAAGCATTAGAATTTTTATATAAATGGCGAGGCAAATCATTAGTATTGACTTTTAATTTTCCACCATAGGGATTTTAATAAGATAATGACTTGAGAATAGGATATATATATGACCATTTCATAGTTTTAATTTTTAACTATGAATTTGAGATAACTTATTTTGGTAAGGAAACTAATGCCTATCTAGGTGCCTTCCTCTTTAATCTTTATGGTGATAATTACCTTGATCATCTCATTCGAGTTCTTTTGAAATTGTAACCATTCACCTTCTTCGCGTCCAAGGAACTTGCGGACACCATGTCCTTAGGAATTCGAAGGCGCTTGTTTTATATCTTAGTATGTAGATTTTCCAAACCTACGTTTTGTGAAAATTCTTACATGCTACCTTGAGTTTTCATTACCCATTCATTTTTCTATCGAGATGACTTTAGTCTTCTTTGGGTAATGATTGAGTATTCTCTATTTTTCTTTTGAGTGTTACTTGTTTCAAACAAGTAATTTCGTCTTTTTAGTTGAGTAAGGAATTTAATTATAACGTCTTGGCAAAAATGAGTGGGTCGACACACTTGTGTTTACTTTGTCGGTTAATTTCTGGACTTAGTCAGTTGAAATTCGCTTTTCATTTTTGTATATTTAGTGGAATAAACAACTTGTTCGTAAATATTCGAGTAGAGCTAGTGGTTATTGGACATGTAGCTCGACTCTTATAGTTACTAGCTTGGTGTGCTTGCACTATATTTGATCTTCAAATCATTCTGACCTTCGGATCATCTTGAGGGGTGTGTAGTCACCTCTTCTGACGGAATACTATGAGGGGTGTATAGTCACCTTGTCGGACGGAATACTATGAGGGGTGTGTAGTCACCTCGTCTTCGAACAAAATACTATGAGGGGTGTATAGTCACCTCGTCGGACAGAATACTATGAGTGGTGTATAGTCACCTCATCAGGAGAAACACTACAAGTGGTGTGGAGCCACCTTGTGTTTGGATGAAATGCTTATTCCAATTTCTTTGCGGTCTTCGGACCACCTGAGTTAATCACCTCTTCAGACGAAAAACTATGAGGGGTGTATAGGCACTTCGTCAGACAGAATATTATGAGTGGTGTATAGTCACCTCGTCTTCGGACAGAATTCTATGAGTAGGGTATAGTCACCTCATCAGACGGAATACTATGAGTGGTGTATAGTCAGCTCGTCGGAAGAAAACACTATGGGTGGTGCGAAGCCATCACGTCTGTAACGAACCGGGATTTTCGACTCCGAAAATCAACATCAAACTACCATGTTGACCATTCAGACATCGAACATTCCAGATCATTAATAGAAAGAAGTTAGAGGGTGAGAATAGATAAGATAGAAATATTAGAATAGAAGAAGAAGAAGAAAGCAACACAACACAGAGTCTCACATCGCAGCGGAACAAAATATAATACAGAAATAACCTTTATTGAAAGCTTTTAAAATACTTACAATATCAGAGTACATCACACTGGGACAGTTATAACAACTTGTTCCCATATACAACACACAGCGGAATAGTAGTAATGTCATACGTCTGGACTCTTCCAGCTCGTCTCTTCATAGCAGTCGATAACCTGAACCTGTACAACCCGGCCTAACCCGAGCATTTTCAAAACACCGGGTCAGTCTGGTGAACCAGAGTGAGATAAACTCGCACAGTAATAAGGGTAAATCATCCAATCATGATTTTAAAGTTCAAAATCCTTTCAAAAGAAAAGGATAATCGTAAGACCAAATCCACACATAAACACGGACGGTTTTTACCTTACGATAACCCAAAACAGTTTTGAAACCAATATCTTTTCTGATATTATAATAATGTCTAAACACAAGTAAATATCCATCTAGTAGAACGCTTGCATCTCACGCTCTACATATATAGTTTACAATCAAAACTCGCAGGCGCTTATTGGGAATTGGATTCCGACCTTGACAAGGTATGGGACCACCTGCCGATAGTGTATCTCTAGAGACGAATACACTGGGTTCAACAAGAACTTCTTGCAACCCGGCCCTCACATGACCGACCACTCATTTCGCTTGAGTGTATCGAATGTATATCACCGACGGTTGGGATCAGCAACCGTCTCCCGACAAGGGACAGCATCGAAACATAGATTTAAGAAGCAAATAGGATTTCCTCTAGATAGGTGATTATACACCCTAATGGGAGCGACCCACATAGCCATGCTGCCTGCCCGATTTTTGTCATTTCCTGGTTGATGAGGCTTGAGGCCAGAATTAACTCTTGAACATCTGGTCACCATTCACTTTGAATGCCACATCGTCAGATCCGTCAGATATCACTAATTGATATCCACAAAAATACTCTAGCTGGAAGCTAAGAGAACGGCAAATCTCCGCCAACAACTATCGTACGTTTGAAGAAATCAACGTACGTGATCCTTCGGAAATACTCTGTCAGACATCCGTCCATATACGTCATCCAGGAACAGGATGAACCGAAGGCACTCTCCTACCGCACCCATCTAGGAATCACCCCATGGATCAGTAGCGAGTAGTCCTTGCAACCCGTCGATTCCAACCACGACAGAATCACAGCTTATCTCTGCTTGCCAGGCAGAGAACATTAGTGGTTCTTCCGTTTATGAAGATCCACGGTCTTCAATGCTCCATCTCGATCATCTTCTGATATCTTCACGTATTTGTTGGTCGGAATGGTTTTCGAATATAAATTCGATCCCGGTCTTTCCATACCAACAATCGTATTGGCCAGATTTGATAGTCGGTGTTTTAACTATCAAAATATACAGTGTTTCAATCATGACACTCCAGTGAGTTCACTGGTTCAGTATTCAGCATCACTTGGCCTTTAACAAACTAATTTCCTTTTTGTTAAATTGAAACTTCCAATTCTTTTAATATTCAAAAATACGATATTTGAATAACTCTAATTGATTAATTAACATTCGTCTTAACTCCATTCGCTTGACTCTAGATCACAGCGATCACAATGGTTACGCCTGAATCCCTCAGGGAACATCCGACCGCCGTAGGCTATCTGCAGCCCTGCGAATTTCGCTAGCAGTCGTACGAAATGGCAACTTAGCCCAATAATTTTGTTTGGCTAATTCTATCTTGAATAACTACATTCAATTCCCATTTTGAAATCTCATTTAAAATTCTCCTTTTTACTAGATCTCGTTTCAAATAACGTTAATGTAAAATTAACGTCTTAACACTTTGAATCTCACTTAAAACCTCTGGTTTATAATAAACCCTTTTTATCGTAATCTCCTTTCACTTAATTCATATAATTGAATACGTTTATTTCCTTTCACCATTCAACTGGCTTGCATCTTACATTCGGTAACTTTTTACATGAATTCCCATTTAAAAATATATTCCTAACTTTATCATTAATTAAAATAATAACTTGCTTCAAACATTAACTACTTTAGTAGTTAATCCCTTTATTAACTAAATTAAATATTAAATCCCTTTTCAATCCTTATTTAAATTCAAACAATATTCATTTAACTATTTTAGTCAAAACACATTAACTTGATAAACAATTCTAATTCCAAACGGTCGATTTAATTAACTCAAAACTTGATTATCTCATTAACCGATTTCAACAATCCTCGCTTTAAATTAATCAAAAATATGATTAATTTAAATAGATTCTAATTATTTGTTTTCTTTACAAAACAAATTTTCAAGGTTTAACCATTTGATTCATTTCTTATGCTTCAACTGGTAAATCTGATTAACATCTTTGCAAAATAACTTCATAACAAATCAAAGCCTTAAATAAAAATATTTATTTATTTCTCTTAAATAACTTTTATTCAAATAATATAATTCAAATCTACTCTGGTTATAAAATAAATTTTATAACCTCAACTCTATCGATTCACCTGTCGGTGAATCAATATTTATAATTCGATTGGTTTTAAAGGCCATATTCTGCCAAACACTTAACCAATATCGCTCATTGGTTTAAACCAAACAGATGTTGAATATTCAATCAATAATCAACCATCAAATCAATCATACAAACAGATCAGTTCATATATGATAATATGAAAATAAATAATACATTTGAGGAATCCGGTTGGATCCCTCCAACCTGTTCTTCCCTGCATTCAAATGGTTATCTCAAATCAGACCATTCAGTTTTGTTTAACTGATAACACTAAATAGCAACCATCAACCACAAGCAATTCAAACAACTCAACTATTAAACATGTTTATAAATAAACATGACCAACCAAGGTAAATTACCTTTATTGGAACCAATCGTTAAAAATAACGATTTGGTATTTTACTGAAATTAAACACAGTTTAATTTCATCGGTTAAATCAACAGTTAAATAGATAACTAGCAAAGCAGTCAACCATTGGCAAGCAGAGCACACAAAATAAAAACACCCAATTTATATAAAATATAAAAAGGGTAACTGAGTGAGTTTAACTCACCTTGATTTGGTTCTCTGTTAGAACATTGGTTTCAGTTGATTCCAATGCGTCGAAACCAGCTCTGGACTGTTACATTCGTCGGTATGGATCCGATGCCTTTGGGTTTTGTTTCCAACTCCGTTGCTATATGACCACATAACCACGATAGAACTTTAAATGTTATTGGGTATTCAAATTTACATTATTTATTTTTTTATAAAATTATAAATTGAATCCTTATATTAAGTTATTTAAAACTTGTATTAGGCATTGCATGTGCTTACCGTGTTAACTTATATTACATAAAATTAGTGCATGTAAATAGAACCATTTGGCACCGTAATCCTAGATTTTGCATATTACTATCGGATATCCCCTAATATTCTAGACACGTATAACTATATGTTTAGGTAACCTTTTGCATTTTTGCCAGGCATGTTTACTGAATAGATATATACTGAGCGATGGTTCGGCAAGTACTAATTTGGTTTAAACATATGTAAACACGTGATTTAGCCAGTGGAAAATATACTAGAAAATACTGCTCACCTTCGGTTCACCATCACCAAACAAAACCGTGCCAACCTCCATCCTGATGTGCCGCCACTATCTGCGAACCACCAGCTCACGTTAGAGGACCGCACCTTTTCAAAACCCAACGCCCATACTTTTTTTTTTTTTTTTTTTTTCTCTACCGAATATGAACAACTCCACTATCCTTCCTTCTTCACAACAGTTCACGCATCAGCCCCCTTCCACCGTTTTACATCAAAACTCCACTGCCTTTTTGCCAAACCGCACTACTCCCACTCCCCATGCAGACATCACCATTCCTTACCCCATTTTCCATACAACCGAACCCACATAACTCCCCATTAGTTCACCGTGCTTACTCCTCCGCATTCTCTTTCTCCGCTGTTTCCATTTTCTTGCAAAACCGTGCCAAAGCCTTTTTTTTTTTTTTTTTTAAAAAAAACATAGTTTGTATGGGATCGGTTTATATTGGTGCCAGGGAAATTATGGTCTTTGAGGTGGAGCCACTGTTCTTTAGAAGCGAAAACTTTGGGTTGCTTTGTTGAAGTAAAACAGACTGAAGAGGTGAGTATATATAAAGGTGATGAAGTTTGGGAAGCGCGTAATGTGGTACGAGGTAGGGTGTGTGTGGCTATGTGCTTAGGCCTGCGCTTTGCTTTCCTTGGTCGGCAAGGTTAGTGTACGTTGAAGTGAAAATACATAGAATAGGTGGTGCCCTCTGTATATAGCTATGCGGTTTATTTAATATATTATGTAAGGCATAGGTTTGTAGACGCGATTTCTTGGATGGACAATTCAAAAAGCTTGGTCGGCACGGTAGAAGTTTGCTTGACAGCCACGAAATTGAAAAGTGTGAGGCGCAGGTAAAAGGGTACCGTCAAAGTGTAGGATGTTTTTTAGTAATATTATAATGTACAAAATTTTGTTATGGAGAAATCATGTTAAAAACCACTGCATATGATCTTCGTTTCCTGATAAAAAGGCTAATCTTAGTGTAAAAAGGTATTCCGGACCCAATGGGACAAGTTTCATCGAAATCCGAGGTCGTATGAAAAAATTTCCTTTATGAAACCGGAAATGAACACGCATTTAATTTTCCCACGGTCACTAGATAAATCAAATCCACTTGAAACTGCGAACATCAACAATAACTTTTCGATACGAACCCAATGGCACTAATTTCGTCGCATTCTGAGACTGTTGCCCCGGAAGGCTGTTTTTACCCTGAACCGCTATACCCCTTTTTACACCAAATTTTCCGGTCTCTAAAAATAACAAACTATATATCTATCCTGACTCTAATCGACGATACGAACTCAACGGAACTGGTTTCGCGACCTAATTCGATTGTCTGCTCAAGTTACACTCAAATATCCTTTTATTTATTTAAATACGCGCTATAGAAATTAAACGGGCGTTTACGGCTACCATGGCCACATACGACATCGGTTTTCCACGCAATTCACCACCGTACAATAATTTAGCGATACGGTTCTAATGAAACTGATTTCGTCGAAATCTGAGTCCGTTTGCAAAACGGCCATTTTTAAGGCCTATAATAAAATAACGATTTTCCATAGCGACTATTTCAAAATTTGATTTGGCCATAAATATCAAACTATAACACGAAATATAGATTTTTCTCTTTCATATGAAAGCTATCGCCAATACGGCTCCAACGTGTCTTGTTTCACAGAAATCCGACTTATATCGAATCCTGTATTCTCAGTTGAAGTTCAAAACTTCATTTCACGAACTGCACGCCATTTTCAAGCTCGAATTTATATTATATATAAATTATAACGTTCAACTTCGTTTCAATAACGAATTAAATATTAAATTCCATTAATATTCCCGATATAATATTCAAAATAAATAAATTAAATTAAATATTTGACGGCCAAAAACACGGGTCGTTACATTCTTCCCCCCTTAAAATAATTTCGTCCTCGAAATTGCTAAGGTAAGAAAGGACGTTATAAACTCATTAATTTCAAATCGAATTTTATTTTAAATTAGAAACCAATTCAAGACAATTAATATATATTTTCAAAAATATTGAAAATTTTCTAATACCTTAAATTTCCGAAAAATTTCGCCAGCACCTCCTCTGTACGGCTCAATCGGTACAACCACAATTTGCCTTCCTGGGCCTTCTCTAATCCAAAAGAAAATACAACAGCCAAGCGGCTTGCCAAATAGGCTCACGCATCACCAAACCCAAATAAACGTGTACCTTTTTGTCGGGCATATCATTATATCCTTTCCATCTGCTGCCCTGTCAGCATATACAAATGCATTCCCAAACAAAATTCCAACTTTTATACTCAAGACCAAATTCTTCATACGTCCAAGCCAAATCTCATTCTTAACTCCATCTCAATCCATTATCAATTCCAACTCTTACTTACCAGTCCAATACCATCTTAGATTCCTGTCTCACAATTCAAAATCTGATTCGAATTGATATATTATGTCCCGATTCAATTTCTAATTAATTTGTTTCAATTCAATTCATATTTACTTTTCCAATTTCTATTTAATTTCACTTTTGTTCAACAATTTTCCCTGGGAGTTTTTAAATAGTTCAGTTCTTTCAAAAATCAAACATTTTTTTCCAGGATTCAAGCAACTCGTTTTTCTCAAAGCAATTCAAAACAAGATTTTTGGTAGTAATCCGTCACTTAGAACTCGAAAATGAACACTGATGACGTGGCCAGCATCATCCGAGTTATTTCCCAGCTATCGAAGTGAGTTCAATACTATAACACTTGTCAAACCATATTTAAACACTTCCATTTTGAAATTTATTTCAAAATATCATTCACGATGCTTGTAAACCAAATTTAAAATCTCTCAGGATCTTAAAATTTCCATATATTTAATCAAAAATTTCTTTTCACACTCTTCTAATTTTCCGCAATTTCAATCTGAATTCTGGTTTAACTTCAAATTTAATTTATCTGATTCCATATATTATATCCATAGGAATTCTGATTGGTTACTTACATAACCATTCAATTATAACACATCCAATATACTATAATACTCCAAATATTAATCATTCTTTTATATCAAAATATAATATGGGTAAAATTATTTCATTTACCCTCTTTCAAAAACATACTGTGTCGAATTATTCTGTTCAAGAGTTTAGAAACACTTATCGACACAGTTTGCATTACTGTATCGACCAGAATTCATAAACTACTCGACAAACCAATCAACACAATATAAGACAGTTTTTATAACAATTTACAAATACGCGCTCATATATATACACTCAAACTCAATCTAGGGTATTACTAACCCCATCTCTACTGTGTCACGCCACAGAGCCAAGGTAATTACTTAACCTTCAGCTCTGATACCACTGTAACGAACCGGGATTTTCGACTCCGAAAATCAACATCAAACTACCATGTTGACCATTCAGACATCGAACATTCCAGATCATTAATAGAAAGAAGTTAGAGGGTGAGAATAGATAAGATAGAAATATTAGAATAGAAGAAGAAGAAGAAAGCAACACAACACAGAGTCTCACATCGCAGCGGAACAAAATATAATACAGAAATAACCTTTATTGAAAGCTTTTAAAATACTTACAATATCAGAGTACATCACACTGGGACAGTTATAACAACCTGTTCCCATATACAACACACAGCGGAATAGTAGTAATGTCATACGTCTGGACTCTTCCAGCTCGTCTCTTCATAGCAGTCGATAACCTGAACCTGTACAACCCGGCCTAACCCGAGCATTTTCAAAACACCGGGTCAGTCTGGTGAACCAGAGTGAGATAAACTCGCACAGTAATAAGGGTAAATCATCCAATCATGATTTTAAAGTTCAAAATCCTTTCAAAAGAAAAGGATAATCGTAAGACCAAATCCACACATAAACACGAACGGTTTTTACCTTACGATAACCCAAAACAGTTTTGAAACCAATATCTTTTCTGATATTATAATAATGTCTAAACACAAGTAAATATCCATCTAGTAGAACGCTTGCATCTCACGCTCTACATATATAGTTTACAATCAAAACTCGCAGGCGCTTATTGGGAATTGGATTCCGACCTTGACAAGGTATGGGACCACCTGCCGATAGTGTATCTCTAGAGACGAATACACTGGGTTCAACAAGAACTTCTTGCAACCCGGCCCTCACATGACCGACCACTCATTTCGCTTGAGTGTATCGAATGTATATCACCGACGGTTGGGATCAGCAACCGTCTCCCGACAAGGGACAGCATCGAAACATAGATTTAAGAAGCAAATAGGATTTCCTCTAGATAGGTGATTATACACCCTAATGGGAGCGACCCACATAGCCATGCTGCCTGCCCGATTTTTGTCATTTCCTGGTTGATGAGGCTTGAGGCCAGAATTAACTCTTGAACATCTGGTCACCATTCACTTTGAATGCCACATCGTCAGATCCGTCAGATATCACTAATTGATATCCACAAAAATACTCTAGCTGGAAGCTAAGAGAACGGCAAATCTCCGCCAACAACTATCGTACGTTTGAAGAAATCAACGTACGTGATCCTTCGGAAATACTCTGTCAGACATCCGTCCATATACGTCATCCAGGAACAGGATGAACCGAAGGCACTCTCCTACCGCACCCATCTAGGAATCACCCCATGGATCAGTAGCGAGTAGTCCTTGCAACCCGTCGATTCCAACCACGACAGAATCACAGCTTATCTCTGCTTGCCAGGCAGAGAACATTAGTGGTTCTTCCGTTTATGAAGATCCACGGTCTTCAATGCTCCATCTCGATCATCTTCTGATATCTTCACGTATTTGTTGGTCGGAATGGTTTTCGAATATAAATTCGATCCCGGTCTTTCCATACTAACAATCGTATTGGCCAGATTTGATAGTCGGTGTTTTAACTATCAAAATATACAGTGTTTCAATCATGACACTCCAGTGAGTTCACTGGTTCAGTATTCAGCATCACTTGGCCTTTAACAAACTAATTTCCTTTTTGTTAAATTGAAACTTCCAATTCTTTTAATATTCAAAAATACGATATTTGAATAACTCTAATTGATTAATTAACATTCGTCTTAACTCCATTCGCTTGACTCTAGATCACAGCGATCACAATGGTTACGCCTGAATCCCTCAGGGAACATCCGACCGCCGTAGGCTACCTGCAGCCTTGCGAATTTCGCTAGCAGTCGTACGAAATGGCAACTTAGCCCAATAATTTTGTTTGGCTAATTCTATCTTGAATAACTACATTCAATTCCCATTTTGAAATCTCATTTAAAATTCTCCTTTTTACTAGATCTCGTTTCAAATAACGTTAATGTAAAATTAACGTCTTAACACTTTGAATCTCACTTAAAACCTCTGGTTTATAATAAACCCTTTTTATCGTAATCTCCTTTCACTTAATTCATATAATTGAATACGTTTATTTCCTTTCACCATTCAATTGGCTTGCATCTCACATTCGGTAACTTTTTACATGAATTCCCATTTAAAAATATATTCCTAACTTTATCATTAATTAAAATAATAACTTGCTTCAAACATTAACTACTTTAGTAGTTAATCCCTTTATTAACTAAATTAAATATTAAATCCCTTTTAAATCCTTATTTAAATTCAAACAATATTCATTTAACTATTTTAGTCAAAACACATTAACTTGATAAACAATTCTAATTCCAAACGGTCGATTTAATTAACTCAAAACTTGATTATCTCATTAACCGATTTCAACAATCCTCGCTTTAAATTAATCAAAAATATGATTAATTTAAATAGATTCTAATTATTTGTTTTCTTTACAAAACAAATTTTCAAGGTTTAACCATTTGATTCATTTCTTATGCTTCAACTGGTAAATCTGATTAACATCTTTGCAAAATAACTTCATAACAAATCAAAGCCTTAAATAAAAATATTTATTTATTTCTCTTAAATAACTTTTATTCAAATAATATAATTCAAATCTACTCTGGTTATAAAATAAATTTTATAACCTCAACTCTATCGATTCACCTGTCGGTGAATCAATATTTATAATTCGATTGGTTTTAAAGGCCATATTCTGCCAAACACTTAACCAATATCGCTCATTGGTTTAAACCAAACAGATGTTGAATATTCAATCAATAATCAACCATCAAATCAATCATACAAACAGATCAGTTCATATATGATAATATGAAAATAAATAATACATTTGAGGAATCCGGTTGGATCCCTCCAACCTGTTCTTCCCTGCATTCAAATGGTTATCTCAAATCAGACCATTCAGTTTTGTTTAACTGATAACACTAAATAGCAACCATCAACCACAAGCAATTCAAACAACTCAACTATTAAACATGTTTATAAATAAACATGACCAACCAAGGTAAATTACCTTTATTGGAACCAATCGTTAAAAATAACGATTTGGTATTTTACTGAAATTAAACACAGTTTAATTTCATCGGTTAAATCAACAGTTAAATAGATAACTAGCAAAGCAGTCAACCATTGGCAAGCAGAGCACACAAAATAAAAACACCCAATTTATATAAAATATAAAAAGGGTAACTGAGTGAGTTTAACTCACCTTGATTTGGTTCTCTGTTAGAACGTTGGTTTCAGTTGATTCCAATGCGTCGAAACCAGCTCTGGACTGTTACATTCGTCGGTATGGATCCGATGCCTTTGGGTTTTGTTTCCAACTCCGTTGCTATATGACCACATAACCACGATAGAACTTTAAATGTTATTGGGTATTCAAATTTACATTATTTATTTTTTTATAAAATTATAAATTGAATCCTTATATTAAGTTATTTAAAACTTGTATTAGGCATTGCATGTGCTTACCGTGTTAACTTATATTACATAAAATTAGTGCATGTAAATAGAACCATTTGGCACCGTAATCCTAGATTTTGCATATTACTATCGGATATCCCCTAATATTCTAGACACGTATAACTATATGTTTAGGTAACCTTTTGCATTTTTGCCAGGCATGTTTACTGAATAGATATATACTGAGCGATGGTTCGGCAAGTACTAATTTGGTTTAAACATATGTAAACACGTGATTTAGCCAGTGGAAAATATACTAGAAAATACTGCTCACCTTCGGTTCACCATCACCAAACAAAACCGTGCCAACCTCCATCCTGATGTGCCGCCACTATCTGCGAACCACCAGCTCACGTTAGAGGACCGCACCTTTTCAAAACCCAACGCCCATACTTTTTTTTTTTTTTTTTTTCTCTACCGAATATGAACAACTCCACTATCCTTCCTTCTTCACAACAGTTCACGCATCAGCCCCCTTCCACCGTTTTACATCAAAACTCCACTGCCTTTTTGCCAAACCGCACTACTCCCACTCCCCATGCAGACATCACCATTCCTTACCCCATTTTCCATACAACCGAACCCACATAACTCCCCATTAGTTCACCGTGCTTACTCCTCCGCATTCTCTTTCTCCGCTGTTTCCATTTTCTTGCAAAACCGTGCCAAAGCCTTTTTTTTTTTTTTAAAAAAAAAAAAAACATAGTTTGTATGGGATCGGTTTATATTGGTGCCAGGGAAATTATGGTCTTTGAGGTGGAGCCACTGTTCTTTAGAAGCGAAAACTTTGGGTTGCTTTGTTGAAGTAAAACAGACTGAAGAGGTGAGTATATATAAAGGTGATGAAGTTTGGGAAGCGCGTAATGTGGTACGAGGTAGGGTGTGTGTGGCTATGTGCTTAGGCCTGCGCTTTGCTTTCCTTGGTCGGCAAGGTTAGTGTACGTTGAAGTGAAAATACATAGAATAGGTGGTGCCCTCTGTATATAGCTATGCGGTTTATTTAATATATTATGTAAGGCATAGGTTTGTAGACGCGATTTCTTGGATGGACAATTCAAAAAGCTTGGTCGGCACGGTAGAAGTTTGCTTGACAGCCACGAAATTGAAAAGTGTGAGGCGCAGGTAAAAGGGTACCGTCAAAGTGTAGGATGTTTTTTAGTAATATTATAATGTACAAAATTTTGTTATGGAGAAATCATGTTAAAAACCACTGCATATGATCTTCGTTTCCTGATAAAAAGGCTAATCTTAGTGTAAAAAGGTATTCCGGACCCAATGGGACAAGTTTCATCGAAATCCGAGGTCGTATGAAAAAATTTCCTTTATGAAACCGGAAATGAACACGCATTTAATTTTCCCACGGTCACTAGATAAATCAAATCCACTTGAAACTGCGAACATCAACAATAACTTTTCGATACGAACCCAATGGCACTAATTTCGTCGCATTCTGAGACTGTTGCCCCGGAAGGCTGTTTTTACCCTGAACCGCTATACCCCTTTTTACACCAAATTTTCCGGTCTCTAAAAATAACAAACTATATATCTATCCTGACTCTAATCGACGATACGAACTCAACGGAACTGGTTTCGCGACCTAATTCGATTGTCTGCTCAAGTTACACTCAAATATCCTTTTATTTATTTAAATACGCGCTATAGAAATTAAACGGGCGTTTACGGCTACCATGGCCACATACGACATCGGTTTTCCACGCAATTCACCACCGTACAATAATTTAGCGATACGGTTCTAATGAAACTGATTTCGTCGAAATCTGAGTCCGTTTGCAAAACGGCCATTTTTAAGGCCTATAATAAAATAACGATTTTCCATAGCGACTATTTCAAAATTTGATTTGGCCATAAATATCAAACTATAACACGAAATATAGATTTTTCTCTTTCATATGAAAGCTATCGCCAATACGGCTCCAACGTGTCTTGTTTCACAGAAATCCGACTTATATCGAATCCTGTATTCTCAGTTGAAGTTCAAAACTTCATTTCACGAACTGCACGCCATTTTCAAGCTCGAATTTATATTATATATAAATTATAACGTTCAACTTCGTTTCAATAACGAATTAAATATTAAATTCCATTAATATTCCCGATATAATATTCAAAATAAATAAATTAAATTAAATATTTGACGGCCAAAAACACGGGTCGTTACAACGTCAGTGAGACGGAAGGTTTAGTTAGAATTTTTTGCGGTGTCAGACCACCTTGTCGAAAGACAAAAAGTTCCGTTTGTTGATTTGTAACTTTGTGGTGAACGAAATTGCTTGTCCCTTCGCCAAGTTTAAAACTAATCACTTGGTGACTTTCTATTTGGAATAGGCCATTTCTCTCTTTGGCTACTTCCATATTCGCGGACATTCAAACTCTTTCCTCGAAGAGAAAACATTCTCTACATGCTTATTTACATGTCTTTGCTGTTTAGAGTTTACGATGATTTCTTGGAATGAATTGGCCTAATCACTTAAAGGTGTATGTTCTATATTCCAAAAGAATCATCCATTTTCTGCATCCCTTGTCGGTGATGCAATTTCCTGTCGTTCTTAACGAGTTTAATTTAGATTCATTAGATTCCTTGTGTTTCTAAAATTCTCATAATAATGAGAATGACATCAAGCAAAATTAGTTTCTATGGCTCACATTACACGTGAATTTTCGAAAATCTTTGCACCCATTCTCGGATGGACACCTTAATAGGTAATTGAGTTCAAATTTGATTATCAGTTCCGTAGCTCAATCTTGTTGTGCTTAAGTCTTTCCACTATTTGACTTAGCAATCGATTCTCACCAACTACTTTTCATCGTGCACTTTCGTCATTAGGGTTAACAAATATTCCATATTGTTTTGTTAACTTTAATGAACCAAATTTTTCGAGATCATTACACGATTGGTTTGACCTCATTCTTGCTGGTGATATGCTCGTGAATTTGAAAACCAACGTTTTCAAGTTTTACGAAATCCTTCCAACTTCTACCATTTATCTATTTTTCATGATTCCGAAGTTGTTTGTGAAATATTAGAGGACATGTTAATATTTCAAATTTTAGATTTTTGGGGTATATACTTAAAAGTTCCAATTTATTTGTTTTTCGAAATATTAGAGAATGTGCTAATATTTTCAATTTAGGGTATATGACCCGGATTTATTTTATGATCTTATTTCCGCAATGGGATCGCTTATCCTTGTGAATGGGATATATATGACCATCATATACATCCTATTCAGTGTAAGAAAAGTTTGTATGATGGTACTTTTAAGAAATTTTATAACGGATAAACTTTTCTACCTAAAACATGGCAATGAATGTTTTACGATTTTGGATAGTTGTAACACCCTACGTCCATTAATGTCACTCACAAAGGGAATGCATTAACTTCCATGGAGCATTTTAAGTGAATATAGAACAGAAAATCACAACAAGACAGATATAAAGCAGTACTTGAAAATTTAAAACTTTATTTATTGCAGCAGAAGGTAAATATGTTTGGTTACATCATCAAAACCATAAACCAAAGTCAAGTACATCATATCCATCTTGATAAAACAAAGTACATAAACTGAAAGACATAATCCCCAACATCAAAATAGTCATAAATAAAGAGAAGCTGAACTTTACTTCAGCGGTCCAAGCAATCTTCTAAAAGCAGTCTAAAATCAAGCTCCACTGGTTCTAGTTCCAACCTCAGCACCTGCCGAGGGGGGGGGGAGGAAAGAGATGAAAAAGGGGGTCAGACATAAAGTCTGGCAAGTGCGATAATTCTAACAATATAATTAACAAAGTAACTAGGCTAAGGCATAAGTTGGAAAATAAGGAAATGACCATGAACCATTGAGTATGGCAGAGTAAATAAGGAAACAAGATGAACGACGATATCGTTAAAGCGCACCTAACCCACTAAGATAATTACTAAACTACACCAACACTATAGGATAATTGCTATACTGTACCGCCACTAGTATACTGCACCACCACTAGTCACCCTAAGGTTGATCCCGCCTACAGACTTAATAATGATATTGGTAGTTTCGTGCACCCCTAGCTGCCTCCATAGGTGTCGTCTGCCCCTATCTCCACTAGGTGTACCCACTACCCCCAAGCGATCGGCTCCCTAACTCGTAGATACCCGTGCTTGCCCCACAGTGGGGTGTATCACTCCCCAAAGTGGCAACCCGATACCACCAAGCATGCACGGCTTATACCTACACGATGCAACAACGTGTTACCTACTAGCCCAGGTCCACACACGCATATGAACCCGTTGGACTTGCGTTGCCATCGCTAACCCGGTTTGGCCTCTTACAGTCAAGCCCAGTAAGCGTGTCCCGTCCTCGACTTGGGTCGAGCCCACAAAGATACGTATGGGTTACTGGTTGAAATGGGCCCCCATTACTTGACACAAGCTATCCACCTAAGCTTGGTCCCCTCTAGTACATCCCACTTAACCCACTTCTTATTCATGTTTCAATTACATGTTTCTTATTTTGGTTAAGTGTTTCTAATCGTATTTCCAAATGCCACCCAAGGCACCCACTAGATTCCACATGCCACCCAAGGCACCCACTTAACCCCCTTATGTCCCACTACATGCTTATCTGGTTAAGTGTTTCTTAATTCATTAAGACTGTAACCTCATAAAGGCCTCACACATTAGACTGACATTTGTGGCAGCTGGATTTGCCGGGCGGGTCCGGGCAGTCTTACACCACAAAAGAGCCTAACCTCGTGTCTTTACAACTATTACGTATTTAGTTTGGGCCTAAGACCTCTCACATTAGACTAGCATTTGTGGCAGCTGGATTTGCCGGGCGGGTCCGGGCTGTCTTACACCACAAAAGAGTCTAAACTCGTGTCTTAGACGATTAATTACTCCTAATTAATCATTCCCCAATTTGAATTACTTTCCCTATTCAAATTATCAATCAATTCCAAATTTAACGATGTCCATAATTGACTCAATTAGGTCCATCCATTTATGGTATGTAAAATCATACCAATTTTCACCACAATTATATTTTATGCCTTTTAAGGCATTTATGCCAATTAAATATATTTTTAATATTATCCCCTTTCCCCATGTAGTACGTTTGTTCGTTTAACGTAAAAATATATGTTAGACTCGAATAGTCTAACTCATGGAATAAAGAGAAAACATCACAATATACACATAATTAAAACATAAATCTAACATAAGGGTGAACTTGCATATGTGAATGATGTTTTACATCTAAAACTTGTATAGGCCAAAACTACAACTTGCATAAACAACATATGTCATGGATCCAATCTAAAGGTGTGAACTTGATGTGAAATTAGCCACAAACTTGCATAAATAACATATGTCAGAGATCTATATCTAAGGTGTTAATTTGCATAGGCAATACCCCTAAACTTGCATAACATGATTCATGTATTCATACAACTTACATGTGTGATTTATACATCATAACAAGGGTGTAAACTTGCATCTAACATGTAAAGTATCATGTAAAATTTAGCATAAACTCACACATGTCGTAGACTAACTTTCAATTAAATTTTCACATAAACTAGGTGTCATAATCATGTAAGTTCACATATAATTCTACCCAACTTGTATATGATTCATGTTTGAATCAAAATCTAAATTTGCATACATATGATTTATCATATGAGTCAATATAACAAACTAGCATAAGAAACATGAGGATTCAACTAGACATAAGCCAATCATAGGATTATAACCTGGGTGATAGCATCATAACTTTGCATCGTAGATGATAGCATCATAACATAACATCATAGAAATTACAACACAATTCTACAACATAATTACTACATGCAATCAACAATTCATATCATATCCAAATTATCCGCATTATAACTAAATCCAATTCGTTTATTAATTATTTTGTTAAAACTATCGAACTCACAACTCAAAAGCAGTCTTGAGTTCTGAATTCTGATTTCTGGAGTGGAATTAGCGCTCCTTTGAAGAAGATTCGCTGTTAGGGTTGAGTAGTTCTGATTTGGTTCCTGTTCTTCCTCTTTAATTTGGTGGCGGCTACTTTAAGGTTCAAGACAACAGCATGACGGCCATAGTTTCAATTTTAATTCTGATTTAGGGTTTGAGTCAATGGTTCTTTTTATAGAGTTATGAATTAATTTAAGCCGTCGGATGTTCTTAGGGTTAATCAAAACCATTCGGTCATGATAGGGTGATGAGTCAGCCCTAATGACTCAGCAAGGAGTCAGAAAGGACTCAATAACATGGGTCAGCCTGAACCAGAAAGCTGTGCAGGCTTTTGCCTCGGCCTGGGCGCACGTGGCAGGTGCGCCAGTGTTAATTTGTACTAGCGCACTTCCCAAGTGCGCCAGTGCATTTTTTTCCCTCTTTTGCCACCAATCTTCGTTCGTCCATAACTCCTTCATCCAGTACCCGTTTCCCGCAAAATCGGACTCTATTTCAACCAGAATTCCGAGACGAACACAATGGCGCAACCCCATTCCTTTAATTCTCACGTCTGAGATTAATTATTCTTTATTTTAGTTAATTCGATTATTCAAAAATCCGGGGTGTTACATTCTCCCCTCCTTAAAGGATTTCGCCCCCGAAATCTCCAAGTTAAGGAGAATGCATATCCTACCATCCAAACAACCATCTACTCAACCATAAAACACAGGCATCCATTGTCCTTATGAAATTTCTAATGTTGTATGAACATATGCAAGAAGTGTGTGTATATGTTCCTTATCTAATGCAAAATCAGGTGGTCTACTGATTCAGTTGACCTCCTTAATGCAAACCATGATAGTGCCATGCGTCCATTATGTATGTGAAAGAACCCTATCAATACATATTATTTCTACATGTGTGCACAACCATTCACAAAAATGCAACATCCATATGATGGTACAACCATTATACATCCATTACTTAAATATGTACACACATTTATATGCAATATGCAATATGAAGTGACTGAGATGATCTAGTGCCTAAAGTGTGTGTATATGCATCCACGAGAAACCACTAGCAAACACTTGCATCCACTTGCATCCATCATACAAAACATGTCTCAAACACATGTTTCAACCATAGGACTACCCTATCTAAAGGTCAAAGATACTAGCTAGAGGACATACTAAAGATAAGATAAGTATAAGATAAGCGATAAAGGAGAAATTAAAAGACATACCCTCGAAAAGAAAAGGGTATAATGAACGCATCTTCACTTCCGTCTCCCAAGTAGCGTTGCTGTCATCATCTCCCGATTGCACTTTGACTAGTTTGACCTCTCGATTCCTCAACTTCTTAATCTCCGACCCAAGAATGCATGTAGGAGCTCGTCGAATCATCGCATCACGCTCGATCTCCACCTCTCTAAGCAAGCTCGGCTCTACCACCTCCGTGGTCTTGTGCAAGCAATTCCTCAAATGTGATACATGGAATACGTTGTGTACACCACTAAGTCTCTCGGGAAACTCCACTCTATACGCCATCTGCCCAATCCTTTCCTTAATAGGAAACGACCCTACGGACCTTGGTGCTAACTTCCCAACGGATCCAAAGCGAACGACGTTCCGTAATGGAGACACCTTGACAAAGACCATGTCCCATACATCAAACTCAAGATCTGACCTCCTCTTATCCGCATAAGATTTCTGTCTATGTTGCGCCGTCTTCATCCTCCTTCGAATCAAATCGATCTTTTCCGAAGTATCTCTAACCATATCGGGTCCAAGCAAGATCTTATCTGTAGACTTCCACCAACATGTAGGCGAATGACACGGTCGTCCGTAAAGAGCCTCGAACGGTGCCATGCCAATGCTAGACTGAAAGTTATTATTATATGCGAAATCTACCAATGGAAGATGTTCCTCCCATGTACCTCCGAAATCTAAGACACATAACCTCAATAAGTCCTCTAGAATACGATTCACCCTCTCGGTCTGGCCGTCCGTCTGAGGATGATATGCGGTGCTCAAACATAACTGAGTCCCTACCGCCTCGTGCAAGCTTTTCCAAAATTCGCTAGTGAAGATGGGATCGCGGTCGCTCACTATGCTAGAAGGAACACCGTGCAGACGAACTATTTCTCGAATGTATACGGGGGCTAACCATGGAGCAGTCCTCTTACTCTTTACAGGAATGAAATGGGTGCTCTTAGTAAGTCTGTCTACCACGATCCAAATCCCCGTATTACCCTTTCTCGATCTCGGTAATCCGTCAATAAAGTCCATCGAGATGCTTTCCCACTTCCATTGTGGGACCTCCAACGGGTGAAGCAATCCACCGGGCTTCTTTTGCTCTGCTTTTACTTGTTGGCACACCAAGCATCTAGCGACATACTCAGCCACATCTTTTTTCATGCCGGCCCAAAAGTAAACTTGTCTCATGTCCATGTACATCTTGTCCCCGCCGGGACGAATGGTCATCTTCGAACGATGGGCATCATCAAGAATGGTCTTCCTCAGATTCTCGTCCCGTGGTACACAAAGTCTACCGTCCCTACGCAACCAACCCTTATCATCTAGGGTATACCTACGGAGATGGCTCGATGACTCCCCTCCTTTGAGCTTTTCTACTAACTCAACCAACTGTGGGTCGTCTCGCTGTGCCTCACCAATCCGTCCTAAAAGCGTAGGTCTAACCTCCAAGGATTCTAGCAAACCAGGTACGAAGTCAATGGAAGGTGTAAAGTCAAACGTAGAGATGAACTCTAAACTTCGCCGCTCAACAAACAAAGGTCTCAAGGACAACCTTTTTCTACTTAAGGCATCTTCCACCACGTTACCCTTGCCAGGGGTATATGTTATCTCGAAGTCGTAGGATGCTAAGAACTCCATCCACCTTTGCTACCTTAAGTTCAAATCCTTCTGAGAGAATAAGTATTTTAGCGATTTGTGGTCAGTGAACAATTCGAATTTCTCACCAAGAAGATAATGACGCCAAGACTTATGCACGAAGACAATAGTGGCTAACTCTAGGTCATGTGTAGGGTAATTTCTTTCATGCACTCTCAACTGCCTTCCACCATAGGCTATTACCCTTCCCTCTTGCATTAAGACTGCGCTTAGTCCTGTCCCACAGGCGTCGGTATAAACAGTAAATGGCTTACTACCATCTGGCAACACTAAGACTGGGGTTGTGGTCAAAGCTCTCTTTAAACGTTGGAACGAATCATCACAATCTACGTCCCACGTGAAAACTAAGTTCTTCTTTGTCAAGCGTGTTAATGGAGCTGATATTTTTGCGAAGTCTTTGATAAACTTCCTATAGTAGCCAGCCAACCCTAAGAAACTTCTCACCTCGGTAGCATTTTTAGGAATCTTCCAATCTTGGATGGCCACTACCTTCGCGGGATCCACAACTATCCCTTCTTTGGAAACCACATGCCCTAAGAATCGCACTTCCTTCCTCCAAAAGTGACATTTATAAAATTTTGCTTTAAGGCTATGCGCTCGAAGAGTCTCCAACACTTCCTTAAGATGTAGGGCATGCTCTTCTTCGCTTTTAGAAAAGATCAAGATGTCATCCACAAAGACTACCACAAATTTATTAAGGTACTCCCTAAACACCCTACTCATCAAGTCAACAAAGTATGCGGGGGCATTTGTCAAACCGAAGGGCATCACAAGCCACTCGAAGAAACCATCTGGAGTCCTAAAAGCAGTCTTGTCTATGCTATCCTCAGCCACTCTCAACAGATGGAAACCCATGGCTAAGTCCAACTGTGAAAACACTGAGGCGCCAACTAACTGATCGAAGAGATCGTCAATCCTCGACAGTGGGTGTCTATTCTTCTTAGTAAGCTTATTACGTTCTCTATAGTCCACACAAAGTCTAAGGGACCTATCCGCCTTCGTGGCAAACACTACTGGAGCACCCCATTCCGATATACTACATCTAATGAACCCCTTCTCAAGCAATTCTTTCACTTGCTTACTGAGTTCTCTTCTTTCTCTCGGAGCCATGTGGTGCACTAGCAATGCAACTGACTTTGCATTGTCCACTAGATATATTCGAAAGTCTATCTCATGCTTTGGGGGTAAACCCCTCACCTCATCGAAGACATCAGCATATTCACGGACTATGGGAACAGAATGTAAATCATCATCGGATGCGTCAAGGGATTCTAGGTAACTAAGCATTACTGGACCTCTAGGGTCACAAGAAATATCAAGGGTCTTTCCAGAACGAGTCAACAATCTGACTACCCTTCTTTCACAATCTAGTATGGCCCCATATCTAGTTAGCCAATCCATACCTAGAATTAAACCGTAGCCCATGAAGCCAAGAACAAAACCGTTGCACTCAAACTCAATGCCCAAGATAAACACTCTCAAATCCCGACAAATCATAGAAAGATGAGCCGAACCACCAATAGGATTTGAGACTACTAAGGGATCAGTAACTAGACTAGTATCAAGGTGCAGTGTTTCAACTAATGATGTAGAAATAAACGAATGCGATGCGCCAGAATCGAATAAAGTACGGACATGATGATCAAACAGAAAAACTAAACTTTCAACGGAAATTGCTCTACCTCGTTCTTGCAGCGGTGGGACCATGAGAGCCTGAACTTGTCCCCTTGCCTGCCCTGGTGCCATAAGAGCTTGCACCTGTCCTCCCGAGGTAGACCCTGCCCTCTGCCCTTTCTTTGGGCAGTCTTTAATAAGATGTCCTACTTCGCCACAGTGGAAACAACCAGTCTTCTTTTTCTTCCTACAATCTTTGCTTAGATGGCCGGGTGTCCCACAGTTAAAGCATTTCTTCTTCCCCTTAGCATTGTTGCCTTTGCCACCTTTCTTGTTCTGTTGTTGCTGTTGCGACTTCTTTTGATCTCCTTTCTTCTCGGGTGCCTTATTAGCATTGGCGCCCTTCTCCTCTTCATGCATGAGTGTCATGTCAACTAACCTCTCAAAGGTAGCTCCCATGGGAATGTGGGTCATAGCTAACCCATGAAGCGGCTCGTTTAAACCCTTAACAAACCTTAGAGCCTTCTTTTCTGGAGTGTTCACCAAGTCTAAGCCAAACCTTGCCAATTGGTTGAATTTGTTAACGTACTCTTTCACCGATAGATTCCCTTGCTTCAGTGACAAAAACCTTTCCATGTATAGATTCTCTTCAGCCCGTGAGAGAAACTTCGCCTCAAACCTCTGCCTAAAATCTAGCCATGTATCGACTGGACGTCCCCCATTAGTGACCTCCCACCAAAATGAGGCCTCATCCTTCATTAGCCAGGCAGCTAGCTGGACTTTTCTTCCATCATCCACTTCAAAAATTCCAAACAATTCTTCCACCTCCTTTAGCCAGTTACGAGCTTCAACAAATGTCATCGTCCCGTAAAAAGGTTTTCCACCCATTGCTCTAAAGTCCTTACATATCTTTGCGAAACTATCGACACAAGGAGGAGGAGGAGGAGGAACATTTGCAGGACCTGCGGTAGCGCCCTAGCCTCGAGATATTGATGAAACCAACCGGGCACATGAACACCCTCTGGTATCTCAGACGCTTCAGACATGCTGAAACGAAAAAGGAATGATTCAATACAAAAAGGACTGAAGGAAAGATATATGGCTCTTAGGGTTATGCTTTCTAAAATATACTTTTCTCTTGAAAATACTTTCCTTAAAACATACTTTTGAAAGTACTTCTTTATAAAAATTGCTTTGAAAAAAATAGTTTTTCAAAATTAATATCTGTTCTGGTAACCTTCAGCTCTGATACCACGTGTAACACCCCACGTCCATTAATGTCACTCACAAAGGGAATGCATTAACTTCCATGGAGCATTTTAAGTGAATATAGAATAGAAAATCACAACAAGACGGATATAAAGCAGTACTTGAAAATTTAAAACTTTATTTATTGCAGCAGAAGGTAAATAAGTTTGGTTACATCATCAAAACCATAAACCAAAGTCAAGTACATCATATCCATCTTGATAAAACAAAGTACATAAACTGAAAGACATAATCCCCAACATCAAAATAGCCATAAATAAAGAGAAGCTGAACTTTACTTCAGCGGTCCAAGCAATCTTCTAAAAGCAGTCCAAAATCAAGCTCCACTGGTGCTAGTTCCAACCTGAGCACATGCCGGGGGGGGGGGGGAGGAAAGAGATGAAAAAGGGGGTCAGACATAAAGTCTGGCGAGTGCGATAATTCTAACAATATAATTAACAAAGTAACTAGGCTAAGGCATAAGTTGGAAAATAAGGAAATGACCATGAACCATTGAATATGGCAGAGTAAATAAGGAAACAAGATGAACGACAATATCGATAAAGGGCACCTAACCAACTAAGATAATTACTAAACTACACCAACACTATAGGATAATTGCTATACTGCACCGCCACTAGTACACTGCACCACCACTAGTCACCCTAAGGTTGATCCCGCCTACAGACTTAATAATGATATTGGTAGTTTCGTGCACCCCTAGCTGCCTCCATAGGTGTCGTCTGCCCCTATCTCCACTAGGTGTACCCACTACCCCCAAGCGATTGGCTCCCTAACTCGTAGATACCCGTGCTTGCCCCACAGTGGGGTGTATCACTCCCCAAAGTGGCAACCCGATACCACCAAGCATGCACGGCTTATATCTACACGATGCAACAACGTCTTATCTACCAGCCCAGGTCCACACACGCATATGAACCCGTTGGACTTGCATTGCCATCGCTAACCCGGTTTGGCCTCTTACAGTCAAGCCCAGTATGCATGTCCCGTCCTCGACTTGGGTCGAGTCCACAAAGATACGTATGGGTTACTGGTTGAAATGGGCCCCCATTACTTGACACAAGCTATCCACCTAAGCTTGGTCCCCTCTAGTACATCCCACTTAACCCACTTCTTATTCATGTTTCAATTACATGTTTCATATTTTAGTTAAGTGTTTCTAATCATATTTCCAAATGCCACCCAAGGCACCCACTAGATTCCACATGCCACCCAAGGCACCCACTTAACCCCCTTATGTCCCACTACATGCTTATCTGGTTAAGTGTTTCTTAATTCATTAAGACTGTAACCTCATAAAGGCCTCTCACATTAGACTGACATTTGTGGTAGCTGGATTTGCCGGGCGGGTCCGGGCAGTCTTACACCACAAAAGAGCCTAACCTCGTGTCTTTACAACTGTTACGTATTTAGTTTGGGCCTAAGACCTCTCACATTAGACTAGTATTTGTGGCAGCTGGATTTGCCGGGCGGGTTCGGGCTGTCTTACACCACAAAAAAGTCTAAACTCTTGTCTTAGACGATTAATTACTCCTAATTAATCATTCCCCAATTTGAATTACTTTCCCTATTCAAATTATCAATCAATTCCAAATTTAACGATGTCCATAATTGACTCAATTATGTCCATCCATTTATGGTATGTAAAATCATACCAATTTTCACCACAATTATATTTTATGCCTTTTAAGGCATTTATGCCAATTAAATATATTTTTTAATATTATCCCCTTTACCCCACGTAGTACGTTTGTTCGTTTAACGTAAAAATATATGTTAGACTCGAATAGTCTAACTCATGGAATAAAGAGAAAACATCACAATATACACATAATTAAAACATAAATCTAACATAAGGGTGAACTTGCATATGTGAATGATGTTTTACATCTAAAACTTGTATAGGCCAAAACTACAACTTGCATAAACAACATATGTCATGGATCCAATCTAAAGGTGTGAACTTGATGTGAAAATGGCCACAAACTTGCATAAATAACATATGTCAGAGATCTATATCTAAGGTGTTAATTTGCATAGGCAATACCCCTAAACTTGCATAACATGATTCATGTATTCATACAACTTACATGTGTGATTTATACATCATAACAAGGGTGTAAACTTGCATCTAACATGTAAAGTATCATGTAAAATTTAGCATAAACTCACACATGTCATAGCCTAACTTTCAATTAAATTTTCACATAAACTAGGTGTCATAATCATGTAAGTTCACATATAATTCTACCCAACTTGTATATGATTCATGTTTGAATCAAAATCTAAACTTGCATACATATGATTTATCATATGAGTCAATATAACAAACTAGCATAAGAAACATGATGATTCAAGTAGTCATAAGCCAATCATAGGATTATAACATGGGTGATAGCATCATAACTTTGCATCGTAGATGATAGCATCATAAAATAATATCATAGAAACTACAACACAATTCTACAACATAATTACAACATGCAATCAACAATTCATATCGTATCCAAATTATCCGCATTATAACTCAATCCAATTCATTTATTAATTATTTTGTTAAAACTATCTAACTCACAACTCAAAAGCAGTCTTGAGTCCTAAATTCTGATTTCTGGAGTTGAATTAGCGCTCCTTTGAAGTAGATTCGTTGTTAGGGTTGAGTAGTTCCGATTTGGTCGTTGTTCTTCCTCTTTAATTTGGTGGCGGCTGCTCTAGGGTTCAAGACAACAGCATGACGGCCATAGTTTCAATTTTAATTTCTGATTTAGGGTTTGAGTCTATGGTTCTTTTTATAGAGTTATGAATTAATTTAAACCGTTGGATGTTCTTAGGGTTAATCAAAACCATTCGGTCATGATAGGGTGATGAGTCAGCCCTAATGACTCAGCAAGGAGTCAGAAAGGACTTAACAACATAGGTCTGCCTAAACCAGAAAGCTATGCAGGCTTTTGCCTCGGCCTGGGCGCACTTGGCAGGTGCGCCAGTGTTAATTTTTACTGGCGCACTTCCCAAGTGCGCCAGTGCATTTTTTTCTCCTCTTTTGCCACCAATCTTCGTTCGTCCATAACTCCTTCATCTGGTACCTGTTTCCCGCAAACTCGGACTCTATTTCAACCAGAATTCCGAGACGAACACAATGGCGCAACCCCATTCCTTTAATTCTCACGTTTGAGATTAATTATTCTTTATTTTAGTTAATTCAATTATTCAAAAATCCGGGGTGTTACAATAGTCGATATTTCCAACTTTCTAAATTGATTGATTAAGTAGATTGTGTTGAAAACTTAAGAGTATAAGTTTATAATTTATAAACTTATTGAACGTTAAACGAATTAATTAAATTTAATTAGAGCGAGCTTGCCATGTGGCGGTAGTTCGTAATTTTCGATTTTGAATTTCAATTGAGTGTGTAGGATCCAATACAAGTCGGAATTCATTGAAGCAAGAGTTATTTGGATCAATTGGATTATAGTTTTCTAGGAAAAAAAATTATTTAAATTTCATCTTATAGATTTTGAAATATGACTAAACTAACTTTCCAGAAAAAATCGCGGTAAGTTAGTTCGCGATTAAAATTTTAAATAATTATCGAAATTGAGGTATTGAATATATAGAGTTTGAGTAATAAAATTCTAATTTCTTGAAAACACTTATGGGAAAAATAAGTTAGTTGCTCGTGTATGTTCGTGACTTTTATTTGAACATTATACGTGTCTAAACTTAAGTTATATTGTGATTTATAGCTCAAATTAAAAATTGTATTCGAAAGAGAATTTTGATTTAATGTAGATCTAGTTGATGTATGGTTGTTATTTACATTGAGTTTTTCATTAAGTAATTACGAGGACGCAATTTCTTTAGGGGGGAAGTCTGTAACAACCCGCATATTTAACAATAATATATTTAAATATTTTGTTAAAATATAACGTCGTTAATTGTTAATCGAGTATTTTTCTAAAAAGTCACATTATTCATACGGATGAATTTGGACTTGAAACAACTTCCATCGAGTTCAAAATGTTGTTTGCGACTTTTAAAACTGCAAACATCGATACCTTTTGAGTCGGGCGAATTTCATCTTTTTTATTTGGATATATGACCAAAATATCGCTTTTTGCGCATGAACGAATTTGGACTCGAAACCACTTCCATTGAGTCCAAAATGTTGTTTGCGACCTCAAAAAGCGTAAGCTTCAATGTGTTCCAAGTTTCGGAGATTTGGCACATTGGTCAGGTCTTGGTTTAGCTAACCCAGCCCACCTTATAACCCCCCAAATCAGCCTATTCTTCCTCATTCTCCCCCTCTCTTTGAAACTTAAGTAACAATGGGGGAAAACATGGGAAATTAAAATTCCTAAGCTAGGTTTTGTAATTAGGAGCTCAAATCAAGAGGAAAATTGAAGAGGTAACCTACGTGAGCTTCTCCATCTTCCTCTCCATCTTCTCCAACCTATTCTCTCTTCAATTTATGAAATTTTCCTAAACCTAATTCTTACGAAATTCGTGAATGTTTGTTTAGGTTGAAGATTCTTGAGTTCTTGTTGAAGAGCGGTTGATCTTGCTTTGTTTTGGAGCCTCTCCTTCCTTACCAAGATCAAAGGTGAGTTCGTTTAAAACTCACATCTATGCCTCAAGCTTGTATAGTGTGCCTATGGCACGTTTGTATTGTGTACATGTTGTGTATCCATTTAGTTAGTAGCTTACTTTGTTGATGTCCTTGCGTTTTGAGTAATGGAAATCTTATTATACTCTATGTTCGGATTGTGCATGCTATAAGTGAAGTTCTTGTGTGCACACAAGTCCTTACAATCTCCCTTTAGCATTTCCAAACCATTGTGTCATAGTTTGGGTTGCATTTGATTGCTTTGGTTAAAGAGTTTATTCGTTTTGGAATATGTAATCAAAATCATTGCAATCTTATGTATATATGTTTATGTATGTGAATATGGTGTTGTGAGTTTCCTCGACAAGTCTTAGAAGCCTCATTTTCGTGTATATAACATCATAGGCCTTCGGGCAATTGCCGATATGATTTTAAAAAAGTTTTCTAGGCAATATGATGCTCAGAAACAGGTTCGGACGTATGAACCTTTTAGGTCAGAAAGTCTGACCTGCTTCAAATAATTATAAAAACAAGAGGAATAGAATTCAGATGTTTGAATTTTTTAACTCAGACGTTTGAATTTTAATTCAAACGTCTTGTCAAAATAATTCAAATGTCTGAAACAGCTCAAAAATAAACTAAATCCTTGCTGGTTCAGGAAAAAAGCAAATTCAGACGTCTAAATTTTTAATTCAGACGCCTGAATCCTATTTTTGGACTGTTGAGCTCATTCCCGACCAAGTTTCGACCGATTTCTCCTTCGTTTGTGACTTTACAGTTTCTCTGATTCACAGATTTCTGCATCTCGATTTCATGAACTTTCGATTCATTCGTGGTGAATGAATATCATAATCAATAGTAATGGGGTTTCGTCTATATTATTAAAATGTGAATTCTTCATTTGATCGTTAATCGGATCAATATCACATGTGATTTGCCACTTCGAAATGATATAAAAAGTGTTTTTAATTATTAGTTGATACCAAATCTTTTACTAAACAATTTTTTTACTCCACTTCATTATATGAAGTTATTTTATAAATTGATTTACAATTCTACTAGTATATATTTGATAAACCTCTTTCTCATTCGTATGAGAAATCTAATTAAATGCCATAGTAAAAACAAGGACTATGACCCCTTGTGTTTGCTTTGACGGTTAATTCTAAGATTCATTCGATTGAACACCGTGGCAATGATCATCTCGTATTTCTAGTGGAATATACAACTTGTTTGTAAATATTCGAGTAGAGCAAGTAGTTATGGGACATGTAGCTCGACTCTTATATTTACTAGCTTGGTGTAGTTTTGTAACACCCCGTATTTTCTATGAATATTTAAAATTAACAAATCTAAGAACACTTAATTTTTAGAACATGAATTAAGGGGAATGGGATACGCTATTGCGTTCGTCTCGGAATTCTGCTTGAGGTAGAGTCCGAGTTTGCGTGAATTAGACTCCGTATGAAGAAGTTACGGAGTTCAGAAGATTTCAAGAAAAAACAGAAATTAAATTAAAAGTCAGAAAACAGTTTGAAATTAGAAATTCAGTCAAAACAGCTGAGCGGGAAATTTCACGCTCAGGGGTGTCGACCCCACCACCCCCACAAGGGGAGTCGACATAGGTGTCGACCCCCCCTCGCCCCCTAAGGGAGTCGACCCCTTTGAGATCCACTTCCTGTGACGAACTTTTGTAGCCCTGAGCTGATGTGGCCTTCTCTGATTGGCTGATGACCGATTTCTGAGGTATTAGGGTTTATGTGTCATGCTGTGGTTGGCTGGATGACGCATCTCTTTGGTTTGGATGGCTTTGATCACTCCTAGACTAATCTAAAGGCTAGAATTAACCTTAGACTTCTATATAAACACCCCAAGCCTCATAACCCTAAAATTATGGTGCCGTAATGTTGTTCATCTACAAGCTAGCCTAGCCTCCTTCATCTTCTCCAAACTAGAAAATCAAATCTGAACTAGAAATCAATTAGAAGAACTTCAAATCAAAAGTCTACATCAAGGGATTGGCTTAACAAATTCAGAAATCAGATCCAAGAATACAAGATTCGTCCTTTTTCTGTAAGTTCGGTTATTATTTAGATTTAAACACCTAATAGAAATCATGACTATAATAATCGGATCTAGAACGATGCCTAATTCTGATTCATGCCTATCCTTCTGTTAAGTCTTAATTGCCTATGCCTATAAGACTATTGTGACTGATGTAATGAAACCTATCATGCCTATGAAACTATTATGATTGACATAATGGAACCTATCATGCCTATGAAACTGTTGTGATTTATATGATGGAACCTATCATGTTGTACATCCTATGCCTATAAGAATATTGTGATTGATATAATAGGACTTATCATGTTGTACATCAAAATAGTGATTCTCTTAAGTCCAATTCTATCTAATATTTATACCTATGGTGTAAATTGCTTAGCTTACCCACACTTATTATTAATTTATTATTAATCTACAACATGCCTGATCCTTGAATTGGGTACACGTTTAACATGCCTATTTTTTCTTATGTCAATTCTTATGCTCCTTCTCTATTTTTCCCTTTTTACTTTCTTTCGTGAATACTAAGTTCCAATAGAACTTAGATTGAATCTTGTTGTACCTACGATTATAACGCGGGAAAATTGGGTATAATTAAATTGAGTAAATTTTGGGCATAGCATGTGAATGTGGCATAAAACTTGTACTGAATACATTTGGGAATATTGACATAAAAAGACCTAAACTTGGACACATATGACAAATATGTAAATCGGCCAAATATGAGCATGCCTAACCCGAGGTTAGATTGAGTTGCGGTGTAAGACTTCCCGAAACCTCTTGACACATCCAGCGACCGCAACAATATAGATCTAATGTGAGAGGTTAGATCATTAATCCCAAAAACCCGAGGTTAGATTGAGTTGCGGTGTAAGACTGCTCGGAACCGCCCAGCACATCCAGCGGCCGCAACAATATAGATCTAATGTGAGAGGCTGGTGCTTTAATGAATGAATTAAAGCTAAGGAACAGACATGCTAAGAATGGTAGGGTTAAATTAATTAAGGCAACACTTAACCAATACAACATGTTAATTAAACAGATGGGTGGGGTTAGGTAAATTTGAGAACACTTAACCGTTATAACATGTTGATTAGGGAACCCTAGTTACGGGGATCCATTTCAGCAGTAACCCACATAGATGTATCACGGTACCCTGAACTAGGCAGTGTAGGGCATGATTACTGAGCTGATTATAAGCGGTCAAAATAGCGGCGGGTAGTGCTGCAGTGTAGGTTCCGGTGGAGTATGGGCATGCACGTACTCCGAAGTGGATAAAGCAGGCACTGTGAATCAGTAGTTTACATTGTGCATCTAGAATTTGTGTCAGGTTGCTATCATAGGAATTGATACACCCTATGGTGGGACCAGCATAAGTATCTACAATCAAGCAGGGACGAATGACACAAGTAAGAAATGCATGCGAGTAGAAGCCGACTGGGAAAGGGATCACTTCATTATGAACACGTGATGGTAGTTAAAATATTCGTTAGTAGGTACAGAGAAATGGAAATGAGTGCGATAAGTATATTCAGTTTATCTTGCCTTATCTTATGTTATCTTATTTCTATGGTATTGTCCTATATTTAGTTTATTCATGTCATGATCCTTTTACCTGTTTACATGCTGAATAATCACTAGACTTACCAGGCGTATGTCTGACCCGTTTTCTTTCGCCTTCTTTTCTTCCGTTTCCCCCCTCCCCTCCCCAGGTCCGTAGGGAGGGAATACTTCAGCTTAGTGCAGACCTTTTCCAGCTTGAAGAGAGTAGATGTATTGCTTGGATTCTCTTTTCTTGGGCTATGGCTATGGTTACACTTTTATTGGGGATTTATGCTGCTTTACTTTTGTTTTATGCTTCTTTATGTACTTGGAGTTTCGAATCAAGATAGATGTTTTATTGTAGTAATTTAGAAGTTGGGTTTTGAGACAATACTTGTAATGTATTGACTGAACCACGTTACTTATGAAATGATTTCAGTTTTCCATTGTTTGTATGTCTGTCTTGTAAATTATCTGTGCCTTGTAACACCCCACACCCGCTATGGTCACTCTCTAAGGGAATGCCATAACATCGGCGGAGTATTTTAGTGAATATAGAACAGAGAAATTACAGCAAGACAGATATAAGTAATACTGGAGAATTTAAAACAACATTTCAATGCAGTGGAAAGTAAAACATGTCTGGTTACATCACAAAACCATAATAAGAGTTAAGTACAAATCCATTCTTGCTAAATAAAAATACATAATCCCAATACATGAACTGATAGCCATAAAAGAAAAGGGTAAGCTGAGCTCTACATCTAGGGTCCAAGCTCCAAGAGAGTAATAAAAGCAGCCTGATCAAAGCCCACTCGTACTGGGCCCACTCTGAGAACCTGAGGGTTGGGAAAAAGATAAAAACAACGGGGTCAGACATAAGTCTGAGCGAGTCCTATAACTTTAACAATACAATTATTAAAGTAACCAGAGAAGACATAAACTTGATATACGGTAATGTCTGGGGATGAATGGCTACACTAAGCAGCTTGGTAGACTTAGGATAAACCAAGATAACCGTAAAGACGCATTTACCCACCCAAGGATAATTACTGCACCACACCAGTCATTCCTAATTAAAGGTTGATCCCTCCCAAGGACTTAGAAAATTTACCCAGTAGTTTCGTATACCCCTAGCTGACTACATAGGTGCCGTCTGCCCCTATCTCCACTAGGTGTAACCACTACTCCCAAGTGATCGGCTCCCTACCGTAGATACCCGTGCCGGCCCCACAGTGGGGTGTATCACTCCCCAAAGTGGCAACCCGATATAATTAACGGTGCACGGCTTATATCTACACGATGCAACAACGTCTTACCTACCAGCCCGGGTCCACACACGCATATGAAACCCGTTGGACTTGCGTTGCCACCGCTAACCCGTTTTGGCCTCTTATAGTCAAACCCAGTACGCGTGTCCCGTCCTCGACATGGGTCGAGCCCGATAAGATACATATGGGTTACTGGTTGAAATGGGCCCCCACACAAGCTACCCACCTGAGCTTGTCCCTTTTCCTAGTGCATCCCACTTAACCCTTTAATCATGTTTAATTACATGTTTCCACTTGGTTAAGTATTCTAATCGTATTTTCTATTGCCACCCAAGGCAACCACTAGATTTCCACATGCCACCCAAGGCATCCACTTAACCCCTCATGTCCCTCTACATGCTAATATGGTTAAGTGTTTCTTAATTAATTAATTAAGAACATGACCTCATAAAGACCTCTCACATTAGACCGTCTTTTATGACTGCTGGATATGCCGGTTGGTTCCGGGCAGACTTCTGTCATCAAAAGGGTCTAACCTCGTGTCTTTACTTTAATCACGTATTTAATTTATGACTAAGACCTCTCACATTGGGCCAATCATTTGTAGCTGCTGGATTTGCCGGTTGGTTCCGGGCAGACTTCCGCTACAAAAGGGTCCAACCTCGTGTCTTAGTTGATTAATTACACCTAATTAATCATCCCCATAATTTGTATTAATTATCCCTAATTAATTACACATTTTTAAGAATATGGGTAGACCTAACTCAATAGGTAAATTCCCAATTCCATAGTATGGGTAGACCTAACTTAATAGGTAAATTCCCAACTCCATAATATGGGTAGACCTAACTTAATAGGTAAATTCCCAATTATGTCCATTCATTTTATGTTATACACATTTTTATTAACATGCATATTAACCCCATCGTTTCCCACGTAATTCGTTTTCATAACATGCCATATAAATGGGAAGATTCGCTATAAATGTAATGGGTTCAATCTTAGCACAACGTTGGCTTTTACATGGGTTTAAAAGGTGTCAACTTGCATCATGATATTAAACCCAACTAGCATCGTTAAATAACCCAACTTGCATGTGTACGCATATGTCATATAAAGGTAACTTGCATAAGTGTTCATAGGTTACACACAAGGGTGAACTTGCATATGTGACTTGCATCATAAAATAGGGTAAACATGCATATGTATGCATAGCATACAAAGGTATCATCTTGCATATGTATGCATCTTATTTAAAAAGGGTAAACTTGCATGTCATAAGGTATGCATAAAACCAACCACTTAGCATGCATGAAATCAAGTACTTAGCATGCATAAACCCAAACACTTATCATGCATAAAATCAAATACTTAGCATGCATAAAATCAAATACTTAGCATGCATAAAATCAAATACTTAGCATGCATAAAATCCACCACTTAACTTGCATAAACCCACATACTTAACTTACATAAACCCACATACTTAACTTGCATAAACCCACATACATAACTTGCATAAACCCACATACATAACTTGCATAAACCCACATACATAACTTGCATAAACCCACATACATAACTTGCATAAACATAGGGTTAACATCAAACATAGATTAACAAACTAACATCATATCATATGACTTAAAACCCACTAATCCGCATACAAAACCGCATGATCTCATCATATCTCATCTACTTAATTTAGCAATTGGTTATTAAAGTGATAGAAACTCACCAAAACCAAGATTAGCAAACTTATGAAGTAGAACTAGTTGCTATATTTGAAGAAGATAATGATTAGAGGTTGATTAGCTTGCAACTCCCTTCATAAACTAGTGGAGGCTCCTCTTAAGTTTGATTTTGGCGGCATGATGGCATCATTTCTATTTTTAGTATGGATTAGGCTTGCATTAGGGTGTATTTATAGGATTAGGGTGTGTTTTAGACCATAGGATTAGCCCTAGGTTAGATTAGGTCCGTCAGATTTAGGAAATCTCTAGAACCCAGCCCTAGCCAGAAAACCAGACCTGGTGCACCCAGGCCCTCTGGCTCGACACGCCGTGTCGACAGGCAAGTCGACCCCCCAGTCGACAGGCCTGTCGACAACCCTGTCGACATGGCTAGGGCGGGAACTTTCCCGCCTGGCCCCGCTGGTTCTATTTTAAAATCTGAATTTGAATTTTTAAATCTGTTTTTAGCTTTGAATTTTCTGCAAACTTCATTGGGCCTTAACTGGGCCATACGGACTCCGATTTACAAAATTTCGGACTCTATTCTGCGTATTTTTCCGAGACGAACAAAATGACGCAGCCCGTTTCCCCCAATTCTCACATCTGAGATTATTTATTCTGCAATTAGTGAATTTTAGCATTAACCGAAATTCGGGGTGTTACATTCTCCCCTCCTTAAAGGATTTCGTCCCCGAAATGTTTAAGCTAAGGAGAATGCATATCCTACCATCCAAACAACCATCTACTCAAACCATCAACCACGGGCATCCATTGTCCTTAAAACAATTTCTAATGATGTATGAGCATATGCAAAAAGTGTGTGTATATGTTCCCTATCTAATGTATGAACATATGCAAACCATGATAGTGGCATGCATCCATTATGTATGCGAGAGAATCCTACCGACACATACAATATCTACATGAGTGCACAATTATTCACCAAAATGCATCATCCATATGATAACACAATCATTATACATCCATAAATATAACTTCCTACACACAATTTTTATGCAATATGCAATATGAAGTGATTGAGCCGATCTAGTGCCTAGAGTGTGTGTATATGCATCCACGAGCAACCACTAGCAAACACTTGCATCCACTTGCATCCATCAACCATAACATGTCTCAAACACATGTTTCAACCATAGGTTTACCCTATCTAAAGGTCAAACAGTACTAACGAGAGGACATACTAAAGATAAGATAAGTACTAGACAACGATAGAGGAGGAATTAAAGACATACCCTTAAAAAGAAATGGGTATAATGAACGCATCTTTGCTTCCGTCTCCCAAGTTGCGTTGCTCTCATCTTCTCCCCACTGCACTTTGACTAGTTGAACCTCTCTGTTTCTCAACATCCTAGTCTCTGACCCAAGGATGCGAGTAGGAGCTCGTCGAATCGTTGCATCACGCTCTACTTCCACTTCTCTAAGCAAGCTTGGCTCTACCACCTCTGCAGTCTCATGTAGGCACTTCCTCAAATGCGACACATGGAATACATCATGTACCCCACTAAGTCTGTCGGGCAACTCCACTCTATATGCCATTCGTCCAATCCTTTCCTTAATAGGAAACGGCCCTACGAACCTTGGTGCTAACATCCCAACAGATCCAAAGCGAACCACATTTCGTAACGGAGACACTTTAACAAAGACCATGTCCCCAACTTCAAACTCAAGATCCGTCCTTCTCTTGTCCGCATAAGATTTTTGCCTATCTTGCGCTGCTTTCATCCTTCTCCGAATCAAGTCAATCTTCTCAGAAGTCTCCCTAACCATATCAGGCCCAAGCAAAATCTTATCCGTAGATTCCCACCAACATGTAGGTGATCGACAAGGCCTTCCATAGAGAGCTTCGAAAGGAGCCATACCAATACTGGACTGAAAGCTGTTATTATACGCGAACTCCACCAATGGAAGATGCTCTTCCCATGTACCTCCAAAATCTAAGATACAAAGCCTCAAAAGGTCTTCTAGGACACGATTCACCCTCTCGGTCTGGCCGTCCGTCTGAGGATGATATGCGGTGCTCAGACACAATTGAGTCCCCACTTCTTCTTGCAAACTTTTCCAGAACTCGCTAGTGAAGATAGGATCTCGATCACTCACTATGCTAGAGGGTACCCCATGCAATCGAACTATCTCTCGAAGATATACTGAAGCTAGCCATGGAGCAGTCCTCTTGCTCTTTACAGGTATGAAATGGGCGCTTTTAGTAAGTCTGTCTACCACAACCCAAATTCCCGTATTACCCTTTCTTGATCTGGGTAACCCGTCAATAAAATCCATCGAGACGCTATCCCACTTCCATTGCGGAACTTCCAATGGGTGAAGCAACCCACCTGGTTTCTTTTGCTCCGCTTTCACCTGTTGGCAGACCAAGCATCGAGCGACATATTCGGCCACATCTTTCTTCATACCGGCCCAGAAGAAAACCCGCTTCATATCTTGGTACATCTTGTCCCCACCGGGATGAATGGCATCCTAGAACGGTGTGCATCATCAAGAATAGCCTTCCTCAAACCCTCGTCTTGCGGTACACAAAGTCTACCGTCTCTACGCAAGCACCCCTTATCATCTAGGGTGTACCTACTCAAATGGCTGGACGACTCCCCCCTTATGAGCTTCTCTACCATCTCAACCAACTGTGGGTCGTCCCTCTGTGCTTCTCCAATCCGCCCCAAAAGAGTAGGTCTGACCTCCAAGGATGCTAGCAAACCGGGTATATAGTCAATGGAAGGTCTGAAATCAAACATCGAGATAAATTCCAAGCTTCATCGTTCCACGAACAATGGACTCAAGGACAACCTCTTTCTGCTCAAGGCGTCCGCCACCACGTTACCCTTGCCAGGGGTATACACTATCCCGAAATCATAGGATGCTAAGAACTCCATCCACCTTTGCTGTCTCAAATTCAAATCCTTCTGAGAAAACAAGTATTTCAATGATTTGTGGTCAGTGAACAGTTCGAATCTCTCGCCAAGAAGATAATGGCGCCAAATCTTAAGCGCAAAAACAATAGCGGCCAATTCTAAATCATGGGTAGGGTAATTTTTCTCATGCACTCTCAACTGCCTTCCACCATAGGCTATTACCCTTCCCTCTTGCATTAAGACTGCGCCTAATCCTGTCCCACAAGCATCGGTATAGACAACAAATGGCTTGCTCCCATTTGGCAACACTAGAACTGGAGCAGTGGTTAAAGCTCTCTTTAACCGTCGGAACGCATCATCACAATCTACGTCCCATGTGAAAACAAGATTCTTCTTCGTTAAGCGGGTTAATGGGGCTGATATCTTCGCGAAGTCTTTGATAAACTTCCTATAATAACCCGCCAAACCCAAGAAAATTCTTACTTCGGTAGCATTCTTTGGAACCTTCCAATCCTGAATTGATACTACCTTCGCGGGATCCACAGCTATCCCTTCCTTGGAGACCGCGTGCCCCAAGAACCGCACTTCCTTCCTCCAGAAGTGACATTTAGAGAATTTCGCCTTAAGGCTATGTGCTCGAAGAGTCTTCAACACCTCCCCAAGATGTAGGGCATGCTCTTCTTCACTCTTAGAAAATACTAAGATATCATCCACAAAGACCACCACGAACTTATTAAGGAACTCCCTGAACACCCTACTCATCAAATCAACAAAATATGCAGGGGCGTTCGTCAACCCAAATGGCATCACCAGCCACTCATAGAAACCATCTGGAGTCCTAAAGGCAGTCTTGTCTATGCTATCCTCAGCCACCCTCAACTGATGAAATCCCGTGGCCAAGTCCAATTGAGAAAATACTGAAGCGCCAAGCAACTGATCGAAAAGATCATCAATCCTCGGCAATGGGTGTCTATTCTTCTTTGTGAGCTTGTTGAGTTCTCTATAGTCTACACAAAGTCTGAGGGACCCATCCGCCTTCGTAGCAAAAACTACTGGAGCACCCCACTCCGATATACTTTGCCTTATGAGCCCCTTCTCAAGCAACTCCCCAACTTGCTTATGGAGTTCCCTCCTCTCACGAGGAGCCATGTGGCGCACTGGTAAAGATACAGGTTTAGCATTATCCACCAGATATATTCGGAAGTCAATCTCCCGCTTCGGAGGTAAGCCCTTCACCTCCTCAAACACATCCGAGTATTCCCGGACCACTCTAACAGATTGCAAACTCTCGACCGAAGCGTCAAGCGATTCAAGATAACTTAGCATAACAGAATCCATGGGATTATAAGAGATCTCGAGAGTGTTACCCAAACGGGTCATGAGCCTAACAACTCTCCTTTCGCAATCAAGAACAGCACCATTACTGGATAACCAGTCCATGCCCAAAATCAACCCATAGCCCGTGAAGCCCAACACAAAAGCATCACATCTAAACTCAATGCTAAGTATAGAAATCTTCAAACCCAAACATATCATGGACAAATAAGTGGAGCCCCCAATTGGGTTTGAAACAACCAAGGGATCATCTACCAGACTGGTGTCTAAGTGCAGTGACTCAACTAATGATGATGAGATAAACGAATGCGATGCGCCAGAATCAAACAATGTACGGACAGGATGATCAAATAGAAAAACCAGACTTTCAACGGAAATAGTTCTACCTCTTTCCTGAATCGGTGGAACCGCGAGAGCCTGTACTTGCCCCCTAGCCTGACCCGGTGCCATAAGAGCTTGCACCTGTCCTCCTGAGGTAGACCCCGTCCTTTGCCCTTTCTTAGGACAATCTTTCACTAGATGCCCTGCTTCGCCACAGTGGAAGCAGCCAGTTTTCTTCTTCTTGCAACAATCCTTGCTTAGGTGGCCAGGTGTCCCACAATTGAAACACTTCTTCTTCTTGCCCTTGCCACCATTGCCTTTCCCACCTTTGTTTTGCTGTTGTTGCTGAGGTCTCTTTTGATCTCCCTTCTTCTCGGGTGCCTTATTAGCATTGGGACCCTTCTCTTCTTCATGCATGAGTGCCATGTCAACTAGCTTCTCAAAGGTGGCCCCCATAGGGATATGAGTCATAGCCAACCCATGCATCGGTTCATTCAAGCCTTTTACGAACCTCAAAGCCTTCTTCTCCGGTGTATTCACCATGTCTAGGCCAAACCTTGCCAATTGATTAAACTTGTTGACATATTCCTTCACTGAGAGATTTCCTTGCTTTAGAGTCAAGAATCTTTCCATATACAAGTTTTCCTCCGCCCTTGAGAGGAACTTTGCCACAAATCTTTGCCTAAAATCCGCCCAAGAGTCAACGGGGCGTTCTCCATTAGTGACCTCCCACCAGAATGAGGCCTCTCCTTTCATTAACCAAGCAGCTAACTTGACTTTCTTTCCTTCTTCCATCTCAAAGATATCTATCAACTCTTCCACCTCCTTAAGCCAATCTCTAGCCTCCACAAAAGTTTCAGATCCTTGAAAAGGTTTCCCTCCCATAGCTTTAAATTCCTTGCAAGTCTTAGCAAAAGTATCCGTGCGAGGAGGAGGGGGAGGAGGAAGATCGGGTGCTACGGTTGGTGGAGGAACATTTGCTAGACCCGCAGTGGTGGCCCTAGCCTCCATCAATCTCCTATACCATACTGGTACCGTCACACCCTCCGGAAAGTTAAGATCCTCAGCCATGCTGAAACGAAAAAGGAAAGATTCAAAACGGAGAATTCGAAAGATAAAGATATGGCTATTGGGGATTATGCTTTTCTTTCAAAAACTTTTCTCTTTAAAGACATGTTTTTGAAAATATCTCTTCCAAAAATGTTTTTTAAAAAAATAGTTTTCTAAAAATTTTATCTGTTCCGGTAACCTTTGCTCTGATACCACGTGTAACACCCCACACCCGCTATGGTCACTCTCTAAGGGAATGCCATAACATCGGCGGAGTATTTTAGTGAATATAGAACAGAGAAATTACAGCAAGACAGATATAAGTAATACTGGAGAATTTAAAACAACATTTCAATGCAGCGGAAAGTAAAACATGTCTGGTTACATCACAAAACCATAATAAGAGTTAAGTACAAATCCATTCTTGCTAAATAAAAATACATAATCCCAATAAATGAACTGATAGCCATAAAAGAAAAGGGTAAGCTAAGCTCTACATCTAGGGTCCAAGCTCCAAGAGAGTAATAAAAGCAGCCTGATCAAAGCCCACTCGTACTGGGCCCACTCTGAGAACCTGAGGGTTGGGAAAAAGATAAAAACAACGGGGTCAGACATAAGTCTGAGCGAGTCCTATAACTTTAACAATACAATTATTAAAGTAACCAGAGAAGACATAAACTTGATATACGGTAATGTTTGGGGATGAATGGCTACACTAAGCAGCTTGGTAGACTTAGGATAAACCAAGATAACCGTAAAGACGCATTTACCCACCCAAGGATAATTACTGCACCACACCAGTCATTCCTACTTAAAGGTTGATCCCTCCCAAGGACTTAGAAAATTTACCCAGTAGTTTCGTATACCCCTAGCTGACTACATAGGTGCCGTCTGCCCCTATCTCCACTAGGTGTAACCACTACTCCCAAGTGATCGGCTCCCTACCGTAGATACCCGTGCCGGCCCCACAGTTGGGTGTATCACTCCCCAAAGTGGCAACCCGATATAATTAACGGTGCACGGCTTATATCTACACGATGCAACAACGTCTTACCTACCAGCCCGGGTCCACACACGCATATGAAACCCGTTGGACTTGCGTTGCCACCGCTAACCCGTTTTGGCCTCTTATAGTCAAACCCAGTACGCGTGTCCCGTCCTCGACATGGGTCGAGCCCGATAAGATACATATGGGTTACTGGTTGAAATGGGCCCCCACACAAGCTACCCACCTGAGCTTGTCCCTTTTCCTAGTGCATCCCACTTAACCCGTTAATCATGTTTAATTACATGTTTCCACTTGGTTAAGTATTCTAATCGTATTTTCTATTGCCACCCAAGGCAACCACTAGATTTCCACATGCCACCCAAGGCATCCACTTAACCCCTCATGTTCCTCTACATGCTAATATGGTTAAGTGTTTCTTAATTAATTAATTAAGAACATGACCTCATAAAGACCTCTCACATTAGACCGTCTTTTATGACTGCTGGATATGCCGGTTGGTTCCGGGCAGACTTCTGTCATCAAAAGGGTCTAACCTCGTGTCTTTACTTTAATCACGTATTTAATTTATGACTAAGTCCTCTCACATTGGGCCAATCATTTGTAGCTGCTGGATTTGCCGGTTGGTTCCGGGCAGACTTCCGCTACAAAAGGGTCCAACCTCGTGTCTTAGTTGATTAATTACACCTAATTAATCATCCCCATAAGTTGTATTAATTATCCCTAATTAATTACACATTTTTAAGAATATGGGTAGATCTAACTCAATAGGTAAATTCCCAATTCCATAGTATGGGTAGACCTAACTTAATATGTAAATTCCCAACTCCATAATATGGGTAGACCTAACTTAATAGGTAAATTCCCAATTATGTCCATTCATTTTATGTTATACACATTTTTATTAACATGCATATTAACCCCATCGTTTCCCACGTAATTCGTTTTCATAACATGCCATATAAATGGGAAGATTCACAATAAATGTAATGGGTTCAATCTTAGCACAACGTTGGCTTTTACATGGGTTTAAAAGGTGTCAACTTGCATCATGATATTAAACCCAACTAGCATCGTTAAATAACCCAACTTGCATGTGTACGCATATGTCATATAAAGGTAACTTGCATAAGTGTTCATAGGTTACACACAAGGGTGAACTTGCATATGTGACTTGCATCATAAAATAGGGTAAACATGCATATGTATGCATAGCATACAAAGGTATCATCTTGCATATGTATGCATCTTATTTAAAAAGGGTAAACTTGCATGTCATAAGGTATGCATAAAACCAACCACTTAGCATGCATGAAATCAAGTACTTAGCATGCATAAACCCAAACACTTATCATGCATAAAATCAAATACTTAGCATGCATAAAATCAAATACTTAGCATGCATAAAATCAAATACTTAGCATGCATAAAATCCACCACTTAACTTGCATAAACCCACATACTTAACTTGCATAAACCCACATACTTAACTTGCATAAACCCACATACATAACTTGCATAAACCCACATACATAACTTGCATAAACCCACATACATAACTTGCATAAACCCACATACATAACTTGCATAAACATAGGGTTAACATCAAACATAGATTAACAAACTAACATCATATCATATGACTTAAAACCCACTAATCCGCATACAAAACCGCATGATCTCATCATATCTCATCTACTTAATTTAGCAATTGGTTATTAAAGTGATAGAAACTCACCAAAACCAAGATTAGCAAACTTATGAAGTAGAACTAGTTGCTATATTTGAAGAAGATAATGATTAGAGGTTGATTAGCTTGCAACTTCCTTCATAAACTAGTGGAGGCTCCTCTTAAGTTTGATTTTGGCGGCATGATGGCATCATTTCTATTTTTAGTATGGATTAGGCTTGCATTAGGGTGTATTTATAGGATTAGGGTGTGTTTTAGACCATAGGATTAGCCCTCGGTTAGATTAGGTCCGTCAGATTTAGGAAATCTCTAGAACCCGGCCCAGCCCTAGCCAGAAAACCAGACCTGGTGCACCCAGGCCCTCTGGCTCGACACGCCGTGTCGACAGGCAAGTCGACAGGCAAGTCGACCCCCCAGTCGACAGGCCTATCGACAGCCCTGTCGACATGGCTAGGGCGGGAACTTTCCCGCCTGGCCCCGCTGGTTCTATTTTAAAATCTGAATTTGAATTTTTAAATCTGTTTTTAGCTTTGAATTTTCTGCAAACTTCATTGGGCCTTAACTGGGCCATACGGACTCCGATTTACAAAATTTCGGACTCTATTCTGCGTATTTTTCCGAGACGAACAAAATGACGCAGCCCGTTTCCCCCAATTCTCACATCTGAGATTATTTATTCTGCAATTAGTGAATTTTAGCATTAACCGAAATTCGGGGTGTTACATGCCTTTTACCTAAAAATGCTTCACCAAAGTTAATGCATTCCCTTTGTGAGTGACCTGAACGAAGGTGGGGTGTTTCACTTGACATTAGAGCGATGATGTACCAGATCAGATAAAAGTATTCGAAAACTATTTTTCAAAAAGAAGTTTGAAGATGCATTTTCAAGAAATGTGTTGTTTTATTTTAAAGGCATGATCCCCAAAGCCATATGCACTATCTTTCTATCCTTTGTTTTGAACCTTTTCTTTTCGTTTTAGCATGTCTGGGGATCTTAATCTTCCCGAGGGAGCACCGATACCTGGCTGGTTCAGAAGGTATCTGAAGGCTAGGGCTAATAACGTAGGCCCAGTAGACGTTCCTCCTCCACCAGCTGCATCCATTCCTCCTCCTCCTCCGCGTGTGAATGCTTTCTCGAAGATATGTAGAGATTTTCGAGCTATGGGTGGAAAGAACTGTAATGGGACTGAGTCATTTATGGAAGCAAGAAACTGGCTCAAGGAAACAGAAGTTTTGTTTGTTATCTTCGAAGCGGACGATAGGCAGAAGATACAATTGGTTGTATGGCTACTTAAGTATGAAGCCACTTACTGGTGGGAATTTACTAATGCTGAGAGACCTGTTGAAACATGGGAGGATTTCAGAAGGAGATTTGAAATGAAGTTCCCCTCGCAAGCTGAACGAAGCCTACAGATGGAGAAGTTCTTGGCACTCAAATAGGGAAGCCGATCGGTTAAGGAATAAGTCAACCAATTCAACCAGCTGGCTAGATTCGGACTGGAGTTGGTAAACACTCCACATAAAAAGGCGCTCCGATTCGTTAAAGAGTTAAGTGAGCCACTCCACAGCCTAGCTATGTTCCATATACTTATATGTGTGACTTTTGAGAGATTGGTAGATATGGCACTATTACAGGAGGAAGACAAGAATGGCAAGAAAGAGGCAAAGGTGGAAGAACCTCTAGACAAGAAAGTGGAGGGATCGTAGAATAAGAAGACGGATTCCAAGAAAGGAGGGAAGAATAACAAACCCCGTGACAAGAGGAAGTGTAAGTTTTGTGGCATACGCAGAATAAGAAGACGGATTCCAAGAAAGGCGGGAAGAATAGCAAACCCCGTGACAAGAGGAAGTGTAAGTTTAGTGGCATACCTGGATGTCTAATTAAAGACTGCAGGAAGAAGAAAAGGAAGATGGGTGGTTGCTTTCAATGCGACGAGACCAGACATATGGCTAAGGATTACCCAAAGAGGTAAGGGCAAGGGCAGAGGACTGGATCTACTTCTGGAGGGTAGATTCATGCTCTTGAGAGTTTAGTTTATCTTTCTGATCATCCAGTTCGTACTCTTTTTGATTCTGGCGCATCGCACTCTTTTATATCTACTGCTTTAGTTGAATCTCTGCACCTAGTTACCAGTATAATTGAGGATCCCATGGTTGTATCAAATCCAATTGGGGGCTCGGCTTATTTGTCCATAATTTTTTTGGGTTTGGAAATTTCTGTACTAAGCTTTGGGTTTAGATGTAATACTTATGTTTGGGTTTCATAGGCTATGGGTTGATTCTAGGCATGGATTGGTTATCCAGTTTTGGTGCCATCCTCGATTGTGAAAAGAGAGTAGTTAGACTTATGACTCACCTCGGTAGCACTCTCGAAATCTCTTGTAATCCCATGAATTATGTTATGCTTAGCTATCTAGAATCTCTTGATTTGTCTATTGAAAACTTGAAATCTATTAGAGTAGTCCGTGAATACTTGGATGTCTTTGAAGAGGTGAAGGGTTTACCTCCGAAGCGAGAGAAAGACTTCTACATATACCTTGTTGATAATGCAAAACCTGTTGCTTTACCCGTTAGACACATGGTTCTAAGGGAAAGGAAAGAGCTCAGCAAGAAAGTTAAAGAGTTGCTTGAAAAGGGGTTCATAAGGTGGAGTATTTCTGAATGGGTTGCTCTAGTGGTGTTTGCAACCAAAGCGGATGGTTCACTTCGCCTGTGCGTGGACTATAGGGTGCTAAACAAGCTAACCAAGAAGAACAGGCACCCACTTCCTAGAATAGGCGACTTGTTTGACCAGCTCGTAAGTGCCTGGGTTTTCTCCCAACTAGATCTGGCCACCGGATTTCATCAGTTAAGAGTGGCTGAGGATAGCATAGATAAGACCGCGTTCAGGACCCCGAATAGTTTCTTCGAATGGCTTGTCATGCCTTTCGGCTTGACAAACGCACCCACCTATTTCGTAGACTTGATGTGTAGGGTGTTCAAGGAGTTCCTTAATAAATTTGTAGTGGTCTTCGTGGACGACATTCTGATTTTCTCAAAAAGTGAGGAAGAACATGCTTTGCATTTAAGGGAAGTCATGGATACTCTTCGTGCACATCAGCTGAAAGAAAAATTCTCCAAATGCCATTTTTGGAGAGAAGAAGTAAGGTTTCTCGAACATGTGGTGTGCAAAGAAGGGATAGCTGTGGATCCCGCAAAAGTAGTTGTGGTGCAAGATTGGAAGATCCCTTCGGAATGCAACCGAAGTATGAAGTTTTCTTGGGCTAGTGGGATTTTACAGAAAGTTCATTAATGACTTTGTGAAGATCTCAGCCCCACTTACTAGGTTGACAAAGAAGAACCTAACTTTTGCCTGGGATTTGGATTGTGATGTTGATTTCCAACGACTGAAAAGGGCTCTGACAACAGCCCTGGCTCTGACATTGCCTAATGGGAGTAAGAAGTTTACAGTATACACAGACGCATGCGGTACAGGATTGGACGTTGTCTTGATGCAAGAGGGCAAATTAGTTTTTTATGGGGAAGGTAGTTGAAGGTACATGAGAAGAACTACCCTACTCCTGATTTAGAATTAGCTGCCATTGTTTTCGCTCTTAAGTCATGGCGTCATTACCTACTAGGAGAAAGGTTTGAATTGTTTACTTACCATAAATCGTTAAAGTATCTTTTCTCACAGAAAGATCTTAACTTAAGACAATAAAGGTGGATGGAATTTCTTTCCTCATACGATTTTGAGATTTCTTATACCCCTGACAAGGGCAATGTGGTAGCAGACGCCTAGAGTAGGAGAAAGATGACCTTAAGTCCTCTCTTTATAGAAAGGCAAAGCTTGGAGTACATAAAAAAATTTGATTTTAGACCCTCCTTTGAATTTGTACCTAGTTTGTTAGCATCGCTAGAGGTGCAGCCTACTCTTTTGGACTCAATAGCAATTGCGCAACGTGAAGACCCTCTGCTAGTTGATGTGATGGATAAACTAATTAGAGGTGAGACTTCTAGTCACCTCGATAGATACTCCATCGATCACAAGGGTTGGTTGAGACGGGATGGAAGACTATGCATCCCACAAGCAAGGGATTTGGTGAAAACCATTCTCGAAGAAGCACACCATTCTAAGTTGACCATACACCCAGGTGGGGACAAGATGTATAAGACATAAAAAGAGTTTTCTTCTGGAATGGAATGAAGAAGGATGTAGCTGAGTTTGTTTCTAAATGTTTTATATGCCAGCAAGTCAAGGCAGAGCAGAAGAAGCCTGGTGGTCTGCTTCATCCACTAGAGGTCCTACAATGGAAATGGGATAGCATTTCGATGGACTTTATTGATGGGTTGCCTAGATCAAGAAGGGGCAATACCAATATTTGGGTAATAGTGGACAGGCTCACTGAAAGCGCTCACTTTATACCTGTTAAGAGTAGAAGGACTGCCTCATCATTAGCATCCATTTATCATAAAGAGGTGGATCGACTGCATGGAATACCCTCTAGCATAGTAAGTGATCGAGATCCTATTTTTACGAGCGAGTTTTGGAAGAGTTTGCAAGAGGCTGTAGGCACACAGCTATGCCTGAGCACTGCCTATCACCCTCAAACCAATGGTCAGACGGAAAGGGTGAACAGAGTATTAGAAGATATTTTGAGATTGTGCATTCTTGATTTTGGGGAACATGGGAGGATCATCTTCCTTTGGTGGAGTTCTCCTACAACAGTAGCTACCAAGCCACCATAGGCATGGCACCCTTTGAGGCTTTATATGGAAGACAATGCCGATCACCAACTTATTGGTGGGAGTCTACAGAAAAGCTCATAATTGGGCCTGACATGATCAGAGAAAATTCAGAGAAGGTGGACTTGATACGAAAATGAATGAAGACCACACAAGATAGACAGAAGTCCTACCCTGATAAAAGAAGGACCGACCTTGAGTTTGAGGTTGGAGACAGAGTTTTTCTTAAAGTATCACCTTTGAAGATTGTCGTTCGCTTTGGGTCCATAGGAAAATTGGCACCAAGATGTGTAGGGCCATTTCCTATCATTGAGAGGATTGGGAAGATGGCTTATAAAGTAGAGCTTCCCGAAAGATTGGCAGGAGCACATAATGTCTTTCATGTCTCTCATCTACAAAAGTGCTTACACGAGTCTGCGGAAGTTGTGGAGCCAAGCATTCTAGAGGAAATAGAAGTTGAATGAGAAGCGACAGTGAGAAGAGTTCCAACTCGTATCTTGGGTACAGAAGTTAAAAAGCTACGCAATCGTGAGGTCAAGCTAGTTAAAGTACAATGGAGTGATGCTGAGGAAGACGCGACTTGAGAGACTAAGGGCAAGATACGCGCAGCCTACCCTTATCTTATTGAGGGTACATTCTTGACATCTTTTTCCATAAGTTTATGCATGCTTGCATCTATCTTCGAAGTATATCTCCTCGGTCTTGTTCTTAATCCTTAGGTAGAAACCAATGGATGTAAACATGTATTTGAAACATGTTATGGTTGATGGTTGCAAGGGGTTGCAAGTGGTTGCTAATGGTTGCTCGTGGATGCATATACACACACACTAGGTACTAGATCGGCTCAGTCACTTTCATTTTGCACATGCATATATGTATTTATATATGGATTGAAACTTGATGTGTTATCATGTGGATGTTGCATCTGCATGAATTATTGTGCACTCATGTAGAAGTTACAAAATACAATTAGGAATAACTGCATACATGATGGACTCATAGCACCGAAATGATTTGCATCAAGGAGGTCAACTGAATCAGTAGACCGCCTGATTTTGCATTAGATAAGGACATATACACACACTATGCATATGATCATGAAAGCATTAGAAATCTTTTTTAAGGACAAGGATTCCTGTGATTGATGGTCGAGTAGATGGATGTTGGATGTTAGGATACATTCTTCTTAACTTAGAGATTTCGGGGATGAAATCCTTTAAGGAGGGGAGAATGTAACACACTATATTTTCTGTGAATATTTAAAATTAGCAAATATAAGAACATAAAATTTTTAAAAGAGGAATTAAGGGAAATTGGTTATGCCATTGCATTCTTCTTGAAACTCTGCCTGAGATAGAGTCCGAGTTTGCGTGAATCAGACTCCGTATGAAGAAGTTATGGAGTTCAGAAGATTTCAAGAATAAATAGAAGTTAAATTAAAAGTTAGAAAACAGATTGAAATTTGAAATTCAACCAAAACAGTTGAGCGGGAAATTTCCCGCTCAGGGGTGTCTCCCCCTCCCAGGGGGAGTCGACATAGGTGTCGACCCTCCAATAGGGGTGTCGACATAGGTGTCGACCCCCCTGTAGGCAGTCGACCCCTTTGAGATCCACTTCCTATGACGAATTTTTGTAGCCTTGAGCTGATGTGGCCTTCTCTGATTGGCCGATGACCAATTTCCGAGGTATTAAGGCTTATGTGTCATGTTGTGGTTGGCTAGATGACACATCTCTTTGGTTTGGATGGCTCTGATCACTCCTAGACTAATCCAAAGGCTAGAATTAATCCTAGACTTCAATATAAACACACCAAACCTCATAAACCTGAATCTATGGTGTCATCATGTTGTTCGTCTACAAGCTAGCCTCCTTCATCTTCTCCAAACTAGAAAATCAAATTCAAATTAGAAATCGATTAGAAGAACTTCAAATCAAAAGTCTACATCAAAGGATTAGCTTAACAAATTCAGAAATCAGATCCCAAAATACAAGATCCGTCCTTTTTCTGTAAGTTCAGTTATTATTTAGATTTAACACCTAATAGAAATCATGTATGTGATAATTGGATCTAGAACGATGCCTAATTTTGATTCATGCCTATCCTTTTGTCAAATCTGAATTGCCTACTCCTATGAGACTATTGTAATTGATGTAATGACACATATCATGCCAATGAGACTGTTGTGATTGACATAATGAAACCTATCATGCCAATAAGACTGTTGTGATTGACATAATGGAACCAATCAGGCCTAGGAGACTGTTGTGATTTATATGATGGAACCTATCATGTTGTACATCCTATGCCTATGAGACTATTGTGATTGATATAATGGGACTTATTATGTTGTACATCAAAATTAGTGTTTCTCTTAAGTCCAATTCTATCTAATATTTATACTTATGGTGTAAATTGCTTAGCTTGCCCACGCTTATTATTATTAATGTACAACATGCCTGTTGAAACATGATTCTTGAATTGGGTACACCTTTACATGCCTATTTTTCCTTATGTCAATTCTTATGCTCCTTCTCTATTTTTCCCTTTATAGTTTCTTTTGTGAATACTAAGTTCCTTCGGAACTTAGATTGAATCTCGTTGTACGTGCGATTATAACGCGGGAAAATTGGGTATAATTAAATTAAGTAAATTTTGGGCATAGCATGTGAATGTGGCATAATACTTGTACTGACTACATTTGGAAATATTGACATAAAAAGACCAAAACTTGGACACATATGACAAATATGTAAATCGGCTAAAGATGAGCATGCCTAACCCGAGGTTAGATTGAGTAGCGGTGCAAGACTACCCGGAACCACCCAGCACATCCAGCGACCGCAATAACATAGATCTAATGTGAGAGGTTAATGCATTAAGCCCAAAATCCCGAGGTTAGATTGAGTTGCGGTGTAAGACTGCCCGGAACCGCCCGGCACATCCAGCGACCACAACAATATAGATCTAATATCAGAGGCTGGTGCTTTAATGAATGAATTAAAGCGAAGGAACGGATAGGCTAGGAATGGTAGTGTTAAGTTAATTAAGGCAAGACTAAACCAATACAACATGTTAATTAAACAGATGGGTGGGGCTAGGTAAATTTGAGAACAATTAACCGTTATAACATATTGATTAGGAAACCCTAGTAATGGGGACCCATTTCAGCAGTAACACACATAGATGTATCACGGTACCCTGAACTAGGCAGGGTGGGGCACGATTACTGGGCTGATTACAAACGGTCAAAATAGCAGCGGGTGGTGCAGCAGTGTAGGTTCCGGTGGAGTATGGGCATGCACATACTCCAGAGTGGATAAAGCAGGCACTGGGCATTAGTAGTATACACTGTGCATCTAGAATTTGTGTTGGGTTACTACCATAGGAATTGATACACCCTATGGCTGGACCAGCACAGGTATCTACATTCAAGTAGAGCCGAATGACACAAGCAAGAAATGCATGCGAGTAGAAGCCGATCGGGAAAGGGATCACTTCGTTATGAACACGTGATGGTAGTTGAAACATTCGTCAGTAGGTGCAGAGAAATGGAAATGAGTGCGATAAGTATATTCAGTTTATCTTGCCTTATCTTATGTTATCTTATTTCTATGGTATTGTCCTACATTCAAATTATTTTTGTCATAATCCTTTTACTTGTTTACATGCTGAATAATCACTGGACTTACCAGGCTTATGTCTGACCTGTTTTCTTTCGCCTTCTTTTCTTCCGTCCCCCCCCCCCCCCCCCCCAGGTCCATAGGGAGGAAATACTTCAGCTTAGTGCAGAGCTTTTCCAACTTGAAGAGAGTAGATGTATTGCTTGAATTCTCTTTTCTTGGGCTATGGCTGTGGTTACACTTTTAGGGATTTATGCTGCTTTACTTCTGTTTTATGCTTCTTTATATACTTGGAGTTTAAAATCAAGATAGATGCTTTATTGTAATAATTTAGAAGTTGGGTTTTGAGACAATGCTTGTAATGTTTTGACTGAACCACGCTACTGTGGCAACCCATAACTTCCCAGTGAAGGAAAGCACAGATTGCTTTGAAAACAACACACATCGGTATGCAAACAGAAGAACATTTCATTGTTTATTACAACAATTCCATCAGAATACAAGAATATACAGAGTATAAATAAATATTATACATCAGAAAAATATCAGAGATTCAAATTACATTCAAATACATAGCAGCGGAAAAACAATACAAAGCACAACAGAAGGCGATACACGGATACAGAGCTTTCCGAATATCATTCCAGCTGTAAACCAAGATCCTGTGAATATAAATCTGCAAAACCAAAACTACTAGCTGCCCGTGTGGAAATAGGGGCACCGAGAGTTTAGGTTAAAAAAGTAAACTCCAGGTCAGTTATATGACTAGTGTAAGAACTAAAATAGTTATTAATCTTTATTTTAAAGTTAGGTAAATCAAGGGACCATGCCGTATAACACGGAACGGGTTTCCTCCCAAGAATACCAGTGCATAAAACAAACAGCGCAATGCTAAATAAAGAAAAATGAAGCTATTATAAGACCCAGGTCCCATCACACAATGCAACGCAAGCCTGAGGATTGGGTTTTACCTTATAATAGCCAAAGAATGCTTGATACGCCAAATTTCATCTTATATTATTACCGTAAGTGTAGAAAAAAACTTCAAATATAAATGTATCAATCATAGGCGGCATGGGTACCATATATCATGTCGCCATACTAGTTCTACAATTAAAACCACAAAGGTCATATTGGGAATTGGATTTCCTTCATGAGTCAAGGCAAGGGGAAAGCTCCTCTCCGTTCGAGACACTCTCGCAAATGTCTCAAGACCACATACAGCGATCCTTGGAACCTCCATGGTTGGTCCTCTCCTACTTTTGAGGATTAATTATTCCTGAACACATGTTTCCCGGTCCTATAGGACCTATGTCCGAGGCACCTCGCATCGAACAACCACACAGTTAAAAATAATATAAATGTCAAGGCTGGTAGGTCACTGATATCACCCATAGCTAGAAAGAAACGTCGTGCACTCCTTGGGTCCTTATCCCATTTTTGGATCATACCGAGGTGTGAGGCTAGCGAATTAACGTTATACACAAAGCTATGCCATACAGGCCTTGCTTTGATCATCACCACAAGACTTTGCTTTTCAACAGAAGCCTTGATCATTTGCCACTTAGGCATGCCACACAGGCAATTCATGCCATGTGATTGATATTTATCGATATATAACATCTAAGCTCGTACGTCTCAAAGAATGGCGTTAAGCAAGAGAATTATTCTCCGCCGCTAAACAGATATATATTTAATAGAAATCAGTCACACAGAATAAAATCCAATATCAGACACACAGTCCATTTACAAGTTCGTTCTGGGTCTGAACGAAACCGGAGGAACCTTATTCCTCGCATATCCATCGATCTCCAAGTACGTCTGGACGATCACCAACTGATTCCCTCCTCTTGGGTGTACAGCCCAATCAAGATCATCAATAATCATCCAAACGATGTGAAGACCTCCGTTCTTCAACCACCGCCTTCATCTTCGACTTATCGTCGAATCGGTTATTCAGAATGGGTATAAACCCGGCCTTCCCGAATAACCCGCGTATATAATAAACAATTGTTACACAAACACAACATACGCCTCATTCCAATTCAGAATAATCTTTTATTCAAAGATTCACATTCTTAGGGGAAGGTTCCCATTAATTTTATCAAAGATAAATTCTTCTAAATTTATTCTTTAATCTTCCATTGGATATCATTTCAAACCGTGTTAACGTTGTCCAAACTAGTCAGGATTAACGAACCACACCAGAGTAATTATTTATTTTATTTCCCAATCCCAACCTATTCATCGCATGGAGCAAAACTGGTAATACTCCATATCTAACACCACAGTGTTATCGGTAAATATTAATTACCATTTCATGTTCAAATCTAATTAAAGATTTGACTATCGCTTGGAGCAAAACTGGTGATACTCCATTCTCGATCACTTTCCAAATTTGATAATTTAAATTATCAATTCACATTTCAATCTAATTACAGATTCATTAAAACTCCACTTAGTTTTAATCTTTCCAAGAATCAATATTAATGATTATTTAACTTTGGAAAATCAAACATGCCACATCGATAATCTACACCGTACAATTGGTTTCTGCCGATATATAACCTCTGGGCTCGTACGTCTCAGAGAAGGGCGTTAAGCAAGAGAATAAATTCTCTGCCGCCAAACAGATATATATTAAGCAGAGATCAATCATACAGTTTGAAATACAATGAAAAACATGAAATCCTGCCTTTTACTGGGTTAAAGAACTAATGTCCTTTTAAAACAAAGTTCATGATAAACCCAAATCACATTCCATTATTTATGGAATCTTCACGGAAAAACAAATCAATGTATAATCGATATCAATTTCCGTATCCGACCAATAATATAAATGGAATAATGACAAAGCCTTCTTAAATTCCATACGTATTAACAGTCTTCCTCCACAATATTTCATTTCGATTATTATCAAATCGAATTCCATTCAATTCCAATTCAATATATTAATCTGGAAAACTTTACTTTGGAAAATCCCATTAAATCTTTATAAGAAGATTTATAAATTCCAAATCATATTTCACTGTAAATCGAGTTAAAGAACGAATGTCATTAAAAACACAGTTAGCAATAAACCCAAAAATCAATTCTAATTCAATTCCAATTAAATATATTAATTAATTGGCATTCTTCATTAAATCTATATAAAAAGATATAATTTTTTCTCACCTGGGTTTAAGAACAGTGTTAATGAAGACACCATTCACGATGAACCCAAATCTCTTTTGATATTAAATACAAGGCTCTGAATAGAAAATATATCGGCTTATATTCAATATCAAATTCTGAAACCAACAAGCATCATATTAGAAATAACGATACCAATATATCTTTTAAATTTCCACAACCATATCTGTATAATCACAAATCCAACATCGAAATATTTTGAAGATAATTTGGATTCAAATCCATTCCAATTCGTATATTGGAGATTTTGATTATTTTAAAACCACTTCAAATCTAGTTTAAAACTAGTTCATTTTGATAAAAATATATTTTTATCCCTGCAAATATGGATTTTTTCATCCCAATTCTTTCCAATTCATATATTATGATTTTACACAAATTATTAATATTTTTAATAATTTTATCAAGGCCCGTACAGTCGATTTCCAATAACGGTTGTCGAACTGCACTTACAATGACCTTTTCCAAATTTGATTTGGACATAATTCCAAATCCATCCGTTAGAATTAAAATTTCTAATATTCAATGTAAAGCTCTTTTCGATACGAACCCAACGGTTCTAGTTTCAGGAGAATCCGACGGTCGGGTCTCCCGTAACGTCAATTCTAAGTCAATGGTCGAAATTCGCGAACTGTCGCGGCGCGGTGCGTTCTATTCATGCCATTTAATATATATAATATATATATTTCATCGATTCAATTCAAAATGTATTTTAGAAATCGTTTTAAATTCGTTCTTAGAACAATTTCAACTTCATATTCAATTTTTGATCAAAATTGAATATTCCATATCATTAATATATAAATGATAATATTTTCAAAATGTTATATTTTGAAATCACTTCTTTTTCTATATTCATTATAAAAACGAGTATAATCGCTATAAATATCGTTCGCGTCAAAATGGCGCATATCTAATCCACACGGCTTTATATATTTCAATAACTTCGTTATTCTATTCAACACATGAACATTTTCTTTAACAAATGAATGTATATTTTTCAACACATGAATATTCTCAACACATGAGTATCGTCAACACATGACTATTTTTGTTCTATTCAACACATGAATCTTTATTTTATAATATTCTTTATTTTCCCAATTGGAATGAATCCCAATCAATTACCATATAATGTTAATTATATGGATCCCATAAAACACATGTATATAATAGCAACGATAAATAATCAACCATCATCCAAAGTGCACCACACAACTGCATAAGCATTAAACATAAATAATTAACGCTTACACAGTCTGTCAACCTATCGATTGACATACAACTAAACAATTGGGATTAGTGTACGCCAAATATCATCCCAACACCCGTGTGGGGTTTCAATCCACAAACACTGAATATTATTTGTGCAGTTAGGCGATGTGTAAAATTTATCGTCCCATTCAATATCTTTCAAATAAGTGTACATAAACAAACTGTCCGGTTTGTAAATGAATATTTATTTATTCACATTCACATTAAAAATTATATTTTTAACGATAAATAATTTATTTCAACACATGAATCTTTCCGGTTCATTCCACATCACAATCAATTTTCACCAAACAACAAAATCAAACAAGTCATCCATGGTCTGTGGACGACAGGTGTCGGCTGCTGCTAAGCATTGTCTACATCCTAGTATATAATTTTAACTAGAAAACAAGAGTTAGAGTGAGAAGTTCTCACCGATTAGCTAAACCAAACGCCACGACTCTTCATATGTAGGAAACCTTCGTTGTGCTCACCTTTCGTCACTTTCGTTGCCGTATTCACTACATATATAAAAATCACATTTTCATATTATTGCTATGTATATAAAAATCACATTTTTATACCTACTCTATATGGATAAAAATTCTATTTTTATACCGCTACTCTATAGATAAAAATTCTATTTTTATACCGCTACTATACAGATAAAATTCTATTTTTATATCGCTGCTATATAGATAAAAATTCTATTTTTATACCGCTCTTATATAGAAAAAAATTCTATTTTTATACCGCTACTATATAGATAAAAAATTTATTTTTTTACCGGTGTTCATATAATAAAAATCATATTTTTCTCTCGTCATTCTCTATATAAAAATCACATTTTTTATATATAAAGATCGTATTTTTATATCTTTTCTACATGCGTAAAAATCACTCCTTTACACCACTACTTCCATGATAAAAATTAATGTTTTATCTTGCTATTAATATAATAAAAAATATATTTTTATTACTCTACATAAATAAAAATCATATTTTTATTCTTCCTATGATATAAAAATCATATTTTTATACTTTTTAAAACAATGCTATATAAAAAAAATGTCATAATATATAAAGAAATTACAATTTTAAAAAAATGTAATTTATTGTTAAAAATCAGATCTTATAAACTAGAATAAATCAAAATAAAATCGGGGAAAAACTCACCGTTCATCACGCCGGAGGGGAGGGGAGGCGGCGCTGGTGGTGGTGTCTCTAGCGGGTGGCACACTGGGTCAGGGGTGTGTGGTTTTGGGGTGGGCTGTAGGTCCAAGGATCCACGAATTGGGAGCTCCATTCTTGGGCGATGAGGGAGAGAAGGTGAGGGGCTGTCGAGGGCAGAGGGCGCTAGAGAGGGCGGCTCCCCTGGTGGCGCGCGACGGTGGATGGGGAGGAGCAGCGGCGCCTAGGGTTCGATTCTCTCTTATTTTCATGTTAAATTGATTAGAACGGGGGAGGGGGGGGCTGAACGATATAAGGAGGAGGGAGGGAGGGGGTTTTTATTTAACTTCAAAAAGTACTTTTTATTTTGAATTCGAAATCAAACCCACCAATTGTCGTCCATAGCTAATTACCCCCATTCCGAACACAATGGGATATGCATCATAGGCTGATTCGACTGTTTCGATCAGTTTCCATCAAAATCAAAATATACATCTATATATTGAATTTGAACACACATTTCAATTTACGGGGCCACATACGGACTCTAAAAATTCCAGAAAAATGTTTTCTAGCTTCGTATTGACGATACGGTTCTAACAAAACTAATTTCGTCAAATTCAAAGACTGTTTGAAAAATGGTCATTTTCTGGTCGATCGAAATTGACTAAAACTGTTAAAACACGTTTTCCTTCGCCACGCTCACATATTAACTCATAAAATTACGAATTTTGGAATCTAGCAATAACTTGACATCCCAGATCCAACAAAAGTGGTTTCATCGAAAACAGAGGTCATTTGCAAAATTTCCACTTTTAAGGGCCAGAAATCCATTGCGACTATTCTGAATTTTCAACTGGACCTACCTTTTTATCCTCGCTATGAAATTTCGATCTTTTGGATTCGTTGGAAAGATATTCTCAATTAGATTATAAGATTTTTGGTTTCGCCAAAATCCGGTTTATTTTGAATTCTGTACATTCATTTGAACTTTGAAATCAAAATTTCAAACTACTGCGCATTTCCAATTCCTTTTATAATTAAAAATATATATTTATATTCTAACGACGATCTATATAAATATATACTTCTAATTCTATTCAAAAATAAATTTCTCGTCGTCATTCTTTAAAATAATTCATTTTAAATATTCAAAATTCATCAAAATTGCCAAAATAAAAATTTTAAATTGGCTCGGATTTCTGGTTTGTTACAATCTCCCCCACTTAAAAAATTTCGTCCCCGAAAAGGAACGAAGCTGAAAGTTGTTTTACAAACCAACTCAACTTTTATTATTTTCATTACGGCTTAAGTTCTTCAACTTTTCAGCTTCTAAGAACTTTTCAAAATTTTCAAAAATTTGGCTAACACCCTAAATTTTCGAAAAAATTCGCCATATCCTCCCCTACACCGGGAGATTCGGGATATTTCAAATAGCATCCCATGGCCCTCACCAATCCAAAAGAAAAAGGAAAAGCCAAGCAGCTAGCCAATCGGCTCATAAAATCATTCAAACCCAATAAATTTGTAAACATGTACATATTTGTCGGGAAAACAATTTTATTCTTCTGCTCTAGCCTCCTTGCTATGACCTGTTCAATAGATATACATGTATATGCGTGCAATTGTAATCATTTTTCAATACAGTTCAATATTTGGTTCCATTAGGCTAAATGGTTCAAAATTTAATAAATGAAACCAATAATCAAACAACACAACCATCAATCAATTAGTGAATTAACGTTTCAAATTCATAATTTTGATATATATACAGAAAATCATGTTTTTGATGCAAATCTCAACAATATATCCTATCTAGTTTTGGTTCTCACACCAGTCTAATGGAAATATATAGAAATCCCACTTTCGAAACTCGAACACAAACTATTGATGTTATATAGTCATCAGTAGAATCATCCTCGGGAGACTAGAATGTGATTCTATATCTATCTAGTATATTAAAACTTCGAATATACGTTCATGACGCTTATATGTAAAATCTTTATACACTCGATTGTCCAAATTCAATACAAATAAAATATTCAAATACGTATACTTGAATTTAACTTTCAAAACAAATATTTTTTTTAGTTTTATTTGAAAAAATATACTCTTCACACTCGTTCTAGGATACTACTAACCCCATCTCTAATGAGTTATTCTTATTGGATATTGCTAATCCAATCTCTGATGAATTCTTTCGTTTGGTTCTAATATGTCTTGTTCTCGAGCTCCGTAAACCAAAGCTCTGATACCAAATGTGGCAACCAGTAACTTCCCCGTGAGGAAAGCACGGATTGCTTTGAAAACAACACACATCGAAATGCAAACAGAAGAACATTTCATTGTTTATTACAACAATTCCATCAGAATACAAGAATATACAGAGTATGAATATATATTATACATCAGAAAAATATTAGAGATTCAAATTATATTCAAATAAATAGTAGCGGAAAAATAATACAAAGCACAACTGAAGGCAATACACGGATACAGAGCTTTCCGAATATCATTCCAGCTGTAAACCAAGATCCTGTGAATATAAATCTGCAAAACCAAAACTACTAGCTACCCGTGTGGAAATAGGGGCACCCGGAGTATAGGTTAAAACAACAAACTCCAGGTCAGTCATGTGACTGGTGTGAGAACTAAAACAGTTATTAATCTTTATTTTAAAGTTAGGTAAATAAAGGGACCACGCCGTATAACACGGAACGGATTTCCTCCCAAGAATACCAGTGCATAAAACAAATAGCGTAATGCTAAATAAAGAAAAATGAAGCTATTATAAGACCCATGTCCCATCACACAATGCAACGCAAGCCGGAGGATAGGGTTTTACCTTATAATAGCCAAAAAATGCTTGATACGCTAAATTTCATCTTATATTATTATTATAAGTGAAGAAAACAACTTCAAATATAAATGTATCAATCATAAGAGGCATGGGTACCATATATCATGTCACCATACTAGTTCTACAATTAAAATCGCAAAGGTCGTATTGGAAATTGGATTTCCTTCATGAGTCGAGGCAAGGGGCAAGCTCCTCTCCATTCGAGACACTTTAGCAAACGTCTCAGGACCACACACAGCGATCCTTGGATCCTCCAAGGCCGGTCCTCTCCTACTTTTGAGGATTAATTATTCCTGAACACATGTTTCCCGGTCCTATAGGACCTATATCCAAGGCGCCTCACATCCAACAACCACACAGGTAAAAATAATATAAATATCAAGGCTGGTAGGTCACTAACATCACCCATAGCTAGAAAGAAACGTCGAGCACTCCTTGGGCTTATCCCGTTTTTGACTCATACCGAGGTGTGAGCTCGCGAATTAATGCTATACACAAAGCTATGCCACAAAGGCCGTGCTTTGATCACCAACCACAAGACTTTGCTTTTCAACAGAAGCCTTGATCATTTGCCACTTAGGCATGCCACACAAGCAATTCATGCCATGCGATTGATATCTGTTGATATATAACCTCCAAGCTCGCACGTCTCAGAGAAGCGCGTTAAGCAAGAGAATAAATTCTCCACCGCCAAACAGATATATATTTAATAGAAATCAATCACATAGAATTAAATCTAATGTCAGACACACAGTCCATTTACAAGTTCGTTCAGGGTCTGAACGAAACCGGAGGAACCTTATTCCTCGCATATCCATCGATCTCCAAGTACGTCTGGACGATCACCAACTGATTCCCTCCTCTTGGGTGTACAGCCCAATCAAGATCATCAATAATCATCCAAACGATGTGAAGACCTCCGGTCTTCAACCACCGTCTTCATCTTCAACTTATCGTCGAATCGGTTATTCAGAATGGGTATAAACCCAGCCTTCTCGAATAACCCGCGTATATAATAAACAAGTGTTACACAAACACAACATACGCCTCATTCCAGTTCAGAATAATCTTTTATTCAAAGATTCACATTCTTTGGGGAAGGTTCCCATTAATTTTATCAAAGATAAATTCTTCTAAATTTATTCTTTAATCTTCCTTTGGATATCATTTCAAACCATGTTAAGGTTTTCCAAACTAGTCGGGATTAGAGAACCACACCGAAGTAATTATTTATTTTATTTCCCAATCCCAACCTATTCATCCCATGGAGGAAAACTGGTAATACTCCATATCTAACACCACGGTGTTATCGGTATATATTAATTACCATTTCACGTTAAAATCTGATTAAAGATTCGACTATCGCTTGGAGTAAAACTGGTGATACTCCATTCTCGATCACTTTCCAAATTTGATAATTTAAATTATCAATTCACATTTCAATCTAATTACAGATTCATTAAAACTCCATTTAGTTTTAATCTTTCCAAAAATCAATATTAATGAGTATTTAACTTTGGAAAATCAAACCTACCGCATCGACAATCTACACAGTATTATTGATTTCTGCCGGTATATAACCTCTAAGCTCATACATCTCAGAGAAGGGCGTTAAGCAAGAGAATAAAATCTCCGCCGTCAAAAAGATATATATTAAGTAGAGATCAATCATACAGTTCGAAATACAATGACAAACATGAAATCATGCCTTTTACTGGGTTAAAGAACTAATGTCCTTTTAAAACACAGTTCACGATAAACCCAAATTGTAACAAACCGGGATTTTGGGGCCAATTTAAAATTTTTATTTTAACTATTTTAATGGGCTTCTAATATTTAAAATAGTTTACTTTAAAAGATAACGGCGAAATATTTAGTTTTGACGACGCTGCGACGTATGAATTAAAAGATTTTATTAGGAAGTTTTGCGCCCGAATTTCTTTTGCAAGTAACATATCGTTTTCTTCATTTTGTTAAATTAAAACTAAATCTGTTTAAGTTGTATTACAATGATTTATTTTTATATCATTGGTTTTATAAGTTTAATTTGGAGTCTAATTTTTAGTTCCAAGATTCTATGTTCATTTTAATAAATTAAATTTTATCTTAAAGATTTATTTGAACTTTATGCTCAATTAGTTAAGTGTTAGGTTGGTAGTCCATGTTTTATTTTTCATAATTAAGAGTAACACCAGACTGGATTGTTCATATATACACGTTATATATATTAATTTGATTTGACATTGAACCTATTAAATGTATGTATGATATAAAAAAATAAAAAAAATTTATGTCTATTTTAAATTTAGTATTGATATTAATTATAATATTGCCATTAATTGTATTAACTTGATTGAAATATTTCTATCTAAGGATAATTATGTGTTAATTAAAAACAATGCGTTGTTTATAGAAAGCATACATTTATCTTAAGAATGTTCTAATAAAGTTAATTGATTTAAGTTTGGAACCATGAACTAAGGAAACAAATGATTTTTAGCGTGTAAATTTAGAATCCATATTTATCTGTATGCTACGTAATAGCAATCACATTATGTTTCTTTTCATTGATTGTGTTTTAATAAAACTAATGAGAATAATTTGAATATATTGAGGCTAATGAATTAAATACTGTGACATATATATTATAAGATTTGATTATTTTACCTTTTGTATTTACTAGTAGTAGTTTCCCCATTTGTCATATTACGTGACACAATCAAAGAATAAACATATTTGCTATATATATTTAAATTAAATAAATAAATAAAAAGATCCATATCTCAGCACTGTTTATATATTCACACAAATGGATGTATTTGATGCACCATTATAATACCATAAATTAAGTTTCATTCAAGTTTTCAATTAAATCAATCTACATGCTGCCCTTTATTTATTTTGTTTACTTATGTGATATGCCTTCTTATTACACTTACCTACATGCTAATATAGTATCAATTTATGCCATGAATAATTTTGATTAAATAGCATTTATGAATGCAAATTAAAGAGAAACAAATAAAAAGATTCTTTCTCCATTTAATCAATTAATCAATGCATTTATATTTTTGTGTAATTTATGTATGCAGTTAATTGCTTCTTTAGGGAAAGAAACTTAAGTTTATTTTTCATATATATCCTAGTTAGTATAAGTTTACGGACCTTTTTGTAAAATTGAACATTTAATATTATATATATTATAAATATCTAACCTAAATAGTAAACCTTAATGCGTATATTCAGAGCCGCCATACTCCTTATTCAATGGCTGAAAATGTCCCCAATTCAATCTCCAAATTCTCCCATCTTAATGCGAATTAGTTCTTGAATATTAAATGAAACTGAAGATCAACGTGAGGACTAACTAGTTGACGGTAGACATATGAGGTGCGGCGATGGCTTCTCTTCACCGTGAATGGGTTCAGCCAGTTCGACGAAGGGACAACGAAGAAGAAGAAGAGGGTAACAGAAAGCAACGACCACGTCTTGGAAGTGTAATTAAAAGTTAAGTATATATTTAATTAATTCATTAATGTAACTAACATATAAACGATCATAACCCGTTTGATTCTTATCAGAATTCGACGAAACGGATTGCGTTGGATTCTCTTTGACCGGATCTACCCAATGGAACAAACTAGAGAGAAAACGGGCCATGTTGGGAAATTCAGATAAAAAAAACCTAGGTGAGAATTCTGATTTACACAATTAATTTTAAATTAATTAATTTCTCGCTTGTAACATCATGATATGTATGTGGTTGTGAATATTGATTTGTTGTTGAGATGTATTGAGATTGTGGATGATTTACCTGTGTGATGGATGATTTATAAAATACAAATCTATATGTGTTAAATAAAATATCCCATTTGTTATAATATTGATTTGGAATAGAATTGCCATTTCAATAAAAAGGAAATCATTTGGTTATGTGTTGAATTGCGTTAGGTTTTCAATTCAACATAAAAACATTGTTTAGATTAATTTTCTTGTTAATTTGGATTCAATTGTCAATTCAAAATAAAATTTTGAGTATAAAAAAGAAGAACAGCACATGACATTGAATTTTATTTACTTTTCTTTGTAAATAAAAGGACAAGATATGAAAAGCGATTTTATTTACTTTTCTTTGTGAATATAAAAGCGAACAAAAAGTTGATTAGTGAAGATATACATTTATTTACATTCCTCCTTTGTAAATAAAAGAGGACAGAACATGAAATTAGTTTTATTTTCATTTCTGTGAAAAATATAAAAGAAAGCAGACTTGAAAAGTGATTTTATATTTACAATATCCTTTGTAAATAAAAAGTACAAACTTGAAACTTGATTAGTGAAAATGCACTTTTATTTACACTTCTCCTTTGTAAAAAAAAAAACTTGATTAATGAAAAAGACATTTTTGTCATTTATAAAAGATAGGATTTTTGTCATGTTTTTGTTGCAATATAAAAGATAGGATTTTTGTCATGTTTTTGTTGCAATATAAAAGATAGGATTTTTGTCATGTTTTTGTTGCAATATAAAAGATAGGATTTTTGTCATGTTTTTGTTGCAATATAAAAGATAGGATTTTTGTCATGTTTTTGTTGCAATATAAAAGATAGGATTTTGACATAATTTTTGGTTGAATTAAAAAGATGGAATTGTGACATAGAATTTAATGTTAAATAAAAGACTAGATTTTGCCAGCAATTTTATTCACATTTTAATGTTAATTGAAGAAAAAGGCATGATTTTAGACATTGATTTTGTTCATATAAAAAGATCAAATTCTGACATAGTGTTATCATGTTAGAGATAATAAATTAAATGGAATTTAGAACAATATTTTTTATGACACCTTGAAGACGTTTATGGTTTATTTCCATGTTATGCATGATGTGGTATGTATTAATGTTTGGTCGTGATGCGATGTTTGAAATCTGTGAATTTGTAACATACCAATTAATGTTATTTTATTATGTATAATAATTCAAGTATGCTACACTGCCATATATGAGTTACCTAACTCCTATATGTTGATTGGGATGATATTTTCACAAGTTGCCCAAGTGCACAAATAATATATTATTATTTGGATGTTGTTTGAATGTTAATTGGACATTGTTTGAATGTTATGTTATTGAGATGTATAAGGAATGTTATTATTAAATACATGTATGTTTTGAAATCCATTATTTAATGGTATTTGTTTGGAGTCTCATTCCAATGAAGGAATTTCAAAAGTTTCCAAAAGGGGTTTTTCAGTTAAAGGATTAAATGTGATGTTAACGCTTTTAATATTATTTAATGTGCACAAAACCGATTAGGTAGATGGGCGTTATTTATACGGGAATGAATATTTCCATGAATTTCATTTATTATGTAATAAATGATGAAGGATTAAAATTTGAAATTTGAAATTTGAAATTATACATTTTGAAGATGTTATTATAATATTATTATAAGAACAAATGTTGTATCAAATGATTAATTAATGTTAAAAGTTTGAAATTCAAGAATTATTATTATAATATTACAATAATATGAAAGGTTTCAATTTTTATTTAAAGTTTAAATATAAGAATAAATGGTATTTCAAAAATAATGAAGATTTTGATTTAAAGTGATATTTTGAAATAAATGATATTTTAATAACCAAAATACTTTGAAATAAAGTATATTTCATGTAACACCCCGAATTTCAGTTAACACTGATATTCACTAATTACAGAATTAATAATCTCAGATGTGAGAATCAAGGGAAAACGGGTTACGTCATTGTGTTCGTCTCGGAAAAATACGCGAAATAGAGTCCGAAATTTTGTAAATCGGAGTCCGTATGACCCAGTTAAGGCCCAAAGAAGTTTTCGGGAAATTTGAATTTCGAAACATGCAGAAATGGGGGCCAGGCGGGAAAACTCCCGCCCAGCCAAGTCGACTTGGCTGTCGACAGGGTTGTCGACTTGCCTGTCGACAGGGCTGTCGACTTGCCCTGTCGGCTGATTCTGGCCTGGGTGCACCTGGTTGAGTTTTGGGCTGGGTTGGAGGGCTTGGGACAAAATCTGACGGACCTAAACTAACCTAGGGTTAATCTAAGGGTCTAAAACACAACCTAATCCTATAAATATACCCTAAGACTACCCTAATCCATACTAAAAATAGAATCTATGCCATCATGCCGCCAAAATGCAACTTAGAAGGAGCCTCCACTAATTAGAAAAGAGGATTGCAAGCAATCAACTACTAATCCACCTCTACTTCAACTCTAGCAACTATCTAAGGAGCTAATCTTGGAGTTTGTGAGTTTCTATCACTTTAATAACCAATTGCTAAACTAAGTAGATGAGATGTGATGAGATCATATGGTTTTGCTTGCGGATCAATGGGTTTTAGGTCATATGTTATGATGCTAGTTTGCTAATCACTATGTTTAACACTTATTCATGATAACACTATGTTTATGCAAGTTAAGTGTTTGGGTTTATGCATGTTAAGTGGTGGGTTTTATGCATGCTAAGTATTTGGTTTTATGCATGCTAAGTGTTTGGGTTTATGCATGTTAAGTGGTGGGTTTTATGCATGCTAAGTATTTGGTTTTATGCATGCTAAGTGTTTGGTTTTATGCAAGTTAAATGCTTGGTTTTATGCTAGAATCATGTGTGAAATAAGTGACATGACATGCAAGTTTAACCTATGAGTTTGGATTTATAATATGCATAATCTATGCAAGTTGTTTGGATTAGTGATATGCATAGCATATGCGAGTTTACCTTTGTATGTTATACATACATATGCAAGTTCATATGTAACATGTTATGCAAGTTATGTGTTTGGTTATATGCAAGTTATGTGCATGATTATATGCAAGTTCATATGCAAGTTATATGTTTGGTTATATGCAAGTTATGTGCATGATTATATGCAAGTTCATATGTAACATGTTATGCAAGTTATGTGTTTGGTTATATGCAAGTTAACATGTGATATGCTATGCAAGTTCACACCTTTGTATGACATAAGAATCATATGCAAGTTACACCTTTGTGACATATGTGCTTCATGCAAGTTTGGGTTAAATGCTAGTTGGGTTTAATGTATGCTCATATATGCAAGTTGACACCTTTTAAACCCATGATAAAGTTATATGCTATGTTGGTTAAACCCATGGCATTTGTGATGAATCTTCCCTTTATTATGTCATGTTATGAGAACGAATTACGTGGGCAACGATGGGGTTAATATGCATGTTAATAAAATGGTGTGAAATGGGTATGCTTAAGCATAACATAAAGTGAATGGACATAATTGGGAATTTACCTATTAAGTTAGGTCTACCCATATTATGGAATTGGGAATTTACCTATTAAGTTAGGTCTACCCATATTATGGAATTGGGAATTTACCTATTGAGTTAGGTCTACCCATATTCTTGAAATTGGTAATTAATTAGGGATAATTAATACAAATTATGGGGGTGATTAATTAGGTGTAATTAATCGACTAAGACACGAGGTTGGACCCTTTTGTAGCATAAGACTGCCCGGAACCGACCGGCAAATCCAGCGGCTACAAATGATTGGCCCAATGTGAGGGGTCTTAGTCATAAACTAAATACGTGACAAGTGTAAAGACACGAGGTTAGACTCTGTTATGGTGTAAGGCTGCCCGGAACCAACCGGCATATCCAGCTGCCATAAAAGACAGTCTAATGTGAGAGGTCTTTACAAAGGTTACGATCTTAATTAATTAAGAAACACTTAACCAAATTAGCATGTAGTGGGGCATGAGGGGTTAAGTGGGTGCCTTGGGTGGCATGTAGTAACTAGTGGGGGTGCCTTGGGTGGCATGAGGAAACTAGTGGGTTGCCTTGGGTGGCAATAGAAAATACGATTAGAATACTTAACCAAAGTGGAACATGTAATTAAACATGATTAAAGGGTTAAGTAAGTGCCTTGGGTGGCATGTGGGAATCAAGTAAGTGCCTTGGGTGGCATGTGGAAATCTAGTGGGTGCCTTGAGTGGAAATTAAAATATGATTAAAAGACTTAACCAAAATTTATAACATGTAAGTGGACATGGTTAAAGGGTTAAGTGGGATTCACTAGAAATGACAAGCTTAGGTGGGTAGCTTGTGGGGGCCCATTTCAACCAATATCCCAAACGTATCTTTGTGGGCTCGACCCAAGTCGAGGACGGGACACGCATATTGGGCTTGACTGTAAGAGGCCAAAACGGGTTAGCGGTGGCAACGCAAGTCCAACGGGTTTCATATGCCTGTGTGGACCCGGGCTGGTAAGTAAGACGTTGTTGCATCGTGTAGGTATAAGCCGTGCACCGTTGATATTATCAGGTTGCCACCTTGGGGAATGATACACCCCACTGTGGGGCCAGCACGGGTATCTACGTTAGGGAGCCGATCGCTTGGGGAGTAGTGGGTACACCTAGTGGAGATAGGGGCAGACGGCACCTATGTAGTCAGCTAGGGGTACACGAAACTACTATTAAAAATTGCTAAGTACACTTAGTGGGATCAACCTTTAAGTAGGAATTACCCTTGGGTGGGTAGAACTGGTGTGGTGCAGTGTAGGAATTACCCTTGGGTGGGTAGATCTGGGGTGGTGCAGTGTAGTAATTATCCTTGGGTGGGTAAATGCGTCTTTACGGTTATCTTAGTTCATCCTAAGTCTAGTTGGCTGCTTAGTGTAGCCATTTATCCCCAGTCGTTACCGTATATCAAGCTTATGTCTTACTCCGGTTACTTTAATGATTGTATTGTTAAAGTTATAGGACTCGCTCAGACTTATGTCTGACCCCGTTGTTTTTATCTTTTTCCCAACCCTCGGGTTATCAGAGTGGGCCTAGCACTAGTGGGCTTTGATCAGACTGCTTTATCTATCTTTTGGAGCTTGGACCGTGGATGTAAAGCTCGGTTTATCTTTTCTATTATGGCTATTAAGTTATGTAGTGGGGTTATGTACTTTTGTTTTATCAGGATGGATATTATGTACTTGACTCTTGTTTATAGTTCTGGTGTAACCAAACATGTTTTACTTTCCGCTGCAATGAAATGATGTTTTAAATTCTCAAGTATTACTTATATCTGTCTTGTTGTAATTTTTCTGTTCTATATTCACTTAAAATACTCCACCGATGTTATGGCATTCCCTTAGTGAGTGACCGTAGCGGGTGTGGGGTGTTACACGTGGTATCAGAGCTTAAGGTTACCAGAACAGATAAAATTTTTAGAAAAACTATTTTCTAAGAATATTTTTGAAAGGAGTATTTTCAAAAACATGTCTTTTAAGAGAAAAGTTTTTGCAAGAAAAGCATAATCCCCAATAGCCATATCTATATCTTTCAAATTCTCCGTTTTGAATCTCTTCCTCTCTCGTTTTGAGTTTCCCCTCCGCGTATAGATGATCTTTCTAAGATAGATAAGAATGGAAAACCACTTCAAGGGACTTAGACATTAGTCGGACTAGAAGTTGGTTCAAGAAGGAGGAGGACTTGTAGGTACCTATTGGATAGACGATGGGAGGAAGGCTCAAATAGTTGTTTGGTTAATGAAGATCGAAACCTCATTTTGATGGGAGGTTACGAGTGGAGAACGGGAAGAAGAGGGCTAGTAGTTATCCTTTTGGGAGGAATAGGACACCTTATTAGGATTGTCCAAAGAGGCAAGGGCAAGGTACGGAATCTCCTGGAGGGTAGTTGTATTCCCTTACGGCTAGTGTACCAGATGGGGATAGGACCGTCTAGGTTGGAATTTGGATTCCTTTATTATCCGGTTCGAACTTTATTTGATTCTGACGCATCGAGTTCATTTATCTCATCATTGTTAGTTGAGTCACTACACTTAGACACCAGTTTAGTATATGATCCCTTAGTTGTTTCAAACCCAATTGGGGCTCCATGATGTGTTTGGGTTTGAAAGTTTCTATACTTAGCGTTGAGTTTAGATGTGATGCTTTTTGGGCTTCACGGGCTATGGGTTAGTTTTGGGCATGGACTGGTTATCCAGTAGTGGTGTCGTTCTTGATTTTGAAGGGAGAGTTGTTAGGCTTATGACCCGCTTGGGTAACACTCTCGAGATCTCTTGTAATCCCATGGAATCTATTATGCTAAGTTATCTATAATCGCTTGACACGTCGGTCGAGAGTTTGCGATCTGTTAGAGTGGTCCGGGAATACTCGGATGTGTTTGAGGAGGTGAAGGGCTTACCTCCGGAGCGAGAGATTGACTTCCGAATATATCTGGTAGACAATGCCAAACCAGTATCTTGGCCAGTGTGCCACATGGCCCCTCGTGAGAGGAGGGAACTCCATAAGCAAGTAGGCGATTTGCTTGAGAAGGGGTTCATAATACAAAGTATATCGGAGTGGGGTGCTCCAGTAGTTTTTTCCACGAAGGCGGATGGGTCCCTCAGACTTTGTGTAGGCTAAAGAGAACTAAATAAACTCACAAAGAAGAATAGACACCCATTGCCGAGGATTGATGATCTCTTTGATCAGTTGGCTGGCGCCTCAGTGTTTTCGTAGTTGGACTTAGCCACGGGGTTTCATCAGTTGAGAGTGGCTGAGGATAGTATGGGGAAGACTACATTTAGGACTCCGGATGGTTTTTATGAGTGGCTGGTGATGCCATTTGGTTTGACGAACGCCCCCGCATACTTTGTTGATTTGATGAGAAGGGTGTTCAGGGAGTACCTAAATAAGTTTGTGATGGTCTTTGTAAATGACATCTTGGTCTTTTCTAGGAGCGAAATGAGTTTTCGTGTGTGCTTAATAGGTTGAGCAAAGCCAGTTATGGGAAAAACGGTGGTTTTGGAGCGAGACTGGCGAGGACATCCAAAGTTGGTCAAAGGCTTAATTGTTTAGCCATTTTTACTAGTATCATCTCACGTAGGTCATCTGAACTCGAAGGAGATATCCCTTGGGTGTTTGTCTGATATTGGTTTAGGCCTTTGGGGCTTGCACTTGGGGGATGTCAAGTTCGACTAGGATGGTCTGCGTGAGAGATGGACAGTTGTGATGATTTTGGATGGGGTAATATCCTGGTTTTCTCTAAAAGTGGAGAAGAGCATGCCCTACATCATAGGGAAGTGTTGGAGACTCTTCGAGTGCATAGTCTTAGGACAGCAAAAGTGGATGGGATTCTTAGCATCCTATGAGTTTGAGATAGCGTATACCCATGGCAAGGGTAACGTGGTAGCGGACGCCTTAAGTAGAAAAAGGTTGTCCTTGAGTTCATTGTTCGTTGAACGACGGAGCTTAGAGTTTATTTCTATGTTTGACTTTAGACCTTCCGTTGACTTTGTACCCGGTTTGCTAGCCTCCTTGGAGGTTAGGCCTACTCTTTTGGGGCGGATTGGCGGAGCACAGCGAGACGACCCACAGTTGGTTGAGTTAGTAGAGAAGCTCATGAGGAGGGGGAGTCGTCCAGCCATTTGAGTAGGTACACCCTAGATGGTAAGGGGTGGTTGCGTAGAGACGGTAGACTTTGTGTACCGCAAGACGAGGGTTTGAGGAAGGCTATACTTGATGATGCACATCGTTCGAAGATGACCATTCATCCCGGTAGGGACAAGATGTACCAAGACATGAAGCGAGTTTTCTTTTGGGCCGGTATGAAGAAAGACGCGGCCGAGTATGTCGCTAGATGCTTGGTGTGCCAACAAGTAAAAGCGGAGCAAAAGAAACCCGGTGGGTTGCTTCACCCATGGGAAGTTCCGCTATGGAAGTGGGATAGTGTCTCGATGGATTTTGTCGATGGATTACCGAGATCGAGGAAGGGTAATACGGGAATTTGGGGTGTGGTAGACAGACTTACTAAGAGTGCCCATTTTATACCCGTGAAGAGTAAGAGGACTGCTGCAGAGCTAGCTTCAGTTTACATTCGAGAGATTGTTAGATTACATGGTGTACCTTCCAGTATAGTGAGCGATCGAGATCCTATCTTCACTAGCGAGTTTTGGAAGAGTTTGCAAGAGGCGGTAGGGACTCAGTTATGTTTGAGTACCGCATATCATCCTCAGACGGACGGCCAGACCGAGAGGGTGAATCGTATTTTAGAAGACCTTTTGAGGCTATGTATCTTGAATTTTGGAGGTACAGGGGAAGAGTATCTTCCATTGGTGGAGTTCGCGTATAATAACAGCTTTCAGTCTAGTATTGGCATGGCTCCTTTCGAAGCTCTTTATGGAAGGCCTTGTCGATCACCTACATGTTGGTAGGAATCTACGGATGAGATCTTACTTGGGCCCGATATGGTTAGAAAGACTTCGGAAAAGATTGATTTGATTCGAAGAAGGATGAAAGTGGCGCAAGACAGACAGAAATCTTATGCGGACAAGAGGAAAGCAGAGCTTAAGTTTGATGTTGGGGACATGGTTTTATCAAGGTATCTCCGTTACGGAATGTGGTTCGCTTTGGATCTGTTGGAAAGTTAGCACCAAGGTTTGTTGGACCGTTTCCTATTAAGGAAAGGATTGGACAGATGGCATATAGAGTGGAGTTGCCCGACAGGCTTAGGGGTGTACATGATGTATTCCATGTGTCACATTTGAGGAAGTGCCTACATGAGACCGCTGAGGTGGTAAAGCCGAGCTTGCTTAAAGAAGTAGAGATAGAGCGTGATGAGACGATTCGACGAGCTCCTACTCGCATCCTTGGGTCAGAGACCAGGAAGTTGAGGAATCGAGAGGTTCAACTAGTCAAAGTGCAATGGGGAGAAGATGATAGCAACGCTACTTTAGAGACGGAAGAGAAGATGCGTTCATTATACCCATTCCTTTTTAGGATATGCCTTTTAATTTCTCCTTTATCGTTTGACTAGTACTTATCTTATCTGTAGTATGTCCTCTCGTTAGTACCTTTGACCTTTAGATAGGGTAAACCTATGGTTGAAACATGTGTTTGAGACATGTTATGATTGATGGATGCATGTGGATGCAAGTGTTTGCTAGTGGTTGCTCGTGGATGCATATACACACACTCTAGACACTAGATCGGCTCAGTAACTTCATATTGCATATTGCATATAATTGTGTGTAGGTAGCTAAATTGATGGATGTATAATGGTTGTGTTATCATATGGATGATGCATTTTGGTGAATGATTGTGCACTCATATAGATACAGTATGTGTCGATAGGGTTCTCTCGCATACATATTGGATACATGGCACTATCATGGTTTGCATATGTTCATACATTAGATAGGGAACATATACACACACTCTTTGCATATGCTCATACATCATTAGAAATTGTTTTAAGGACAATGGATGCCCGTGGTTGATGGATTGAGTAGATGGTTGTTTGGATGGTAGGATATGCATTCTCCTTAACTTGGAGATTTCGGGGACGAAATCCTTTAAGGAGGGGAGAATGTAACACCCCGAATTTCAGTTAACACTGATATTCACTAATTACAGAATTAATAATCTCAGATGTGAGAATCAAGGGAAAACGGGTTACGTCATTGTGTTCGTCTCGGAAAAATACGCGAAATAGAGTCCGAAATTTTGTAAATCGGAGTCCGTATGACCCGGTTAAGGCCCAAAGAAGTTTTCGGGAAATTTGAATTTCGAAACATGCAGAAATGGGGGCCAGGCGGGAAAACTCCCGCCCAGCCAAGTCGACTTGGCTGTCGACAGGGCTGTCGACTTGCTTGTCGACATGCCTGTCGACTTGGCAGTCGACAGGGCTGTCGACTTGCCCTGTCGGCTGATTCTGGCCTGGGTGCACCTGGTTGAGTTTTGGGCTGGGTTGGAGGGCTTGGGACGAAATCTGACGGACCTAAACTAACCTAGGGTTAATCTAAGGGTCTAAAACACAACCTAATCCTATAAATATACCCTAAGACTACCCTAATCCATACTAAAAATAGAATCTATGCCATCATGCCTCCAAAATGCAACTTAGAAGGAGCCTCCACTAATTAGAGAAGAGGATTGCAAGCTAATCAACTACTAATCCACCTCTACTTCAACTCTAGCAACTATCTAAGGAGCTAATCTTGGAGTTTGTGAGTTTCTATCACTTTAATAACCAATTGCTAAACTAAGTAGATGAGATGTGATGAGATCATATGGTTTTGCTTGCGGATCAATGGGTTTTAGGTCATATGTTATGATGCTAGTTTGCTAATCACTATGTTTAACACTTATTCATGATAACACTATGTTTATGCAAGTTAAGTGTTTGGGTTTATGCATGTTAAGTGGTGGGTTTTATGCATGCTAAGTATTTGGTTGTATGCATGCTAAGTGTTTGGGTTTATGCATGTTAAGTGGTGGGTTTTATGCATGCTAAGTATTTGGTTTTATGCATGCTAAGTGTTTGGTTTTATGCAAGTAAATGCTTGGTTTTATGCTAGAATCATGTGTGAAATAAGTGACATGACATGCAAGTTTAACCTATGAGTTTGGATTTATAATATGCATAATCTATGCAAGTTGTTTGGATTAGTGATATGCATAGCATATGCGAGTTTACCTTTGTATGTTATACATACATATGCAAGTTCATATGTAACATGTTATGCAAGTTATGTGTTTGGTTATATGCAAGTTATGTGCATGATTATATGCAAGTTCATATGCAAGTTATGTATTTGGTTATATGCAAGTTATGTGCATGATTATATGCAAGTTCATATGTAACATGTTATGCAAGTTATGTGTTTGGTTATATGCAAGTTAACATGTGATATGCTATGCAAGTTCACACCTTTGTATGACATAAGAATCATATACAAGTTACCCCTTTGTGACATATGTGCTTCATGCAAGTTTGGGTTAAATGCTAGTTGGGTTTAATGTATGCTCATATATGCAAGTTGACACCTTTTAAACCCATGATAAAGTTATATGCTATGTTGGTTAAACCCATGGCATTTGTGATGAATCTTCCCTTTATTATGTCATGTTATGAGAACGAATTACGTGGGGAACGATGGGGTTAATATGAATGTTAATAAAATAGTGTGAAATGGGTATGCTTAAGCATAACATAAAGTGAATGGACATAATTGGGAATTTACCTATTAAGTTAGGTCTACCCATATTATGGAATTGGGAATTTACCTATTAAGTTAGGTCTACCCATATTATGGAATTGGGAATTTACCTATTGAGTTAGGTCTACCCATATTCTTGAAATTGGTAATTAATTAGGGATAATTAATACAAATTATGGGGGTGATTAATTAGGTGTAATTAATCGACTAAGACACGAGGTTGGACCCTTTTGTAGCATAAGACTGCCCGGAACCGACCGGCAAATCCAGCGGCTACAAATGATTGGCCCAATGTGAGGGGTCTTAGTCATAAACTAAATACGTGACAAGTGTAAAGACACGAGGTTAGACTCTGTTATGGTGTAAGGCTGCCCGGAACCAACCGGCATATCCAGCTGCCATAAAAGACAGTCTAATGTGAGAGGTCTTTACAAAGGTTACGATCTTAATTAATTAAGAAACACTTAACCAAATTAGCATGTAGTGGGGCATGAGGGGTTAAGTGGGTGCCTTGGGTGGCATGTAGTAACTAGTGGGGGTGCCTTGGGTGGCATGAGGAAACTAGTGGGTTGCCTTGGGTGGCAATAGAAAATACGATTAGAATACTTAACCAAAGTGGAACATGTAATTAAACATGATTAAAGGGTTAAGTAAGTGCCTTGGGTGGCATGTGGGAATCAAGTAAGTGCCTTGGGTGGCATGTGGAAATCTAGTGGGTGCCTTGAGTGGCAATTAAAATATGATTAAAAGACTTAACCAAAATTTATAACATGTAAGTGGACATGGTTAAAGGGTTAAGTGGGATTCACTAGAAATGACAAGCTTAGGTGGGTAGCTTGTGGGGGCCCATTTCAACCAATATCCCAAACGTATCTTTATGGGCTCGACCCAAGTCGAGGACGGGACACGCATATTGGGCTTGACTGTAAGAGGCCAAAACGGGTTAGCGGTGGCAACGCAAGTCCAACGGTTTTCATATGCGTGTGTGGACCCGGGCTGGTAAGTAAGACGTTGTTGCATCGTGTAGGTATAAGCCGTGCACCGTTGATATTATCAGGTTGCCACTTTGGGGAATGATACACCCCACTGTGGGGCCAGCACGGGTATCTACGTTAGGGAGCCGATCGCTTGGGGAGTAGTGGGTACACCTAGTGGAGATAGGGGCAGACGGCACCTATGTAGTCAGCTAGGGGTACACGAAACTACTATTAAAAATTGCTAAGTACACTTAGTGGGATCAACCTTTAAGTAGGAATTACCCTTGGGTGGGTAGAACTGGTGTGGTGCAGTGTAGGAATTACCCTTGGGTGGGTAGATCTGGGGTGGTGCAGTGCAGTAATTATCCTTGGGTGGGTAAATGCGTCTTTACGGTTATCTTAGTTCATCCTAAGTCTAGTTGGCTGCTTAGTGTAGCCATTTATCCCCAGTCGTTACCGTATATCAAGCTTATGTCTTACTCTGGTTACTTTAATGATTGTATTGTTAAAGTTATAGGACTCGCTCAGACTTATGTCTGACCCCGTTGTTTTTATCTTTTTCCCAACCCTCGGGTTATCAGAGTGGGCCTAGCACTAGTGGGCTTTGATCAGACTGCTTTATCTATCTTTTGGAGCTTGGACCGTGGATGTAAAGCTCAGTTTATCTTTTCTATTATGGCTATTAAGTTATGTAGTGGGGTTATGTACTTTTGTTTTATCAGGATGGATATTATGTACTTGACTCTTATTTATGGTTCTGGTGTAACCAAACATGTTTTACTTTCCGCTGCAATGAAATGATGTTTTAAATTCTCAAGTATTACTTATATCTGTCTTGTTGTAATTTTTCTGTTCTATATTCACTTAAAATACTCCACCGATGTTATGGCATTCCCTTAGTGAGTGACCGTAGCGGGTGTGGGGTGTTACATTTCAAAATAATATTTTCAATAGGATAATTATAATTATAAATTATGATTGTATTTGGGCACGAGGTTGGGTCACATTTGTGGTGGAAGTCTGCCCGGAACCGACCGGCATATCCAGCAGCCGCAAATGTCGGGCCTAATGTGAGAGGTCCAAGTACACAAATACGAATTGGCCCTTGACACGAGGTTAAGCCCAACTTGTGGGATAAGTCTGCCCGGAACCGACCGACATATCCACCATCCACAAGTTGTAGGCTTAATGTGAGAGGTCTGGCCCAGTATAAAATAATAAATAGGTATAATATTAAATTGGGCTATTCAGCCTGTTTTAAAAATAAAAACGCCAATTGAACTCGAACGTGTTTATCAAATAATATCCATTTAAATTATGAATATTGAAAGAGGTGATTTTAAAATTAATATTTTAAGAGGATATTATTTTATTATTTAAATAATATATAGAATATTGGATTCTGATTTAAAATTGAAACCAAAGTTTGAATCGTTTTGAATAAATTTATAAATGTTTTAAAATACGTTTTTAAAAATAAGGAAAAAATTATGTAAATTCATAATAATTAATTTAAAAAGGATTTTAAATGGAAATTCCAATTTTTGTAGATAAAAGTTATTTTAATCAAAACAAGTGATTTATTAATAAATAAATTAAGGAATTCAATGACCAAGGTTTTTAAATTGAATATTTTGGGATGGTCTTGGAAGGAAATTATCTTCGTATTATGTCTGTATTGAATTCAGTAATTATACGGATATTATTTTGGGAATTTGGAAGATATTAAATATCGTTATTTCCAATATAATATTTGTTGGTTTTAGAATTTAATATTGAGTATAAGTCGAGATATTTCTATTCAAAGCTTAATATTTAATATTAAATTGGATTTTGGATTTTTGTCGTGAATAATGTCTTAAATAACACTGTTCTTAAAACCCATATGAAAAGAAAAATCTTTTAATTAAGATTTTTAAAGCTTTCAATTATATTTGGTAATTGAAATAAGATGAAATGTGAGTTGGGTTTATTGTGAACTATGTTTTTAAGCAACATATGTTCTTTAACTCAACTGACAGTGAAGATATATGATTTGAAATTTATAAATCTTTTATTAAGATTTAAATGAGAATTTTCCAACAGTAAAGATTTCCAATTTAATATATATTAAATTGGAGTTGAATGGAACTCGAATTAATAATAACCGAGATAAGTTTCTGTAGAAGAAGACCGATACTACAAATGGAATTTAAGAGGCTTTGCCGTTATTCCATTTTTATTATTGGTCGGATACAGAAATTTATAACGATTATATTTTGATTTGATTTCTGTGAAGATTCCATATTTTTATGGAAGATGATTTTGGGCTTACCGTGAACTATGTTTTAAATGACATTAGTTCTTTAGTCCAGTAAAGAATAAGATTTATTTCTTAAATCTAAGTAATCATTGAATAATGATTTTGACATTTAAAACCAATTGGAGTTTTAATAAATCTTTAACAGAATAAAGATAAAGGATTTATCTTTAATAGAATAATTTGAATATTTTATTTATAAGAATATTCTGAATTGGAATGTGGCGTTGGATGTGCTTTTATAGTACTTGATTTTTATTATAAAAATACGCGAGTTATTCGGAAAGACCGGGTTCAACCCATTCCGAATAATAACTACGGCGATGAAGAGCCGAAGATGAAGACGGTGATTGAAGACCGACGATCTTCACATCGAATGGATGTGTTGCTACTGATGCCCATGATTGGAGTAGCTACCTTGAAGGGGCTACAGTGGTTACCGTCCGGACTATTGTTGATTGTTCGGATTTGGCTTTCGCTCAGACCCAGAGCATAAGTTTATAAATGGATGCGTGTCTGACATTGGATTTTGTTCCAGGCGAATTAAATTGATTGTTATTAATGTATATCTGTTTGGTGGTAGAGAATTTATTCTCTACTAAACACCCTGGTATATATTAATAGTGATTGATCGCATGGCGTGAAATGTCAATGTGGCACGCCAAGATGCAATTGATCAAGGCTTTTGTTGAAAAGCAGGGCCTTGTGGGATGATCAAAGCATAGCCTATTACGGCATAGCTTTGTGTATATCGTGACTTGGCGAGCCGCACACCCCGGTATGAGTCAAAAACGGGATATGGACCGTAGGGAGTGCACACGTTTCTTTCTAGCTAGAGTGATGTCAGCGACATACCAGCCCTGACATTTTACTTATGTGGATGATGGATTTTGAGGCGCCTCGGATTTTTATAGGCCGATAGTGGTCATATTATAGGTTCAAAGGAACCGGGAAACGTGTGTTCAGGCATAACCAATCCACTGCCCATAGGCGGGGACCGGCCCTACCGCATCCAAGGGTTCACTGCGGGGGATCCTGAGGCATTTGCTAGAGTGTCTCGAATCGGAGAGGAGCTTGCCCCTAGCCTCGACTCATGATGGAAAATCCAATTTCCAATACGACCTTGCGGTTTTGATTGTAGAACTAGTATGGCGACATGATATATGGTACCCATGCCGTCTATGATTGATACATTATGATTGAAATTGTTTTTGAAATATATACATACCCATATATATACACACTAATATTAAATCCGTTTTATCGTATCAAGCATCTTTTGACCATTATAAGGTAAAACCCTATCCTCCGGTTTGCGTTGCATTGTGTGATGGGACTTGGGTCTTATAATGGTTTCATTTTTCTAAAAAGCATTGCGTTGTTTAACGATTTACTTTATTTTATGCACTGGCAATCCAATGGAGTAAACCCGTTCCGTGTTAGCGGCGTGGTCCTGTGATTAGCCTTATTAGTAGATAAGTTAAGTTAAGATTTCTCATACCAGTCCCATGACTGACCTGTAGTTTGTTTCACTGGCAAACTCGGGTGCCCATATTTTTCCATACGGGCAGTCGAGTAGCTTTTTGCAGATATATTTACAGGATCCTGGTTTACAGCTGAAGCAGTATTCGGAAAGCTCTATATCCGTGTATTCCTTCCAGTTGTATTTTTGTATTATTTTTCCGCTGCTATTTAAATGTAATTTAAATCTCTGATATTATTGTATTTCCAATGTGTATTATTCATTTATACTCTGTTATATTCTTGTACTCTGATGTAATTGTTGTAATCAACAATAAAATGTTCTTCAGTTTGTGTTCTGATGTGAGTTGTTCTCAAAGCAATCCATGCTTTCCTCTACGGGGAAGTTTGGGTCGTTTCATTTGGTATCAGAGCTTTGGTTTACAGAGCTCGAGAACAAGGCACATTAGAGCCGAACGAAAGAATTCGTCAGAGATTGGATTAGTAATATCCAATAAGAATAACTCGTTAGAGATGGGATCAGTAGTATCCTAGAACGAGTGTGAAGGGTATTATTTTCTTTAAAATTAAAAATATAAAAATGAAAACAAAATTTAGTTTTGAAAATTTTATCTTAAAATACGTATTTGAGTATATTATATTTTAATGTGGACAATCGAGTATATAAAGATTTCGAATATACGAGTAATTAACGGATATTCGAAGTTTTAATATACTGGGTAGATATAGAATCACACTCTAGTCGCCCGGAGATAATTCTGGTGATATGTCGACCATCACCAGTATTTATGTTCGAGTCTCGAAAGTGGGATTTCTATATATTTCCATTGACTGGTATGAGAAACAAAACTTAGTAAGGACACATTGCTGTGATTTGCACAAAAATATGATTTTTGACTATATATAAAAGTTATATACATTTGAAAAGTTAATCACCTAATTGATTGATGGTTGTGATGTTTGATTATTAGTTTAACCAATAAAATTATTGGAATGATAATTGATAAAATTATTGAAAACAATTAATAAAAATTTAATTGAGTTAGTTAATTAAACAACATTTAGCTACGTTCCTTTTCGAGGACGAAAAGATTTTAAGTGGGGGAGACTGTAACAAACCGGGATTTTGGGGCCAATTTAAAATTTTTATTTTAACTATTTTAATGGGCTTCTAATATTTAAAATAGTTTACTTTAAAAGATAACGGCGAAATATTTAGTTTTGACGACGCTGCGACGTATGAATTAAAAGATTTTATTAGGAAGTTTTGCGCCAGAATTTCTTCTGCAAGTAACATATCGTTTTCTTCATTTTGTTAAATTAAAACTAAATCTGTTTAAGTTGTATTACAGTGATTTATTTTTATATCATTGGTTTTATAAGTTTAATTTGGAGTCTAATTTTTAGTTCCAAGATTCTATGTTCATTTTAATAAATTAAATTTTATCTTAAAGATTTATTTGAACTTTATGCTCAATTAGTTAAGTGTTAGGTTGGTAGTCCATGTTTTATTTTTCATAATTAAGAGTAACACTAGACTGGATAGTTCATATATACACGTTATATATATTAATTTGATTTTACATTGAACCTATTAAATGTATGTATGATATAAAAAAATAAATAAATTTATGTCTATTTTAAATTTAGTATTGATATTAATTATAATATTGCCATTAATTGTATTAACTTGATTGAAATATTTCTATCTAAGGATAATTATGTGTTAATTAAAAACAATGCGTTGTTTATATAAAGCATACATTTATCTTAAGAATGTTCTAATAATGTTAATTGATTTAAGTTTGGAACCATGAACTAAGGAAACAAATGATTTTTAGCGTGTAAATTTAGAATCCATATTTATCTGTATGCTACGTAATAGCAATCACATTATGTTTCTTTTCATTGATTGTGTTTTAATAAAACTAATGAGAATAATTTGAATATATTGAGGCTAATGAATTAAATACTGTGACATATATATTATAAGATTTGATTATTTTACCTTTTGTATTTACTAGTAGTAGTTTCCCCATTTGTCATATTACGTGACACAATCAAAGAATAAACATATTTGCTATATATATTTAAATTAAATAAATAAATAAAAAGATCCATATCTCAGCACTGTTTATATATTCACACAAATGGATGTATTTGATGCACCATTATAATACCATAAATTAAGTTTCATTCAAGTTTTCAATTAAATCAATCTACATGCTGTCCTTTATTTATTTTGTTTACTTATGTGATATGCCTTCTTATTACACTTACCTACATGCTAATATAGTATCAATTTATGCCATGAATAATTTTGATTAAATAGCATTTATGAATGCAAATTAAAGAGAAACAAATAAAAAGATTCTTTCTCCATTTAATCAATTAATCAATGCATTTATATTTTTGTGTAATTTATGTATGCAGTTAATTGCTTCTTTAGGGAAAGAAACTTAAGTTTATTTTTCATATATATCCTAGTTAGTATAAGTTTACGGACCTTTTTGTAAAATTGAACATTTAATATTATATATATTATAAATATCTAACCTAAATAGTAAACCTTAATGCGTATATTCAGAGCCGCCATACTCCTTATTCAATGGCTGAAAATGTCCCCAATTCAATCTCCAAATTCTCCCATCTTAATGCGAATTAGTTCATGAATATTAAATGAAACTGAAGATCAACGTGAGGACTAACTAGTTGACGGTAGACATATGAGGTGCGGCGATGGCTTCTCTTCACCGTGAATGGGTTCAGCCAGTTCGACGAAGGGACAACGAAGAAGAAGAAGAGGGTAACAGAAAGCAACGACCACGTCTTGGAAGTGTAATTAAAAGTTAAGTATATATTTAATTAATTCATTAATGTAACTAACATATAAACGATCATAACCCGTTTGATTCTTATCAGAATTCGACGAAACGGATTGCGTTGGATTCTCTTTGACCGGATCTACCCAATGGAACAAACTAGAGAGAAAACGGGCCATGTTGGGAAATTCAGATAAAAAAAAACCTAGGTGAGAATTCTGATTTACACAATTAATTTTAAATTAATTAATTTCTCGCTTGTAACATCATGATATGTATGTGGTTGTGAATATTGATTTGTTGTTGAGATGTATTGAGATTGTGGATGATTTACCTGTGTGATGGATGATTTATAAAATACAAATCTATATGTGTTAAATAAAATATCCCATTTGTTATAATATTGATTTGGAATAGAATTGCCATTTCAATAAAAAGGAAATCATTTGGTTATGTATTGAATTGCGTTAGGTTTTCAATTCAACATAAAAACATTGTTTAGATTAATTTTCTTGTTAATTTGGATTCAATTGTCAATTCAAAATAAAATTTTGAGTATAAAAAAGAAGAACAGCACATGACATTGAATTTTATTTACTTTTCTTTGTAAATAAAAGGACAAGATATGAAAAGCGATTTTATTTACTTTTCTTTGTGAATATAAAAGCGGACAAAAAGTTGATTAGTGAAGATATACATTTATTTACATTCCTCCTTTGTAAATAAAAGAGGACAGAACATGAAATTAGTTTTATTTTCATTTCTGTGAAAAATATAAAAGAAAGCAGACTTGAAAAGTGATTTTATATTTACAATATCCTTTGTAAATAAAAAGTACAAACTTGAAACTTGATTAGTGAAAATGCACTTTTATTTACACTTCTCCTTTGTAAAAAAAAAAACTTGATTAATGAAAAAGACATTTTTGTCATTTATAAAAGATAGGATTTTTGTCATGTTTTTGTTGCAATATAAAAGATAGGATTTTTGTCATGTTTTTGTTGCAATATAAAAGATAGGATTTTTGTCATGTTTTTGTTGCAATATAAAAGATAGGATTTTTGTCATGTTTTTGTTGCAATATAAAAGATAGGATTTTTGTCATGTTTTTGTTGCAATATAAAAGATAGGATTTTGACATAATTTTTGGTTGAATTAAAAAGATGGAATTGTGACATAGAATTTAATGTTAAATAAAAGACTAGATTTTTCCAGCAATTTTATTCACATTTTAATGTTAATTGAAGAAAAAGGCATGATTTTAGACATTGATTTTGTTCATATAAAAAGATCAAATTCTGACATAGTGTTATCATGTTAGAGATAATAAATTAAATGGAATTTAGAACAATATTTTTTATGACACCTTGAAGACGTTTATGGTTTATTTCCATGTTATGCATGATGTGTTATGTATTAATGTTTGGTCGAGATGCGATGTTTGAAATCTATGAATTTGTAACATACCAATTAATGTTATTTTATTATGTATAATAATTCAAGTATGCTACACTGCCATATATGAGTTACCTAACTCCTATATGTTGATTGGGCTGATATTTTCACACGTCGCCCAAGTGCACAAATAATATATTATTATTTGGATGTTGTTTGAATGTTAATTGGACATTGTTTGAATGTTATGTTATTGAGATGTATAAGGAATGTTATTATTAAATACATGTATGTTTTGAAATCCATTATTTAATGGTATTTGTTTGGAGTCTCATTCCAATGAAGGAATTTCAAAAGTTTCCAAAAGGGGTTTTTCAGTTAAAGGATTAAATGTGATGTTAACGCTTTTAATATTATTTAATGTGCACAAAACCGATTAGGTAGATGGGCGTTATTTATACGGGAATGAATATTTCAATGAATTTCATTTATTATGTAATAAATGATGAAGGATTAAAATTTGAAATTTGAAATTTGAAATTATACATTTTGAAGATGTTATTATAATATTATTATAAGAACAAATGTTGTATCAAATGATTAATTAATGTTAAAAGTTTGAAATTCAAGAAATATTATTATAATATTACAATAATATGAAAGGTTTCAATTTTTATTTAAAGTTTAAATATAAGAATAAATGGTATTTCAAAAATAATGAAGATTTTGATTTAAAGTGATATTTTGAAATAAATGATATTTTAATAACCAAAATACTTTGAAATAAAGTATATTTCAAAATAATATTTTCAATAGGATAATTATAATTATAAATTATGATTGTATTTGGGCACGAGGTTGGGTCACATTTGTGGTGGAAGTCTGCCCGGAACCGACCGGCATATCCAGCAGCCACAAATGTCGGGCCTAATGTGAGAGGTCCAAGTACACAAATACGAATTGGCCCTTGACACGAGGTTAAGCCCAACTTGTGGGATAAGTCTGCCCGGAACCGACCGGCATATCCACCATCCACAAGTTGTAGGCTTAATGTGAGAGATCTGGCCCAGTATAACATAATAAATAGGTATAATCTTAAATTGGGCTATTCAGCCTGTTTTAAAAATAAAAATGCCAATTGAACTCGATCGTGTTTATCAAATAATATCCATTTAAATTATGAATATTGAAAGAGGTGATTTTAAAATTAATATTTTAAGAGGATATTATTTTATTATTTAAATAATATATAGAATATTGGATTCTGATTTAAAATTGAAACCAAAGTTTGAATCGTTTTGAATAAATTTATAAATGTTTTAAAATACATTTTTAAAAATAAGGAAAAAATTATGTAAATTCATAATAATTAATTTAAAAAGGATTTTAAATGGAAATTCCAATTTTTGTAGATAAAAGTTATTTTAATCAAAACAAGTGATTTGTTAATAAATAAATTAAGGAATTCAATGACCAAGGTTTTTAAATTGAATATTTTGGGATGGTCTTGGAAGGAAATTATCTTCGTATTATGTCTGTATTGAATTCAGTAATTATACGGATATTATTTTGGGAATTTGGAAGATATTAAATATCGTTATTTCCAATATAATATTTGTTGGTTTTAGAATTTAATATTGAGTATAAGTCGAGATATTTCTATTCAAAGCTTAATATTTAATATTAAATTGGATTTTGGATTTTTGTCGTGAATAATGTCTTAAATAACACTGTTCTTAAAACCCATATGAAAAGAAAAATCTTTTAATTAAGATTTTTAAAGCTTTCAATTATATTTGGTAATTGAAATAAGATGAAATGTGAGTTGGGTTTATTATGAACTGTGTTTTTAAGCAACATATGTTCTTTAACTCAACTGACAGTGAAGATATATGATTTGAAATTTATAAATCTTTTATTAAGATTTAAATGAGAATTTTCCAACAGTAAAGATTTCCAATTTAATATATATTAAATTGGAGTTGAATGGAACTCGAATTAATAATAACTGAGATAAGTTTCTGTAGAAGAAGACCGATACTACAAATGGAATTTAAGAGGCTTTGCCGTTATTCCATTTTTATTATTGGTCAGATACAGAAATTTATAATGATTATATTTTGATTTGATTTCTGTGAAGATTCCATATTTTTATGGAAGATGATTTTGGGCTTACCGTGAACTATGTTTTAAATGACATTAGTTCTTTAGTCCAGTAAAGAATAAGATTTATTTCTTAAATCTAAGTAATCATTGAATAATGATTTTGACATTTAAACCAATTGGAGTTTTAATAAATCTTTAACAGAATAAATATAAAGGATTTATCTTTAATAGAATAATTTGAATCTTTTATTTATAAGAATATTCTGAATTGGAATGTGGCGTTGGATGTGCTTTTATAGTACTTGATTTTTATTATAAAAATACGTGAGTTATTCGGAAAGACCGGGTTCAACCCATTCCGAATAATAACTACGGCGATGAAGAGCCGAAGATGAAGACGGTGATTGAAGACCGACGATCTTCACATCGAATGGATGTGTTGCTACTGATGCCCATGATTGGAGTAGCTACCTTGAAGGGGCTACAGTGGTTACCGTCCGGACTATTGTTGATTGTTTGGATTTGGCTTTCGCTCAGACCCAGAGCATAAGTTTATAAATGGATGCGTGTCTGACATTGGATTTTGTTCCAGGCGAATTAAATTGATTGTTATTAATGTATATCTGTTTGGTGGTAGAGAATTTATTCTCTACTAAACACCCTGGTATATATTAATAGTGATTGATGCATGGCGTGAATTGTCAATGTGGCACGCCAAGATGCAATTTGTAACAACCCGAAAATCTGGGCAAGTTTAAAATTTTTATTTTGGCAATTTTGGCGAATTTTGATTATTTAAAATGAATTATTTTAAATAATATCGACGAGAAATTTATTTTGAATATAATTCGAACGTATATATCTATACGCGTCGTCGTTTGAATATAAATATTTATATATAATTATAAATAGAATTGAAAATGGCGCGGTAGTTCGATAATTCGATTTCAAACTTCAATTGAATGTACCGGGTGCAAAGCAATCCGGATTTTAGTGAAACCAAAAACATTAGGATCTAATTGATAGTATCTTTCCAACGAATCTGTAAAATCGAAATTTCATAGCGGGAATCAAAAGATATGTCCAGTTGAAAATTATGAATAGTCGCTATGGAATTCAGGCCCTTAAAAATGGATATTTTGCAAACGACCTCGGATTTCGACGAAACCAGTTTTGTTGGGTCCGTGGTGTCAAGTTATTGCTAGGTTTCAATTTTCATAATTTTCCGAATCGATATGTGAGCGTGGCAAAGGAAAACGCGTTTTACCAGTTTCAGTTGATTTTAATCGACTGGAAATTGGTCATTTTTCCAACGGTCTCAGAATTCGACGAAACTAGTTTTGTTAGGACCGTATCATCAATACGAAGCTAGGAAATATTTTTATGGGATTTATAGAGTTAGTATGTGACCCCGGTAAGTTGAAATGTGCCTTAAAATTCAATATACATAGATTTATATTTTGAATTTGATGGAAACTGATCGTAAAGGTCGAATTGGCCTGCGATACATATCCCATTGTGTTCGTAATGGGGGTAAAACGCTAGGGATGACAGTCGATGGGTTCGATTTCGAGTTGAAAATAAAAAGTTGCCTTTAGGAAATTTAAAATAATAAATTAATATAAATCTATATATAAAACCTTAACTACCTCTCTCCTCCCTTACACAAAAATTGGTCAACGCTGTGAATAAAAAAAAAACCCTAAATCCCTTCCCGTCGACGCCAGTTCCCGATCGCGCCTCCCTCCAGTCCACCCCCTCTTCTTCCCGTCCGCTCAGTCAAACGCCTCCCCCTCCGTTCGACCCTCCCTCCCTCCTCCACTTGCTCTGCCTTCTCTCCTCTTCAATTGACGTTCGCCAAACCCCTCAAGCCCCAGATCGAGACGCCGTTGATGGCGTGGGTGGAGGGTCTTCCGGCGCTTCGAGCGCCACCAGTTGATGGAACTCCGGTCGAGCAGAATGGCGACGGGCTGAAGCCCTAGAACGGTGGTCTCATTCAAGGAATCGACCTTGTCCAGAACAATAAATCAGTGAGCCTTTGTTTTTTTTTATGTTAGTTTAAATCTAATATTTTTTTTTATATATAGTTTTTCAAATCTGAAATTATAAATAAGCATTTTGTTAAAAAGACTGATTTTCAATAAAAATAGCATTGTAAAAATATAGTTTCTAATTTATAAAAATAGCATTTTAATATAACAATATGATTTATTTATATATACTTTTCAATAAGAATAGCATTGGATTTTTCAATAAAAATAGCATTGGGTTTATAAATAAAAATATCCTTGTTTTAAATGTGTTTTCAAAGAAAAATTTGAATTGTTTTCAAAGGCAAAATAGAAATTAGCAAATGTTTTGAAATGTAAATAGCTTGATTTTGGAAATAGATATACATTGGTTTTAAAATATAAAATAAGAATAGTTTTAAAAATAAAAAGGGGAATATAATAGATTTTTAAAAATTGAAATATACCTTGTTTTAGAATACAATTGCTTTGAAAATAAATATGTTTTAAAATAAAAATTAACTTTGTCTTGGAAGGGAAAATCAATGTTGTTTTTAAAAAATAAAAAAAATAGCTTTGGTTTTCAAAATAAAAATAGAATGCCTTTATAAAAATATGATTTTTAAGAGGATGAGAATAGGAGTTTTACTTCGATAAAAATGGAACTTCATTTAGATAAAAATATGGTTTTCTTAGGTAAAAATATAATTTTTATCTATATAACATAGTAGTAAAAATTCGATTTTTAAAGGTATGAAGCGATTATAAAATATGTTTTTTTAATTGAAAGTGAATAAATAAAAATGTGATTTTTATTTTAAAGACATCAGCGAATATAAAAATGTGTGATTTTTATATATGTAGTGGCTACGGGCAACGAAGATGACGAAGATGCGATAACGATGAAGATTTTTATCAAAGAAGAGTCAAGATGATTGGATAGCTTTCAGTGAGAATTTCTCACATTTCAATTTCATTTCTATTTATATATATATATACTAGGATGCAGACGGTGCTTAGTAGCACCCGACACAATCGTCCACAGACCATGGACTTGTTTGTTTGGTTGCATAGCTTAGTTATATGATTTGATTTGAATTTGGTTGTTTGGTGATTTTGATTGATGTGTGAATGGCGTGGGCCTTCACTAGACCGGGGATAAGGCTAGGCCTCGTCCCGTTTCTAGTGTCGTGTCGTTATGCCGCCGAAATTTTCTAAAATATGTTAGAAAAATAAAAATATCATTTTATTGAATAAATAAACTGAATAGAAATTCATATGTTGAAATAAAAATGTTTTTATCGTTAAAAATATAATTTTTAACGTGAAGTGAATAAAATAAAATATTCATTTACAAACCGGACGGTTTGTTTATGTACACCTATTTGAATGACATTGATTGGGTCGATAAATTTCACTCATCGCCCAACTGCACAAATAAAATCTGTGTTTGATTGTTTGAAACCCCACACGGGTGTTGGGATGAAATTTGAAGTTCACTCATCCTGATTGATTAAATATGTCGATCGATTGATTGACAGGCTGTTATAAGCGTTAGATATTTATATTTGATGCTTATACAGTGTAGTGCACTTTGGTTGATGGTTGATTATTTTTCAATGCTATTATATACATGTGATGTATGAAAATCCATATAATTAACGTTATATGGTAATTGATTGGGCCTCATTCCAATTTGAAAAATAAAGAATAATATAAAATAAAGGTTCATGTGTTGACAGTACTCATCCATTGAGATTGGTCATGTGTTGAACGAAATATTTTAGTAATAAAATTTACATCTTTATCAATATAAAATAAAGGTTCATGTGTTGACAGTACTCATCCATTGAGATTGGTCATGTGTTGAACGAAATATTTTGATAATAACAACTATTTTGAAAAAAGAAATATTTGAAATAGAAAATTTGAAAATAGAAATTTATGAAGCCGTGTTGATTAGATTGACGCCATTTTGACGTGAACGATATTTATATCGATTTTAAACGATTTCGAAACGAATTGAATTGAAAACGATTTCGAAATGAATTGAATTGAAAACGATTTCGAAATGAATTGAATTGAAAACGATTTCGAAATGAACTGAATTGAAAACGATTTCGAAATGAACTGAATTGAAAACGATTTCGAAATGAACTGAATTGAAAACGATTTCGAAATGAACTGAATTGAAAACGATTTCGAAATGAATTGAATTGAAAACGATTTCGAAATGAATTGAATTAAAAACGATTTCGAAATGAATTGAATTGAAAACGAATTCAAATTGAATTGAAAGCGAATTGAAACGAATTCAAATTGAATTGAAAGCGAATTGAAATGAATTCAAATTGAATTGAAATTTGAATTTAATAGAAATGAATTTTAAAATGAATTTATAAAGAAGAATTCAATTTTGATTTGAATTGAAAAAGGAAGTTGAAATTGCTTTTGAAACGAATTTAAAACTATTTATATAATTCGTTTTAAATAGAAATCGATGAAATATATATTATATATATTATATATATAATATAATGGCTTGAATAGAACGCGCCGCGCCGCGGCAGTTCGTGAATTTCGACCATTTATTTCAAACGGACATTACGGGAGATCCGACCGTCGGATTCTCCTAAAACCGGAACCGTTGGGTTCGTATCGAAAAGAGCTTTCTAACGAATATTAGAAATTAGAAATCTAACGGTTGGATTTGGAGATACGTCCAAATCAAATTCGAAAAAGGTCGCTGTAAGTGCAGTTCGATGACCGTTGATGGAAATCGACTGTATGGGCCTTGATAAAACTATTAAAAATAGTAATAATTTGTGTAAAATCATAAGAAATGATTTGTGAAGATTTGGGATGAAAAACTCCATATTTGAAAAGATAAAAATAGATTTTTATCGAAATGAACTAGTTTTGAACTAGAAACATAATTCTATTTATTTTTAAATAAATAAATTGAATTTGAAAAGGGTTTTAAAAAATAACCAGAATTTCCAATGATTGCATTGGAGTGGATTTGAATCGAAATTGTCTTCGGAATATTTCGATGTTGGAATTCGTGATTATACAGATGTTGTTATGGAAATTTGAAAGATATATATATCGTTATTTCCAATACGACATTTGTTAATCGTAGAATTTGATATTGAATATAAGCCGATATATTTTCTATTCAGAGCCTTATATTGAATATCAAATGTGATTTGGGTTTGTCGTGAATGGTGTCTTCACTAACACTGTTCTTGAACCCAGTTAAGAAAAGATTAAATCTTTTTATTTAGATTTAATGAAGTGTACCAATTAAATAATATTTAATTGGAATTGAATCGATATTGATCTTTGGGTTTATCGTGAACAGTGTTTTAAATAACACTCGTTCTTTAACCCGATAATTAATGAACGTGATTTTGGGTTTATCGTGAACCGTGTTTTAAATGACACTGATTCTTTAACCCAATCGAAGATTAAAACTAAGTGGAGTTTTAATGAATCTTTAATTAGATTGAAAAGATCGAAAATGGAGTACCACCAGTTTTGCTCCAGGCGATAGTCAAATCTTTAATTAGATTTGAACGTGAAATGGTAATTGAATTTACCGATAACACCGTGGTGTTAGATATGAAGTATTACCAGTTTTACTTCATGGGATGAATAGGTTGGGATTGGGAAATTAAAACAAATAATTACTTCGGTAAGTTTCGTTAATCCCGACTAGTTGAATCGAAATTCAAAAGTAGATTAAAGAATAAATTCAAGGAATTTATCTTTGATAAAATTGATGGGAACCTTTCCCTATGAACGTGAAATTTAGAAACTAACTGTCGGTTAGCCAAGCAGAATGGTTTTCTGGATATTGATCTGATGTTGGTTTCGGCCTTCGGGGTTAATATTTGTGGAATTATTCTCTTGATTAATTTACGGTTAGTGGCTGATGAATTGGAATGAGGCGTATGTTGTGTTTGTGTAACACTTATTTAAAATATACGCGAGTTATTCGGAAAGACCGGGTTTATCCCATTCTGAATAACTGATACGACGATAAGTCGAAGACGAAGACGGCGGTTGAAGACCGGAAGTCTTCACGTCGTTTGGGTGATTACTGATGATCTTGATTGGGCTGTACACCCAAGAAGATGGAAACAGTTGGTGATCGTCCAGACGTACTTGGAGATCGATGGATATGCGAGGTACTAGGTGCCTCCGGTTTCGTTCAGACCCAGAACGGACTTGTAAATGGACTGTGTGTCTGACATTGGATTTTAGTCCGTGTGATTGATCTCTATTAAATATATATCTGTTTGGCGGCGGAGAATTTATTCTCTTGCTTAACGCCCTTCTCTGAGACGTACGAGCTCAGGGGTTATATATTGATGGATATCAATCGCATGGAGTGAATTACCTGTGTGGCATGCCTAAGTGGCAATTGATCAAGGCTTCTGTTGAAAAGCAAAGTCTTGTGGTGATGATCAAAGCAAGGCCTTTGTGGCGTAGCTTTGTGTAACGTTTACTTCGCGTGTTTCACACCCGGTATGAACCAAAAACGGGAGACGGACCTCAGGGAGGGCATGTGTTTCCTTCTAGCTAAAAAGTGGCGTCAGTGGTTTTACACGCCCTGACGAGTTTGACTTATGTGGTTGTTGCTGTTGCGAGGCGCCTCGGATTGATCGGTCGTTCTCGAACCGATGGAGTCATTTAGTTGGCTCACCTACGCCCCATAGGGCGGGGAAACGCATGTTCAGGGTTTAAGTTTAATCCACATCGGTGGACTGGCCCTGACGATCCAAGGGCCCACCTGAGTCTGGGTCCTGTGGCTCGGGCTAGAGAGTCACGAATCGGTAGAGGACTATCTTTTGCCTCAGTTCATAGACGGAAATCCAATTTCCAAATACGTGACATTTGCGGTTTTAATTGTAGAACTAGTATGGCGACATGATATATGGTACCCATGCCGCCTATGATTGATACTTATGATTTGAAGTTGTTTTTATACACTATGCACTTATAATAGTATCAAATGATTTGTTTTAAACGTACTAAGCATTCTTTGGCTGTTATAAGGGAAACCCTATCCTCGGCTGCGTTGCATTGTGTGATGGGACCTGGGTCTTATAACAGCTTCATTTTTCTTTATTTAGCATTGCGCTGTTTGTTTTATGCACTGGTATTCTTGGGAGGAAACCCGTTCCGTGTTATATGGCGTGGTCCCTTGATTTACCTAACTTTGAAAATAAAGATTAATAACTGTTTTAGTTCTCACACCAGTCATGACTGACCTGGAGTTTATTGTTTCAACCTAAACTCTGGGTGCCCCTATTTTGACACGGGCAGCTAGTAGTTTCGGTTTTGCAGATTTATATTCACAGGATCCTGGTTTACAGCTGGAACGATATCCGGAAAGCTTTGTATCCGTATATCTCATTCTAGTTGTGTATTGTATTATTTTCCGCTGCTATGTATTTAAATGTAATTTAAATCTATGATATTTCTGTGTAATATTTATTTGTTTATACTCTGTATATTCTTGTAATCTGATGCATTGTTGTGATAAGCAATGAAATGTTCTTTTGTATGTGTTCTGTTGTGGTTTGTTCTCGAACTATCCGACGCTTTCCTTTACGGGGAAGTTACGGGTTTTCACAGTTGGTATCAGAGCTTTGGTTTACAGAGCTCGAGAACAAGGTATATTAGAACCATACGAAAGAATTCATCAGATATGGGTTAGTAATATCCAATTAGAATGACTCGTTAGAGATAGGATCAGTAGTATCCTAGAACGAGTGTGAAGAGTATATTTTTGAAAGTGAAAACAAATTTTTGTTTTGAAAAATTAAATCAATTATTCGTATTTGATTATATATTTATATTGAGTTGGACAGTCCAGTATATAAAGATTTTGCGTATACGTCTGATCCACGTGTATTTGAAATTTTAATATATTGGATAGATATAGCATCACACTCTAGTCGCCCGGAGATGATATTGATGATAGCGATCGCATCATCAACATTTATGTTCGAGTTTCGAAGGTGTGATTTTCTATATATTTCCATTAGACTGGTGTGAGAACCAAAACTAATATAGCTAGAATACATTGTTGTGATTTGGCATCAAAACATGATTTTCTTTATATATATCAAAATTATCAATTTGAAACGTTAATCCACTAATTGATTGAAGTTAGTGTTGTTTGTTTAATTGTTTGATAATTTTGAATCATTATGCCTAATTGAATCTAATATTGAATTGTATTGATTGGGTCGCATTTGCTTGCATATACTTGCACTTATATTGAACAGGTCATAGCAAGGAGGCTAGAGCCAGAGAATAAAATTTGTTTGCCCGACAAATAGGTACATGATTACTACATAATTTACTGTTTTGTTTGGGTGATGATGATTTTATGAGCCTATTGGCTAGCCGCTTGGCTTTTTCTTTTTCTTTTTGAGATCTGAAGGACCGGGGAAGCTATTTGAAATTCCCCGATGCTCCCGGTGCAGGGGAGGTTATGGCGAAATTTTTCGAAAATTTAGGGTGTTAGCCAAATTTTTGAAATTTTTGAAAATTCTCAGAAACTAAAGAGTTGGAGAATGGAAGCCAGATCGAGCGTAGAGTTGATTAATCAAACCACTTTCGACTTTGTTCCTTTTCGGGGACGAAAAGTTTTAAGTAGGGGAGATTGTAACAACCCGAAAATCTGGGCCAGTTTAAAATTTTTATTTTGGAAATTTTGGCGAATTTTGATTATTTAAAATGAATTATTTTAAATAATATCGACGAGAAATTTATTTTGAATATAATTCGAACGTATATATTTATACGCGTCGTCGTTTGAATATAAATATTTATATATAATTATAAATAGAATTGAAAATGGCGCGGTAGTTCGATAATTCGATTTCAAACTTCAATTGAATGTACCGGGTGCAAAGCAATCCGGATTTTAGTGAAACCAAAAACGTTAGGATCTAATTGATAGTATCTTTCCAACGAATCCGTAAAATCGAAATTTCATAGCGGGAATCAAAAGATATGTCCAGTTGAAAATTCTGAATAGTCGCTATGGAATTCAGGCCCTTAAAAATGGACATTTTGCAAACGACCTCGGATTTCGACGAAACCAGTTTTGTTGGGTCCGTGGTGTCAAGTTATTGCTAGGTTTCAATTTTCATAATTGTCCGAATCGATATGTGAGCGTGGCAAAGGAAAACGCGTTTTACCAGTTTCAGTTGATTTTAATCGACTGGAAATTGGTCATTTTTCCAACGGTCTCAGAATTCGACGAAACTAGTTTTGTTAGGACCGTATCGTCAATACGAAGCTAGAAAATATTTTTATGGGATTTATAGAGTTAGTATGTGACCCCGGTAAGTTGAAATGTGCCTTAAAATTCAATATACATAGATTTATATTTTGAATTTGATGGAAACTGATCGTAAAGGTCGAATTGGCCTGCGATACATATCCCATTGTGTTCGTAATGGGGGTAAAACGCTAGGGATGACAGTCGATGGGTTCGATTTCGAGTTGAAAATAAAAAGTTGCCTTTAGGAAATTTAAAATAATAAATTAATATAAATCTATATATAAAACCTAAACTACCTCTCTCCTCCCTTACACAAAAATTGGTCAACACTGTGAATAAAAAAAAAACCCTAAATCCCTTCCCGTCGACGCCAGTTCCCGATCGCGCCTCCCTCCAGTCCACCCCCTCTTCTTCCCGTCCGCTCAGTCAAACGCCTCCCCCTTCGTTCGACCCTCCCTCCCTCCTCCACTTGCTCTGCCTTCTCTCCTCTTCAATTGACGTTCGCCAAACCCCTCAAGCCCCAGATCGAGACGCCGTTGATGGCGTGGGTGGAGGGTCTTCCGGCGCTTCGAGCACCACCAGTTGATGGAACTCCGGTCGAGCAGAATGGCGACGGGCTGAAGCCCTAGAACGGTGGTCTCGTTCAAGGAATCGACCTTGTCCAGAACAATAAATCAGTGAGCCTTTGTTTTTTTTTATGTTAGTTTAAATCTGATATTTTTTTTTATATATAGTTTTTCAAATCTGAAATTATAAATAACCATTTTGTTTAAAAGACTGATTTTCAATAAAAATAGCATTGTAAAAATATAGTTTCTAATTTATAAAAAAAGCATTTTAATATAACAATATGATTTATTTATATATACTTTTCAATAAGAATAGCATTGGATTTTTCAATAAAAATAGCATTGGGTTTATAAATAAAAATATCCTTGTTTTAAATGTGTTTTCAAAGAAAAATTTGAATTGTTTTCAAAGGCAAAATAGAAATTAGCAAATGTTTTGAAATGTAAATAGCTTGATTTTGGAAATAGATATACATTGGTTTTAAAATATAAAATAAGAATAGTTTTAAAAATAAAAAGGGGAATATAATAGATTTTTAAAAATAGAAATATACCTTGTTTTAGAATACAATTGCTTTGAAAATAAATATGTTTTAAAATAAAAATTAACTTTGTCTTGGAAGGGAAAATCAATGTTGTTTTTAAAAAATAAAAAAAATAGCTTTGGTTTTCAAAATAAAAATAGAATGCTTTTATAAAAATATGATTTTTAAGAGGATGAGAATAGGAGTTTTACTTCGATAAAAATGGAACTTCATTTAGATAAAAATATGGTTTTCTTAGGTAAAAATATAATTTTTATCTATATAACATAGTAGTAAAAATTCGATTTTTAAAGGTATGAAGCGATTATAAAATATGTTTTTTTAATTGAAAGTGAATAAATAAAAATGTGATTTTTATTTTAAAGACATCAGCGAATATAAAAATGTGTGATTTTTATATATGTAGTGGTTACGGGCAACGAAGATGACGAAGATGCGATAACGATGAAGATTTTTATCAAAGAAGAGTCAAGATGATTGGATAGCTTTCAGTGAGAATTTCTCACCTTTCAATTTCATTTCTATTTATATATATATATATACTAGGATGCAGACGGTGCTTAGTAGCACCCGACACAATCGTCCACAGACCATGGACTTGTTTGTTTGGTTGCATAGCTTAGTTATATGATTTGAATTTGGTTGTTTGGTGATTTTGATTGATGTGTGAATGGCGTGGGCCTTCACTAGACCGGGGATAAGGCTAGGCCTCGTCCCGTTTCTAGTGTCGTGTCGTTATGCCGCCGAAATTTTCTAAAATATGTTAGAAAAATAAAAATATCATTTTATTGAATAAATAAACTGAATAGAAATTCATATGTTGAAATAAAAATGTTTTTATCGTTAAAAATATAATTTTTAACGTGAAGTGAATAAAATAAAATATTCATTTACAAACCGGACGGTTTGTTTATGTACACCTATTTGAATGACATTGATTGGGTCGATAAATTTCACACATCGCCCAACTGCACAAATAAAATCTGTGTTTGATTGTTTGAAACCCCACACGGGTGTTGGGATGAAATTTGAAGTTCACTCATCCTGATTGATTAAATATGTCGATCGATTGATTGACAGGCTGTTATAAGCGTTAGATATTTATATTTGATGCTTATACAGTGTAGTGCACTTTGGTTGATGGTTGATTATTTTTCAATGCTATTATATACATGTGATGTATGAAAATCCATATAATTAATGTTATATGGTAATTGATTGGGCCTCATTCCAATTTGAAAAATAAAGAATAATATAAAATAAAGGTTCATGTGTTGACAGTACTCATCCATTGAGATTGGTCATGTGTTGAACGAAATATTTTAGTAATAAAATTTACATCTTTATCAATATAAAATAAAGGTTCATGTGTTGACAGTACTCATCCATTGAGATTGGTCATGTGTTGAACGAAATATTTTGATAATAACAACTATTTTGAAAAAAGAAATATTTGAAATAGATTATTTGAAAATAGAAATTTATGAAGTCGTGTTGATTAGATTGACGCCATTTTGACGTGAACGATATTTATATCGATTTTAAACGATTTCGAAATGAATTGAATTGAAAACGATTTCGAAATGAATTGAATTGAAAACGATTTCGAAATGAATTGAATTGAAAACGATTTCGAAATGAATTGAATTGAAAACGATTTCGAAATGAACTGAATTGAAAACGATTTCGAAATGAACTGAATTGAAAACGATTTCGAAATGAACTGAATTGAAAACGATTTCGAAATGAATTGAATTGAAAACGATTTCGAAATGAATTGAATTGAAAACGATTTCGAAATGAATTGAATTGAAAACGAATTCAAATTGAATTGAAAGCGAATTGAAACGAATTCAAATTGAATTGAAAGCGAATTGAAATGAATTCAAATTGAATTGAAATTTGAATTTAATAGAATTGAATTTTAAAACGAATTTATAAAGAAGAATTCAATTTTGATTTGAATTGAAAAAGGAAGTTGAAATTGCTTTTGAAACGAATTTAAAACTATTTATATAATTCGTTTTAAATAGAAATCGACGAAATATATATTATATATATTATATATATAATATAATGGCCTGAATAGAACGCGCCGCGGTAGTTCGTGAATTTCGACCATTTATTTCAAACGGACATTACGGGAGATCCGACCGTCGGATTCTCCTAAAACCGGAACCGTTGGGTTCGTATCGAAAAGAGATTTCTAACGAATATTAGAAATTAGAAATCTAACGGTTGGATTTGGAGATACGTCCAAATCAAATTCGAAAAAGGTCGCTGTAAGTGCAGTTCGATGACCGTTGATGGAAATCGACTGTATGGGCCTTGATAAAACTATTAAAAATAGTAATAATTTGTGTAAAATCATAAGAAATGATTTGTGAAGATTTGGGATGAAAAACTCCATATTTGAAAAGATAAAAATAGATTTTTATCGAAATGAACTAGTTTTGAACTAGAAACATAATTCTATTTATTTTTAAATAAATAAATTGAATTTGAAAAGGGTTTTAAAAAATAACCAGAATTTCCAATGATTGCATTGGAGTGGATTTGAATCGAAATTGTCTTCGGAATATTTCGATGTTGGAATTCGTGATTATACAGATGTTGTTATGGAAATTTGAAAGATATATATATATATCGTTATTTCCAATACGACATTTGTTAATCGTAGAATTTGATATTGAATATAAGCCGATATATTTTCTATTCAGAGCCTTATATTGAATATCAAATGTGATTTGGGTTTGTCGTGAATGGTGTCTTCACTAACACTGTTCTTGAACCCAGTTGAGAAAAGATTAAATCTTTTTATTTAGATTTAATGAAGTGTACCAATTAAATAATAATTAATTGGAATTGAATCGATATTGATCTTTGGGTTTATCGTGAACAGTGTTTTAAATAACACTCGTTCTTTAACCCGATAATTAATGAATGTGATTTTGGGTTTATCGTGAACCGTGTTTTAAATGACACTGATTCTTTAACCCAATCGAAGATTAAAACTAAGTGGAGTTTTAATGAATCTTTAATTAGATTGAAAAGATCGAAAATGGAGTACCACCAGTTTTGCTCCAGGCGATAGTCAAATCTTTAATTAGATTTGAACGTGAAATGGTAATTGAATTTACCGATAACACCGTGGTGTTAGATATGAAGTATTACCAGTTTTACTTCATGGGATGAATAGGTTGGGATTGGGAAATTAAAACAAATGATTACTTCGGTAAGTTTCGTTAATCCCGACTAGTTGAATCGAAATTCAAAAGTAGATTAAAGAATAAATTCAAGGAATTTATCTTTGATAAAATTGATGGGAACATTTCCCTATGAACGTGAAATTTAGAAACTAACTGTCGGTTAGCCAAGCAGAATGGTTTTCTGGATATTGATCTGATGTTGGTTTCGGCCTTCGGGGTTAATATTTGTGGAATTATTCTCTTGATTAATTTACGGTTAGTGGCTGATGAATTGGAATGAGGCGTATGTTGTGTTTGTGTAACACTTATTTAAAATATACGCGAGTTATTCGGAAAGACCGGGTTTATCCCATTCTGAATAACTGATACGACGATAAGTCGAAGACGAAGACGGCGGTTGAAGACCGGAAGTCTTCACGTCGTTTGGGTGATTACTGATGATCTTGATTGGGCTGTACACCCAAGAAGATGGAAACAGTTGGTGATCGTCCAGACGTACTTGGAGATCGATGGATATGCGAGGTACTAGGTGCCTCCGGTTTCGTTCAGACCCAGAACGGACTTGTAAATGGACTGTGTGTCTTACATTGGATTTTAGTCCGTGTGATTGATCTCTATTAAATATATATCTGTTTGGCGGCGGAGAATTTATTCTCTTGCTTAACGCCCTTCTCTGAGACGTACGAGCTCAGGGGTTATATATTGATGGATATCAATCGCATGGAGTGAATTGCCTGTGTGGCATGCCTAAGTGGCAATTGATCAAGGCTTCTGTTGAAAAGCAAAGTCTTGTGTTGATGATCAAAGCAAGGCCTTTGTGGCGTAGCTTTGTGTAACGTTTACTTCGCGTGTTTCACACCCGGTATGAACCAAAAACGGGAGACGGACCTCAGGGAGGGCATGTGTTTCCTTCTAGCTAAAAAGTGGCGTCAGTGGTTTCACACGCCCTGACGAGTTTGACTTATGTGGTTGTTGTTGTTGCGAGGCGCCTCGGATTGATCGGTCGTTCTCGAACCGATGGAGTCATTTAGTTGGCTCACCTATGCCCCATAGGGCGGGGAAACGCATGTTCAGGGTTTAAGTTTAATCCACATCGGTGGACTGGCCCTGACGATCCAAGGGCCCACCTGAGTCTGTGTCCTATGGCTCGGGCTAGAGAGTCACGAATCGGTAGAGGACTATCTTTTGCCTCAGTTCATAGACGGAAATCCAATTTCCAAATAAGTGACATTTGCGGTTTTAATTGTAGAACTAGTATGGCGACATGATATATGGTACCCATGCCGCCTATGATTGATACTTATGATTTGAAGTTGTTTTATAAACTATGCACTTATAATAGTATCAAATGATTTGTTTTAAACGTACTAAGCATTCTTTGGCTGTTATAAGGGAAAACCCTATCCTCGGCTGCGTTGCATTGTGTGATGGGACCTGGGTCTTATAACAGCTTCACTTTTCTTTATTTAGCATTGCGCTGTTTGTTTTATGCACTGGTATTCTTGGGAGGAAACCCGTTCCGTGTTATACGGCGTGGTCCCTTGATTTACCTAACTTTGAAAATAAAGATTAATAACTGTTTTAGTTCTCACACCAGTCACATGACTGACCTGGAGTTTATTGTTTCAACCTAAACTCTGGGTGCCCCTATTTTGACACGGGCAGCTAGTAGTTTCGGTTTTGCAGATTTATATTCACAGGATCCTGGTTTACAGCTGGAACGATATCCGGAAAGCTTTGTATCCGTATATCTCATTCTAGTTGTGTATTGTATTATTTTCCGCTGCTATGTATTTAAATGTAATTTAAATCTCTGATATTTCTGTGTAATATTTATTTGTTTATACTCTGTATATTCTTGTAATCTGATGCATTGTTGTGATAAGCAATGAAATGTTCTTTTGTATGTGTTCTGTTGTGGTTTGTTCTCGAACTATCCGACGCTTTCCTTTACGGGGAAGTTACGGGTTTTCACACAATTGATCAAGGCTTTTGTTGAAAAGCAGGGCCTTGTGGGATGATCAAAGCATAGCCTATTACGGCATAGCTTTGTGTATATCGTGACTTCGCGAGCCTCACACCCCGGTATGAGTCAAAAACGGGATATGGACCGTAGGGAGTGCACACGTTTCTTTCTAGCTAGAGTGATGTCAGCGACCTACCAGCCCTGACATTTTACTTATGTGGATGATGGATTTTGAGGCGCCTCGGATTTTTATAGGCCGACAGTGGTCATATTATAGGTTCAAAGGAACCGGGAAACGTGTGTTCAGGCATAACCAATCCACTGCCCATAGGCGGGGACCGGCCCTACCGCATCCAAGGGTTCACTGCGGGGGATCCTGAGGCATTTGCTAGAGTGTCTCGAATCGGAGAGGAGCTTGCCCCTAGCCTCGACACATGATGGAAAATCCAATTTCCAATACGACCTTGCGGTTTTGATTGTAGAACTAGTATGGCGACATGATATATGGTACCCATGCCGTCTATGATTGATACATTATGATTGGAATTGTTTTTGAAATATATACATACCCATATATATACACACTAATATTAAATCCGTTTTATCGTATCAAGCATCTTTTGACCATTATAAGGTAAAACCCTATCCTCCGGTTTGCGTTGCATTGTGTGATGGGACTTGGGTCTTATAATGGTTTCATTTTTCTAAAAAGCATTGCGTTGTTTAACGATTTACTTTATTTTATGCACTGGCAATCCAATGGAGTAAACCCATTCCGTGTTAGCGGCGTGGTCCTGTGATTAGCCTTATTAGTAGATAAGTTAAGTTAAGATTTCTCATACCAGTCCCATGACTGACCTGTAGTTTGTTTCACTGGTAAACTCGGGTGCCCATATTTTTCCACACGGGCAGTCGAGTAGCTTTTTGCAGATATATTTACAGGATCCTGGTTTACAGCTGAAGCAGTATTCGGAAAGCTCTGTATCCGTGTATTCCTTCCAGTTGTATTTTTGTATTATTTTTCCGTTGCTATTTAAATGTAATTTAAATATCTGATATTATTGTATTTCCAATGTGTATTATTCATTTATACTCTGTTATATTCTTGTACTCTGATGTAATTGTTGTAATCAACAATAAAATGTTCTTCAGTTTGTGTTCTGATGTGAGTTGTTCTCAAAGCAATCCATGCTTTCCTCTACGGGGAAGTTTGGGTCGTTTCACAAATCACATCCCATTATTTATGGAATCTTCACGGAAAAACAAATCAATGTATAATCGATATCAATTTCTGTATCCGACCAATAATATAAATGGAATAACGGCAAAGCCTTCTTAAATTCCATATGTATTAACAGTCTTCCTCCATAGAGTTTCATTTCGATTATTATCAAATCGAATTCCATTCAATTCCAATTCAATATATTAAACTGGAAAACTTTACTTTGGAAAATCCCATTAAATCTTTATAAGAAGATTAATAATTCCAAATCATATTTCACTGTAAATCGGGTTAAAGAATGAATGTCATTAAAAACACTGTTCACAATAAATCCAAAGTTCAATTCCAATTCAATTCCAATTCAATTCCAATTAAATATATTAATTAATTGGTATTCTTCATTAAATATATATAAAAAGATTTAATCTTTTCTCACCTAGGTTTAAGAACAGTGTTAATGAAGACACCAGTCACGACGAACCCAAATCATTTTTGATATTAAATATAAGTGTAACACCCCGCATTTTTAAGTATAATTAAAAATGAAATAAAATATATGAAAATATGCTTTTGATAGGTAAATAATGGTGATGTATAAGAAGAATTAATTAATACATGAAAGAAAAGAAAAATTAGTTCGATAGCGGTGTGTGTAATGGAAAAGATAGTAAAACGAGGATAATTAATTTAAGAATCAGGAATTAGGTAAAATGGACATCACCATTGCGTTCCTCTCGAAATTTTACATGAAATAGAGTACGAGTTTTCGAAAATCGGAGTCCGGATGAAGAAGTTATGGCCTGTACAAGATTCAAAAGGTTTCGGTCAGCACAGAACTGGGCAGGTCGACCTGGGGGTCGACCTGGGGGCCAGGTCGACCAGTGTAACAACCCTGAATTTTGGGGCCAATTTAAAATTTATATTAAGTGATTTTAATGAGTTTTGACATTCAAAATAATCTATTTTAAATAATAATGATCACAAATTTGATTCAAATCGAAGTTAGAATGAATAATTTAATTTTAATTATAAAAAGAGTTAGAAATAGCGCGGTAGTTTGAAAAGTCAAACTTGAACTTTGACTGACCGTACAGGATGCAAAATTTAACGGATTTTAGTGAAACCAAAAATATTAGAATCTATTTAAAAATATCTTTCTAACGAATCTGAAAAATCGAAATTTCATAGCGGGAATCAAAAGTTATGGCCAATTCAATTTTTAGAAAGGTCGCTGTAGAATTTATATATATATATTATATATGGCCCGAAATGCTACTTTTCACATATTTAGGAATTTGGACTCGAAACCACTTCCATTGAGTTCAGAATGATGTTTCTACATTGAAAAACAGTAAACACTTATATATTTCAAGTTTCAGAAATTATTTGTTTAAAAATGTATTTTTAATATTAAATATATTGGCCTTAAAAATAGTCATTTTCCAAACGACCTCTGTTTTCGATGAAACCACTTTTGTTGAAACCGGAATGTCAAATTATTGCTAGGTTTCAATTTTCAGAATTTTTCAAATTAATATGTCAGCGTGGCAAGAGAAAATGTGTTTTGACCATTTCAGTTAAATTTAAACGCCTTAAAAATAGCCATTTTTCAAACAGTCTCAGAATTCGACGAAAATAATTTTGTTGGGTTCGTATCGTCAAAACAAAGCTAAAAATGTTTTTTCGGTAATTTTTCGAATTAATATATAATTATAATTGATTTTTCAGTGTAAACGGACAATTTTTGACTTTAAAAATTCATTAAAAATTCATACGAGCTCAGAATTGAACGAAATTAATTTTTCTAGGTCCGCAGCGTCAAAACATAGCTAAATATATTTTTTTGGGAATTTTTGAAGTTAATTTGTGGCCTCTGTGAATTTTCATGTACGGTCAATATTTAATTAATTAATTTTTAATAGCATTTTAAATAAAAAAACGCTACAGACATCAGAATTGGGGCTCGAGACATAGCCCATTGCGCTCAGAAGACGTCAAAACCCTAAGAACGACAGTAAGCAGGCCTAATTCTGAGTTCGGACCAAAACGGGCTTAAACGGGCTAATTAAATAATAATTAAAAAAACCCTATTATTTTATTATATATTGAAAGTCGGGTTCTTCTTCTTCCTCCTCGTTATATTTCAGCCGCAAGGAACCCATCATGGTTCAAAAATTCATTCTCCGATTTCTCCCTCAATTCTCAACGAAATCCTTCGTGTAAATACACGTTTCGAAGAGATTTTCGTGCTCTTCAATCTCCGACAAGAATCACCACCTCCCGTCGCCTGTAGCTCTCGAATTCCGTGCCCAAACCCGCGGCCTTTGCGCCTCGGCCACCACCACATAGCGCCGCCGCACCCCCCATACTTCCCGGCGTGGATGCACCTCTCCTAGCTCTTCGACCTCCAACAAACCGTTCGTAAAACCGTCGATCGTAGCTCGAGTTATCTTGATTCAAAGTTTTGAACTTTAGGTAATGTTTATTTCAGATTTTGCGACGCTTTTAAATGTCGCTGTGTCAGTTGTTAAAAGCTGAATTTTGATTTTTCATATGTATTTGTATTTAAATCGTTCCAGATCTGAAATCTATTTGAATATGAACACTGAATCAGAACGAACCTGTATCATCTTCTCAGACCAGACCACTGTGAGAATTTATTTTTTTATTTAATTTAATTTATTTAATTATTATTTGCATGATTGTTAATAGTAGATCAAATAAGACATGCGGTTTAGAACATGGATCTGAACTATTCACCCCGTATGATGTTAAATCTGAATTGCATGAGATTAAATCTGAAATTTCAGGTTTAAATCCGAATTAATAATTAATTAAAATTAATTATGTGTTATTTATTTAATCATGCCGTGTTGATTTTACATATGTCAAGTTAAAACATCACCTTGTAATTACCTTGATGCTAGTTATTGGATTTGGACTTGTTGTTATGTTTGGATGTTGTGGTTATGCGATGTGATGAAAATTTAAGTTCTTATTTGCTGCAAATTTAATAAGAATGCGGCTTGTGGTGGAATTTGCATTTTATTATGTAAAATAAAAATAAGGATTTACATCGTATGTGAAAATTAACATTATTCTTAGTGTAATAATAAGTAATTACATCGTATGTGTAAATTAACATTTTTAATGTTAGTATGATAGAAATTCAACCGTAGGATGTAAATTAACATTTTTAATGTTAATATGATAGAAATTCAACCGTAGGATGTAAATTAACATTTTTAATGTTAATATGATAGAAATTCAACCGTAGGATGTAAAATTTAAAATCAGAATTTGCGATGACATGAAATTTACCTTTTATTATGAAAATAAAGTATTTTCACCGCATGTATAAATTTACATTATTTCTAACGTAAATTAAATAGTAAACTTAACCGTAGGATGCCATTAACATTTTTAATGTCAATTTTAAAAAGAAATTTAACCGTAGGATTAGTTGACATTATTTTTAATATTAATATATATGAATTTCACCGTAGGAAGATTTACATTATTTTCTTTTTTTTTATGTAATAAAAAAATGGACTTTATATTGTAATTAAAGAGTAAAATTTACATTGTAAAGAATGGACTTTATATTGAGAATTTGGCGATGTAAATAAAAAGACAATCTTTTTATGTAGAAAAAAGAAAAAAAAACCATCTTTTTATGTTCAAAATAAAAAGGACATTATTTTTACATTGTAAATAGAAAAGTTTACATTTTTACATTGTAAAGTAGAAAAGGTAGCATTTTTACATTTGTAAATAGAAAAGATTATATTTTTACGTTGTAAAATAGAGAAGTTAATATTTTTACGTTGCAAAATATAAAAGTTGATGTCTTTACATTGTAAAACATAAAAAGTTGATATTTTTACATTAAAAATATAAAAATAGATACTCTTACATTGTGAATAAAAAGTTGATGCTTTTACATTGTAAGTAAAAGAATGAAATTTTATGTTGTAAAATGAATTATATAACATTTTATTTTGATATTTATGAATGAATTTACATCGCATGAATTATATAACATTTTATTATGTAGTTTAAGAATGAATTTACACCGCATGAACAAAAGTTACATTTTTATATGTAATATATATAAATTTGCACCGCATGACGAAAATTATATTTTTCTATGTAATTAAAATGTAAATTTACATTGCATGACGAAAATTACATTTTTCTATGTAATTAAAATGTAAATTTACATTGCATGACGAAATTTACATTTTTATATGTAAATTATAAAGTGAATCAACGTTGAATGTTAAAAATTACATTTTTCTTTGTAATTAAAAGGTGAATTTCATCGTTTGTTAAAATTTACATTTTTATATGTAAATTAGAAAGTGAATTTATGTCGTATATTAAAAATTACATTTTTCTTTGTAATTAGTATGAGAATTCCATCGTATGTTAAAATTTACATTTTTATATGTAAATTATAAAGTGAATTAATGCCGTATGTTAGAAATTACATTTTCCTTTGTAATTAACATGGAAATTTCATCGTATGTTAAAATCTACATTTTTATATGTACATTACATAGGGAATTACACCGTAGGATAAAATTTACATTTTTATATGTAATTAAAACATGAATTTACGTTGTGTATTAAATATTACATTTTTATATGTAATGTCTATAGGAAAGTATACCGTATGACAAAACTACATTTTTCTATGCAATTAAAGGATGCAATTTCATGGTATGATAGAATTTGCATTTTTCTTATATATATGTAACATAAAATGAGAATGCACATTAGAAATAATTAATAATCATATTTTTACAATGTAAATAGGGAGTAGAGTTTGCATTGTAAAGTAAACTTGCAATTTGATATGTAAATGTAAAATAGGATTCACTGCAAAAATAAGTTACATCTTTATAATGTAACTAAGATGAGAATGTACATTGAAGTTGAAATCTACGTTTAAAAGTAGGATTTTGAATGTATCAAAATTTATATTTGTTTTACATGTAAATAAAGAATATAGGAATTTGCATAGGAATTAAACTTACATTTTCATGTAAATAAAAAGGATGGAATTTACATTTTCAATGTAAGGAAAGAATGAATTTAGGATGCGGTAATATAATCTTCCGTTTCAAATGAATTAAAATTTAGTAAGTATCGGTAATTGTGTAGAGCGTTGTTTTAATCAAACGACGTTATTACGATTCAATGATTATATATATATAATCAAAATTGGTTTAATGCAGCACCATAGTTTCCCATGGACGTAAGGCGTCGTTATATAAAAATTTAATTATTTTAAATAATTAAAATAGAAATGAATAGTTAATAAAAATAATTATTAATGTGTAAGAAGGATTTTCAATATATATATATATATATACGAGGATTATTTGGAAAGTCGGAGTTTATCTCATTCCAAATAATTAAACGACGTTTAAAAATCCAAGATTAGAAGACGGCGATTGAAGACCGTCAAATCTCCACATCGAATGGACGATTATGACTGTTGCCTTAGAATGGCTCGCTACCGTGATAAGGTAATAGTAGGAGTTGCCCAGACGTAGTGTTGATTAGTACGGATTTGGCTTTCGCTCAGACCCAGAGCATAAGCTTATAAATGGATGGTGTGTCTGACATCGTACTCCATCATATATCATGTTATTAATCTTCTGTCGAATGTATGGATGTTTGGTGGCGGAGAATTTATTCTCTTGCTTAACACCCGTTCATATATTTTGGCAAAGGATTGGTAGTGTGATATGGAGTGATGATGTGGCATGCTAAGATGCATATGATCAAGGCTTTGTTGAAAAGCAGGCCTTGTGGGACGATCAAAGCATAGTCTGTTTAGGCATAGCTTTGTGTATAGCGTGACTTCGCGAGCCTCACACACCGGCGGAGTCTAAAACGGGAGAAGGGAACGCAGGGAGAGCAGCACGTTTCTTTCTAGCTAGAGTGGTGTCAGTGACCTACCAGCCCTGACATTTTACTTATGTGGATGATGGAATGAGGCGCCTCTGATGATAGGTCCTATAGGACTGGGAAACGTGTATTCAGGTATAACTAATCCGCTAAGCTGTATTTGCGGACCGGCCCTGCAGCTATCCAAGGGTTCTCCGCGGGGAATCCTGAGACATTAGCTAGAGTGTCTCGAATCGGTAGGAGCTCCTCCCTAGCCTTGACTCATGATGGAAACCAATTTCCAATACGCCCCATTCGGATTTGATTGTATTACTAGTACGGAGGCATAATATATGGGTACCTATGCTTCCTAGGATTGATACATTATGATTGAAATTATTATTTTTAAAACATATACACACTAATAATAATATCAAATTCGTTTTTAACGTATCAAACATGTTTAATCACCATAAGGTAAAACTCTATCCTCTGGTGTGCGTTGCATTGTGTGATGGGACCTGAGTCTTATGGTGATTTCATTTTTCTAAAAAGCATTGCGTTGTTTTACGATTTACTTCAAGTTATGCACGACAATCCATTGGAATAAAACCCGTTCCGCATTAGCGGCATGGTCCATGGATTTGCCTTATTACTATTAGTTAAATTAGTTAAGAATTCTCACATCAGTCCCACGACTGACCCATTGTTTGTTTCCACCTTTTTGCAAACTCGGGTGCCCTCTTCTCCACACGGGAAGTCGAGTAGTTTATCTACAGGTCCTTATCTCGAGCAGGATGCTGGATTGAAGCTTAAAGCTGGGTCCAGAGCATAGTTATCTTCCGCTGTATCTATTTTATTGTTTCCGCTGCAATGTATTAAATATATTGTAATTTATCTTCCGCTGTATTTTAATTTCGATGTGCTCTGATATATTCTGTACTCTGATGTTATATTATCATGATGTAATAAAAGTCTGCTGTTGTTGTTCTGATGTGTTGTATTCCCAAAGTTAACGTAGGCGGGATTTGAACGGTTTTGGTCGATTTTGCGATCGATTAAGGCCGGGCAAAATCCGACTCATTACAGTTGGTATCAGAGCTTTGGTTAGCTAAAATCTTTGGGGTACAACTCATTAGAACTAAACAAAAGACTCATCAGAGATTGGATTAGTAATATCCAATAAGAATACTCATTAGAGATAGGATCAGCAGTATCCTAGAATGAGAAAACTCATTAGAGATAGGGTTAGTAATGCCCTAGAATGAGTTGGGAGTAGCAAGCCTATAATACACGTATTTGTGATTAATTATAATCTATTTTGGAAAATTTGATTTTGAATATATAAAAAGTTATATATTTGAAGGTTAATCAACTAATGAAATTATTTAAACCAATGGAGAAAATATGTATAAATATATATATAAATTAGTTAGTTAATTAATCAACTTTTAGCTTCGTCCCTTTTCGAGGATGAAAAGTTTTTAAGTGGGGGAGACTGTAACAACCCTGAATTTTGGGGCCAATTTAAAATTTATTTTAAGTGATTTTAATGAGTTTTGATATTTAAAATAATCTATTTTAAATAATAATGATCACAAATTTGATTCAAATCGAAGTTAGAATGAATAATTTAATTTTAATTATAAAAAGAGTTAGAAATAGCGCAGCAGTTTGAAAAGTCAAACTTGAACTTTGACTGACCATACAGGATGCAAAATTTAACGGATTTTAGTGAAATGAAAAATATTAGAATCTATTTAAAAATATCTTTCTAACGAATCTGAAAAATCGAAATTTCATAGCGGGAATCAAAAGTTATGGCCAATTCAATTTTTAGAAAGGTCGTTGTAGAATTTATATATATATTATATATGGCCCGAAAGGCTAGTTCTCACATATGTAGGAATTTGGACTCGAAACCACTTCCATTGAGTTCAGAATGATGTTTCTACATTGAAAAACAGTAAACACTTATATATTTCAAGTTTCAGAAATTATTTGTTTAAAAATGTATTTTTAATATTAAATATATTGGCCTTAAAAATAGTCATTTTTCAAACGACCTCTGTTTTCGACGAAACCATTTTTGTTGAAACCGGAATATCAAATCATTGCTACGTTTCAATTTTTATAATTTTTCGAATTAATATGTGAGCGTGGCAAGAGAAAATGTGTTTTGACTATTTTTGTTAAATTTAAATGCCTTAAAAATAGCCATTTTTCAAACAGTCTCAGAATTCGACGAAAATAATTTTGTTAGGTTCGTATCGTCAAAACAAAGCTAAAAATGATTTTTCGGTAATTTTTAGAATTAATATATAATTATAATTGATTTTTCAGTGTAAACGGACAATTTTTGACTTTAAAAATTCATTAAAAATTCATACAAGCTCAGAATTGAACGAAATTAATTTTTCTAGGTCCGCAACGTCAAAAAATAGCTAAATATATTTTTCGGGAATTTTTGAAGTTAATTTGTGGCCTCGGTTAATTTTCATGTATGGTCAATATTTAATTAATTAATTTTTAATAGGATTTTAAATAAAAAAATGGCTACATACATCAGAATTGGGGACCGAGACATAGCCCATTGTGCTCAGAAGACATCAAAACCCTAAGAACGACAGTAAGCAGGCCTAATTCTGAGTTCGGACCAAAACGGGCTTAAACGGGCTAATTAAATAATAATTAAAAAACCCAATTATTTTATTATATATTGAAAGTCGGCTTCTTCTTCTTCCTCCTCGTCATATTTCAGCCGCAAGGAACCCATCATGGTTCAAAAATTCATTCTCCGATTTCTCCCTCAATTCTCAACGAAATCCTTCGTGTAAATACACGTTTCGAAGAGATTTTCGTGCTCTTCAATCTCCGACAAGAATCACCACCTCCCGTCGCCTGTAGCTCTCGAATTCCGTGCCCAAACCCACGGCCTTTGCGCCTCCGCCACCACCACATAGCGCCGCCGCACCCCCCATACTTCCCGGCGTGGATGCACCTCTCCTAGCTCTTCGACCTCCAACAAACCGTTCGTAAAACCGTCGATCGTAGCTCGAGTTATCTCGATTCAAAGTTTTGAACTTTAGGTAATGTTTATTTCAGATTTTGCGACGCTTTTAAATGTCGCTGTGTCAGTTGTTAAAAGCTGAATTTTGATTTTTCATATGTATTGTATTTAAATCGTTCCAGATCTGAAATCTATTTGAATACGAACACTGAATCGGATCGAACCTGTATCATCTTCTCAGACCAGACCACTGTGAGAATTTATTTTTTTATTTAATTTAATTTATTTAATTATTATTTGCATGATTGTTAATAGTAGATCAAATAAGACATGCGGTTTAGAACATGGATCTGAACTATTCACCCCGTATGATGTTAAATCTGAATTGCATGAGATTAAATCTGAAATTTCAGGTTTAAATCTGAATTAATAATTAAGTAAAATTAATTATGTGTTATTTATTTAATCATGCCGTGTTGATTTTACATATGTCAAGTTAAAACATCACCTTGTAATTACCTTGATGCTAGTTATTGAATTTGGACTTGTTGTTATGTTTGGATGTTGTGGTTATGCGATGTGATGAAAATTTACATTCTTTTTTGCTGCAAATTTAATAAGAATGCGGCTTGTGGTGGAATTTGCATTTTATTATGTAAAATAAAAATAAGGATTTACATCGTATGAGAAAATTAACATTATTCTTAGTGTAATAATAAGTAATTACATCGTATGTGTAAATTAACATTTTTAAAGTTAATATGATAGAAATTCAACCGTAGGATGTAAATTAACATTTTTAATGTTAATATGATAGAAATTCAACCGTAGGATGTAAAATTTAAAATCAGAATTTGCGATGACATGAAATTTACCTTTTATTATGAAAATAAAGTATTTTCACCGCATGTATAAATTTACATTATTTCTAATGTAAATTAAATAGTAAACTTAACCGTAGGATGTCATTAACATTTTTAATGTCAATTTTAAAAAGAAATTTAACCGTAGGATTAGTTGACATTATTTTTAATATTAATATATATGAATTTCACCGTAGGAAGATTTACATTTTTTTTTGTAATAAAAAGAATGGACTTTACATTGTAATTAAAGAGTAAATTTTACATTGTAAAGAATGGACTTTATGTTGAGAATTTGGCGATGTAAATAAAAAGACAATCTTTTTATGTTGAAAAAAGAAAAAAAAAACATCTTTTTATGTTCAAAATAAAAAGGACATTATTTTTACATTGTAAATAGAAAAGTTTACATTTTTACATTGTAAAGTAGAAAAGGTAACATTTTTACATTTGTAAATAGAAAAGATTATATTTTTACGTTGTAAAATAGAGAAGTTAATATTTTTACATTGCAAAATATAAAAGTTGATGTCTTTACATTGTAAAACATAAAAAGTTGATATTTTTACATTAAAAATATAAAAGTAGATACTTTTACATTGTGAATAAAAAGTTGATGCTTTTACATTGTAAGTAAAAGAATGAAATTTTATGTTGTAAAATGAATTATATAACATTTTATTTTGATATTTATGAATGAATTTACATCGCATGAATTATATAACATTTTATTATGTAGTTTAAGAATGAATTTACACCGCATGAACAAAAGTTACATTTTTATATGTAATATATATAAATTTGCACCGCATGACGAAAATTATATTTTTCTATGTAATTAAAATGTAAATTTACATTGCATGACGAAAATTACATTTTTCTATGTAATTAAAATGTAAATTTACATTGCATGACGAAATTTACATTTTTATATGTAAATTATAAAGTGAATCAACGTTGAATGTTAAAAATTACATTTTTCTTTGTAATTAAAAGGTGAATTTCATCGTTTGTTAAAATTTACATTTTTATATGTAAATTAGAAAGTGAATTTTTGTCGTATATTAAAAATTACATTTTTCTTTGTAATTAGTATGAGAATTCCATCGTATGTTAAAATTTACATTTTTATATGTAAATTATAAAGTGAATTAATGCCGTATGTTAGAAATTACATTTTCCTTTGTAATTAACATGGAAATTTCATTGTATGTTAAAATCTACATTTTTATATGTACATTACATAGGGAATTACACCATAGGATAAAATTTACATATTTATATGTAATTAAAACATGAATTTATGTTGTGTGTTAAATATTACATTTTTATATGTAATGTCTATAGGAAAGTATACCGTATGACAAAACTACATTTTTCTATGCAATTAAAGGATGCAATTTCATGGTATGATAGAATTTGCATTTTTCTTATATATATATGTAACATAAAATGAGAATGCACATTAGAAATAATTAAAAATCATATTTTTACAATGTAAATAGGGAGTAGAGTTTGCATTGTAAAGTAAACTTGCAATTTGATATGTTCATGTAAAATAGGATTCACTGCAAAAATAAGTTACATCTTTATAATGTAACTAAGATGAGAATGTACATTGAAGTTGAAATCTACGTTTAAAAGCAGGATTTTGAGTGTATCAAAATTTACATTTGTTTTACATGTAAATAAAGAATATAGGAATTTGCATAGGAATTAAACTTACATTTTCATGTAAATAAAAAGGATGGAATTTACATTTTCAATGTAAGGAAAGAATGAATTTAGGATGCGGTAATATAATCTTCAGTTTCAAATGAATTAAAATTTAGTAAGTATCGGTAATTGTGTAGAGCGTTGTTTTAATCAAACGACGTTATTAAGATTCAATGATTATATATATATAATCAAAATTGGTTGAATGCAGCACCATAGTTGCCCATGGACGTAAGGCGTCGTTATAAAAATTTAATTATTTTAAATAATTAAAATAGAAATGAATAGTTAATAAAAATAATTATTAATGTGTAAGAAGGATTTTCAATATATATATATACGAGGATTATTTGGAAAGTCCGAGTTTATCTCATTCCAAATAATTAAACGACGTTTAAAAATCCAAGATTAGAAGACGGCGATTGAAGACCGTCAAATCTCCACATCGAATGGACGATGATGACTGTTTCCTTAGAATGGCTCGCTAACATGATAAGGTAATAGTAGGAGTTGCCCAGACGTAGTGTTGATTTGTACGGATTTGGCTTTCACTCAGACCCAGAGCATAAGCTTAAAAATGGATGGTGTGTCTGACATCGTACTCCATTATATATCATGTTATTAATCTTCCGTCGAATGTATGGATGTTTGGTGGCAGAGAATTTATTCTCTTGCTTAACACCCGTTCATATATTTTGGCAAAGGATTGGTAGTGTGATATGGAGTGATGATGTGGCATGCTAAGATGCATATGATCAAGGCTTTGTTGAAAAGCAGGCCTTGTGGGACGATCAAAGCATAGTCTGTTTAGACATAGCTTTGTGTATAGCGTGACTTCGCGAGCCTCACACACCGGCGGAGTCTAAAACGGGAGAAGGGAACGCAGGGAGAGCAGCACGTTTCTTTCTAGCTAGAGTGGTGTCAGTGACCTACCAGCCCTGACATTTTACTTATGTGGATGATGGAATGAGGCGCCTCTGATGATAGGTCCTATAGGACTGGGAAACGTGTGTTCAGGTATAACTAATCCGCTAAGCTGTATTTGCGGACCGGCCCTGCAGCTATCCAAGGGTTCTCCGTGGGAATCCTGGGACAGTAGCTAGAGTGTCTCGAATCGGTAGGAGCTCCTCCCTAGCCTTGACTCATGATGGAAACCAATTTCCAATACGCCCCATTCGGATTTGATTGTATTACTAGTACGGAGGCATAATATATGGGTACCTATGCTTCCTAGGATTGATACATTATGATTGAAATTATTATTTTTAAAACATATACACACTAATAATAATATCAAATTCGTTTTTAACGTATCAAGCATGTTTAATCACCATAAGGTAAAACTCTATCCTCTGGTGTGCGTTGCATTGTGTGATGGGACCTGAGTCTTATGGTGATTTCATTTTTCTAAAAAGCATTGCGTTGTTTTACGATTTACTTCAAGTTATGCACGACAATCCATTGGAATAAAACCCGTTCCGCATTAGCGGCGTGGTCCATGGATTTGCCTTATTACTATTAGTTAAATTAGTTAAGAATTCTCACACCAGCCCCACGACTGACCCATTGTTTGTTTCCACCTTTTTGCAAACTCGGGTGCCCTCTTCTCCACACGGGCAGTCGACTAGTTTATCTACAGGTCCTTATCTCGAGCAGGATGCTGGATTGAAGCTTAAAGCTGGGTCCAGAGCATAGTTATCTTCCGCTGTATCTATTTTATTGTTTCCGCTGCAATGTATTAAATATATTGTAATTTATCTTCCGCTGTATTTTAATTTCGATGTACTCTGATATATTCTGTACTCTGATGTTATATTATCATGATGTAATAAAAGTCTGCTGTTGTTGTTCTGATGTGTTGTATTCCCAAAGTTAACGTAGGCGGGATTTGAACGGTTTTGGTCGATTTTGCGATCGATTAAGGCCGGGCAAAATCCGACTCGTTACGACCAGGGGGTTGACCTGGTGGTCGACCTGGGGGCCAGGTCGACCAGGGGGTCGACTTGGGAGTCGACCTCCCCCATGGGGGTCGACTATAGTGTCGACCCCCCGTGCAGATCGACCTGTTCAGCCTGTTTCGGTCCAGAACACGTTTTTGAAGCCCTGGGATGATTTTTGATGGTCCGGATTGGTTTTAGGGTTAATCTGATGGCTGAAATGAGTTCCTACACCTATAAATACACCCTAAGACCTAACCTCCTCTACACACAATTCTATTCTTCTTCTTCTCTGCCTCTGTTCTAAATAAAAATAAAAATAAAAATGGCGTCGCTACTCTGCTGGAATCAAAACTAGAAGCTAATCAACATCAACCTAAGCAACTCAATTCAAATTAGAGATTAAAACTTCTACAACAATTCTGCAACAACTAAAGTTCTTTCTTTAATCCAATCAAGGCAAGTGCAGTTATTTTCCAATATAAACGTTAATTCTGATTGTGACATGAATTATAAATCTGAATATGAGGTTATATATGTTATGTTCTGTTTGGATCTATCTTATTTTGTATCTTTTTCCTCTTTCTGTTCTATAGCCAGGTTACCATGAGCCTGAGCCAATCTCATAAGAGATTAACCTACGCTAAAATATTTGGGACAGTAAAATGAATGATGCATAAATTGGGCATGACCAATAGGTGACTGATTTGAGGAAAGAACATGGACTGTAGCTAGAACAAAATCTGAGACATATGACTGGACATGTTATATTTATAACATAAATGGGTATTGAACATATGATTTGTGATAAAAAGAATATGGCTTAGGTATAAAGATTTACATGAGAGTAGGGCATCTATTAATGTAAATAAACACCTAAGTAAGGAATCTTTGGGATATATGACATGCATAGTAATAGATGGCTAGATTTGGTATATAATCATATTGTGAATCATGACAATTATTTATGCATGTGAACTTAGGCAAGATTTATAATTAGGCAAGATATGTTTGTGAAACTTTAAGAAATGATTAAATCTGTTATATTTGCCTAATTTGCTAGTTTTGTTACATTGCCTAATCTGCTAGTTCTGTTATATCTGCTAGTTCTGCTCTACTGCCTAGTCTGCTAGATCTGTTCATCTGCCAAATCTGTCATCTGCTAAGTCTGTTGAAAATGCTAAATCTGCTAGTTTGCTTAATCTGATAAATCCGTTAAGTCGCCTAATCTGAAGAATCTGTTATCTGCTATATCTGTTGAGTTGGTATAATTAGTCCGCTATTGACATAATCTGAATTAGCTATGAATAATTGACGTGTATGTTAGGTGTGGGTATAAATAGTAAATCATTAATTAATTGGCCGCAAAGATAAACGTGGCTAGCTCGAGGTTAGAATGAGTTTGCGGCGTAATTCTGCCCGGAACCGCCCGTCATATTCCAGTGGTCGCAAACAATTGGTTCTAATGTGAGAAGTTAGTCATAGCGTGCATGAAACCCGAGGTTAAACTCAGTCTAAAACAGAAACCTGCCCGGAACCAACCGGCCTAACCAATAGCCGCAAACTGTCAGTCTAATGTGAGAGGTTTGGGCATTAATATTTAATTAATGAAAATCTGAGATAATTATGATGTCTAAAACGTGTTAAGTAAGGTTAAACCAATTGGACCAATGAATCTGATAAACCCGTTTCGTGAATCCGTAGGCCCAATACAAAGTTAGATAATCTGTAACCAGTTAATCTGTAAGTCTGTTAATCTGTAACTAGATAATCTGTAAGCCTGTTAATCCGAACATCTGATCCGTTAATCTGAAAACCTGTTAACTTGATTGTCTGATCTGTGAACTAGTTAATCTAAATTTTGTATGTCTGAAACTTGTAGAAATCTGTTAGTCTGGGGACACAAGGTTAGGAGGGGAATCACTTGTGTCATCTGTTGTTTGGGACCCATATTAATCAGTAACCCTTTCTGGTATCAAAACTTTGACCCAACAATAAGTAGGGTCCGGGCATGCTTACTGAACTAATTATAAGCGGTTCATTCTGATAATGGCAAGGGGTGTTGATGGTGCGTTCCAACCGGGTCATGTGCGTGCATGGATCCCGGTCTGCCTCTGAGGATGTAAGACACCGTGACATCTGTAAATAGGTCTATGCCAATTAGTTGTCACTTTAGGGAGTGATACACCCTACTGTGGGGCCGACACAGGATATTTATTTATTAGGGAGCCGATCGCTTGGGGTAGGGTTTTAGGGTACACTTAGTTCTGTCTGTTTCTGCTTGGTACCGTCTGTTTCTGTTGGGTGGTAACACCTGTCTGTTTCTGCGTGGTACCGTCTGTTCGGGTGGTAAAGGCCCATTACTAGTGTACACCTAATTCTACATTCTGCTTCCGTAGGGATTAATCTGTTTCTGCTTCTGTCTGTTTCTGATCGGGTAGTAAAGGCCCATTATTAGCATTCTGTTTCTGTTAAATTATTCTGTACCCGTTTCTGTTTTAGTCTAGACATTAGGGTGACACCTAATTCTGTTATACTAGTATTAGTGTAGAGAAGTGTAAAGCAATAGTTTATATCATTATGTTCTTCTTTTATATCTGCTACAGTTGTTACAGTTATCTCTCATCCAGTTTTATGTTCATGTCATATTATTATTATCTGTTCATATGCTGAAAGTCACTGGACTTGCCAGACTTTTTGTCTGACCCTTGTTGTTTCGCCTCCTTTCTTCCGTTTCCCCCCAGGTTATCCAAGGAGGGAATACTTTAGCTTGATCCAGATTTCTCTTTGCTTGAAGTGCTTAAAGTATGGCTTGGCTCTGTATAGCTTCCGTTCTATGGGGATTATGATTTTAAACCATGCATTTTGAAGGCTTTTGTACAAGACTGATATTTTGTACTTGAATTCTGAGATTTGAAAGGATGTAACCATATTGATTTCTGTTTCCGCTGTAATAAAGTTAAAAAAATTTCAAGTACTGTTTTATCTGTCTTGTAAGTTTCTGTTCTGTTTACTAAAATGCTCCACCAAAGTTAAGGCATTCCCTTTGTGAGTGACCTTAACAGAGGTGGGGTGTTACACGTGGTATCAGAGCTGAAGGTTACCAGATTAGATAAAAGTTTTTGAAAAACTATTTTCAAAAAGGTTTTGAAAGGAAGTATTTTCAAAAATAAATCTTATTTTGAAAAACATGATCCCCAAGAGCCATATATCTTTCCTTCTGTCCTTTTTGTATTGAATCTTTTTTTTTTCGTTTCAGCATGTCTGAAGCATCTGAGATACCAGAGGGTGTTCATGTACACGGTTGGTTTCGTCAATATCTTGAGGCTAGGACCGCCGCCGCAGGTCCAGCAAATGATCCCCCTCCTCCTCCGCCCCCTCCTCGTGCAATTGCTTTCTCAAAGATCTGTAGAGAGTTTAGGGCCACGGGTGGAAAGGATTTCAAGGGAACTGAATCATTCGTCGAAGAAAGGAACTGGCTCAAAGAAACTGAGGATCTATTCGTTATCTTCGAGGTGGACGATAGGTAGAAGGTACAGTTGGCGGTATGGCTGCTCAAAGACGAAGCTTCCTACTGGTGGGAAGTCACTAACGCCGAGAGGCCGGTTAAGACATGGATGGATTTCAGAACAAGGTTTGAGACAAAAATTTCTCTCACAAGATGAACGGAGTTTACAACTGGAAAAGTTCTTATCTCTTAAGCAAGGAAGTATGACGGTCAAGGAATACGTCAACCAGTTGACCAACTAGCTAGGTTCGGATTAGATTTAGTCAACACTCAACATAAAAAGGCTCTCTGCTTTGTTAAAGGATTGAACGAGCCACTGCACAGCCTAGCCATGACCCACGTACCCATGGGAGCGACTTATGAGAAATTGGTGGACATAGCACTACTGCACGAGGAAGACAAGGGCCCGAAAGAGACAAAGAAGGAAGAACCACAGAATAAGAAAGCATGGCCCAAAAAGGAAACACAAAAGAAGGATGAGAAGTCTGAAGATAAGAAGGGGAAAAAGTGCTTTACTTGTGGGAGCTCGACTCTTCTGAACAAGGATTGCAGAAAAAGGAAAGGCACTTGCTTCAACTGTGGAGAGATGGGACACTTCATTAGGGACTGCCCGAAGAGACGAGGGCAAGGAGGGCAGGCGAACACTCTAGAGGCTAGTGGCTAGGATCGAAATAGGAAAATTTCTATAGTAGGTTTAATTTCTTTATCTGATTATGGAGTTAAGACTTTTTCTGATTCTGGTATTTTGATTTTGTAATCAATACTCTGCACTTTAATACTAGTATTATTTCTGAATTCCGCTGTAGACTCAGACCCATAAGGGTTATGGCTCATCTGTTTGAGATTAGGGTTTGAGGGATATCTGTGTTAGGCGTCAAGTATGACGCATACATTCTGAGTTTTCGTGGGGTATGATTTTATCATGCTTAGCTTCCTAAGAATCATTAGGGAACCTGATCTGTACCAGTAGTCTGTAAATATTTGAATACTTCTGATAAGATTTCCAGTTTTGACATTGTCTAAAGAAGGTAATCCTCTGGGTGTCAATTTGATGTTGGTTTCGGTCTTTGGGGCCGATACTTAGGACCCATGTCTAATGGGAACCAAGTTTTTGTTCTATCTGTACTCGCTTCCATCATTCGACCGTATCCTATCGATCGAATCTTCGAACTTTAGGTAGAAATTAATGGGTGTAAACATGTGTTTGAGACATGTTATGTTTGATGGTTGCAAGTGGATGCAAGTGGTTGCTAGTGGTTGCCCGTGGATGCATATACACACACTAGGCACTAGATCGGCTCGAAAACACTCTCATACTACATATGGATGTGTGAGCATTTTTAAATTTTGTGGATGCAAAATGATTGACTCAGCACATGGATGTTGCATATGACTGAATGGTCATGCACTCATATAGAAATGATATGTATCGAGTAGGAAAATTGCATACATGTTGGACTCATGGCACTGGCATAATTCGCATTAAGGAGGTCAACTGAATCAGTGGACCGCCTGATCTTTGCATTAGACAAGGAACATATACACACACTTCTTGCACATGTTCATACAGCATTAGAAATCTCTTAAGGACAATGAATGCATGTGATTGATGATTGAGTAGATGAGTGATTGGATGGTAGGACACGTTCTTCTTAACTTGAAGATTTCGGGGACGAAATCCTTTAAGGAGGGGAGAACGTAACACCCCGCATTTTTAAGTATAATTAAAAATGAAATAAAATATATGAAAATATGATTTTGATAGGTAAATAATGGTGATGCATAAGAAGAATTAATTAATACATGAAAGAAAAGAAAAATTAGTTCGATAACGGTGTGTGTAACGGAAAAGATAGTAAAACGAGGATAATTAATTTAAGAATCAGGAATTAGGTAAAATGGACATCACCATTGCGTTCCTATCGAAATTTTACATGAAATAGAGTCCGAGATTTCGAAAATCGGAGTCCGGATGAAGAAGTTATGGCCTGTAGAAGATTCAGAAGGTTTCGGTCAGCACAGAACTAGGCAGGTCGACCTGGGGGCCAGGTCGACCAGGGGGTCGACCTGGGAGTCGACCTCCCCCATGGGGGTCGACTATAGTCTACTATAGAGTCGACGCCCCCTGCAGATCGACCTGGTCAGCCTGTTTCGGTCCAGAACACGTTTTTGAAGCCCTGGGATGATTTTTGATGGTCCGGATTGGTTTTAGGGTTAATCTGATGGCTGAAATGAGTTCCTACACCTATAAATACACCCTAAGACCTAGCCTCCTCTACACACAATTCTATTCTTCTTCTTCTCTGCCTCTGTTTTAAATAAAAATAAAAATGGCGTCGCTACTCTTCTGGAATCAAAACTAGAAGCTAATCAACATCAACCTAAGCAACTCAATTCAAATTAGAGATTAAAACTTCTGCAACAATTCTGCAACAACTAAAGTTCTTTCTTTAATCCAATCAAGGCAAGTGCAGTTATTTTCCGATATAAACGTTAATTCTGATTGTGACATGAATTATAAATCTGAATCTGAGGTTATATATGTTCTGTTCTGTTTGGATCTATCTTATTTTGTATCTTTTTCCTCTTTCTGTTCTATAGCCAGGCTACCACGAGCCTGAGCCAATCTCATAAGAGATTAACCTACGCTAAAATATTTGGGATAGTAAAATGAATGATGCATAAATTGGGCATGACTAATAGGTGACTGATTTGAGGAAAGAACATGGACTGTAGCTAGAACAAAATCCGTGACATATGACTGGACATGTTATATTTATAACATAAATGGGTATTGAACATATGATTTGTGATAAAAAGAATATGGCTTAGGTATAAAGATTTACATGAGAGTAGGGCATCTATTAATGTAAATAAACACCTAAGTAAGGGATCTTTGGGATATATGACATGCATAGTAATAGATGGCTAGATTTGGTATATAATCATATTGTGAATCATGACAATTATTTATGCATGTGAACTTAGGCAAGATTTATAATTAGGCAAGATATGTTTGTGAAACTTTAAGAAATGATTAAATCTGTTATATTTGCCTAATTTGCTAGTTTTGTTACATTGCCTAATCTGCTAGTTCTGTTATATCTGCTAGTTCCGCTCTACTGCCTAGTCTACTAGATCTGTTCATCTGCCAAATCTGTCATCTGCTAAGTCTGTTGAAAATGCTAAATCTGCTAGTTTGCTTAATCTGATAAATCCATTAAGTCGCCTAATCTGAAGAATCTGTTATTTGCTATATCTGTTGAGTTGGTATAATTAGTCCGCTATTGACATAATCTGAATTAGCTATGAATAATTGACATGTATATTAGGCGTGGGTATAAATAGTAAATCATTAATTAATTGGCCGCAAAGATAAACATGGCTAGCTCGAGGTTAGAATGAGTTTGCGGCGTAATTCTGCCCGGAACCGCCCGGCATATTCCAGTGGTCGCAAACAATAGGTTCTAATGTGAGAAGTTAGTCATAACGTGCTTGAAACCCGAGGTTAGACTCAGTCTGCGACAGAAACCTACCCGGAACCAACCGGCCTAACCAGTAGCCGCAAACTGTCAGTCTAATGTGAGAGGTTAGGGCATTAATATTTAATTAATGAAAATCTGAGATAATTATGATGTCTAAAACGTGTTGGGTAAGGTTAAACCAATTGGACCAATGAATCTGATAAACCCGTTTCGTGAATCCGTAGGCCCAATACAAAGTTAGATAATCTGTAACCAGTTAATCTGTAAGTCTGTTAATCTGTAACCAGATAATCTGTAAGCCTGTTAATCCGAACATCTGATCCGTTAATCTGAAAACCTGTTAACTTGATTGTCTGATCTGTGAACTAGTTAATCTAAATTTTGTATGTTTGAAACTTGTAGAAATATGTTAGTCTGGGGACACAAGGTTAGGAGGGGAATCACTTGTGTCATCTGTTGTTTGGGACCCATATTAGTCAGTAACCCTTTCTGGTATCAAAACTTTGACCCAACAGTAAGTAGGGTCCGGGCACGCTTACTGAACTAATTATAAGCGGTTCATTCTGATAATGGCGAGGGGTGTTGATTGTGCATTCCAACTGGGTCATGTGCGTGCATGGATCCCGGTCTGCCTCTGAGGATGTAAGACACCGTGACATCTGTAAATAGGTCTGTGCCAATTGGTTGTCACTTTAGGGAGTGATACACCCTACTGTGGGGCCGACACAGGATATTTATGTATTAGGGAGCCGATCGCTTGGGGTAGGGTTTTAGGGTACACTTAGTTATGTCTGTTTCTGCTTGGTACCGTCTGTTTCTGTTAGGTGGTAACACCTGTCTGTTTCTGCGTGGTACCGTCTGTTCGGGTGGTAAAGGCCCATTACTAGTGGACACCTAATTCTACATTCTGTTTCCGTAGGGATTAATCTGTTTCTGCTTCTGTCTGTTTCTGATCGGGTAGTAAAGGCCCATTATTAGCATTCTATTTCTGTTAAATTATTCTGTACCCGTTTCTGTTTCAGTCTAGACATTAGGGTGACACCTATTCTGTTATACTAGTATTAGTGCAGAGAAGTGTAAAGCAATAGTTTATATCATTCTGTTCTTCTTTTATATCTGCTACAGCTGATACAGTTATCTCTCATCCAGTTTTATGTTCATGTCATATTATTATTATCTGTTCATATGCTGAAAGTCTCTGGACTTGCCGGACTTTTTGTCTGACCCTTGTTGTTTCGCCTCCTTTCTTCCGTTTCCCCCCAGGTTATCCAAGGAGGGAATACTTTAGCTTGATCCGGATTTCTCTCTGCTTGAAGTGCTTAAAGTATGGCTTGGCTCTGTATAGCTTCCGTCTATGGGGATTATGATTTTAAACCATGCATTTTGAAGGCTTTTGTACAAGACTGATATTTTGTACTTGAATTCTGAGATTTGAAAGGATGTAACCATATTGATTTCTGTTTCCGCTGTAATAAAGTTAAAAATTTTCAAGTACTGTTTTATCTGTCTTTTAAGTTTCAGTTCTGTTTACTAAAATGCTCCACCAAAGTTAAGGCATTCCCTTTGTGAGTGACCTTAACAGAGGTGGGGTGTTACAATAAGGCTCTGAATAGAAAATATATCGGCTTATATTCAATATCAAATTCTAAAACCAACAATTATCGTTTTGGAAATAACGATATTAATATATCTTTCAAATTTCCACAACCATATCTGCATAATCATGAATCCAACATCGAAATGTTCCTAAGATACTTTCTATTCAAATCCATTCCAATTCGTATATTGGAGATTCTGATTATTTTAAAACCTCTTCAAATCAAGTTCAAAACTAGTTCATTTTGATAAAAATATATTTTTATCCCCGTAAATGTGGAATTTTGCTTCCCAATTCTTTCCGGTTCATATACTATGATTTTACACAAATTATTAATATTTTTAATAATTTTATCAAGGCCCGTACAGTCGATTTCCAATAACGGTCGTCGAACTGCACTTACAGCGATCTTTTTCAAATTTGATTTGGACATAATTCCAAATCCAACAGGTAAACTTCAAATTTCTAATATTCATTGGAAAGCTCTTTTCGATACGAACCCAACGGTTTCGGTTTCAGGAGAATCCGACGGTCGGATCTCCCGTAACGTAAATTCGAAGTCAATGGTCGAAATTCGCGAGCTGCCGCGGCACGGCGCATTCTATTCAGGCCATTTAATATAAATAATATATATATTATATATATTTCGTCGATTTCAATTCAAAACGTATTTTAGAAACCATTTTAAATTCGTTCTCAAAACAATTTCAACTTCATATTCAATTTTTGATCAAAATTGAATATTCCATATCATTAATATATAAATTATAATATTTTCAAAACGTTATATTTTGAATGACTTCTTTTTCTATATTCAATATAAAAACGAGTATAATCGATATAAATATCGTTCGCATCAAAATGGCGCATATCTAATCCACATGGCTTTATATATTTCAATAACTTCGTTATTCTATTCAACACATGAATATTTTCTTCAATACATGAATGTATACTTTTCAACACATGAATATTCTCAAAACATGAGTATCGTCAGCACATGACTATTTTTGTTCTATTCAACACATGAATCTTTATTATATAATATTCTTTATTTTCCCAATTGGAATGAGGCCCAATCAATTACCATATAATGTTATTTATTTGGATCACATACAACCCATGTATATAATAGCAACGATAAATAATCAACCATCATCCAAAGTGCACCACACAACTGCATAAGCATTAAACATAAATAATTAACGCTTACACAGTCTGTCAACCTATCGATTGACATACAACTAAACAATTGGGATTAGTGTACGCCAAATATCATCCCAACACCCATGTGGGGTTTCAATCCGCAAACACTGAATATTATTTGTGCAGTTGGGCGACGTGTAAAATTTATCGTCCCAATCAATATCTTTCAACTAGGTGTACATAAACAAACCGTGTAGTTTGTAAATGAATATTTATTTATTTACATTCACGTTAAAATTTATATTTTTAATGATAAATAGTTTATTTCAACACATGAATCTTTCCGGTTCATTCCACATCACAATCAATTTTCACCACACAACAAAATCAAACAAATCATCCATGGTCTGTGGACGACGGGTGTCGAGTGCTGCTAAGTATCGTCTGCATCCTAGTATATAATTTTAACTAGAAAACAAGAGTTAGATTGAGAAGTTCTCACCGATTAGCTAAACCAAACTCCACGACTCTTCATATGTTGGAAACCTTCGTCGTGCTCGCCTTTCGTCACTTTCGTTGCCCATATTCACTACATATATAAAAATCACATTTTCATATTGTTGCTGTGTACATAAAAATCACATTTTTATACCTACTCTATATGGATAAAAATTATATTTTTATACCGCTACTATATAGATAAAAGTTCTATTTTTATACCGCTACTATATAGATAAAAATTCTATTTTTATACCGCTACTATATAGATAAAAATTCTATCTTTATATCGGTGTTCATATAATAAAAATCATATTTTTCTCTCGCCATTCTCTATATAAAAATCACATTTTTATATATAAAGATCATATTTTTATATCTTTGCTACATATGTAAAAATCACTCCTTTACACCACTACTTCCATGATAAAAATTATATTTTTATCTTGCTAGTAATATAATAAAAATTATATTTTTATTATTCTACATAAATAAAAATCATATTTTTATTCTTCCTATGATATAAAAATCATATTTTTATACTTTTTAAAACAATGCTATATAAAAAACAATGTCATAGTATATAAAAAAATTACAATTTTAAAACAATGTAATTTATTATTAAAAATTAGATCTTATAAACTAAAATAAACCAAAACAAAATCGGGGAAAAACTCACAATTCATCACGCCGGAGGGAGGGGGAGGCGGCGCTGGTGGTGGTGTCTCTGGCGGGTGGCGCACTAGGTCTGGGGGCGGTTTTGGGGTGGGCTGCGGGTCCAAGGATCCACGAATTGGGGCCTCCTTTCTTGGGCGAGGAGGGAGAGAAGGGGGCGGCTCCCCTTGTGGCGCGCGTCGGTGGATGGGTGGAGCGGCGGAGCCTAGGGTTTGATTCTCCCTTTTTTTATTTCCTATTAAAATGATTAGAAAGGGGGGGCTGAACGGTATAAGGAGGAGATAGGGAGGGGTTATTTTATTTTTTATTATTTAACTTCAAAAAGTACTTTTTTATTTTGAATTCGAAATCAAACCCACCGACTGTCGTCCATAGCTAATTACCCCCATTCCAAACACAATGGGATATGTATCGTAGGTTGATTCGACTATTTCGATTAGTTTCCATCAAAATCAAAATATAATCTATATATTGAATTTGAACACACATTTCAATTTACCGGGGCCACATATGAACTCTAAAAATTCCCGAAAAATATTTTCTAGCTTCGTATTGACGAAACGGTTCTAACAAAACTAATTTCGTCAAATTCCGAGATCGTTTGAAAAATGGCCTTTTTCCGATCGATCGAAATTGATTGAAACTGTTAAAACACGTTTTCCGTCGCCACGCTCACATATTGACTTAGAAAATTACGAATTTTGGAATATAGCAATAACTTGACATCCCGGATCCAAAAAAGTGGTTTCGTCGAAAATAGAGGTCGTTTGCAAAATTTCCACTTTTAAGGGCCAAATTCCATAGCGACTATTCTGAATTTTCAACTGGACCTAACCTTTTATCCCTGCTATGAAATTTCGATTTTTCGGATTCGTTGGAAAGATACTCTCAGTTAGATTCTAATATTTTTGGTTTCGCCAAAATCCGGTTTATTTTGAATCCTGTACATTCATTTGAACTTTGAAATCGAAATTTCAAACTACCGCGCCATTTCCAATTCCTTTTATAATTAAAAATAAATATTTATATTCTAACGACGATCTACATAAATATCCACTTCTAATTCCATTCAAAAATAAATTTCTCGTCGTCATTCATTAAAATAATTCATTTTAAATATTCACAGTTCATAAAAATTGCCAAAATTTTAAATGGCTCGGATTTCCGGATTGTTACAGCTGTTTATGAAATGATTCAAGTTTTTCGCTATTTATATGTCTGTCTTGTAAATTATCAGTGCCTTTTACCCAAAAATGCTCCACCAAAGTTAATGCATTCCCTTTATGAGTGACCTTAACGGAGGTGGGGTGTTTCAAGTTTACACTAAACTTGGTCAAATCTGGTCAATCCGACCTTTGGGTCACATCGATGATCTTTGGATCTTCCTAAGGAGCTTCGGCTCATGCAATCTCTGGATTCGCGATGATCTTCGGATCATCCTGAGGAATTTCGGTTCATTCATTTATATCGTTGATCATCAGATCATTTCGTATCAGCGAGATATATGATATAATATTTTTTGTTTCATGTGGACTTGATGGGAGACATCATTTCTTATGAATATCCTCCTGTTGTTATCGTATATTCTATTTCATGTACACTTGATAGGTGACATCATTTCTTGTGAGTATCCTTGTGTTGAAATCGCATTTCCTAATTTCATGTGGACTTGATGGGAGACATCATTTCTTATGAATAATCATTTGTTGAGATCTTGTTATCTATATTGCGTCGACTTGATGGGTGTTATCATTTCTCGTAACTAGTTATATCTTTAGAGTGTGATAATCTATTGGTTAGCTTTGAGATTTTCTTTGACATATTTTATGGACACCTCCGAGACTTCACATCTATTAGAGATTATTGTTGTTATTGCTCCTATATCATTATATGTGCATATCTCTATTTCTATCTGAGTGTATCATGATGAGTACAGCTAGGTTGGTCCGTTTATTCTTTATTCTTATAAATAATACTTGGGTTAGACCGAAGTATTACAGGTGCATCTCCTTGAATATAGCATGGGATAGCTTCTCCTTTTGGCTAACTGAACTTATTAGTAGTTTTACCTTTTATGTATTTGAGATAGTGACTCCTTGTGTATAAGATTTATTTTGGGCTTGCACTTGTATCTATTCCTATGTCGTGTAGTGGATCGACTATGATCACTAGTCTTGTATTTATACTCTTATGTGTCTTATTCATATCTATTTCTCCTTAATGATATGAATATCTGTGTCTGACTTTGATTTTATTGTTATGTATTTTATATTGCTTTCCGATTTACATATAGCCACCGTGTAGCAGATTTGGACTTGATTTAGATGTGTTGGATTTACTCGTGAGATTGATAAAGTTTGACAATATTATCCGACACATGTAACACTATCGGAAGTTGGTCCTATACCTTGCCAGTTGGAAATCCAAACTCCAATAAGAGCCTGTGGTTTTTGATTATATACTATATATGTGGAGTGTGAGATGAAAGCCTTCCGCTAGACTAATATTTATTTGTGTTTAGACACTATTATAATATCAGAATAAGATATGATTTCAAAAAGAAATGGTTTGACTTTAAAATTAAGTTGGGTGATGTTTTTTAAACTTAGCGAGTTTTCTCACTCTCGTTCACCAGACTAATCTGATGTTTTGTAATTGCTCGGTTTAGACCGGGTTGTACAAGTTCAGGTTATCGGATGTTGTATAGTCCGAAGATAAGATGGAGGAGTTCAGACCTGTGATATTTAGTATTTATTATGCTATGTGTTGTATATGAGGATAGATTATTATAACTGTCCAAATATGTTGATGTACTCTGGTGATTGTATGTTTTTATTTCAACGCTCTCAATAAAGTTTTGTTTCTAATATATTTTATTACGCTGCGATGTGAGACTCTGATGATGTTGTATTATTCTTCTTCCTCTATTCTAATATTTATTCCTCTCTTATCTCACCCTCTATTTTCTTTCATTAACCATCTGGTGTTTACGATACTTGAGTTATGGCAAGTAATATGGGTTTATGTATTATTGTTGGAATTCGGGCATCGAATTCCCTAGGGCGTTACAAATCATATACGTGAATCACCACATATTTAAATTGCGTACGATCACAAAATAAATCCAATCAACTTGAAAATTGAGATACTACTAATCATTACCAAATTAACAAAACTAATTTTGTTGAAAACGGAGTTCGTTGTAAAATCAGTTATTCTTAAATTCCAATTTAAATCGATAGAATAAGTAAATAAAAATATAAGTGTTTATGACTACCGTTGTCACATACGACATAGGTTTGCCATGAAATTTGGTGTCATACAATAATTTAACGTTACAGTTCCAATGTAATTAACTTCATCGAAAATCGAGACCGTTTGCAAATGATCTTTCTTAAGGCTTATATTTAATATAAATAAAATATATTGAAATCCCAAAATAATCTAATTAAATAATAACAGATTATTATTATCATAAATATCCAAATGGAAATATATCTGTAGCTTCAAATATAAACGACATGGATTTATAACTCGACATTATCAATTTCGAGTTAAAACGACATCCAAAACATATAAAGCCCTTATAAAATTTATTAAATAAACGTTATTGTTTATTAACAATTTCCATAGCGACTATTTTAATTTTTGAATTAGACATAATTAACAATCTATAACCCAAAATCTCGATTTTTATCTTTCATTAGAAAATTATAATCAACTATATTCAAACGTTTCTTGTCTCAAAGAATTCCGACTTATATCGGATCCTGTACATTCAATTGAAGTTCAACACTCAATATTACGGACCTACCACGACGTTACGAGATGGATTTATAATTATATAAACTTATACGTTCTAACTTCATTTTATAAATTAATTCAATATTAAAATCCATTAATAATCTAATTAAAATATTTAAAATAGATTTAAATATTCAGATTCAAATGACCAAAAAAATCTAGGTTGTTACATTAAACTTTCCTTGTCCCAGAAAAATGATTATCGTAGTTGTTGCATTATTAGGTATATTCAATCATTATGTTATTTTGTCTTCGCTAAACAAGAACGTATGAAGGTGGAAACAGGAAAGGGAGTAAACGATGAACATATGGTTGTGGTTACTTTATAAAAGAAAAGCAAAGATGATGAAATCAATAAATCACTAAATAAGCTATATCTCAAAACTAAATGTTAAACTAATAAGTTTTGAACCAATGACATTATCAAGTCCTTGCATACGTGAAACAATATACTGCTTATTTATATTTTTAGCTTAATGTTGAACAGACCGCCATCTTGACCGCCATGAATCGGTGGATAAGTCGACTCGAAGTGTTCAATATGACGGATTGTTATTGGCTTACAAGTTCAAACAGAATAAACACAGAACCATTATACACAATATTCACTTTACATATATCAGAGTTTATACAATTTTAAGAAGCGAAAGTCATGAAATAAATATACAGAATTCCGTAAATAAAGCTTTGCAATTTTTCCGTGCTTGCGCGACACTGCATCCTCTCAAGCCGTTCTTCTTTAAAAGCTGAAATCTTCGCATCTGTAACTCTAAGGACCTGACCCAAGCGTTCCATGTAAAAATACAAAACACCCGGGTCAGGATTAAACTTATTTCAAGTCGATTACTTCGAAATAACACATAAACATAATTGTTAATTCTGAAGATATTAAATAATTTGAGTATAAAAATAGCGAACTGTCGAAATTTACATGCTAAATGGGGCGAAATGCATGCACTGCCAACATACAAGTTTTACAGTCAACAGAGGGATATAGAATGAACACTATATTCATCACACAATAAATAAAGAACATGCAAAAGTAACTATTAAATACCACATTCATCACTCATTAAATAAAGAACATGCAAAAGTAATTATTAAATAGGGAATGGACAATGAATTTGGTGCGTCACACCTTCATGTACATATGCATGTGCAGGATTGGGTAACACCATGTATTAATTTATTATAACATATAAGTTGAAATGCAAAAGGGACCCTGCCAACATAAGGAGACATAAACACAATTCTGGCATGAAAAACGAAATTAGAAGAAAATGCTTGCATTTAGTTTTGGACCAGGCAGTATGACATAAATAGTATAATGCTAACACAGCAAGCCATTTTTCCATTTCATTTTCGCATGGAACAAAACAAACATGTATGGCTTTGAAATGACACCAGTCAATGAAACAGTAGCAACAAAATAATATCGCATAACTTGTTTTCACAATTTACTCATGCAGTTCAAAATCAAAGTATAAAGAGCTTGATGGACTGATACACTTTATCAAACTACAAAGCATGCACACTGGTTGAATTCAATTGATGGATATTTGATGTGGAAATTCAAGTTAGTGTTGATCCTAATGGTAGTTGAGCAGTTACGGCACTTAATTATGCAGAGGAATGTAAAGGGCTAAAACCATAGCGACAGAATAAAAACACCTTCAAAATATCCTTATTTATCTTAAATGCAAATATATAACTCTCAATCATGCAGTTAATGGCTAATCCATTGTGAGCTTTCTATTTAATACAAGTAGCATAATATGTGACCATTGTACACAACCATGTACAAATTTTATGAGCAAGCAAAATGCATGGATACTGTGTAAATGTAAAAATCAAAACAAGAACCAGGGGGTACATATGAAAAGAAGTGGTCAAGTGTAGTACCAAAATCGAGTGTGTATCTGCCCATAGTAGTTTTCAGTGTGACAAAGAAACGGGATCTATTTGAGTTATCAAGTGAATGGGTCTGTTCTTATTAGAGGAAGGTGATCGAGATAAATGCAACAAACCCCCCAAAAGCAAGTGACAGTCAAGCACACAAAACAGATAAAAAGGCAAGGGGTGGTGACATGTAGATTGCATAACAAGAGAGAACCTAAGCAATGACAACGGCAACTTAAATTTCAACCAAGGCAACAATAAACAATAAACAAGAAGCACAATAAACGATTATATAGTCCCAAACAAATTATACTCAGAAAAATGAAGGAGGTGACTTGTCCTAAATTTAATCATAATTTATACTTATGTTTGGTCGATGAAGCTGGAGCATGAGATAATAGCAAAACAGCATACTGAACAGTCCCTATAGTGGATAAACCAGTGCAAATATCGCTGGTTTTAGTAGGCTCAAGGACACACCGGTTCAAGTTGGTTGCAGGGATCCTCCAGTCTATGGCGCGATGGGCTTCGAGAAGAGAGGCTTCGGGTGTGGTCATTCGAGGTAATGCAAACTCGAGAGAGGTTTCAACTATGGCGGTTCAGGCTACTGCTAGACCACGTAGGGGACCGGAAGCGGAGTTGAGACCGGTGACAGCGCAGGTGGCCTCAGGCAGCAAGGGAAACTCGACGCGGAAGGACGGGAGGTGGCGAAAACGGCAGCAACTAGATTTGGTGGTGATTTTGCTTTCAGTGGTGGAGGAAACCATTATTGTCGATTTAATTTGGGGGAAAATTGGCTTCTCCAAGAAGATGAATAGGGGCCGAACTCTTGATGTTTCCTAAAGAAAAGCTGTGCACCTGTATTAAAAAAACTGGACCGAAGAATCAAGAAAAACACGTGGTACCCAATTCAGATGATGAAGGACAAATGTCTATGGTTTCAGCAATTTGGCAAAGATTCATTAAACAAATATTCCTAAGGTAGTATACCTTTATTTTATACCAATATTTTGTAGAAATGTACATACATTAAATATACACTTCAAGTACAAGTTTAAATTAATTCAAACCAATCTCCACTTAAATAAATTGGATTAAATTTCTTAAAATTATTTTATATTTCAAAATTAATAATTTTTCAACAATATATATATATATACATCAATTAGCATTTTAAATTAAAAACTCAAATAAAATTGATTTCAAGTTCTCAAATAACAAAGGATTATATTTTCGCATCAGTTAGGTAATCCAACATAGTTGTAATAGCGTTCGTTTTATATAATGTACATATTGGAATTATTTCACAAAAAGAATTCAAACCTATAAAATATACAAATTAGTCGGTAATATTACTAAGATTAAATTTCGAATAATCGAGGAAAACTAAATTAGTAGATATGTTAAAAATGTTTGTTTGACAATCTTTGACAAACGTTCTTGTTTTAGAAAATCTACAAAAGGGGTTCCATTTAAAAGTAAATACAAATAAATTTCCTTTAGCTCCTTAATTACGAAATTAAACTAACACAGAATTAAATTAGCCTTTTTAATTTGTACATATGCTTCAAAACATTATTTGAAATCAATTTCTAGCTAAATCATACCGCCTATACTCAATTTCGTCCTCAAATCAACATACAAGGTACATATTTCAAACTTTGGATTTATTTACAAAGATACATTGTCGAACATTGGAGTAAATTCAAATTAGTAACATTTATTTTTTCTAAAACCGTTCGTATTAAAGCAACAAAAGAATCCAAAAATTAATGTAAATCACGTTTTTTAGGCAAAACTTCGATAAATTTACAGAAGGAATCAGTTTATACATGAACTCAAATATCGTACAAAATAGATAAAATTCCCAATATAAATATTTATTTCGACGTTAAAAATTAATTTATTCTTATATTTTTAAACATCAAAATCTATCGGTAGTTACTATCACCCTTAAAAAATCAGGGTTATTACAGACTCCCCCTTGAAGAAACTGCGTCTTCGCAATTCACTCGAGTTAATATACAACATCACGAAATTCCAATGTTGCATCTTTACTTCTTCCTTTTAATTTAAATATTCAACACTTAGAACTTGGTTCTTTTGTAATCTTCCCCAATAGAAAATTTCAAACTTGATTACTTAATTGTAAGAATTTCAGCGCTTATCGCAAATATAATACATATTTTGGGTCGCCCACTCTCTGTTTCTAATATAAAGGTATCTTATATAAATCAATATGATTCCATTCGCAGTAATTTTAGAAAATATAATAAAATTAGATAGGATATCATATATAAACCAATATGATATTTATAACTAGTATTACATACAATATGATGACAAATTAAGTCAAAGCCAATAAAGTCTTCATATTTATCATATATACGAACAATATGATAATATAAATTAATGAGGGCCAACAAAACCTACGTGGCATTTACTATATGTTTAAATCAAGTTGAGGTATCATACATAAATCTATATGATATTCGTAATAAATATCACATATAATCAATATGATAACCGATCAAATTAGAGTATCCTATGGTGAAATCTTCATATGTCAAGACAATCTGATAAAATAAAACAAATCAGAGTACTGTATATAAACCAATACAATACTCGTAATAAATATCGCATGATAAAATGAATAAATCAATAAAATATTCATTGTATTTATCATATGTAAAACAATATGATGAAATAAATCAAATCAGAGTATCATATATAAATCAATATGATACTCATAGCAATTATCATATATAAATCAATATTATAATCAAATCAGAGTAGTATATATAAATCAATATGATACTCATAACAATTATCATATATAAATCAATACGGTACTCATAACAATTATCATATATAAATCAATACGATAATAAAATCAAATCAGAGTATCATATAAAAATCAATATGATACTCATAATAATTATCATTTATAAATCAATATGATAATTAATCAATTATAGTAATGTAATAAAATATTAGCGGATTGTGGGATAAATATAACCCGACTCATAACATACCAAATAATTAAACAGACGCTAATTATTAAATCATAGTGGTAGAGCTCGAGCGCACACCGAGGCATCAGCACTGTAATTTACTCATAACACCATAACACACCTGGTGATCAACCCAGGATAACCAAGATGGTCTAAGGCGAAGGCCGTAAGCTACCCATTCATGACACTACTGTAGGACCCCCACGCTTCCATCTAATGTAATATGTGACCCCCGATCGAAATAACAAAATTGCCGAATGTAGCAGACCGTTGACCTTTGGTGGTAAATGGGAAAAATTTAAAACCACCGATAGGTCGACAAGGTTGAGTTTTGATCATTGGTACAGCATAGTCCAATTTATCCCAACCCAAAATCAAAAGCATTCTTGAAATACTATTTAAAAAAACTTGCCATAAAGTTCAAAGTGTTTATTACGTCAAAACACTTTTAAAAACTTTACCATGACTTGAAGAAATAAACCATCACATACAAGGCAAAATGGTAATCATAACTCAAAACAAAACCGATATTTGACTTTATCATATATAATAACAATATAATAAAATAAATTAATTCAGAATATCATATATAAAACAATATGACAAAATAAATCAAATCACACAAGTTGTGATGTAGAACAAAAACTATCATTATATAACAGCATGTCAACTTAGAAAGCACTTCAATTCAGTAATTGAAGTATACTTTCAAACGGTAATTATTCAAATATACACATGCTCCTATATTACATTATGTTACCAGTATATTTCACAACTGAGAATACAAAAACAACCGAATATTCCATATGAGAAGTCGAAAAAGTAATCAGAAAAGTATTACCAAATGTCCCATACCATTTGGTAGTACTAAACCATTTACTCAAAATCCTTATCATACGCAATTTCACACAATCTCAATAAAAATTGTGTTTAGTTCAAACAATTTTTATGTCAAAGTTCAAATAATCAAAAGAAAATAATTAGTTTGTACTTGGTTGTTTTATTATTGTTATTTATTATCACCAATACTCTTACTTTATTTCTAAAACAACCAAACATTATGTTAAAGCGATTAATACCGACTCCAACTGGACCGAGTCAAATTTCAAAACTGATTTAGTTCTGATTTAACAACTATTTTCAAGTCAGACATCGTTCGAGTTCTACTTTGTCAAAATTTCTAAGTATTTCCAAAACCGCATACATTTTTGCCATCTCGATTTTTAACCAAAATCCCCTTTTAAAAACTCTTTTATATTTTTTTTACTTAGATGGTAAAAAAATTCATCGCAAAGGGCTTCCAGATGGAAATTCCAATAAGAGAACTTATATTTTAAATCTTTTCTTCAAAATATTTTTTTTCTTCAAAATCTCTCCAAAACAATAATTCATTTTTTTAATGCTCTCTCTCTCTCTAGAGTGATTCTAGTACCAACTCCGCTCATTCTAGGGTATTTCCACCATATCTCTAATGAGTTTTAAACCCAATAAGCCACGTTTTATAAAACCATAGCTCTGATACCAACTGTAATAGTCGGCCATTTTGACCGCCCGGAATTGGTGGTTAAGCTGACTCGAAGTATTCAAAACGACGGATTGTTATTGGCTTACAGGGTTAAAACAGAATAAACACAGAATCACTATACACAATATCCGTAGTAGATTTTTTTCACATATATTAGAGTTTATACAATTTTGAGTAGCGAAAGTCATGAAATAAATATACAGAATTCAGTAAATGAAGCTTTACGATTTTTCCAAGCTTGCGCACGACTGCGTCCTCTCGAGCCATTCTTCTTTAAAAGCTGAAATCTTTGCATCTGTAACTCTTGGGACTGGACCCGAGCGTTCTATGCAAATACACAAAACACCTGGGTCAGGATTAAACTTATTCCAAGTCAGTTACTTCGAAATAACACATAAACATAATTGTTACATGCTAATAGGGCGAAATGCATGCATTGCCAACATACAAGTTTTGCAGTCAACAGAGGGATATAGAAATGGACACTATATTCAGCACAAAATAAATAAAGAACATGCAAAATTAACTATTAAATACCATATTCATCACATAATAAATAAAGAACATGCAAAAGTAACTATTAAATAGGGAATGGATAATGAATTTGGTGCGTCACACCTGCATGTAAATATGCATGTGCAGGATTGGATAACACCACTTATTAATTTATTATAACATATAAGTCAAAATGTAAAAGGGACCCTGTCAACGTAAGGAGGCATAAACATAATTCTGGCATGAAAAACGAAATAAGAAGAAAATGCATGCATTCAGTTTTGTACCAGGCAGCATGACAAAAATAGGATAATGCTAACACAGCAAGCTGTGTTTCCATTTCATTTTCGCATGGAACAAAACAAACATGTATGGCTTTGAAATGACACCAGTCAATGAAACAGTAGCAACGATATAATATAGCATAACTTGTTTTCACAATTTACTCATGCAGTTCAAAATCAAAGTATAAAGAGCATGATTGATTGGTACACTTTTAGTAATCATCAATACAAAGCATGCACACTGGTTGAATTCAATTGGTGCATGGATATTTGATGTAGAAATTCTAGTCGGTGTTGATCCTAATGGTGGTTGAGTAGTTATGGCACTTAATTATGGAGAGAAATGTAAAGGGCTCAAACCATAGCGACAACATAAAAACACCTTCAAAATATCCTTGTATATGTTAAATGCAAATATATAACCCTCAGTCATGTAATTAATGGCTATCCATTGTAAGCTTTCAGTTTAATGCAGGTAGCATAGTATGTGACCAATGTACACAACCATGTACAAATTTGATGAGAAAGCAAAATGCATGGATACTGTGTATATGTAAAAGTCAAAACAAGAACCAAGGGGTACATATGAAAAGAAGTGGTCAAGTGTAGTACCACAATCGAGTGCATATTTATCCATAATAGTTTTCAGTGTAACCAAGCAACGGGATGTATTTGAGTTATCAAGTGAATGGGTCTGTTCTTATTAGGGGAAGGTGATCAAGATAGATGCAACAAACCCCCAAAAGCAAGTGATAGTCAAGCACACAAAACGGATAAAAAGGAAAGGGGTGGTGACATGCATATTGCATAACAGGAGAGAACCCAAGCAATGACAACGACAACTAAAATTTAAACCAAGCAAACAATAAACAATAAACAAGCAGTAAAATGAACGATTATATAGTCTCAAACAAATTATACTTAGAAAAACGAAGGAGATGACTTCTCATAAATTTAATCGTAATTTATACTTACGTTTGGTCGATGAAGCAGGAGCAAGTGTAGCGACTCGAACTTCCCGCCGGCCTAAACCGAACAAGAAGGCAGAGTGCTTTGAGAACAAGACTAATTGGAACACAAATGACAGAAAATTTCATTGTTATTACTACAATTACATTAGAGTACAAAATATCAGAGTATAAATGAATAATATACAGTAGAAAAATATCATAGATTTAAAATTACAATGTAGTAAAAAATAATACATAACGCAACTGAAAGAAATACACGGACACAGAACTTTCCAAATATCGCTCCAGCTGTGAACCAGGATCCTATGAAAATAAATCTGCAAAACCAAAACTACTAGCTGATCATAGGGAAAATAGGAGCTCCAAGAGTTTAGGTTAAAATAGTAAACTCCAGGTCAGTCATGTGACTGGTGTGAGAACTAAAACAGTTATTTAAAACTTTACTTTAAAATAGAGTAAATCAAGGGGCAACACCGTATAACATGGAACGGGTTTTCTCCCAAGAATACCAGTGCATAAAACAAACAGCGCAATGCTTTTTGAATAAAAATGAAGCAATTATAAGACTCAGGTCACATCGCACATTGCAACGCAAGCCGGACGATAGAGTTTTACCTTATAATAGCCAAATAATGTTTGATACGTTTTAAAACAAATCATTTGATAGTATTATAAGTATATAGTGTCAAAAACAACTTCAAATATAAATGTATCAACAATAGACAACATAGGTATCATATATTATGTTGCCATACTAGTTCTACAATTAAAACCGCACAATGTCATATTGGAAGTTGGATTTCCATCATGAACTAAGGCAAGGGATCATCCTTACCGAATTCGAGACAATCTTGCCCATGTCTCAGGACAAGTACTCAGGACAAGTACTCAGTCAAGCCCTTGGATCTTTAGGACTAGTCCTCCCTTACATTTAAGGATTATTTATTCCTAAACAATACATCTCCTCGCCCTATAGGGCGTAAGTCTGGACGGTATGTCAACCATTTCATCCATCAGCCCGGCAGTGACCGATATATCCGAGGTACCTCGCTATCCATCAAATAATAGGCAGTCCTCTCCCATTTTTGGTTCATACAAGGGTGTGAGGCTCACGAATTAATGCTGTACACAAACCTATGCTATTTAAAGTCGTGCTTTGATCATTACCCACAAGGATCTGCTTTTCAACAAAAGCCTTGATCATTTGCATCTCAGCATGCCACACTGACAATTCACGCCATGCAACTGATGTCTTCCGATATATAACCTCTAAGCTCGTATGTCTCAGGTAAGGGTGTTAAGCAAGAGAATAAATTCTCCGCCACCAAATAGATATATATTTAATAGAGATCAATAAACACAGAATAAAATCCAATGTTAGACACACATTGAAGCAACTCGAGCTTCCGCGTGAAGGAAAGCCCGAATTGTGTTGAGAATACGACAAATCAGAACACAAACAGAAGAACATTTCATTGCTTATTACAACAATTTACATCAGAGTACAAGAATATACAGAGTATGAACAAATATTATACATCAGAAAAATATCAGAGATTTACAAGTTACAACGCAGCGGAAAAAAATACAAAACACAACTGAAAGGAATATATGGATACAGAGCTTTCCGAATATCACTCCAGCTGTAAACCAGGATCCTGTGAATATAATATCTGCAAAACCAAAACTACTAGCTGCCCGTGTGGAAAATAGGGGCACCCAGAGTTTAGGTTCAAACAATAAACTCCAGGTCAGTCATGTGACTAGTGTGAGAACTAAAACAGTTATTTAAAACTTTACTTCAAAATCAGATATATCAAGAGACCACGCCATATAACATGGAACGGGTTTCTTCCCAAGAATACTAGTGCATATAAGAAAACAGTGCAATGCTTTTTGGAAAAATGAAGCTATTATAAGACCCAGGTCCCATCACACAATATAACGCAAGCCGGAGGATAAGGTTTTCCCTTATAATAGCCAAATATGCTTGGTACATTTAAAACAAATCATTTGATACTATTATAAGTGCATAGTGTATAAAACAACTTCAAATATAAATGTATCAATCCTAGAAGGCATGGGTACCATATATCATGTCGCCAATACTAGGCTCTACAATCAAAACCGAAATGTCACGTATTGGAAGTTGGATTTCTGTTTGTGAACCAAGGCAAGTGATCGTCCTTACCGCTTCGAGACAATCTAGCCCATGTCTCAGGATCAAAACGCATCGACCCTTGGATCGTCAGGGCCAGTCCACTTGATGTGGATTAGCATGCCTGAACACTACGTCTCCCTGCCCTATGGGGCGTAAATCTGGTATGTATAAAGACCATATCATCCATCGGCCCCGCAGTGCCGATATATACGAGGCGCCTCGCTATCCATCATCCACATAAGAAAAACATCTGGGCGTGCAAAACCCAGACACCACTCCTAGCTAGAAGGAAACACATGTCCTTCCTGATGTCCTCTCCCGTTTTCGGTTCACACCGAGGTGCGAGGCTCGCGAACTAACGCTATACACAAAGTTATGCTATATTAAAGTCTTGCTTTGATCATCAACCACAAGACTCTGCTTTTCAAAAGAAGCCTTGATCATTTACATCTCAGCGTGCCACATAGGCAATTCACGCTATGCAACCGTTGTCTACCAATCACACAGAATGAAATCCAATGTCAGACACACATCCATTTACAAATTCGTTCTGGGAGACGAAACCGGAGGCACCTTATTCGTCGTCCCGTATGTCCAATATAGGAGAGAGGTCCTCGCATATCCGGTCGTTCTCCAAGGACGTCTGGACGATCACCACTTATTACCTTGTCTTGGGTGTACAGCCCAATCAAGACTTCAGTAATCATCCAAACGATGTGAAGACCTCATTTCTTCAACCACCGTCTTCACCCTGACACATTGTCGAATCAGTTATTCAGAATGGGATGAACCCGGTCTTTCTGAATAACTCGCGTATATAATAAACAAGTGCTATAAAAACACAACTTACGCCTCATTCCAATCCAGAATATTCCTTTATTCAAATATTCTTATACTTTGGGAAAGGTTCCCATTAATTTTATCAAAGATAAATTCTTTAAATTTATTCTTTAGTCTTCCTTTGAATACCAATTCAAACCAAATTATGGTTTATCCAAACTAGTCGAGATTAGCGAACCATACCGAAGTAATCATTTGTTTAATTTCCCAATCCTAACCTATTCATCCCATGAAGCAAAACTGGTAATACTTCATATCTAACACCATGGTGTTATCGGTAAAATTAATTACCATTTCACGTTCAAATCTTATTAAAGATTTAACTATCGCTTGGAGAAAACTGGAGATACTCCATTCTCGATCATTTCATGAATTTGATAAATTTAATTATTTCATTCATATTCCAATCTAACTAAAGATTCATTAAAACTCTAATTCAATTTTAATCCCAAAAATCATTACTTAATGATTTTTCAAAGTTAAGAAATTAATCTTATCTTTAACTGGGTTAAAGAACCAATGTCATTTAAAACACAGTCCATGATAAACCCAAATCACATTCCATTAATTATGGAATCTTCACGGAAAATAGATCAATATATATAATCGATATAAACTTCCATATCCAACTGATAATATAACTGGAATAATGGCAAAGCCTTTTAAATTCCATATATATTAACAGTCTTCCTCCACAGAAGCTACATCGGTTATTATCCAATTGAATTCCATTCCTTTCCAATTTATTGTATTAAATTGGAAAACTTTACTTTGGAAAGTCTCCTTTAAATATTAATAAAAAAGATTTATAAATTCCGAATCACATTTCCCTATAAATCGGGTTAAAGAACGAATGTTGTTAAAAACACAGTTCACAATAAACCCAATTCACATTCCATTTCAAATCCAATTAAATGTTAATTAATTGGTAATTATTCTCTATATCTTAATTAAAAGATTTATTCTTTTCACACGGGGTTTAAGAACAGTGTTACTGAAGACCCCATCCCATCAGTCTCTAACCGTAAATTAGTAAGAGAACCATTCCCTAAGTATTAATCCCGAAGGCCGAAACCAACATCAGATCAATCCCCAGGAAACCATTCAATTTAGCTAATCTCCAGTTAGTTTCTAATTTTCTTAACTCCATTAGGTTTAAGAACAGTATTATTAAAGATACCATTCACGACAAACCCAAAATCCAATTTGATATTAAATACAAGGCTCTGAATAGAAAATATATCGGCTTATATTCAATATCAAATTCTAAAACCAACAAATATTGTATTGGGAATAACGATATATTTATCTTCCAAATTCATCCACAATATCCGTATAATCACGGAATCCAATACCGAAGTATTCCGAAGATACTTCCGATTCAAATCCATTCCAATTCTTATATTGGAAATTTCTGCTTATATTAAAGTGAAAATTAGGGTCACATCCCTAAAAGCAAACTTAATTCATACCACATCCCTCCCATGTTTGAAATACAAACCCGCCCCCTATTTTTCACTTCCGCCTGCTCTTTTCAAAAGTTTTGCCATTTACAAATTTCAGCAAAAAAATTTGGCGCTACCACATAAAAATAAAAAAAATTCTAAAATCTGGAAATATTCTCGGAAGTGCATGCAACCAAAAAAAGTTGCATACATGTATGCAACTTTTTCCTATAGTTGCATACATGTATGCATCTATTGCATATGCTGTTTTCTTCAGAAATTTTGGACTGAAACTTGCATACTTGTGTGCAACTAATTGGAATACCTACACACATGTATGCAAGTATTTCATGAAGAAATCTGAACTAATATTTATGCATGTAAATTTATAAACACTTCTATGCCAAAATTACGCAGTACTTGCATAGATGTATGCAAAAATATCAAACGCGGATGCATGAGTCAAAAACATGCATGGATGTATGTAGGAAAATACAGATTTGTGCATACTATTATGCATTAAACTGCAATTTTATTGTTTTTTCAGCTTTTTTTTGATGCCTTGTTTGATTGTTTTTTATCTGAATTTTTCAGCATTTGCGTGTTTTAATTAATTATGAATTTACATATTTTTTTAATTTTTTTGTGAGATTTCGGAAAATTGGGACTAAATTCACTATAAGTTTATGACTGGACCTTAGCCTAATTTAAAACCTAAACAGGGACCTGTAAAAAATGCACCCTATTTTAAAACCATTCACAAATCCAATTTATTTATTTAAAAATTATTGGATTTCAAATCCAGTTTATAACTAGTTCAGTTTGATAAAGATATATTTTTATCTTTTCAAATATGGAATTTTTCATCCTAATTCTTTACAAATCATGTATTATGATTTTACACAAATTATCGATATTTTTAATAATTTTATCAAGGCCCGTACAGTTGATTTCCATAAACGGTCATGGAACTCCACTTACAACGACCTTTTCCAAATTTGATTTGGACATAATTCCGAATCCAACCGTTAGGTTCCAAATTTCTTATATTCGTTGGAAATCTCTTTTCGATAAAAACCCAACGGTTCCGGTTTTAGGAGAATCCGACAGTTTAAACTCCCGTAATGTCCATTCAAAGTCAATGGTCAAAATTCACGAACTACCGCGGCGTGGCGCGTTCTATTCGGGCCATTAAATATATATAATATATATATATATATATTTCGTCGATTTCCATTTAAAACATATTTTATAAATCATTTGAACTTCGTTTTAAAAACGATTCTAAATTCATTTTCAATTTTAAATCAAAATTGATTATTCCTTATCATTATAATATATAAATGATAATATTTTCAAAATATCATATTTTGAAATCATTTCCTTTTCGATATTCATTATAAAAATGAAAAAAATCGATATAAATATCGTTCACGTCAAAATGGCGTTAATCTAATCAACACGACTTTATATATTTAAATATATTCGTGTCCATCCCAAATCGGACATCTAAATAAGATTTTGATCCTTTACTGAATATTATTTTAAAATATTCATTATTTTAAAATGTTCGTTATTTTAAAATATTCATTCTTTCTGAATTGGAATCAGATACAGCCAATATAATGTTATCTATATTGATTTCATATAACACATGTATCGAACAACCATGATAAACAATCAACCATCATCCAGAGTGCATTCTACACTGCATAAGCATTAAATATAAATATTTAACGCTTATAATAGTCCGCTAACCAATCGATTGACATACAACTAAATATTGGGATTAGTGTATGTCCAGTTTCATCCCAATACCCATGTGGAGTTTTCAAACAACAAACACTGATTATTATTCGTGCACTTTGGACGATGTGTAAAATATATCGTCCCAGTCAATATCAGTCAAATGTGTGTATATAAACAAATCGTCCGATTTGTAAATGAATATTTATTTTATTCCTATATAGGTTAAAAATTATATTTTTAACTATAGAATATTTATTTCAACAATTGAATATTTTTAATTTCCATTACACATTAAAAATGATATTTTTAATGACTATATATTTTATTCAACACATGAATAAATTTTTTCGCATCACAATCAATCACAACAACACAATACAATCAAACAAACAAGTCGTCCATGGTTTGTGGACGACGGGGAGCAGTTTATATGTGCAGTTATAAAATAAATAACTGTATAAAGAAAATTATAGTGAGGAGTTCTCACTTTGGTTTTGGCTTCGCCTATAATTGTAGCGAGCTCTAAAAAAAATCTTCAGTCTCTTCTAGAATTTAGAAGACGCCGTCACGGTCCAGGTGTCTCTTGTTTCACTGAATTTCGATCACACATTAAAAAGATACGATTTTTATAAGTTAATCGAACTTTGCGATGGTTTTAAACTGTTGAAATCAGTTTTAAAATTAAACACAGTACCGTTCAGTTCTTTGATTCAAAACTAGGTTTGAATCTTTCGTTTAATCCGTTGCGCGATAGGTCGATCAGCTTATACCACATCAAAGGGCTTGGAGCAGGCTCCCTGGCGCCACCCACGATGGCCAGCTCGATGGCGGCTGGAGGAAGTTCCGGTGGTTCGAGCGTCGAGACTTTTGAGGCGTAGATCTCGAGAACCAACAAAAGATAAGGGGCCAAACTTATATTGATTTGAAGCTGAAGGGATTCTCCACAAAATCTTCAACTGGGTCAAGTGATTTCGTGGAGTGTTTAAGCCGGAATCGAGGAGAGGTGGAGGGAGTGGTTTCCGCCGTCGGGTTTGGAAGAGGAGTGGATTTGCTAAGTCAACGCAGAAATGAATGGAGAAATATGATTGGCCAATGAATTTTATAATTATTTTTAATTCAATCAAACCCAAAAATACTCTTTTCTCCATACGAACTCCATTTCAAACCCAAGGACTGTCGCCCCTAGCTAAATACCCCCATTCCAAACACAATGGAACATGTCTCGTAAGCCAATTCAGTCGTTACAATCAGTTTTCGTTAAAATTTCAATATAAATTACTAATACAATCAATATTGAATTTAACGTACATTTTAATTTACCGGGGCCACATACAGACTCCAAAAATTCTAGAAAAATAAATCTGGCTATGTTTTGACAATACGGTCTTAACAAAACTAATTTCGTCGAATTTGGAGACCGTTTTAAAAACGGTCAGTTTTCAGTCGATTAAATTCTAACTGAAATTAACAAACACATGAATATCCACCACGCTCACATATTGTGTAACAAACCCAGATTCCGACCAACCGATTTTTTTTCAAAAACCCAATCTATCGAAACCCAAGTTGGGCGCTCTGGTATCCTGCAGAAAAAGACAAAGATAAAGTAACATTTCAGAATTCGTAAGCATCTTACAGCGGAAGGAATTCAAAGTATAATATACTTTAAATATAGCTTTACCTTATAACATACTGCCTAACCAGTATCCAAAGCTTATACCATCTCTGTCATGAACCTAACCTGGAAGCACGTAATGAGGAAGGGGTCAGAACATAAGTTCTGTGTGAGTGAACTTAGAATAAACTTCTGTATAATCCTACATATACCGTTCGGTTATATTTTCTTGCTTATTAGGTTATTTACGATATTAGCTCTCTAGGCTATACTCATGTCCCACTAGTAGATTAACCTAATACAACGTATATGTAGATACCCCCAACTCGTATAATCCTTTCCATGTATATATACAGTCCCTTGCCGTATGTCGTACGGGCTTCATCATGTAAATCTATACTACTTTAGTGTAGTGCCACCATTCTCGAAATCGTTTGGACTACCACTCTTGATCTTGCTAGATTCCGTTTATTACCTAGATCTGATCTAGGATTTTCTATCCAGCGCTTCCTAGATTCAACCAGGGTTTACGCTGCCCAGGGCCACTAGGGTTTATGCTACCTATTGAACGCTTTCTAGATCCGACCAGGGTTTATGCTACCTAGGGCCAATAGGGTTTATGCAACCTATCGAACAATGCCCCTAGTCTAGGACACACTACCCAGAGCGATATATGTTCCTATACTTTACGTCCCAATCGTGTCGTTAAACGTGCTAGATATCTAGTCGCACATGTCTTCTATATGTGCGGCCCGAGTCCCATGGCAGGGCTAATCAAGAAACATAGAACTCGGTCGGGAGCTTTAAGTTATCTACCGATGCAGATGCTAAAGTATGTTTTATCTGTATGTGGCTATCGTCCCACTTGACCCCTCCCTCAACTAATGAAAGGCACCCAAGAAAATCAAGAATGAGAACTGTACGCAGGCCCTCTATGCCCCCACAAACCTATTGGCCACCCTCACCCATAACTAGATAGCAAAGTATATGGTCTTTTGGAGTTCTCCACCTTTCCGCTTGCGTATCAAGATTGACTCAAGATGGTAGGTAGACAACGACGTGCTATCACAGGGCTAAACAAGATATCGTCGCCTCACGCTGACCCATCCTAGTCTTTAGGTTTTTATATTGCAACCAAGGCATACCCTTGGCTCTTATAACGCAGACCTTAACCTCTGTGAGCCCATAAGGATCATCTGTAACCTCACAGAGGGATACCAAGAGTACCCTCACGTCCCCTCAAAGCCGCGTGCTTCGTAACCCAGTTCGTTGGGGCCTTCTTCATGATCAGAAGGACGTTCTCTCCTCCTCATGTTCTACTTGGATTTCTTGACTAAGGTTTACTACTTAATTCTCTTAACTAAGGTTTACTACTTAGTTTCCTGAATCGTTAGCTTTCTTAACTAAGGTTCACTACGTAGTACTGTTAACTAAGGTTTACTACTTAGCTCTCTTAATCGTTTGTTTTCTTAACTAAGGTTTACAACTTAGTCCTCTTAACTAAGGTTTATTACTTGGTTCTCTTAACCAAGGTTTGATACTTAGTTTCTGTTACTTAGTTCTCTTTAATTAAGGTTTGTTACTTAGTTCCTTTTAACTAAGGTTTACCAATGAATTCAAGCATGACTTAAAGTTCTCTTTATCAAATGATAGCGTATGGGTGTTTTCCCACATTTTTAGCTTAGATTAACTTATTTCATGGTATAAGTCGTCCCACCCTTCGAGTCTTGTAGTCATATTCATTTCTTATCCCTAGGATAAATTTATCTATTATTTAATCTTATCATTCCCCACTTTTCCTGGCTTTGGTACTGTTATATTGGTTAAGTTTTCCCATGTTACCAAGTTGACTTAACCCCCAATCACGTATTCAATTCAACCCGCGTACCATGCTAAATGGGTTAAGTGTCTCTATCAATTCATGTTGACTTAACCCACCCATATATCATGTCAAATTAGTTAAGTGTTATCTAGCGGTTCACGTTGACTTAACCCACCCATATATCATGTCAAATTGGTTAAGTGTTGTCTAGTATTTCATGTTGACTTAACCTTACCGTACTAGCATGTGTCGTTAGCATTAATTAATTATTAATGCCCAACCTCTCACATTAGATCTATTGTTGCAGTCACTGGATGTGCCGGTTGGCTCCGGGTAGGATTACACCACAACTTAATCTAACCTCGGATTTCAAGCACGATATGACTAACTTCTCACATTAGAAACTATTGTTTGCGGTCACTGGATGTGCCGGGCGGTTCCGGGCAGGATTACACCGCAATCTCATTCTAACCTCGAGCTAGCCATGTTTCATGTTTAGCCAATTAACAATTCATGTCTATTCTAGGTGTCATAGGCCAATTATAAATTTACAAGCATGTTCATGTTCATTCTAAATATCAAATGTCAATTACCAATTTACAAGCATGTTCATGTTCAAGTTATGCCACTATTGTCAATTTCATGTTATGTGTCGAGTTCCATAATAACATAAAAACATGGTTTGTCCAACGTATTCATTTTTAATTATGTTTCTAGGATCTTAACAGCAGATCCAATTTTCAAGTCTCAAATTCATGCTTTACCCAAAAACCCCCAATTTATATTTATGCTTATAATCCCGTTAATAGGCTATACCTATTATTCCAGTTTCCCATACATGTGCTCCTAACAGGTTGCTATCATTCCTCATATATTGGTTAAGCTTATTCATATGTCCAGTGCTACTTAACCCATTTCTAATTTGCTTACACAACCATTCGTGTAATAATCTTTTTACCTAAATTACCTAATTCATCGATTAAATCTCAAGCTTTTCCCAAATAACTATAATTTACGCGCTATTGACCTTGGCACGAAGGTAGCCAAAGTTTCAAAAATAAAAAGGAAGAATAGGGAAGAGGAATATATTAAGCATACAAAGATTATTTTAAATTGCAACATGAATTTTAGCTGAGGAATGATGAACAATAATAATACTATTATGCATGAAGTGTATTGTAATCCCACTCACTGATTTAAGAACAGGTCTTGAATTCTGGGATCTGATTTCTGGAACTGAAAAGCTATACCTTGACGTAGATTATCGATCCTCTAATTTAGATTTGATTCTTAGAAAATAGTTGTATGAGTCGTTGAATTAGCCTTTGATTCCCTACTTGAATTCTAACGAAGAACTTGAGCAGCATAACCCCGTCTTTGATTTATTTTGATATGAATTAGTGTAGAGTATAGGCATAATGAAGATGTGTAGACAAAACTGTAGCCTTAGGGGTGTTTATATAGGTGCTCAAGACCTTATCGTACACGCAGTGCTGAGTCAGCATTGAACCCAGTTAAGAATATAGTCCAGGTTCGCAGATGTATCTAGCCAAATCTTATCGTGCACACAGCGATGAGTCATCATTGGGTCCCGCAAGCTGTTTTGGCGTAGAAATTCGAATTTCGAATGTTTGAATTGTTTTGGTATGAAAATTTGATTTTTGAACTTTTTAATTTCTGGAATTCATTTAACTGTTTTATTCACATGAAATATTCTTATATGTATACAATTACTCTACCGACCATTTTACACGTATATATATATACGCACAATTTTCGTTTTATTTTCAAAATTCAAACGATGTTGCACCGTTATTTGATTCTTACCATATTTCATTGTCTGTAGCCTTATCTTGAATTTTATCTTTTGCATATATATATATATTCTCATATATATACATATATTTTCTTTATTTACTTATATGTACGTTCTTATCCTTTCAAATTTTTAATTTGTATAATACATATATTTGCATGTTCAGTTGGCCCTCTCTAAAACAAAGACAAATATTATGCCGCCGTCGGGGTTCGAACCCCCGACCTCCATGTTACAAATCCAATGTCTTAAACAACTGAGCTGTGAAGTCTTTTGTTAATAAGTCTTAGAACAATGATAATTATTGTTCTCACCTTACTTCTCTTTTTCAAGTCAGTTACAATATTTAAATTAAACCATTGCATGAATCTTTTTCTTTTAATGTTAATGCATTATGTTTGCAAATCAGTGCATGCAACATATTTACATTGCATGCAACCAATCCTTTCTTTCTTTTAATGCATGCATTACATTTTTTTAAGTGCATGTATTTATTACATGCAATCCTTATTTTATTCTTTATTTTATGTTTTAATTATTGTGTATATATATATCTTGGGCGTATACAAACTTATCGGCTTAATAACTTCTTCATATGATGTCCGTTTTATGCAAAACAGGTGTCTATCTTGACCAGAATTCCGAGATGGACGCAATGTTGATGTTCGTTTTACTTAATTCCTGATATTTAACTTAAGTATTTTTTTCTCATCTCTTCGATTACACACATTGTTATCGCATTAAATTCCTAACTCTTCAATGTATGAATTAATTTTTCAACATACATCACCATTATTTACCTATTTATGCATATATACATATTTGCACATTTTTAGTTATATTGAAAATGTGGGGTGTTACTTTTTCCCACCCTTAAAGAATTTCGTCCCCGAAATTCGATAAGAGTAAAATAGATAATCCCTCGCAATATCCATCCATCCAGTGTGCATCCAATTGTTGCAAACATTGTGCACATGTGCAAAGTGAGATACATCATAGTAAAGTATGTATGACTAATTTGGATCCACCTATATGTATGCAAATTTTAAAAACCCTTTCAAAATATGATGCTCAAATCCTAAATATACTTGCAGTTCTATATGAATGCAATATTCTTGAAAAATCAAAATATTTTTCATCCATGTTTTCCCATACTCCTATAGAATAAGAGCATGGTTCACCCAATTGTCGCATCCAAAACCCTACCAACCATCATTAAATTCGAAATTTAGAAAAATCTAATTTTCTGAATTCGGTTTCTTATGTTACACAAAGATATAAAATAGAAGAATTTACATTTTCCGTTGTACCATTTATAATTGCACTCGGATTTTTATATAACTATTGTATAAAAACTTCCTACTTTCCTATCCAAGCACAACCACATAAGAAAACTTTCCTTTCTCTTTCATCTTATCTTGGAATAATTTCATTCTTATTCATCCTTTTCTTAAGATTTCCATTTTCTTTTCCCGTAACATTTGTTGCCTTACTGAATTTATTGTCTCTTGTTAGCTTAGGCTTTTCTCTTTCGTAGTTTATTTGACTTAATCCAATTACTTAAGTTTATTATTTCAAATAAGCTTTTTCTGTTTTCAACTCAAACATCATCCTACACAGCTACTACTATGGGCCAAGAATCTTAGGACTTTGTCATCTCAGACAATTGCGAGTCCACACAACAGGATCTACCCACTTACTTGCCCTTTACTACTTAGTAGTCACAACTAGTCCTTGCTATGCATTACTAGCCTATACTTTTTCTCTCTTTCTCAAGCAACAAACCTAGGTTTCTCATTGCTTATGCATTCTACGGGAATTTTCCATTAGTTTAATATTAGCTAATCCCTGACTGTAAATTGGCAAGAGAGTAACTCCCTAAATATTAACCCCAAACAACGAAATCAACATCAGATTGACACTCAGAGAATCACTCAACTCGACCAATCTCTAGTTGGTTCCAATTGTTTAATTCATAGCTTTAACTTTCTCTCGTCCTTTTCTAGGCACTAATCCTTACCTATTCCATTCTTTTTAAAACATGGTTTGGCCTCCTTTCTTTTCATTACATTTTTCTTTCAAAAAATAAAAGTGTTAAGACTTTGTTTTCTTCTCCAAAACTTGTTTTCGTCAAACCATAAAAACATGTTACAAAATAAAATGCAAAACATTTTTTTTTCAAATCACAAAACTTTAGTAGACAAGGACAACTATCGGGCTTACATAGTTTCTAATTACAATGTTAATTTAACTACTCGCTATAAGGTGCAGACATCTATTCTATTCCTACAACTTATTTTGTCTACCCAACAAAATTCAATAATCAAAATATATTGTTAACAGAATAGAATTTTGTTTTACAAAATGCAACACTTTCTTTTCAATCCTTTCATATATTATAATATGAAAACTAGAAAGCTATATATGCTCTATATTATGCACTTTTTAATGAGAGAGTTCTTTTAAAACAAGAAATCATTGTTTTGCAAAAGTATACACCACTTTACCTTAAAAACCCAACATGCACTGAATATGTCATTTATGTATTTTTCTTAAACATCAAAAATACTTTTAAGATTAAAACTTGAAAAACACCACAAACTCTTTTACAAATTCAAGTTCTTAAAAGTTTATTATTGGGTTAGACTCAAAGTGGGTCTTTCAACTGAACAAGACTTTCCTAGGCACTTTCCAAACCAATTCTGTCAACTATATATATTCCCAATCCATTTTCCACATTTTAACCTTTTTCTAACTTATAAGGTTTCACTTCTAAACCCACTACTCTGAAATAACAACATTTCAGTTTTAATTCTTATGGGATACTTTCTTTCTCCAATACCCAATCATATTGTACACTTTCCAAACAAACCACCTAAGGGCCTTAAAATTTCTAGGTTCATTCCTTTAGTGTACAAAATGGCTATCCCAACTCTTTCCATTCCTATTGGGCTACTTTATGGATTTAGGTTTATATATAATATATTTATATTTTAGAAAATACAATTCACTCATTATCTCCCTAAGATCACAAAACCGAAGCTCTGATACCAGATGTAACAACCCGGATTCCGACAGACCGATTTTTTTTAACAAACCCAATCTATCGAAACCCGAGTTGAGCGCTCTGGTATCCTGCAGAAAAAGGCAGAGATAAAGAAAATATGTCAGAATTCGTAAGCATCTTACAGCGGAAGGAATTCAAAGTATAATATACTTTAAATATAGGTTTACCTTATAAAACATACTGCCTAACCAGTATCCAAAGCTTATACCATCTCTGTCATGAAACTTACCTGGAAGTATGTAATGAAGAGGGGGTCAGAACATAAGTTCTGTGTGAGTGAACTTAGAATAAACTTCTTTATAATCCTACATATACCATTCGCTTATATTTTCTTGCTTATTAGGTTATTCGCGATATTAGCTCTCTAGGCTATACTCATGTCCCACTAGTAGATTAACCTAACACAACGTATATGTAGATACCACCAACTCGTATAATCCTTTCCATGTATATATATAGTCCCTTGCCGTATGTCGTACGGGCTTCATCATGTAAATCTATACTACTTTAATGTAGTGCCACCATTCTCGAAATCATTTGGACTACTACTCTTAATCTTGTTAGATTCCGTTTATTAACTGGATATAATCTAGGGTTTTCTATCCAGCGCTTCCTAGATTCAACCAGGGTTTATGCTGCCTAGGGCCACTAGGGTTTATGCTACCTATTGAACGCTTTCTAAATCCGACCAGGGTTTATGCTACCTAGGGCCACTAGGGTTTATGCTACCTATCGAACGATGCCCCTAGTCTAGGACACACTACCTAGAGTGATATATGTTCCTAGACTTTAGTCACAATCGTGTCGTTAAACGTGCTAGATATCTAGTTGCACATGTCCTCTATATGTGCGGCCTGAGTCCCGTGGCAGGGCTAATCAAGAAACACGGAACTCGGTCGGGAGCTTTAAGTTATCTGTCGATGAAGATGCTAAGGTCTGTTTTATCTGTATATGGCTTTGGTCCCACTTGACCCCTCCCTCAACTAATGAAAGGCACCCAAGAAAATCAAGAATGAGAACTGTACGCAGACCCTCTATGCCCCACAAACCAATTGGCTACCCTCACCCATAACTAGATAGCAAAGTATATGGTCTTTTGGAATTCTCCGCCTTTCCGCTTGCATATCACGATTGGCTCAAGATGGTAGATAGACGACGACATGCTATCACAGGGCTAAACAAGATATCGTTGCCTCACGCTGACCCATCCTAGTCTTTAGGTTGCTTATATTGCAACCAAGGCATACCCTTGGCTCTTCCAACGCAGACCTTAGCCTCTGTGAGACCAGGAGGATCATCTGCAACCTCACAGAGGAATACCAAGAGTACCCTCACGTCCCCTCGAAGCCGTTGCGCTTCTTAACCCAGTTCGTTGGAGTCTTCTTCATGATCAAATGGGCTTTCGCTCCTCCTCGTATTCTACTTAGATTTCATGACTAAGGTTTACTACATATTTCTCTTAACTAAGGTTTACTACTTTGTTTCCTGAATCATTATCTTTCTTAGCTAAGGTTCACTACTTAGTACTCTTAACTAAGTTTTACTTCTTAGTTCTCTTAATCGTTCGTTTTCTTAACTAAGGTTTACAACTTAGTCCTCTTAACTAAGGTTTATTACTTGGTTCTCTTAACCAAGGTTTGATACTTAGTTTCTGTTACTTAGTTCTCTTTAACTAAGGTTTGTTACTTAGTTCCTTTTAACAAAGGTTTACCAATGAATTCAAGCATGACTTAAGTTATCTTTATCAAATGATAGCGTACGGGTGTTATCCCACATTTTTAGCTTGGACTAACTTATTTCATTGTATAAGTAGTCCCACCCTTCGAGTCTTGTATTACATCTTAAGTCATATTCATTTCTTATCCCTAGGATAAGTTTATTTATTATTTAATCTTATCATTCCCCACTTTTCCTTGCTTTGATACTGTTATATTGGTTAAGTTTGCCCATGTGTCCAAGTTGACTTAACCCCCAATCATGTATTCAATTCAACCCACGTACCATGCTAAATTGGTTAAGTGTCTCTATCAGTTCATGTTGACTTAACCCGCCCATATATCATGTCAAATTAGTTAAGTGTTATCTAGCGGTTCACGTTGACTTAACCCACTTGTATATCATGTCAAATTGGTTAAGTGTTGACTAGTATGTCATGTTGACTTAACCTTTCCATACTAGCATGTGTCGTTAGCATTAATTAATTATTAATGCCCAACCTCTCACATTAGATCTATTGTTGCGATCACTGGATGTGCCGGTTGGTTCCGGTCAGGATTACACCACAACTTAATCTAACCTCGGGATTCAAGCACATTATGACTAACTTCTCACATTAGAACCTATTGTTTGCGGACACTGGTTGTGCCGGGCGGTTCTGGGCAGGATTACACTGCAAACTCATTCTAACCTCGAGTTAGCCATAATTCATGTTTATCCAATTAACAATTCATGTCAATTCTAGGCGTCATAGGCCAATTATAAATTTACATGCATGTTCATGTTCATGTTCATTCTAGATATCAAATGTCAATTACAAATTCACAATCATGTTCATGTTCAAGTTATGCCACTATTGTCAATTTCATGTTATGTGTCGAGTTCCATAATTACATAAGAACATGGTTTGTCCAACATATTCCATTTTTAATTATGTTTCTAGGATTTTAACGGCATATCCAATTTTCAAGTCTCAAATTCATGCTTTACTCAAAAACCCCAATTTATGTTCATGCTTATAATCCCGTTAATAGGCTATACCTATTATTCCAGTTTCCCATACATGTGTTCCTAACAGGTTGCTATCATTTCTTCATATGTTGGTTTAGCTTATTCATACGTCAAGTGCTACTTAACCCATTTCTACCTTGCTTACACAACCATTCGTGTGATAGTCTTTTTACCCAAATTTCCTAATTCATCGATTAAATCTCAAGCTCTTCCCAAATAACTATAATTGACGCGCTGTTGACCTTGGCTCGAAGGTAGCCAAAGTTTAAAAAATAAAAAGGAAGAATAGGGAAGAGGAATATATTAAGCATACAAAGATTATTTTAAATTGCAACACGAATTTTAACTGACGAACGATAATAAGTGTATTGTACTCCCACTCACTGATTTAGGAATGGACCTTGAATTCTAGGATCTAATTTATGAAACTGAAAAGCTATCCCTTGACGTAGATTATCGATCCTCTAATTTAGATTTGATTCTTAGAAAATAGTTGTTGAAGTCATTGAATTAGCCTTTGATTCTCTACTTGAATTCTAACGAAGAACTTGAGCAGCATAACCCCGTCTTTGATTTATTTTGATATGAATTAGGGTAGAGTATGAGCATACTGAAGAGAGAAAACTGTAGCCTTAGGGGTGTTTATAAAGTTGCTCAAGACCTTATCGTACACACAGCGCTGAGTCAGCATTGAACCCAGTTAAGAAAATAGTCCAGGTTCGCAGATGAATCTAGTCAAATCTTATCGCACACGCAGCCTGAGTCAGCATTGGGTCCCGCAAGCTGCTTTGGCATAGAAATTCGAATTTAGAATGTTTGAATTGTTTTGGCATAGAAATTTGATTTTTGAACTTTTTAATTTCTGGAATTTATTTAACTTTTTTATTCACATGAAATATTCTTATATGTATACAATTACTCTACCGACTATTTTACACGTATATATATACGCACAATTTTCATTTTATTTTCAAAATTCAAACGATGTTGCACCGTTATTTGATTCTTGCCCTATTTCATTGACTGTAGCCTTATCTTGAATTTTATCTTTTATATACATATATTTATGCATATATATATATATTCTCATATATGTACATATATTTTCTTTATTTCCTTATATGTATGTTCTTGTCCTTTCAAATTTTGAATTTGTATACGTACATATATTTGCATGTTCAGTTGGCCTTCTCTAAAACAAAGATAAAAATTATGCCGCCGCCGGGGTTCGAACCCTCGACCTCCATGTTACAAATCCAATGTCTTAACCAACTGAGCTACGAAGTCTTTTATTAATAAGTCTTAGAACAATGATAATTATTGTTCTCTCCTACTTCTCTTTTTCATTTTAGTTACATTACTTAAATTAAACCATTGCATGAATCATTTTCTTTTAATGTTAATGCATTATGTTTGCAAATCAGTGCATGCAACATATTTACATTGCATGCAACCAATCCTTTCTTTCTTTTAATGCATGCATTACATTTTTTTCAGTGCATGTATTTATTACATGCAATCTTATTTTATTCTTTATTTTATATTTTAATTTTTTTTGTATATATATATATATATTTCTCTTATGCGTATACAAACTTCTAGGCTTAATAACTTATTTATATGATGTCCGTTTTATGCAAACCAGGTGTCTATCTTGACCAGAATTCCGAGACGGACGCAATGGTGATGTCCATTTTACTTAATTCATCATATTTAAATTAAGTATTTTTTCTCATCTATTCGATTACACACATTGTAATCGCATTAATTTCCTTACTCTTCAATGTATGAATTAATTTTTCATTATACATATTGATTAAAAAAATGTGGGGTGTTACATATTGATTAAAAAAATTATTGATTAAAAATGTGGGGTGTTACATATTGATTAAATTTTTTTATTAAAATTGAAATCTAGTAATAACTTGACATTCTGGATCCAACAAAAGTGGTTTCATCGAAAACGGAGGTCGTTTGCAAAATCGCTATTTTTATGTGCTATATTTCCATAGCGACTATTCTGAATTTTCAACTAGGCATGGCTTTTTATTCCCATTATGAAATTTGGATTTTTCAGATTCATTGGAAAGATGTTTTCGAACAGATTCAAATATTTCTGGTTTCGCGGAAATCCGGTTTATTTTGTATTATGTACATTAATTTGAAATTTGAAATCGGATTTTCAGACTACCGCGCCATTTTCAATTTCTTTTATAATTAAAAAATATATTTATTTTCTAACTTCGATTTAAATAAATATATACGTTCTAATTATATTCAAAATAAATTTCTAGTCGTTATTATTTAAAATAAATCATTTTAAATATTCAAAATTCATTAAAATTGCCAAAATAAAAATTTTAAATTGGTTCTGATTTTCCGGGTTGTTACAATCTCCCCCACTTAAAATCTTTTTGTCCTCGAAAAGGAGCGGAGCTAAAAGTTGTTTTACCAATCAACTCAACTTTCATTCTGGCATTCATTCTTCAACTTTTCAGTTTCTAAGAATTTTCAAATTTTTCAAAAGTTTGGCTAACACCCTAAATTTTTGAATAATTTCCCCATAGCCTCCTTTGTACGAGGAGCACCAGGAAAATCCCCAAACCGCCACATCGTCCCTCTCATCTCAAAAAGAAAAAGAAAAGGCCAAGCAGCTAGACAATCGGCCCATAAAATCATCCAAACCCAATAAATTAGTAAACATGTACCTATTTGTCGGGCATACAATTTTATTCCTCTTCTCTAGCCTCCTTGCTATGACCTATTCATATATATATATATATATATATATATATATATATGTACATGCATGCAATTTTAAACAATTTTCAATTCAGCTCAATATTTGATACAATATAGCTTAATGGTTCAAAATTTTAATTAATCAAACCAATGATCATACAACCCAACTTGCAATCAATTAGCTGATTTTCTTTTCAAATTCATAGTTTTGATATATATACAAAAAATCATGTTTTTGATACCAATTCACAACAATAAGCCCTATCTAGTTTTGGTTCTCACACCAGTCAATTGGAAAGATATAGATATCCCACTTTCGAAACTCGAGCATAGAACTGATGATGGGTACCCATCATCAGAATCATTCCCAGTGACTAGAGTGTGATTCTATATCTATCCAGTATATTTAAGGCTTTGCATACACTTTAATTATGCGTATATTCAAATCTTCATATACTCGATTGTCCAAATTCAATATAAAATAAACATTCAAATACGAATAATTGATTTAAATTTTCAAAACAAAAATTGTTTTCTTGTTTATTTTGAAATAATACTCTTTACACTCGTTCTAGGACACTACTGACCTCTAACGAGTCATTCTCCTTGGATATTACTAATCCAATCTCTGATGAATTCTTTCATTCGGTTCTAATATGTCTTGTTCTCGAGCTTTGTAAACCAAAGCTATGATACCAAATGAAGCAACCCGAACTTCCCCATGAAGGAAAGCCCGGATTGTGTTGAGAACATGACAAATCAGAACACAAACAGAAGAACATTTCATTGCTTTTTACAACAATTTACATCAGAGTACAAGAATATACATAGTATTAACAAATATTATACATCAGAAAAATATCAGAGATTTACAAGTTACAACGCAGCGGAAAAAAATACAAAACACAACTGAAAGGAATATATGGATACAGAGCTTTCCGAATATCACTCCAGCGGTAAACCAGGATCCTGTGAATATAATATCTGCAAAACCAAAACTACTAGCTGCCCGTGTGGAAAATAGGGGCACCCAGATTTTAGGTTAAAACAATAAACTCCAGGTCAGTCATATGACTGGTGTGAGAACTAAAACAGTTATTTAAATCTTTACTTCAAAATCAGATATATCAAGGGACCACACCTTATAACACGGAATGGGTTTCTTCCCAAGAATACGAGTGCATATAACAAAACAGTGCAACGCTTTTTGGAAAAATGAAGCAATTATAAGACCCAGGTCCCATCACACAATACAACGCAAGCCGGAGGATAGGGTTTTCCCTTGTAATAGCCAAACATGCTTGGTACGTTTAAAACAAATCATTTGATACTATTATAAGTGCATAGTGTATAAAACATCTTCAAATATAAATGTATCAATCCTAGACGGCATAGGTACCATATATCATGTCGCCAATACTAGGCTCTACAATCAAAACAGAAATGTCACGTATTGGAAGTTGGATTTCTATCTGTGAACCAAGGCAAGGGACCGTCCTTACTGCTTCAATACAATCAAGCCCATGTCTCAGGATCAGAATGCATCGACCCTTGGATCGTCAGGGCTGGTCCACTCGATGTGGATTAAAATGCCTGAAAACTATGTCTCCACGCCCTATGGGGCATAAATCTGGTCTGTATAAAGACCATATCATCCATCGGCCCCGTCGTGTCGATATATCCGAGGCGCCTCGCTATCCATCATCCACATAAGTAAAACATCTGGGCGTGCAAAATCCAGACACCACTCCTAGCTAGAAGGAACGCATGTCCTCCCTGATGTCCTCTCCTGTTTCTGGTTCACACCGCGGTGCGAGGATCACGAACTAATGCTTTACATAAAGCTATGCTATATTAAGGTCGTGCTTTGATTGTCAACCACAAGACTCTGCTTTTCAACATAAGCTTTGATCATTTGCATCTCAGCATGCCACACAGGCAATTCACGCTATGCAACCGATGTCTATCAATCACACAGAATGAAATCCGATGTCAGACACACATCCATTTACAAGTTCGTTCTGGGACTGAACGAAACTGAAGGCACCTTATTCCTTGTCCCGTATGTCCAATACAGGAGAGTGGTCCTCGCATATCCGATCGATTTCCAAGTACGTATGGGAGATCACAACTTATTACCTTGTCTTGGGTGTACAGCCCAATCAAGAAATCAGTAATCATCCAAACGATGTGAAGACCTCTTGAGACGACCCGAACTTCCCCGTGAAGGAAAGCACGGATAGAATTGAGAACAACACACAAAAGGACACATACGGAAGAACATTTCATTGTTATTACAACAATTCCATCAGATATAAGAATATACAGAGCATAAATGAATAAATTACATTCGACAAATATCGGAGATTACAATAAGTTACAAAGCAGCGGAAAAATATTCAAAACACAACTAGAAGTGATACACGGATACAGAGCTTTCCGAGCATCGTTCCAGCTGTAAATCAGGACCGTGTGAATACAAATCTGCAAAACCAAAACTACTAGCTGCCCGTGCGGAAAATAGGGGCACCCAGAGTTTAGGTTAAAACAATAAACTCCAGGTCAGTCATGTGACTGGTGTGAGAACTAAAACAGTTATTATTATTGGTTTTAAAGTTAGGTAAATCAAGGGACCACGCCGTATAACACGGAACGGGTTTCCTCCCAAGAATACCAGTGCATAAAACAAACAGCGCAATGCTAAATAAAGAAGAATGAAGCTGTTATAAGACCCAGGTCCCATCACACAATGCAACGCAAGCCGGAGGATAGGGTTTTTACCTTATAACAGCCAAAGCATGCTTGATACGTTTAAAACACATTATTTGATACTATAATAAGTGTATAGTGCCAAAACAATTTCAATCATAAGTATCAATCATAGGCGGCATGGGTACCATCTATCATGTCGCCATACTAGTTCTACAATTAAAACCGCAATATCACGTATTGGAAATTGGATTTCCGTCATGAGCCGAGGCAAGGGGCAAGCTCCTCTCCGCGTTCGAGACACTCTAGCAAATGCCTCAGGACCCCACTATGATCCTTGGAATCGGCTGGGCCGGTCCTCTCTTACTTTTGAGGATTGGCAATTCCTGAACACACGTTTCCCGGTCCTTACAGACCTATATCCGAGGCGCCTTGCATTCCAACAACCACACAGGTGAAAAGTATATAAATGTCAGGGCTGGTAGGTCACTGACACCACCCTAGCTAGAAAGAAACGTCGTGCTCTCCCAGCGGTCCGTCTCCCGTTTTTGACTCATACCGAGGTGTGAGGCTCGCGAATTCACGTTATACACAAAGCTATGCCACACAGGCCGTGCTTTGATCATCAACCACAAGACTTTGCTTTTCAACAGAAGCCTTGATCAATTGCCACTTACGCATGCCACACAGGCAATTCACTCCATGCGTTTGGTATCCATCAATATATAACCCCTGAGCTCGTACGTCTCAGAGAAGGGCGTTAAGCAAGAGAATAAATTCTCTGCCGCCAAACAGATATATATTTAATAGAGATCAATCACACGGACTAAAATCCAATGTCAGACACACAGTCCATTTACAAGTCCGTTCTGGGTCTGAACGAAACCGGAGGCACTTTCCTCGCATATCCATCGATCTCCAAGTACGTCTGGACGATCACCGACTGTTTCCCTCATCTTGGGTGTACAGCCCAATCAAGATCATCAGTAATCACCCAAACGATGTGAAGACTTCCGGTCTTCAACCACCGTCTTCATCTTCGACATCTCGTCGAATCGATTATTCAGAATGGGTATAAACCCGGCCTTTCTGAATAACCCACGTATATAATAAACGAATGTTACACAAACACAACAAACGCCTCATCCCAATTCAGAATATTCTTTTATTCACAATATCACATTCTTAGGGAAATGTTCCCATTAATTTTATCCAAGATAAATTCATCTAAATTTATTCTTTAATCCTCCTTTGGATATCATTTCAACCAGTCGGGATTAACGAACCACACCGAAGTAATTATTTATTTTATTTCCCAATCCCAACCTATATATCCCATGGAGAAAACTGGTAATACTCCACATCTAACACCACGGTGTTATCGGTAAAATTAATTACCATTTCACGTTCAAATCTAATTAAAGATTTAACTATCGCTTTGGAGCAAAACTGGTGATACTCCACTCTCGATCACTTTTCAGATTTGATAATTTAAATTATCAATTCACTTTTCAATCTAATTAAAGATTCATTAAAACTCCACTTAGTTTTAATCTTTTCAAAAATCAATATCTTGCCTTTAACTGGGTTAAAGAACCAATGTCATCAAAACACGATTCACGACAAACCAAATCACATTTGATATTAAATACAAGGATCTGAATAGAAAATATATCGGCTTATATCCAATATCAAATTCTGAAACCAACAAATATCGTATTGGAAATAACGATATAAAATATCTTTCAAATCCCCATAACAATATTTGTATAGTCACGAAATCCAACATCGAAATATCCCGAAGATAATTTCGATTCAGCTCCAGTCCAATCCACGTATTGGAAATTATCGATTATTTTCAAAATCACTTTCATATTCAATTTATTTATTTTAAAAATAAATTGATTTCAATTCTAGTTCAAAACTAGTTCATTTCGATAAAAATCTATTTTTATCTTTTCAAATATGGAGTTTTTCACCCCAAATCTTTCCAATTCACATATTATAATTTTACACAAATTATAGATATTTTTAATAATTTTATCAAGGCCCGTACAGTCGATTTCCAACAACAGCCATCGAACTGCACTTACAGCGACCTTTTTCGAATTTGATTTGGACATAATTCCAAATCCAACCGTTAGATTTCAAATTCCTCATATTCATTGGAAAGCTCTTTTCGATACGAACCCAACGGTTCCGGTTTTAGGAGAATCCGACGGTCGGATCTCCCGCAATGTCCGTTTGAAATAAATGGTCAAAATTCACGAACTACCGCGGCGCGGCGCGTTCTATTCAGGCCATTATATATATAATATATATATATATATATTATATATATTTCGTCGATTTCCTTTTTAAAACGAATTTTATAAATCGTTTTAACTTCGTTTCAAAACCATTTCAACACTATTTCCATTCAAAGCTAAAATTGAATTCTTCTTTATAAATTCGTTTTAAAATTCATTTCTATTCAATTCAAATTTTAATTCAATTTGAATTCATTTCAATTCACTTTCAATTCAATTTGAATTCGTTTTCAATTCATTTCGAAATCGTTTTCAATTCAATTCATTTCGAAATCGTTTTAAAATCGATATAAACATCGTTCACGTCGAAATAACGCATCTCTAATCAACACGGCTTTATATTTTTCAAAACTCCTTTATTCTATCCAACAAATGAATATTTATCCCATTCAACACATGAATCTATATTTCTTTCAATACACGACTAATCTCAACACATGAGTACTGTCAACACATCACTATTTTTGTTATGTAAAATATTTTATAAAACTATGGTATCTATCGATTGATTTTTAATTAGACTCCACCGTAAAGTAGATTCTAATCTTAAATATGATAAAGATGTAATTTATTTTATTTAAAATATTCTACTCAACACATGAATAGTTTCAACACATGATCATCGTCAACACATGACTATTTTTATATTCAACACATGAATTTTCTTTTATAATATTCATTGTTTTCCCGATTGGAATGAGGCCCAATCAATCACCATATAACGTTAATTATATGGATTCCATACAACACATGTATTTAATAGCATTGAAAAATAATCAACCATCAACCAAAGTGCACTACACTGTATAAGCATCAAATATAGATATCCGACGCTTATAACAGCCTGTCAATCCACCGATCGACATATTTAATCAATCAGGATGAGTGAACTTCAAATTTCATCCCAACACCCGTGTGGGGTTTCAAATCAACAAACACACATTTTTGTTTGTGCAGTTGGGCGATGTGTAAAATTTATCAACCCAATCAATATCAGTCAAATCAGTGTAAATAAACAAATCGGCCGATTTGTTTATAAATATTTATTTATTCACTTTCACGTTAAAAATTATATTTTTAACGTCAAAAATATTTATTTCAACACTTGAATTTCTATTCAGTTCATTTACACAATAAAATGATATTTTTATTTTTCTAACATATTTTAGAAAATTTCGGCGGCATAACGGCACGATACTAGAAACGGAACAAGGCCTAGCCTTATCCCCGGTCTAGTGAAGGCCCACGCCATTCACACATCAATCAAATCACTTTTGTTATGCAAACCAAAAAATTTGGAGTAAGAGTCTAACCTAGCCTTACTCCTTCGCCTTATAACGGCGCACGTCTAATCCTAACCAATTTATCGATTCGATTTTTCACACCACAAACCACATTCAAACCAATATCGCAATCAATCACCAAACAGCCAAACAAACAAGTCCATGGTCTGTGGACGATTGTGTCGGGTGCTACTAAACACCGTCTGCATCCTAGTATATATATATATAACTAGAAATTTAATTGAAGAGTGAGAAATTCTCACCTAAAGCTATCCAATCATCTTGGCTCTTCTTTTATAGAAATCTTCGACTTTTCGCCTTCTGTCGCTTTTGTTGCCCGTAGTCACTATATATATAAAAATCACACATTTTTATATTTCGATGTCTTTAAATTAAAAATCACATTTTTATTTATTCACTTTCAACTTAAAAGACATATTTTTATAATCACTTTATATATTTAAAAATCGAATTTTTACTTTGCTATTCAAAATATAAAAATCGAATTTTTTACTTCGCTATTCAAAATATAAAAATCGAATTTTTACTTCGCTATTCAATATATAAAAATCATTTCTTTATCTTGCTTTCATTCATATAAAAATCGTACCTTTATTATCATAAAAATCAAATCTTTTCATTGTTAAAAATCTAATCTTTTCTCTAAAGAAAACCATAACTTTCTTCGTATAAAAATCTAATCTTTACACTGCTAAAAATGTAATCTTTTTATACTAAGAAAATCGTATCTTTAAACTAAGAAAAATCGTATTTTTCTAGCGCTTGTATATGTATAAAAACCAAGTTTTTATATTTGAAAATCATAATTTTTTCCATTTTAAAAATCATAACGTTAATCATATTTTTAAAACTGAATTCAAACCATGTTTTTATATTTAAACTAGCTAAATTAAAATAAATAAAACAAATAGACAAAAGCACTCACTGCTAATTGGAGGAGGGGATTCCACGTCAGCACTGGGTGGAGGAGGATGCTCGGGAGGGGCGGATCACCGGCGGTGAGCCCAGCGAGGGAGGCGGTGACGGTTTTAAGTGGGTTGGGGTGTTTGGGTGCGGTTCGTGCTCCGATGGCTTTGGTCTTGAGCATCGAACGGAGGAGGGGGGTTGCGCGGCGCTTGTCAGCGCTGGAGGAGGGGCTTCGACGAAGGGGCTGTCGCGAGGGGAAGGGTGCGGACGGAGGAGAAGGGGCTGCTGAAATCGAGACTGGGGGAGGTGGCGGTCCCCTTGGAGGCGGCGTCGGAGGCGCGCCCCTCTGGTGGTGACGGCGGAATTTCCCCCACCCCCGATCGCGTTATATTTTTTTTCTTTTTTTTCGAGAATACTGATTTGGGAAGAAAAGCTAAGGGGGGGGGGTTTATGTAAAGTTTGTTTTATTTAAATTAATTAATTTTCAAAAAGTTGACTTTTACATACGACCTCGAAACGAGGCCCACCGCCTGTCGTCCATAGCGTTTTACCCCCATTCCGAACACAACGGAATATGTATCGCAAGCTGGTTCGATCGTTTGAATCAGTTTCCATTAAATTTACATTTAAATCGCTATATTGAATTTTAAACGTACCTTTCAAATTACCGGGGTCACATACTAACTCTATAAATTGCAGAAAAATATTTTCTAGCTTCGTATTGACGATACGGTCCTAACAAAACTAGTTTCGTCGAATTCTGAGACCGTTTGAAAAATGGCCAATTTCCAGTCGATTAAAATCAACTGAAATTGGTCAAACGCGTTTTCCTTTGCCACGCTCACATATTGATTCGAAAAATTATGAAATTTGAAACCTAGCAATAACTTGACATCACGGATCCAACAAAACTGGTTTCGTCGAAATCCGAGGTCGTTTGCAAAATGTCCATTTTTAAGGGCCTGAATTCCATAGCGACTATTCAGAATTTTCAACTGGACATATCTCTCAATTTTTAAAGTGAAATCTCAGTTTCTTACATCCGTTAGAAAGATATTATCAATTAGATCCTAATGTTTTTGGTTTCACTAAAATCCGGTTTGTTTTGCACCCGGTACATTCAATTGAAGTTTGAAATCGAATTATCGAACTACCGCGCCATTTTCAATTCTATTTATAATATATAATATTTATTTATATTCTAACGACGACGTATATAAATATATACGTCGAATTCTATTCAAAATAAATTTCTCGTCGATATTATTTAAAATAATCTATTTTAAATATTAAAAATTCGCTAAAATTGCCGAAATAAAAATTTCAAATTGGCTCGCATTTTACGGGTTATTACACCTCTGGTCTTCAACCACCATCTTTGTCCTCGACACATCGTCGAATCAGTTATTCAGAATGGGATAAACCCTGTCTTTCTGAATAACTCGCGTATATAATAAAAAGTGCTATAAAAACACAACACACGCCTTATTCCAATCCAGAATATTCCTTTATTCAAATATTCTTATACTTTGGGAAAGGTACCCATTAATTTTATCAAAGATAAATTCTTTAAATTTATTCTTTAATCCTACTTTGAATATCAGTTCAAACCCAATTATGGTTTATCTAAACTAGTTGGTGTAACACCCCAAATTTTTGAATGATCAAATTAACTAAATTTAAGAATACTTAATTTCAAATGTGGGAATTAAGGGAAACGGGTCATGCCATTGCGTTCGTCTTGGTATTCTTCTTGAGATAGAGTTCGAGTTTGCGTAAAACGGACACCATATGAAGGAGATATGGACGAAAGAAGTTAGGCGGAAAAACCAGAAAAAAATAAAAAATGCACTGGCGCACTTGGGAAGTGCGCCAGTACAAAATACAATGGCGCACTTCCCAAGTGCGCCCAAGCCAAGCAGAAAGCCTGCACAGCTTTCTGGTGCGATCTGATCCACACTGTGACTCATTGCTTAGTCCTTTCCGACTCTTTGCTGAGTCATTAGGGCTGAGGTGTCATCCTATCCTAACTGAGTGGTTTTAATTAACCCTAAGAGCATCCGATGGATCAAATTAAATTGAAATTCTATATAAACACATGTAGACTCAAACCCTAAAACCAAATAAAAATTAGATCAATGGCCGTCACACTGTCTCTCCAAAACCCAGGGTTGCCGCCACCAACTAGAAGCAAAGTAAAGCAACTCAATTCTATTCAAATCTAAGTCTAATCTCAACAACGAAAATGTCTATAATAAAGGAACGCTAATCAATTACAGAATTCAGATCCCAGAACTAAAGACCCTCTTTTTCTGTAAGTTCTAGTCACTTTTAGGTTTAAATAAATTAAAGTGAATTGTGGTAGACTATGAGTTGGGTATATGTTGTTTGTAGTTATGCAAGTTTATTGTTGTTGTGGATCATGAAATTATACAAGTTCATTGTTGTTGTGGATCATGAAATTATACAAGTTTATTGTTGTTGTGGATCATGAAATTATACAAGTTTATTATTGTGGTGAATCATGAAATTATGCAAGTGAAATTCATAAACCTATGCAAGTTACCTACGCAAGTTATTATGTTGTGAATTCATGAATCTATGCAAGTTGTTATGAGATCATGCAAGTTACCTATGCAAGTTATTGTGTGATGAATTCATGAACCTATGCTAGTTGTTATGTTGTGAATTATGAACCTATGCAAGTCATCTGTGCAAATTGTTATGTTGTGAATCATGAACCTATGCAAGTCACCTATACAAGTTGTTATGTTGTGAATCATGAACCTATGTGAGTTGTTAATTATGTTGTTAATTCATGAACCTATGCAAGTTGTTATGTTGAAATTCATGAACCTATGCAAGTTGTTATGTTGCAAAATCATGAATCTATGCAAGTTGTTAATTATGTGGTGAATCATAATTACATGCAAAGTTATCATGTCATTTTCCCTAGTTGTCATGCTTATGCCAAAAATTGTACTAAAAACGATCACCTTGTCATTCCCTTTATTTTATTGTTATGGCGAGCCTACCTTGTAGCCTCGATGACGCCAAAAACGCAAACGGTTACGCTAGTTAAGAAACGGGGAAAAGGGGTGTTTGTAATAGGCACAACTTACAAAGTGATTATGTAAATTGGACACATAATTCTAGTAGGGAAATATATAAATAATTACCTATTTTGACATAGGTAAAGTTGAGTAAAAATGTTATAATTTGAATATGACCATTTATGGATAGGAAAATCAAATTGTTAATAAAATAGGTATTGACACCTATAAAAGGAAAGGATCAATTATTTAACTTAATTAATCAAAAGAGGAATGTTTAAGCAATTAAAGTCTGAAAATTTAATTAACACTTATGAAACGAGGTTAGGTTGCATTAGTGGGGGAAGTCTGCCCAGACCCGACCGACATATCCAGCAACCACTAATGTTGAACCTAATGTGAGAGGTCTAAGTGTGTGAATACGACTCGGGCTAAGACACGAGGTTTGACCCAACTGTGGAATAAGACTGCCCAGACCCGACCAACATATCCAGCATCCACATGTTGTGGGCCTAATGTGGGTGGTCTAGCCCAATATAACCATAATTGGACATGGTAATAAGAAAAGACTACTTAACCTAACTTAATACATGTGGATTGTATAATAATAGACATAAGTTAGGGTTAAGTAAAATGCATTGGATTGTGGGAGGGTTAAGTACAACTGAAGGGTAGGTGGGTAATATATATATATATATATATATATATATATATATATATATATAGGCCCACAAACTTAACCATTAAATAAATTGGATTAAATCAGTGGGAGGGTTAAGTACAACTGATGGATAGGTGGGTAATATTAATATATATATATATATATATATATAAATAGGCCCACAAACTTAACCATTAAATAAATAGGATTAAATCAGTTGGAGGGTTAAGTACAACTGAAGGGTAGGTGGGTAATATTAATATATATAGGCCCACAAACTTAACCAGATAAAAAGGGTTATGTAATTAAAGACACCTAATGGTATACATAACCGGGGCAAAATATAAAGTTATGTATTAAATACACCCTTAGGGGTACGCATAACTAATGGGAATAGATAGATTTATGTATTAAAGACACCTATAGGTAAGCATAACCGATTGGAATATTAAGGGTTATGTATTAAAGACACCTATAGGTACGCATAACCGATTGTGGGCTATGTAATTAAAGAAACCTAAGGGTGTACATAGTCAGTAGAAAACCTAGTGGGGATACAAAACATAGGGGGAGCTTGTATCATGTTGTGTGGGACCCATTTCAGTCAGTAACCCGGAGGGGTATCAAAGTAAAGAACTCCATACTAGGTGGGGAAGGGACACGCTTACTGATTGATTGTAAGAGATCCAAAATGAGACGGATGGTGTGGGCGGTGCAAACCGACCGTGGACGTGTGCATGCATGGGCCGGGCAGAGGGGAACAAGACGACCGTGACACCAGTAGGTATAACTGTGCACACCTTGGGTTGCCACTTTAGATAAGTGATACCCCCTAGTTGTGGGACCAGCACAGGGTATCTACAAAATAGGGAGCCGATCGATTAGGGTAGTAGTTAGGGTATACCCGGACGTATGCCCTAAGTCTACCAATTTATAGTAGGAGGGTAGTGGTTACGACTAGTTGAGATAGGAGCAGGCGGCACCTATGACAGCTGCTAGGAATACACGAAACTACCACCATCATTATCGTTATTATGGTTTGCGGAAGGGATCATCCTATCTTGAGTTTACTAGTAATAGTGCAGAGTAGTTTGTAGTGAAGCATGCATACATCTTACCTTTATTTGTCCTGTCATACCTGTCATCTGTACCTGAATCCTCTTATTCACTTTGTATGCCTGTCATGCTTACCTTTATTTATTTACTGGCTAAAAGTTACTGGACTCACCAGACGTATGTCTGACCTAGTTTGTTTTGCCTCTTTTCTTCCGTTTGCCCCCTCCTCCCAAGGTTCTCAGGGAGGAAACACCCAGGTTTAGTCAGGATTTGGATATCATCTTCTAGGAGCTACTTCTGAAGTATGGCTCGAGTCTCTGTCTCTTATATGGCTTGCTCTTTAATTTGGGGAAAGGTGTTTTTCTTTTAAATACCTATGTACTCTGATAATGTAAGATAGAAGTGTTTTATGACTTATGGTATTTTGTAACAAAGTATTTTGGTGATTTAATAAAGCTGTTTATTTCCGTTGCAAAAATTTTATATCTGTCTTGTGATATTCTGTGTCTGTTTACCTAAAACGCTCCACTGAAGTTAAGGCATTCCCTTTGTGAGTGACCTTAATGGAGGTGGGGTGTTACACTTGGTATCAGAGCTGAAGGTTACCAGATTAGATAAAAGTTTTGAAATATTTTTCAAAAAGTTTTCAAAGAAAGTATTTTCAAGAAGGAAAGTCTGTTTTGAAAAACATAGTACCCAAAGCCATATTTCTATCTTCTGATTTTCTGTTTAATCCTTGTTTTCCTTTTTTTCGGAGTCTCCGGGGCTCCTGGCTTTCTGAGAGGTAACCTCATCGCAACATGGTCCCGTAGGCATGATGAGACTATGGCATTTGTCGAAGGGCAAAGAAGTGCCTAAATTCCTTTTGTAGCCGCAGTTATTACATCTACAGCTAATCCTCTTTCGGGCTTTATAGGGTTTTCCGCGCAATGGGGGAAACTTTAGAGAAAGACTTGTTAACATGTAAGAAGGTTGGTTGTTTTCGGTGCTATGAGACAGGACATCTGATCTAGGATTGCCCAAGAAGGCAAGGGAAAAGGGTAGAATCTTCTAGAGGGTAGGTGGATGCTCTTGTGGCAGATGGATAGATATAGGAAAAATTTATATAAAAGGTTTAATTTCCTTATCTGATTATGAAGTTAAGACTTTTTTGGATTCTTGCATTGAGACTCTGCACTTTAATACTAGTCTTGTTTCTGATCCCGTAGTTGTTTCAAACCCCATTGGTGGTTCGGCTCATTTGTTGGTGATTTGTAAGGGGTTGAAATTATCTGTGTTAAGCGTCAAAAATTTGAATGTGATATTTGTGTGCTCAAATTTATGGGCTATAGGTTGGTTCTAAATGGACTAGCTTTCTATGTAGAGGGTCGTTCTAGATTTTGAGAGGAGGGTCACTAAGCTTCTAACTTGTCATAAGAAGACCCCCAAAATTTCTTGTGACCCGCAAGCGTCTTTTATGCTTAGCTTTCTGAGAATCATTCTGTAATCTGATCTATACCAGTAGTCTGTAATATCTGAATATTTCTGAAGGATAAGGGTTTCTACTCGAAGCATGAAGTAGATTTCTATTTTGACATTGTTTAATGGGGGTAATTCTCCGAGTGTCAGTCTGATGTTGATTTCGGTCTTTGGGGCTGAGACTTAGGGAATTATTCTCTTAACCGATGTCAAATGGGAACAGAGCTTTTGTTTTAGTTATATCATTTGTTTGTATCCCATCAACCGGATCTTCAACCTTTAGATAGGAAATTCATGGATGTAAACATGTGTTTGAGACATGTTATGTTTTATGGTTGCAAGTGGATGCAAGTGTTTGCTAGTGGTTGCTCGTGGATGCATTTACACACACATTAGTCACTAGATCGGCTCAAATCACTTTCATATTGCATATAAAAATGTGTGCGTATTTAGGGTAATGTATGTATAATGGTTGTGTTATCATATGGATGTTGCATTTGGATGAATGGTTGTGCACACATGAAGGGATAATATGTATCAAATAGGAAAATTGCATACATGTTGGACTCATGGCACTGACATAATTCGCATTAAGGAGGTCAACTGAATCAGTAGACCGCCTAATCTTTGCATTAGATAAGGAACATATACACATACTTTTGCATATGTTCATACAGCATTAGAAGTTTTCTAAGTACAATGGATGCTTGTGGATGATGGTTGAGTAGATGGGTGATTGGATGGTAGGCCACATTCTTCTTAACTAGAAGATTTCGGGGACGAAATCCTTTAAGTAGGGGAGAATGTAACACCCCGAATTTTTGAATGATCAAATTAACTAAATTTAAGAATACTTAATTTCAAATGTGGGAATTAAGGGAAACGGGTCGCGCCATTGCGTTCATCTCGGAATTCTTCTTGAGATAGAGTACGAGTTTGCGTAAAACAGACACTATATGTAAGAGATATGGACAAACGAAGTTAGCCGGAAAAAGCAGAAAAAAATAAAAAAAATGCACTGGCGCACTTGGGAAGTGCGCCAATACAAAAATACACTGGCACACTTCCCAAGTGTGCCCAGGCCAAGCAGAAAGCCTGCACAGCTTTTTGGTGTGATCTGATCTACGCTGTGACTCATTGCTGAGTCCTTTCTGACTCTTTGCTGAGTCATTAGGGCTGAGGTGTCACCCTATCCTGAGTGAGTGGTTTTGATTAACCCTAAGAGCATCCGACGACTCAAATTAAATTGAAATTCTATATAAAGACATGTAGACTCAAACCCAAAAACCAAATAAAAATTAGACCAATGGCCGTCACACTGTCTCTCTAAAACCTAGGGTAGCCGCCACCAACTAGAAGCAAAGTAAAGCAACTCAATTATATTAAAATCTAAGTCTAATCTCAACAACGAAATTGTCTACAACAAAGGAATGATAATCAATTACAGCATTCAGATCCCAAAACTCAAGACCCTCTTTTTCTGTGAGTTCTAGTCACTTTTAGGTTTAAATAAATAAAAGTGAATTGTGTAGACTATGATTTGGGTATATGTTGTTTGTAGTTATGCAAGTTTATTGTTGTTGTGGATCATGAAATTATACAAGTTCATTGTTGTTGTGGATCATGAAATTATACAAGTTTATTGTTATTGTGGATCATGAAATTATACAAGTTTATTGTTGTGGTGAATCATGAAATTATGCAAGTGAAATTCATAAACCTATGCAAGTTACCTACGCAAGTAATTATGTTGCGAATTCATGAATCTATGCAAGTTGTAATCATGAACCTATGCAAGTTGTTATGAGATCATGCAAGTTGTAATCATGAACCTATGCAAGTTGTTATGAGATCATGCAAGTTACCTATGCAAGTTATTGTGTGATGAATTCATGAACCTATGCTAGTTGTTATGTTGTGAATCATGAACCTATGCAAGTCACCTATGCAAGTTGTTGTGTTTTGAATCATGAACCTATACAAGTTGTTATGTTGTGAATCATGAACCTATGTGAGTTGTTAATTATGTTGTTAATTCATGAATCTATACAAGTTGTTATGTTGAAATTCATGAACCTATGCAAGTTGTTATGTTGCAAAATCATGAATCTATGCAAGTTGTTAATTATGTGGTGAATCATAATTACATGCGAGGTTATCATGTCATTTTCCCTAGTTGTCATGCTTATGCCAAAAATTGTACTGAAAATGATCACCTTGTCATTCCCTTTATTTTATTGTTATGGCGAGGCTATCTTGTAGCCTCGATGACGCCAAAAACGCAAACGGTTACGCTAGTTAAGAAACGGGGAAAAGGGGAATTTGTAATAGGCATAATTTACATAGTGTTTATGTAAATTGGATTCATAATTCTAGTAGGGAAATATATAAATAATTACCTATTTTGACATAGGTAAAGTTGAGTAAAAATGGTATAATTTGAATGTGACCATTTATGGATAGGAAATTCAAATTGTTTAAAAATAGGTATTGACACCTATAAAAAGGAAAGGATTAATTAATTAACTTAATTAATCAAAAGAGGAATGTTTAAGCAATTAAAGTCTGAAAATTTAATTAACACTTATGACACGAGGTTAGGTTACATTAGTGGTGGAAGTCTACCCAGACCCGACCGACATATCCAGCAGCCACTAATGTTGAACCTAATGTGAGAGGTCTAAGTGTGTGAATACGACTCGGACTAAGACACGAGGTTAGACCCAACTGTGGAATAAGACTGCCGGACCCGACCGTCATATCCAGCATCCACATGTTGTAGGCCTAATATGGGAGGTCTAGCCCAATATAACCATAATTGGACATGGTAATAAGAAAAGACTACTTAACTTAACTTAATGCATGTGGACTGCATAATGATAGACATAAGTTAGGGTTAAGTAAAATGAGTTGGATTGTGGGAGGATTAAGTACAACTGAAGGGTAGGTGGGTAATATTAATATGTATATATAGGCCCACAAACTTAACCATTAAATAAATAGGATTAAACCAGTGGGAGGGTTAAGTACAACTGATGGGTAGGTGGGTAATATTAATATATATAGGCCCACAAACTTAACCATTAAATAAATAGGATTAAATCAGTGGGAGGGTTAAGTACAACTGAAGGGTAGGTGGGTAATATTAATATATTGGCCCACAAACTTAACCGGATAAAAAGGGTTACGTAATTAAAGACACCTAATGGTATACATAACTGGGGCAAAATAGTAAAATTATGTATTAAAGACACCCTTAGGGGTACGCATAACTAATGGGAATAGATAGAGTTATGTATTAAAGACACCTATAGGTAAGCATAACCGATAGGAAGATTAAGGGTTATGTATTAAAGACACCTATATGTACGCATAACCAATTGAGGGCTATGTAATTAAAGACACCTTAGGGTATACATAGTCAGTAGAAAACCTAGTGGGGATACAAGATATAGGGGAGATCTTGTATCATGTCGTGTGGGACCCATTTCAGTCAGTAACCCGGAGGGGTATCAAAGTAAAGAACTCCATACTAGGCGGGGAAGGGGCACGCTTACTGATTGATTGTAAGAGATCCAAAACGAGACGGATGGTGTATAACTGTGCACACCGTGGGTTGCCACTTTAGGGAAGTGATACCACCTAGTTGTGGGACCAGCACATGGTATCTACAGAATAGGGAGCCGATCGATTAGGGTAGTAGTTAGGGTATACCCGGACGTATGCCCTAAGTCTACCAATTTATAGTAGGAGGGTAGTGGGTACGACTAGTTGAGATAGGAGCAGGCGGCACCTATGACAGCAACTAGGAATACACCACCATCATTATTGTTATTATGGTTAGCAGAAGGGATCATCCTATCTTGATTTTACTAGTAATATTGCAGAGTAGTTTGTAGTGAAGCATGCATTCATCTTACCTTATATGTCCTGTCATACCTGTCATCTGTACCGTGAATCCTCTTATCCACTTTGTATGCCTGTCATGTTTGCCTTTATTTATTTACTAGCTAAAAGTTACTGGACTCACCAGACGTATGTCTGACCTAGTTTGTTTCGCCTCTTTTCTTCCGTACCCCCCCAAGGTTATCCTGGAGGAAACACCCAGCTTTAGTTAGGATTTGGATATCATCTTCTAGGAGCTACTTCTGAAGTATGGCTCAAGTCTCTGTCTCTTATATGGCTTGCTCTTTAATCTAGGGAATGATGTTTTTCTTTTAAATACCTATGTACTCTGATAATGTAAGACAGAAGTGTTTTATGACTCATGGTATTATGTAACAAAGTATTTTGGTGATTTAATAAAGCTGTTTATTTCCGCTGCAAAATTTTTATATCTGTCTTGTGATATTCTATGTCTGTTTACCTAAAACGCTCCACTGATGTTAAGGCATTCTCTTTGTGAGTGACCTTAATGGAGGTGGGTTGTTACAGTTAGGATTAGCGAACCTTACCGAAGTAATCATTCGTTTAATTTCTCTATCCCAACCTATTCATCCAATGAAGCAAAACTGGTAATACTTCATATCTAATACCACAGTGTTATTGGTAAAATTAATTACCATTTCATGCTCAAATCTAGTTAAATATTTAACTATAGCTTGGAGCAAAACTGGTGATACTCCATTCTCGATTGTTCCACGAATTCGATAAATTTAATTATCTCATTCACATTCCAATCTAATTAAAGATTCAGTAAAACTCTAATTCAATTTTAATCTCAAAAATCATTACTTAATGATTTTTCAAAGTTAAGAAATTAATCTTATCTTGAACTAGGTTAAAGAACCAATGTCATTTAAAACACAGTCCGCGATAAACCTAAATCACATTCCATTAATTATGGAATTTTCACAGTAAACAAATGTAACAACCCGGAAAATCCGAACCAATTTAAAATTTTCATTTTGGCTATTTCAGTGAATTTTGAATAGTTAAAATAATTCTTTCTAAATAATAATGATTAAAAATTTATTTTAATCGAAGTTAGAGCAAATGTATTCATTTTGATTTCTAAAGAAATTATAAATAGTACAGTAGTTTGAAAAGTCAAGCCTGTACTTTGACCAAATGTACCGGATTCAAAATTTAACGGATTTTAGTGAAACCAAAAATATCTAAATCTGTTTGAAATTATCTTTCCAACGAATCCGAAAAATCGAAATTTCATAGCGGGAATCAAAAGTTATGGTCAGTTTAATATTCAAAATGGTCGCTATAGTATAATTTATGGCCCGTATAAAATGCCATTTTACAAACGACCTCCGTTTTCGATGAAACCACTTTTGTTGGTTTCGGAATGTCAAATTATTGCTAGGTTTCAATTTTCATAATTTTTCGAATTAATATGTGAGCGTGGCAAACGAAAATGTGTTTTGTCAATTTCAGTTAAATCTGATCGACTTGAAAATAGCCATTTTTCGAACAGTCTCAGAATTTGACGAATTTAATTTTATTAGGATTGTATCGTCAAAACAAAGCCAGAAATAATTTTTCTGGATTTTTCTGAGTTGGTATGTAGCCCCGGTGGATTTAAATAGACGATCAAATTAATTATATAAATGATTTAAATAATAAATTAAATATTTCAGGCCATAGACAGTCGTTTAGGCTGACGACACCTAGCCCACTGGATCCAGAACAGGGGCTATTGGGTAGGGTCAACTCTGGTTGGACTGAAATCGGAATAGTTTATGATGTAGGGATTTATTTGCAAAAATTACGTTTAAATATTATATATAATGCAAATTAAACCCTAATCACAATTCGCCTTCTTCATAGTCGCCGCCACCATGTTTTCAATGGCCACAAACCTCATGACTTCAACCACTAATATCCATCGATCCTCTCAATAAAACTCCTCACTCCAGTTCAAGCTTTCATAGAGAGTTTCCTCCTCTTTGATTCTGTACGGTAGGATCGTAAAACCATCAAGTCTTCGACATGTTGCAGCACGCTAAATGGCCGGAGTTTGCCTCGCCGCACCCCCCTCCAAGCTCGATCGAGCTGAACGAAAGTGGGCCCTCTTGCGCGCCTCTTCGTGCTTTCCATCGTGGTGCATTCTAATCGTGCCAACTCTGACTGATTTGATTGAGATTTCTTGATGTAGAATTGAAGAAAAGGAAAATAAGCACGGCTGTAATACTGTTAAAAGAGGAAGAAGAATATGACACCTTTTTTTAATTATTTTATTAATTTAAAAATGTTACAATCTGAAATAAATCGTAACTTACGAATACGATATCAAAATTTAACGATTTCAGATCCTATTCAATCGTGAAACTAAGATTTACGCTGCTGTCCAGACTAGATCCAATTCCGAGCAATTCAAATTTTGGAACAATTTGCGTCACGAATATGAGATTTCTTCTTTTTAATTAATTAATTAATTTATTTATTTATTTGTTGTGTGACGATTGAACAGGTATGATTCAAATCTGTTATGTGATGATATTATGAATGATTTATTTGTTTGTTGGTAATATGTAAACACAGATTTGTATGTGTTCCTTAAAATAATCATTTTTGTTGTATTATTGATTTGGATTAGAATTTCTAAATCAATAAAAATAATCATTTTTGTTGTGTTATTGATTTGGATTAGAATTTCCAAATCAATAAAACTAATCATTTTGTTGTGTTATTGATTTGGATTAGAATTTCCAAATCAATAAAAATAATCATTTTTGTTATGTTATTGATTTGGATTAGAACTTCCAAATCAATAAAAATAATCATTTTTTTGTGTTATTGATTTGGATTATAATTTCCAAATCAATAAAAATCATCATTTTTGTTGTGTTATTGATTTGGATTAGAATTTCCAAATCAATAAAGATAATAATTTTTGTTGTGTTATTGATTTGGATTAGAATTTCCAAACCAATAAAAATCATCATTTTTGCTGTGTTATTGATTTGGATTAGAATTTCCAAATCAATAAAAATAATCATTTTTGTTGTGTTATTGATTTGGATTAGAATTTCCAAATCAATAAAGATAATCATTTTTGTTGTGTTATTGATTTGGATTAGAATTTCCAAATCAATAAAAATCATTATTTATGTTGTGTTATTGATTACGATTAGAATTTCCAAATCATTAAAAATAATCATTTTTGTTAGATTATTGATTTGGATCAGAATTTTCAAATCAATAAAAATAATTATTTTTGTTTGGATTAGAATTTCCAAATCAATAAAAATACTCATATTGTTGTGTTATTGATTTGGACTAGAATTTCCAAATCAATAAAAATAATCATATTATTGTGTTATTGATTTGGATTAAAATTTCCCTTTCAATAAAAATAAATTATTTTGATTATTTTTGTTGAATTGAATTAGATTGTCAATTCAACATTAAACATTATTTTGATGAATTGTATTAGATTGGCAATTCAACATAAAATCATTATTTTGACCATTTTGTTGAATTGAATTAGATTGTCAATTCAAAAATAAAAACATTATTTGGATTATTTTGTTGAATTGAAATAGAATTGTCAATTCAATATAAAACATTATTTTATCATTTGTGTTTATTTGAAATAGAATTGTCAATTCCATATAAAACATTATTCCACCATTTTTATTTAATTGAAATAGAATTATAAATTCAATGTAAAATATTATTTTGGTCATTTTATTGGATTTAATAGAATGATCCATACAATTGAAAATATGTCATTGGATTGAGATAGAGATGCAAATATACATTGAAATATGAAAATGTTCTTTTATTTGTATTCTCTAATGCAAATATACATTGAAATATAAAAATGATCTGTTATTCGCATTCTCATGCAAATATACGTTGAAATCTGAAAATGTTCTTTTATTTGCATTCTCTAATGCAAATATATATTGAAAATATAAAAATGTTCTTTTATTCGCATTCTCTAATGCAAATATGCATTGAAATTAAAACGTTCTTTTATTTCCCTTCTCTGTTGCCAATAAACATTAGAAATAAAATTACATCTTTGTTTGTAATTTTAGATGCAAACAAAACATTAGAAATAAAATTACATTTTTGTTTGCAATTTTAGATGCAAACAAAACATTAGAAGTAAAATTACATTTTTTGTTTGCAATTTTAGATGCAAACAAAACATTAGAAATAAAATTACATTTTTGTTCGCAATTTTAGATGTAAACAAAATATTAGAAGTAAAGTTACATTTTTGTTTGCTATTTTAGATGTAAACAAAACCTTAGAAGTAAAATTACGTTTTTTGTTTGCAATTTTAGATGCAAACAAAACACTAGAAATAAAATTACATTTTTGTTTACAATTTTAGATGCAAACAAAACATTAGAAGTAAAATTACATTTTTGTTTGCAATTTTAGATGCAAACAAAACATTAGAAATAAAATTACATTTTTTGTTTGCAATTCTAGAAGCAAACAAAACATTAGAAATAAAATTACATTTTTGTTTGCAAATTTTAGATGCAAACAAAATATGATTTAAAGATTTACATTTTTATTTGCATTTTAGATGCAAACAAAAACATTAGAATGAATATTACATTTTTATTTTGTGTATTAAATAGAAATAAAAATATGATTTAAAGATTTACATTTTTGTTTGTAAATTAAGTTGCAAACAAAACATTTAATAAAAGGTTATAATTTTTATTTGCATATTTAGATGCAAATAAACATCGCAGAAAAAGATTACATTCTTATTTGCATATTTAGATGCAAATAAACATCGCAGAAAAAGATTACACTCTTATTTGAATATTAAGATGCAAATAAACAATGTAGAAAAAGATTACATTTTTATTTGCATATTTAGATGCAAAATCAACACCGTAGGAAGAAGTTGCATTTTTGTTTGCAAATTTGGTTGTAAACAAAACATTATAATAAAAGTTACATTTTGTTTACCTTTTAGATGTAAATAAGGACATGAACTAAATGGTTACATTTTTATTTGAAATTTTGATATAAATAAAAAGCATAGAAATAAAAGTCATATTTTTATTTACATTCTAGATGTAAATAAAAGGATAGATTATAGTGTCGCATTTTTATTTACATTTTAGATGTAAATAAAAGCTAATATTTTAGAGCCACATTTTCATCGACATTTCTTATGAAATAAAAGAATTGATTTAGATGCTAAATTGTTTATTGTTACTTTATATACAATAAAAATAGTAGGAATCGCCAAGTGGTTTTTATTTTTATTTATATATAAATTGAAATTGAAATTTAACGAATCACGCGTGGTAGTTTGCGTTTCGACAATCGTAACTTTAAACGATTATACCGTAAGATCCATCCATCGGATTTTCCCAAAACTGGAATAGTTAGGACCGTTTTGGGAAGATCTTTCCGATGATATAAATTTTATCAAAATCTAACGGTTAGATTGCAGGATAAGTGTAAATCAAATTTTTGTAAAAACAGCGCCAGGGCCGCCCATTGACCCGAAGCGTCATTTAATTATATAGAGCTATTTTAAATAAATAAAAATAGCGATAAATCATAGAAATTAATATTTACGATATTAAATGGTTTAAATGATAATAATTCGAAAAATTATTTGAAAAGACCGAGTCAACTCATTTCAAATAATTTTGCGATGATTTAAAAATAAAGATATCAAAGACGGCGTTTGAAGACCAGCGATCTTCACGTCGAAAGGATAACTACTGATGCCTGGCATTGGCTAGCTACCAATAAATGGTTGAAGTGGTAGTTGTCCGGACGCACTTGTTGATCGTCCGGATACGTGAGCACTTAGGTGATTCTGATTTCGTTCAGACCAAGAACGGACTTGTAAATGGATGCATGTTCGACATTGAATTTTGTGCCATGTAATTCAATTGATATCTATTAAAATATTTCTGAGGTGGTGGAGGATTTATCCTTTTGCTAAACACCCTCTTTGAGACGCACGAGCTCGAAGGTTATATATTGGTAGTTATCGATCGCATGGTATGGGCTGTCAATGTGACATGCCAAGATGCAATTGATCGAGGCTTTTGTTGAAAAGCAGAGCCTTGTGGATGATGATCAAAGCATAGCCTATCTAGGCATAGCCTTGTGTATTACGTTACCTCGCGAGCCTCACACCCCGGTAGAGTCAAAAACGGGACAAGGGAACACAGGGAGTGCACACGTTTCTATCTAGTTAGAAGTGGTGTTTGGGTTTTACACGACCCGGCATCTTACTTACGTGGTTGATGGAATGAGGTGCCTCAAATTTTTATTGGTCGCCAATGGCTAATTTATAGGTCTAATAGGATCGAGAAGCGTGTGTTCAGGCATAACTAATCCACTAAAGTATTTGTGGACTGGCCCTGTAGGATCCAAGGATTTGACAACGTCCGAATCCTGAGACATTGCTAGAATGTCTCGAATCGGTTAGGAGATCATCCCTAGCCTTGACTCATGATGGAAACCAACCTCCAATACGACATTACGGTCTTGACTGTAAACTTATACATGGCAACACAGTATATGGTAGATATTTCGTCTAGGATTGATACATTTACTTTAAAGTATTTTTGAAACATATTAGACACTAATAATAATATTAAAAATATTATTTTATGCGTATCAAGCATTTTTTATCATTATAAGGTAAAACTCTATCCTCCGTTTGCATTGTGTGATGGGACTTGAGTCTTATAATATTTCATTTTCTAAAAAGCATTGCGTTGTTTTAATTTAAAAATTTATAAAACTTATGCACTGGCAATCCAATGGAATTAAACCCGTTCTGCGATAGCGGCGTGGTCCAGTGATTAGGCATATTATTAGTTTAGTAAGATTTCTCATACCAGTCCCATAACTGACTCGTGGTTTGTTTCACTTTACAAACTCGGGTGCCCTCTTTCCACATGGGCATCCAATTGACAGGTTTCAGGTAGGGATGTTTCTGGAAGAGCTTGCTGCTGAAGATGTTGGAAGATCTTTTCTTTTATCTTTTATTTTCCTCTTGAGTTTTTGAGACAGTATCGGATATTGATGTATTTTGGGAGATTGAGACTTTATTTCTTTCCCTATTTTAGACATCTATTTTGCTAAGTGTATCCTGTACTGTGTACTCTGATGTTCTGTGATGATGTTTGTGATGACATTTCATTTCCGCTGCAAATGATTTATATGTTCTGCTATGTAACTGTGATCTGTTATTGTTTTAATTCTGTTATAGTTCTATGATTATCCTTACTTTAGTTCTACGGAAGTTTGGGTCATCACATTTGGTATTAGAGATAAAGGTTAACCTTAGCATTCGGAGTATTACATTTTTAGAACAATACATCTAAATAGAATCAGAAGTATTCTAAGACGTGTAACTCATTAAAGATAGGATAAGTATTGTCCTAGAATGAGCACAACAGAACAACACATATTAATCAGTCATTACATCATTATCATTTCGTCATATGTCTCTATTTTAAAAATATTTCCTTTGAAAAGTATCATTTCTCTTGGTTTGACTCTTTCCTTGATGATACAGACTAATTGAGAAATGAGTACTAGAGCCCATACTGAAGCACGAGGCAGAGGTGGGGCAAGAAGACCCACCCGAGATGAGACTCCTGCAGCCTAAGAACAGGAACAAGCCACCCCATAAGTTGAGACACCACCACCTCCCCCCTCCCCCACGTGCTTTCGATCTTGACAAAGTGGCTAAGAAAATAAAGAATCTAGGAGGTGTGCATTATACTAGCCAAGAGACTGTGGCGGAGTCGCAAGCATGGCTTAAGACGATGGAAAAGATTTTGGGAGGTTAGAGCTTCAGGACCACAGAAAGCGATTTATGGAAACTTGGTTTCTGAAGGACGAGGCCCAAATTTGTAGGAAATAGCTATGGTGAAAGGTAATGAGGCTGATGTGACTTGGGGAAAATTCAAGGAGCTATTTAATGAGAAGTTCATTCCACCACACGAAGTTGAGCAACTTCACGATGAGTTCGCCCACCTCCAACAAGAGAGCATGACTATTTCGGAGTATGTTAAGAAATTTGATGAGCTTTCCAGATATGCCCCAGAATTAATCCAAGACCCGCTACAGAAAAATAAAAGGTTTATCAATGGTCTGGCAAGGAGGTACCATAACAGGGTGACTACACACATCGAGCGCCCATTTGCTAGGGTAATCGGATGGCCTGCAGATTTGAAGAAATTGATCAGAAGGGTTCCCAACAAGAGAGAGAAAAGAATCAAGCCAGTAACAAGAAGAAGGAGTCGGACAAGAAAACTGAGGCATGCAACTCTTCCACCGCCAAGCCCCAAGAGAAGAAGAAGAAGAGGGACAAATATAAAGTCAAGTGCTTTAATTGCCAAAGGACAAGACATTTTGACTACGAGTGCCGAGCTACAAATAGGCCCAAAAGGAACGAGTCTGGACCGTGTCAGAGCAGTGGACAGAATCCCCGTGGCCCAAGAGAATGTTTTAACTGCCACAAGCCTGGACACCTCATCAAGGATTTCCCTTTGCTCAAGGAATCTCAGGTGGCACATGTATATGAAGGAGCGGCTGCACCGACTTCTTCCAAAGCGGGTACGCCCGATGTTTTAGGAGGTACACTTAACATTAAAAACATTCCAATCACCGTTTTGTTTGATATGGGGGCATCTAGAAGTTTTATATCTGTGGACACGATTAAAAAGCTTAAATTGAAACCGAGAAAACTCAAAGAACCAATTAGAGCACATAGTCCAATAGGGGGTTCGCTTATTCTTGATCAATATTGTAGAGTGCCTGTTTCTTACTCCTTCTTCCAATTTCCTTTTAATCTGATCATTATGAATTTCTCCAAGTATGATATCATACTTGGAATGGACTGGCTAGCGAAATATGAGGCCGAGTTACTTTGCGCTGAAAGAGTAGTTAAAATCAAAACAAAATTTGGAGACATCATTGTTATTCCATGCCATGGCTCAGCCACAGATAGGAAAGAATTCTGGTCTTCTCTAGAAGTCACGCCTGCTTCTATTGAGGATATTCCTATCGACGGAGACTATGCGGATGTGTTCGAAGAAGTAGACAGCTTACCTCCGTGCAGAGAAATCGATTTCAGAATTGACTTAGTTCCAAATGCAAGGCCTGTTGTACACCACATTCGGAGAATGTCGCTAAAAGAAAACGAGGAGCTGACCAATCAAACTAAACTACTTTTGTGGAAGGGTCTGAGTAGGCCTAGTTTCTCAAGCTGGGGTGCAGCAGTGGTTTTCGTCCCAAAGTCAGACAGTACCCTCAGGCTATGTATGGACTACGGGGATCTAAATAAGCAGACTCTGAAAAATAAATACCCACTGCCCCGCATTGATGATCTGCTAGACCACTTGAACGGAGCACGAGTATTCTCTAAGATGGACCTAGCTTCAGGTTTCCACCAACTACGCATTGCCGAAGAATGTGTGCCTTTGACAGCTTTCAGAGGACCAGATATATTTTATGAATGTCTAGTGATGCCCTTCGGTTTATGCAATGCTCCAACATATTTCGTAGATATGATGAATAGAGTCTTCCACGATGCTCTAAATAAATTTGTGCTGGTATTCATCGATGATATTCTAATCTTCTCTAAGTCCACTGCTGAACATGAAAAACATCTGAAAGAAGTCTTGGAGATTTTGCATAGAAATGTGCTGAAAGCCAAACTTTCCAACTTCATATTCTGGCAAGAAGAGCTGAAATTCCTCGGCCATGTTGTATCTAAGGAAGGCATCTCTGTAGATCCAGGAAAGATCTTGGCCATCAAAGATTGAAAGCAACCTACTACGCCCACCGAAGTCAGAAGTTTCTTAGGTCTGGCTGGTTATTATCGAAAATTCGTTAAGGATTTCTCGAGATTATCTTTCCCATTAACGAAGCTGACTAAGAAGCATACCAAGTTTAAATGGACACCTGAATGTGAGGCAGCTTTCCAAGAGCTAAAATAGAAATTAATCACGGCTCCTGTGTTGACCATTATTGATGGCAATCAGGATCTGAAAGTCTGGACAGAAGCCTCTAGAGAAGGTTATCCTTTTCATCTAAATAAACATGTCGAAAATGACATTTTTCTAATGTCAAATCTTATTTTAACATATTATTCTTTTTTCTATTTAAGGTATTGGTGCAGTGCTAATGAAAAGAGACAAGGTTGTCGCATATGCTAGCCGCCAATTAAAACCGCATGGGAAGAATTATGCCACTCATGATCTTAAGATAATGGCCATAGTATTTGCTTTAAAGATATGGAGGCACTATCTCTTTTGCAAGAAATTTGAGCTGTATATTGACCACTAATCCTTTAAGTATCTATTCACCCAAAAAGAGTTGAACTTGAGGCAACAGTGTTGGGTTGAATTCCTTGCACCCTATGACCTGGACATCTTATATACTCCAGGGAAAGCCAATGTAGTGGCAGATGCTCTTAGCAAAAAGAATTCGGTCAGCACCAACCTTATCCTTGCAAATCTCATTATTACCCGTACCTTGATCGATAAGATGTCTTCTCTTCAAAAGAATGATGAATTTATTTAGAGAATCATAAAAAGGGTCAGGGAAGGCGAATCCACAAGCTTTCATATTGATGACAAAGGAGTTCTGAGGCTATTGGGCCGAATTTGTGTTCCGAATCTTCCTGAACCCAGAAAGGAAGTAATGGACGAGTGCCACAAGTCTAAGCTCAGCATTCATCCGGGTGTGAGCAAGATGTACCATGACCTTAAGCATTCTTTTTGGTGGAAATCTATGAAGAGAGACATCTCTATATATATATTTCTAGATGTCCCACCTGTCAGCAAGTCAAAAGCGATCAGCAAAAGCTAGCAGGTCTATTGCAACCGCTAGGAGTTCCGGGCTGGAAATGGGACGAAATTTCTATGGACTTTATTGATGGCTTGCCCCGGACTCGGAAAGGTAATGACAGTATAGGCGTAATTGTAGATCGCCTCACTAAGACTACCCATTTCATTCCTGTCAAATCCAATAGAACGGTTCAAAGTTTGGCACAACTTTATTTTAGAGAGACTGTCTGACTGCATGGAGTTTCCAGCAGCATTGTCAGTGACCGCGATCCGATATTTGCTAGTAAGTTATGGGAAGCTTTCCTAGAAGGGCTAGGGACTAAGCTGAATATGAGCACTGCCTACAACCCTCAGATGGCCAGACTGAGAGGTTGAACCGCATATTGGAGGACTTGTTGCGAGCGTGCATCCAAGATTTTGGTGGGTCATGGGAAGATCATTTGCACTTGGTTGAATTCTCTTATAATAACACCTACCAAGCAAGCTTGCAGATGTCGCCATTTGAAGCATTATATGAAAGGCCATGTAGATCTCTTGCATGTTGGGTGGAACCCAGTAATCGATTGGTATTGGGTCATGACATGATTCACGGAGCCTCAGAAAGAGTTGACTTTATTAAGAAGCGCTTACTTGCTTCCCAAAGCCGACAAAAGAGCTATGCAGACGCTCGAAGAAGGGATTTAGAATTCTCTGTTGGCGATCTTGTATGCTTGAAAATTTCCCCACTGAGAGGTGTAGTCCGATTTGGGAAGATTGGGAAATTGGTGCCGAGGTTTATTGGTCCATTTCCTATTCTCGAAAGGATTGGAACTCTCGCCTATAGAGTGCAGTTGCCTGACTGGTTGTCGGGGGTCCACAATGTACTTCATGTGTCCCAACTCCGAAAGCATGTTCATGATCCAGATTTAGTTATAGAGGAAGCAGCACAACGAGATTTGGAGATTACTCCGACCCTAGCAGTGAGAAGGGAGCCAATGAAGATTATGGGCAAGAAACCCGAGTGCTGAGGAATAAGAGGATCCACTTAGTCAAAGTACAGTGGAGTGGGGATCCTAGAGAGTGTACATGGGAGACTGAGGATAGCATCAAACAGGCTTATCCCAAGTGCAGAGTGGATATCTCCGAGTGACTTTTATGTTGAGGTACATTTATAATACCTTGCATTTTCCGTTTTATTTTTTCGAGGACGAAAAGCTTTTAAGTGGGGGAGATTGTAATAACCCAGAAAATCCGAACCAACTTAAAATTTTTATTTTGGCTATTTCAGTGAATTTTAAATAGTTAAAATAATTCATTCTAAATAATAATGATTAAAAATGTATTCATTTTGATTTATAAAGAAATTAGAAATAGTACGGTAGTTTGAAAAGTCAAACCTGTACTTTGACCAAATGTACCGGATTCAAAATTTAATGGATTTTAGTGAAACCAAAAATATCTAAATCTGTTTGAAATTATCTTTCCAACAAATCCGAAAAATCGAAATTTCATGGCGGGAATCAAAATTTATGGTCAGTTGAATGTTCAGAATGGTTGCTATAGTATAATTTATGCCCCGTGTAAAAGGCCATTTTTCGAACGACCTCCGTTTTTGACGAAACCACTTTTGTTGGATTCAGAATGTCAAAGTATTGCTAGGTTTCAATTTTCATAATTTTTCGAATTAATATGTGAGTGTGGCAAACGAAAATGTGTTTTGTCAATTTCAGTCAAATCTGATCGACTTGAAAATAGCCATTTTTCGAACAGTCTCAGAATTTGACGAAATTAATTATGTTAGGATCGTATGTCAAAAAAGCCAGAAATAATTTTTTTGGATTTTTCTGAGTTCGTATGTGGCTGCGGTGGATTTAAATAGACGATCAAATTAATTATTTAAATGATTTAAATAATAAATTAAAGATTTCAGGCCATAGATAGTCACTTGGGCTGACGAGACCTAGCCCATTGGATCTGGAACAGGGGTTACTTGGTGGGTTCAAATCTGGTTTGACTGAAATTGGATTTGTTTATGATGTTGGTATTTATTTGTAAAAATTACATTTAAATATTATAAATAATGCAAATTAAACCCTAATCACTATTCACCTTCTCCATAGCCGCCGCCACCATGTTTTCAATGGCCATAAACCTCCTGACTTCAACCACTAATATCCACAGATCCTCTCAATAAAACTCCTCACTCCAGTTCAAGCTTTCATAGAGATTTTCCTCCTCTTTGATTCTGTACGGTTGGATCGTAAAACCATCAAGTCTTCTATGTGTTGCAGCACCCCAATTAGCCGGAGTTTGCCTCGCCGCGCTCCCTCCAAGCTCGATCGAGCTGCACGAAAGTGGGCCCCCTTGTGCGCCTCTCCGTGCTCTCCATCATTGTGCATTCTTATTGTGCCAACTCTGACTGATTTGATCGAGATTCCTTGACCTAGAATTGAAGAAAAGGAAAATAAGCACGGCCATAATACTGTTAAAAGAGGAAGAAGAGTATGACACCTTTTTTATTCTATTAATTTAAAAATGTTACAATCTAAAATAAATCGTAACTAACGCATACGATATCAAAATTGAAGGATTTCAGATCCTATTCAATCGTGAAACTGAGATCTACGCTGCTGTCCAGACTAGATCCAATTCCGAGAAATTCAAATTTTTGACCAACGTCACGACTGTGAGATTTCTTCTTTTTAATTAATTAATTAATTTATTTATTTATTTACTTATTTGTTGTGTGACGATTGAATGGGTATGATTCAGATTTGTTATGTGATGATATTATGAACGATTTATCTGTTTGTTGGTGATATGTAAACACAGATTTGTATGTGTTCCTTAAAATAATCATTTTTGTTGTGTTATTGATTTGGATTAGAATTTTCAAATCAATAAAAATAATCATTTTGTTGTGTTATTGATTTGGATTAGAATTTCCAAATCAATAAAAATAATCATTTTTGTTGTGTTATTGATTTGGATTAGAATTTCCAAATCAATAAAAAATAATCATTTTTGTTGTGTTATTGATTTGGATTTGGATTAGAATTTCCAAACCAATAAAAATTAATCGTTTTTGTTGTGTTATTGATTTGGATTAGAATTTCCAAATCAATAAAAATCAACATTTTTGTTGTGTTATTGATTTGGGTTACAATTTCCAAATAAATAAATAAAGATAAACATTTTTGTTGCGTTATTTATTTGGATTAGAATTTCCAAATCAATAAAAATCATCATTTTTGTTGTGTTATTGATTTGGAAATCAATAAAAATAATCGTTTTTGTTGTGTTATTGATTGGATTAGAATTTCCAAATCAATAAAGATAATCATTTTTGTTCTGTTATTGATTTGGATTAGAATTTCCAAATCAATAAAAATCATCATTTTTGTTGTGTTATTGATTAGGATTAGAATTTCCAAATCAATAAAAAATAATCATTTTTGTTGTGTTATTGATTTGGATTAGAGTTTCCAAATCAATAAAGATAATCATTTTTGTTGTGTTATTGATTTGGATTAGAATTTCCAAATCAATAAAAATCATTATTTATGTTGTGTTATTGATTAGGATTAGAATTTCCAAATCAATAAAAATAATCATATTGTTGTGCTATTGATTTGGATTAAAATTTCCCTTCCAATAAAAATAAATTATTTTTGTTGAATTGAATTAGATCGTCAATTCAACGTTAAACATTATTTTGATGAATTGTATTAGATTGGCAATTCAACATAAAATCATTATTTTGACCATTTTGTTGAATTGAATTAGATTGTCAATTCAAAAATAAAAATATTATTTGGATTATTTTGTTGAATTGAAATAGAATTGTCAATTCAATATAAAACATTATTTTATCACTTTCATTTATTTGAAATAGAGTTGTCAATTCCATATAAAACATTATTTCACCATTTTTATTTAATTGAAATAGAATTATAAATTCAATGTAAAATATTATTTTGGTCATTTTATTGGATTTAATAGAATGATCCATACAATTGAAAATATGTCATTGTATTGAGATAGAGATGCAAATATACATTGAAATATGAAAATGTTCTTTTATTTGCATTCTCTAATGCAAATACACATTGAAATATAAAAATGTTCTTTTATTCGCATTCTCTAACGCAAATATACATTGAAATATGAAAATGTTCTTTTATTTGCATTCTCTAATGCAAATATACATTGAAATATAAAAATGTTCTTTTATTCGCATTCTCTAATGCAAATATACATTGAAAATATAAAAATGTTCTTTTATTTGCATTCTCTAATGCCAATATGCATTGAAATGAAAATATTCTTTTATTTGCCTTCTCTGTTGCCAATAAACATTAGAAATAAAATTACATTTTTGTTTGCAATTTTAGATGCGAACAAAACATTAGAAGTAAAATTACAATTTTTTTCGCAATTTTAGATGCAAACAAAACATTAGAAATAAAATTACATTTTTGTTTGCAATTTTAGATGCAAACAAAACATTAGAAGTATTACATTTTTGTTTGCAATTTTAGATGCAAACAAAACATTAGAAGTAAAATTACATTTTTTGTTTGCAATTTTAGATGCAAACAAAACATTAGAAATAAAATTACATTTTTATTTGCAATTTTAGATGTAAACAAAACATTAGAAGTAAAATTACATTTTTGTTTGCAATTTTAGATCCAAACAAAACATTAGAAATAAAATTACATTTTTTGTTTGCAATTTTAGATGCAAACAATAAAATTACGTTTTTGTTTGCAAATTTTGGATGCAAAAAAATATGATTTAAAGAGTTACATTTTTGTTTGCATTTTAGATGCAAAAAAAAAAATGAATATTACATTTTTATTTTGTGTACTAAATAGAAATAAAAATACGATTTACAGAGTTACATTTTTGTTTGTAAATTAAGTCGCAAACAAAACATTTAATAAAAGATTATACTTTTTATTTACATATTTAGATGCAAATAAACATCGCAGAAAAAGGTTATATTCTTATTTGCATATTTAGATGCAAATAAACATCGCAGAAAAAGATCGCATTACATCGCAGAAAAAGATTACATTTTTATTTGCATATTTAGATGCAAATAAACAACGTAGAAAAAGATTACATTTTTATTTGCATATTTAGATGCAAAATCAACACCGTAGGAAGAAGTTGCATTTTTGTTTGCAAATTTGGTTGTAAAGAAAACATTATAATAAAAGTTACATTTTGTTTACATTTTAGATGTAAACAAGGACATGAATTAAATGGTTACATTTTTATTTAAAATTTTAATACAAATGAAAAGCATGGAAATAAAAGTCATATTTTTATTTACATTCTAGTTGTAAATAAAAGGATAGATTATAGTGTCGCATTTTTATTTACATTTTAGATGCAAATAAAAGCTAGTATTTTTAGAGTCACATTTTTATCGACATTTCATATGAAATAAAAGAATTGATTCAGATGTTAAATTGTTTATTGTTACTTTATATACAATAAAAATAGTAGGAATCACCAAGTGGTTTATTTTTATATTTATATATAAATATAAATTGAAATTTAACGAATCGTGTGCGGTAGTTCGCGTTTCGGCAATCGTAACTGTAAACGATTATACTATAAGATCCAACCGTCGGATTTTCCCAAAACTAGAACCGTTAGGACCGTTTTGCGAAGATCTTTCCGATGATATAAATTTTATCAAAACCCAATGGTTAGATTTCAAGATAAGCATAAATCAATTTTTTGTAAAAACAGCGCCAGGGCCGCCCATTGACCCAAAGCGTCATTTAGTTATATAGAGCTATTTTAAATAAATAAAATAGCGATAAATCATATAAATTAATGACGATATTAAATGGTTTAAATCATAATAATTCAAAAAATTATTTGAAAAGACCGAGTTCAACTCATTTCAAATAATTTTGCGACGATTTAAAATAGAAGATATCAAAGACGGTGTTTGAAGACCGGCGATCTTCACGTCGAAAGGATAACTGCTGATGCCTGGCATTGGCTAACTACCAATAAATGGTTAAAGTGGTAGATGTCTGGACGCACTTGTTGATCGTCCGGATACGCGAGCACTTAGGTGACTCTGGTTTCGTTCAGACCCAGAACGAACTTGTAAACAGACGCATGTTCGACATTGAATTTCATGCCATGTAATTTAATTGATATCTATAAATATATTTCTGAGGTGGCAGAGGATTTATCCTTTTGCTAAATACCCTTCTTTGAGACGCACGAGCTCGAAGGTTATATATTGCTAGTTATCGATCGCATGGTATGGGCTGTCAATGTGATATGCCAAGATGCAATTGATCGAGGCTTGTAACACCCCACCTCCGCCAGGGTCACTCTTGCAAGTACACTAGCTTTGGAGGGGTGTTGGACAAGGTAAACATGCATGAAGATATCACAAGACAGAACATATGAGTAAAACAGAGTAAATAAAGCAGCGGATAAAATTACTATTTCAAAACCATAGTCAAGCTACATCAAAGTACTTAGTCATCATTTTTCCAGCTACTACAAGTCTAGAAAACATAAAATGAAAAATACATAAGTAAATTATTCCCCAAAGATAACAGTGGTGTAGCCATAGCAAAGCTCAAGTCCAAACCGTACATGAGCGGTCAGAAAAGCAAGCCAAAGATCCAAGCTAGGTGCTAGTGTTCCCACCCTAAGAACCTTGGAGGGGGGGGGGGGGACGGAAGAAAAGAGGCGAAAGGAAAACAGGTCAGTCATAAAGAATGGTAAGTCCTACCTACTATTAGTATAAAAACTAGTAAAATTAACTGGACATGAGAAACTGAGATGAAACATAAGGATGGTAACTAAACTGGCATGGTAAATAGTTAACAAGATAGATCAAGTGTGGCATCGCATATACAAGGTTAAGTTGCACCAAGTGTACTAGTATTCTAACCCATGTCAAGTATAAACAAGAAATGATCCCATTGGCCCAATATCATGAGATGACCTAAATCAAGGTCTAACTATACGATCGAGTCGATCGGCTCCCTATAAGCCTAACTCGTCGTGTATCGGTGTCATACGGCTTAATCATGAAATGTAGTTAACTGTGCAAGGTCCACCCTAGGGTGTATCCAGCCCTAAGGTGTTAACCACTGACACAAAACAAGAACGCACAGTCTAAACCTACTGGTGCCCATTTTCAACCCCGGACTCATGTGCACGACCATGTTCCGCCTGAACTTAACTGGTGCACTCATTCAGCCGTCTCTTTTTGGTCTCTTACGATCAGCCCAGTAATCGTGCCCACCCTAGCCTAGTCCCTAGGGTATCGTTGATACATCCAAGAGGGTTACTGCTGAAAATGACCACGTAACTAGGATTTCAAATGGGTTAAGTGTGGTTAACCCTATCCTAACCATGTATCGAGTTGGTTAAGTGTGTCCAAGAAATTCACGACTTAACCCTATCAATACATCGTGTTCAACTAGTTAAGTATATTCAAGTGGTCCATGACTTAACCCTACCATGTGGCATTAATTAACTTAATGCACCCCAACCTCTCACATTAGACCTTGTTGTGGTTACTAGTTAAGCCGGGTGGGTCCGGGTAGCTTTACACCACAACCTAGTCTAATCTCGGGTTTTAAGCACGACATGACCAACTACTCACATTGGGTCCTATTGTTTGTAGCTACTAGTTAAGCCGGGCGGTTCCGGGTAGATTTATGCTACAAACTCAACCCAACCTCGAGTTGGCCACTTTCATGTTTTCTAAGTGTCATGTCCATGTTCATGTTTTCAAGCATAAACACATGTCAAACTTTCATGTCATATTTTCAAGTCATGTTTTCATGTCATCTAAGTTTGCCTAACTACCCATAACGTATTCTCATTGCACGTAAATTCGCATCAACACACATAGATCAAAGAGGGAACATAAGAATATGACAAGGTGGGCATAAGATGGCAAAGTCTATCACAAGTTAAACATGGTGATATTTGAGGCAAAAGGGGTTCAACGTACTAGTATATGGCCTCAACATGTATGATAGCATAAAAGGTGACTTGGCCTCAAACATGACAATAACATAAAGGTGATTTGGCCTCAAACATGTCAAATAGCATAAGGGTGATTTGGCCTCAAACATGACAATAACATAAAGGTGATTTGGCCTCAAACATGTCGAATAACATAAGGGTGATTTGGCCTCAAACATGACAATAACATAAAGGTGATTTGGCCTCAAACATGTCAATAACATAAAGGTGATTTGGCCTCAAACATGTCAAATAGCATAAGGGTGATGTGGCCTCAAACATGACAATAACATAAAGGTGATTTGGCCTCAAACATGTCAAATAGCATAAGGGTGATTTGGCCTCAAACATGTCAAATAGCATAAGGGTGATTTGGCCTCAAACATGTATGACTTCAAACTTAGCAAATAAACTTGTGGGTAGCATGTAGTTCAACATCATATGCAAGTTAACATCAAGGTTATGAGAGGTTCTATGTTGCATTATGCATAACTACCAAGTTCTATGTTGCATTTTGCATAGCCACCAAATAAAGCTCATAGCTTTCTACCCAAAAATCAAGGTAGATGATACTAGGTTCATGATAGTGCCACAATCATAGATCAAAAGAGTCATAAATGGATCTATGCATACAAATATAGCCCAAGGCAAGTATTATACCCAAAAGTCCCATTTCAAGTTGCTACATGATCATATTAACTTCATAGTTTAAATCTAAGAGTAGAGTGGGGCTTACAAAGCGTGGCTATGAGAACTAGAACGAAATAGAATAAGATAGAGATGTTGTAGAAGCTCTAGGAATGATGTATCAACACAAATAGCCTTGAGAATAAGTAGCTCCTTTGATTTGATGAAGAAAGATGGCTCCTTTTTGCCTTAGTAGCTCTCAAGATGAAGATGGAGGCCATGATTAGGGAGCATTTTGGCAGAATTTAGTTGTAGGAATGATTAATGAGGGTTTAGGGTAGGTCCAAGGGTGCTTATATAGAAGTTTAGGTTAGTTTAGGCCATAGGATTAACCCTAATTCAGATCTGAGCCATCAAATCACGTCACAAGCCAACAAAACAAGACCCAGGAGCCAAAACAGGTGCACCAGGCCAAACTGGCCCGACCACCCAGGTCGACAGGGGTGTCGACACCAGCTGGGGCAAGTCGACTCCCAAGTTGACTCCCCAGTCGACTTAGGGCTGGGCAGGAAATTTTCCCGCCCAGTCTTTTTGGCTCCAGATTTGATTTTCGAGCTGTTTTTAAACTCTGGATTTTCTGAAAACTTCGATGGGCCATAACTGGGTCATACGGACTCCGATTTTCGAAAACTCGGACACTATTTCGCGTATTTTTCCGAGACGAACGCAATGGCACAACCCATTTCCCTTGATTCAGATTTTAACATTTAATTCTGCCTTGATTAATGTTATAACATGTTATTCAAAATACGGGTTGTTACATTCTCCCAACCTTAATGGATTTCGTCCCCGAAATCTTCAAGTTAGGAAGAACGTATCCTACCATCCATCATCCATCTACTCAAAACATCATCCATGAGCAGTCATTGTCCTTAAAAGATTCTAAATGATGTATGATCATATGCGAAAGGTGTGTGTATATGTACTTATCTAATGCGAAAATCAGGCGGTTACTGATTCAGTAAACCTCCTTAATGCAAAATATGTTAGTGAAATGAGTCCATATGTATGCAAATTCCTAACATAATTCATAATCTCTACATGAGTGCACATAACATTCATCCATATGCAACATCCACGTGATAGCATAACAAGTTTCAGCCATGAATAAGTATAAGCACTCATGCATATGCAATATGAAAGTGTGTGAGCCGATCTTAGTGCCTAATGTGTATCATACATCCACGAGTATCCACTTGCAAACACTTGCAACCACTTGCAAACATCAAGCATAACATGTTTCAAATACATGTTTCATCCAAAGTGTTTCTACCTAAGGTTCTCATGACAAGATTAACGAAGTAACCAGATAAACATGGATAGCAAAAGATAGATATGCTAGCTTATAAGAAAAGAGATTGAGAATGTACCCTCAAAAAGAAATAGGTGAAGCGCGCGCATCTTCTCCTCGGTTTCCCAAGTTGCGTCCTCTTCGGCTTCACTCCACTGAACCTTTACTAACTTGACTTCTCGATTCCTTAAATTCTTGATCTCCGTTCCCAAGATACGAATCGGAGCTCGCCTCAGGGTTGCCTCTTTCTCTACCTCCATGTCTTCAAGAATGCTAGGCTCAACTACCTCGGTTGACTCATGTGGGCACTTTCGGAGATGCGAGTCATGAAAAACATTGTGCACTCCGGCCAGCTTCTCGGGCAATTCCATCTTATAAGCCATCTTCCCAATCCTCTCTATGATAGGGAAGGGTCCTACGAACCTTGGTGCCAGCTTCCCAACTGCTCCACACTACGCAAGGGAGAAACTTTCACAAAGACCATATCTCCAACTTCAAATTCCAAATCAGTCCTTCGCTTGTCTGCATAGGATTTCTGTCTATCTTGGGCCACTTTCATCCATCTTTGAATCAACTCAACCTTCTCAAGTGTGTCCCTAAGCTTATCCGTGGTCTCCCACCAACAAGTTGGTGACTTGCACGGTCTTCCATATAGAGCTTCAAATGGTGCCATTCCTATGCTTGCTTGGTAGCTGTTATTATAAGCAAACTCTACGAGAGGAAGGTGGTCTTCCCAAGTGCCACCAAAGTCAAGAATGCATAGCCTCAACAGATCTTCTAGTACCCTATTCACCCTTTCGGTCTGGCCATCCGTCTGTGGGTGATAGGCTGTACTTAGATTCAATCGCGTACCCATCGCTTCTTGCAAACTACTCCAAAATTGGCTAGTGAAGATTGGGTCACGATCGCTAACTATGCTAGAAGGAACTCCATGCAATCGCACTATCTCTCGAAGATAAACAGATGCTAGCCATGATGCGGTCCTCTTGCTCTTCAACGGAACAAAGTGAGCACTCTTCGTAAGTCTATCAACTATGACCCATATCCCATAAAGCCCAAAAAGTTTGGTCAACTAAGTGGACACCTTCACCCCAACTATATATCACAAACAGACGAGTCATAATCCTTATGGGGTTTGCAACAGAACTAAGACTGAAAATAGGACCGAGAGGATATACTTAAAAGATAGCATGCGAGTAAGCTCTACAGAATAATAGGGATCAAGGATATACTCTTAAAAAGAGATATGATGCGCGTATCTAGTCTTCAATCTTCTAAGTCGCATTTTCTTGTGCTTAATCCAATCGTGCCTTGACCGTCTTTTAACTTCACAATTTCGTAGTTTCAAAATATGAGTTGGAACTCGTTTCGCCGTTGCCTTTCGTTCCACTTCCACTTATTCTTTTCCTAAAAATACTTGGCTATAACTGCGTGCTCATGGTTTTCATGCAAGCTTTCCAAAATTCGTTAGTGAATTCTGGATCTCGTTTTCATACTATACGGTATTCCACGCAGAAAAACTATCTCTTGAAAACAAATGCCAATCCATGTTGCCAAATGTACTTACTAGGGTGATTTCTATAACCCATGCTTAAGCGAAATGGACTATCCGCCTTAGTGGCGAACACTACTCGATTGGATTACAAATTTCCAACAAAGGTGCCAAGGGATTCTAGATAACTAATCATGACGGAACCCTAAAGGTCACACGAGATTTCGAGGGTATTACCGAGGCGAGTCATGAGCCTCGCAACCCTATGTTCGAAATCAAGAATGGCTCCATAACTGGACAACCAATCCATGCCCAAAATCAACCCGTATCCCATACACCCGAGAACATAAGCATCACACATGAATTCTACACTCAAGATAGAAATCCTCAAATCCATACAAATCATAGATAGATGGGCGGAACCCCCAATTGGATTTGAAACACTAACGGGATCCTCAACTAGACTAGTACTTAGGTGCAAACTTTCAACAATATCAGAAGAAATAAAGGTATGCGATGCGCCAGAATAAAATAAAGTTCGAACAGGAAAACCAGAAATGTAAACAAGGCTTTCTACAGAAATACTACCTCGGTCCGGAACTGGAACAGTGTTGAGAGCATGCATCTGCCCTCCAGAAGGTCCTGCTCGCTGAGTCTGTCCTTGCCCCTGTCCTTGCTTCCTTGGGAAATCCTTACTGAAGTGTCCAGACTTTCCGCAATGAAAGCATTCTCCCAACTTCCTCTTCTTCTTCCTACAATCTTTGGCTATGTGTCCAGTGATCCCACAGAAGTTGCATTTCCTTGTCTTCTTTGCCTTGTTGTCGTTGTTCTTGCCTCCTTTCTCGGCATTAGCCTTGACCTCCTTCTTGCCACTCTTATCTTCCTGTTGAAGCAGGGCCATACTTACCAGACTCTCGAAGGTCGCCCCCATGGGTATATGAGACATGGCCAAACCGTGCAATGGCTCATTCAATCCTAGAGCAAAGTGTAGGGCCTTCTTCTGAGCTGTGTTAACCAAGTCTAGACCGAATTGAGCAAGTTGATTAAACTTATCCACGTATTCCCTAACGGTCTTATCCCCTTGCTTTAGTGATAGGAACCTTTCCATCTGAAGGTTCTCCTCTGTCGATGATAGAAACCTCAGTCCAAACCTTCTCCTAAAGTCATCCCAAGTCTCAATTGGCCTAGTAGTGGTGGTGACTACCCACCCATATGCAGCCTCCTCTTTCAATAACCATACCGCTAACAGAACTTTCCTACGATCCTCTACATCAAAGATAGCAAAGAGGTCTTCAGTTTCGTTCAACCAGTTCCTTGCCTCAACAAAAGTCTCCGTCCCAACAAAATTCTTGCCACCCATCGCCTTAAAGTCCTTGCAAATTTTCGCGAAATCCGCTTGCGGATGCTGAGGAGGAGGAGGAGGAACCTCAGCTGCGGGAGGAGGAGGAATGTTCGTGGGGCCGGCTTCATTCGCCCTTGCCTCCATGTACCTTGTAAACCAATTAGGTACTGGTACGCCCTCCAGAATGGCAAAATTATCGGCCATAATGAAACGAAGAAAAAGATAGATTGAGAACGAGGAAACAAAGGATAGTGCTAATGGCTTTTGGGGAATAGCCTTTTAAAATAAACTAGACTTTCTTGGAAAAATACTTCTTTATAATCGGTTTTGAAAAAAGTTTTTCAAAAGGTAAGTTTTAAAAACTTTTCTTTAAAAACTTTTGCTCCATCTCGTAAACCTTATGCTCTGATACCAAATGTAACACCCCACCTCCGCCAGGGTCACTCTTGCAAGTACACTAGCTTTGGAGGGGTGTTGGACAAGGTAAGCATGCATGAAGATATCACAAGACAGAACATATGAGTAAAACAGAGTAAATAAAGCAGCGGATAAAATTACTATTTCAAAACCATAGTCAAGCTACATCAAAGTACTTAGTCATCATTTTTCCAGCTACTACAAGTCTAGAAAACATAAACTGAAAAATACATAAGTAAATTTTTCCCCAAAGATAACAGTGGTGTAGCCATAGCAAAGCTCAAGTCCAAACCGTACATGAGCGGTCAGAAAAGCAAGCCAAAGATCCAAGCTAGGTGCTAGTGTTCCCACCCTGAGAACCTTGGGGGGGGGGGGGAACGGAAGAAAAGAGACAAAAGGAAAACAGGTCAGTCATGAAGACTGGTAAGTCCTACCTACTATTAGTATAAAAACCAGTAAAATTAACTGGACATGAGAAACTGAGATGAAACATAAGGATGGTAACTAAACTGGCATGGTAAATAGTTAACAAGATAGATCAAGTGTGGCATCGCATATACAAGGTTAAGTTGCACCAAGTGTACTAGTATTCTAAACCATGTCAAGTATAAACAAGAAATGATCCCATTGGCCCAATATCATGAGATGACCTAAATCAAGGTCTAACTATACGATCTAGTCGATCGGCTCCCTATAAGCCTAACTCGTCGTGTATCGGTGTCATATGGCTTAATCATGAAATGTAGTTAACTGTGCAAGGTCCACCCTAGGATGTATCCAGGCCTAAGGTGTTAACCACTGACACAAAACAAGAACGCACAGTCTAAACCTACTGGTGCCCATGTTCAACCCCGGACTCATGTGCACGACCATGTTCCGCTTGAACTTAACTGGTGCACTCATTCAGCCGTCTCTTTTTGGTCTCTTACGATCAGCCCAGTAATCGTGCCCCACCCTAGCCTAGTCCCTAGGGTATCGTTGATACATCCAAGAGGGTTACTGCTGAAAAGGACCACGTAACTAGGATTTCAAATGGGTTAAGTGTGGTTAACCCTAGCCTAACCATGTATCGAGTTGGTTAAGTGTGTCCAAGAAATTCAGGACTTAACCCTATCAATACATCGTGTTCAACTGGTTAAGTATATTCAAGTGGTCCATGACTTAACCCTACCATGTGGCATTAATTAACTTAATGCAACCCAACCTCTCACATTAGACCTTGTTGTGGTTTCTAGTTAAGCCGGGTGGGTCCCGGTAGCTTTACACCACAACCTAGTCTAACCTCGGGTTTTAAGCACGACATGACCAACTACTCACATTGGGTCCTATTGTTTGTAGCTACTAGTTAAGCCGGGCGGTTCCGGGTAGATTTATGCTACAAACTCAACCCAACCTCGAGTTGGCCACTTTCATGTTTTCTAAGTGTCATGTCCATGTTCATGTTTTCAAGCATAAACACATGTCAAACTTTCATGTCATATTTTCAAGTCATGTTTTCATGTCATCTAAGTTTGCCTAACTACCCATAACGTATTCCCATTGCACGTAAATTCGCATCAACACACATAGATCAAAGAGGGAACATAAGAATATGACAAGGTGGGCATAAGATGGCAAAGTCTATCACAAGTTAAACATGGTGATATTTGAGGCAAAAGGGGTTCAACGTACTAGTATATGGCCTCAACATGTATGATAGCATAAAAGGTGACTTGGCCTCAAACATGACAATAACATAAAGGTGATTTGGCCCCAAACATGTCAAATAGCATAAGGGTGATTTGGCCTCAAACATGACAATAACATAAAGGTGATTTGGCCTCAAACATGTCAAATAGCATAAGGGTGATTTGGCCTCAAACATGACAATAACATAAAGGTGATTTGGCCTTAAACATGTCAATAACATAAAGGTGATTTGGCCTCAAACATGTCTAATAGCATAAGGGTGATGTGGCCTCAAACATGACAATAACATAAAGGTGATTTGGCCTCAAACATGTCAAATAGCAAAAGGGTGATTTGGCCTCAAACATGTCAAATAGCATAAGGGTGATTTGGCCTCAAACATGTATGACTTCAAACTTAGCAAATAAACTTGTGGGTAGCATGTAGTTCAACATCATATGCAAGTTAACATCAAGGTTATGAGAGGTTCTATGTTGCATTATGCATAACTACCAAGTTCTATGTTGCATTTTGCATAGCCACCAAATAAATCTCATAGCTTTCTACCCAAAAATCAAGGTAAATGATACTAGGTTCATGATAGTGCCACAATCATAGATCAAAAGAGTCATAAATGGATCTATGCATACAAATATAGCCCAAGGCAAGTATTATACCCAAAAGTCCCATTTCAACTTGCTACATGATCATATTAACTTCATAGTTTAAATCTAAGAGTAGAGTGGGGCTTACAAAGCGTAGCTATGAGAACTAGAACCAAATAGAACAAGATAGAGATGTTGTAGAAGCTCTAGAAATGATGTAGCAACACAAATAGCCTTGAGAATTAGTAGCTCTTTTGATTTGATGAAGAAAGATGGCTCCTTTTTGCCTTAGAAGCTCTCAAGATGAAGATGGAGGCCATGATTAGGGAGCATTTTGGCAGAATTTAGTTGTAGGAATGATTAATGAGGGTTTAGGGTGGGTCTAAGGGTGCTTATATAGAAGTTTAGGTTAGATTAGGCCATAGGATTAACCCTAATTCAGATCTGAGCCATCAAATCACGTCACAAGCCAACAAAACAAGACCCAGGAGCCAAAACAGGTGCACCAGGCCAAACTGGCCCGACCACCCAGGTCGATAGGGGTGTCGACTGGGCAGTCGACACCAGCTAGGGCAAGTCGACTCCCAAGTCGACTCCCCAGTCGACTTGTGGCTGGGCGGGAAATTTTCCCGCCCAGTCTGTTTGGCTCCAGATTTGATTTTCGAACTGTTTTTAAACTCTGGATTTTCTGAAAACTTCGACGGGCCATAACTGGGTCATACAGACTCCGATTTTCGAAAACTCGGACTCTATTTCGCGTATTTTTCCGAGACGAACGCAATGGCATAGCCCATTTCCCTTGATTCAGATTTTAACATTTAACTCTGCTTTTATTAATGTTATAACATGTTATTCAAAATACGGGTTGTTACAAGGCTTTTGTTGAAAAAGCAGAGCCTTGTGGATGATGATCAAAGCATAGCCTATTTAGGAATAGCTTCGTGTATTACGTTATCTCGCGAGCCTCACGCCCCGGTAGAGTTAAAAACGGGATAAGGGAACGCAGGGAGTGCACACATTTCTTTCTAGCTAGAAGTAGCGTTTGGGTTTTACACGGCCCGATATCTTACTTATGTGGTTGATGGAATGAGGCGCCTCAGATTTTTATTGGTCGCCAATAGCCAATTTATATGTCCAATAGGACCGGGAAGCGTGTGTTCAGGCGTAACTAATCCACTAAAGTATTTGTGGACCTGCCCTGCAGGATCCAAGGGTTCACCAGCATCCAAATCCTAAGACATTGCTAGAGTGTCTCGAATCGGTTAGGAGATCGTCCCTAGCCTTGACTCATGATGGAAACCAACCTCCAGTACGACATTACGATCTTGATTGTAAACTTATACATGGCAACATAGTATATGGTAGCTATGCCATCTAGGATTGACACATTTACTTTGAAATATTTTTGAAACATATTAGACACTAATAATAATATTAAAAATATTATTTTATACGTATCAAGCATTTTGATCATTATAAGGTAAAACTCTATCCTCCGTTTGCATTGCATTGTGTGATGGGACTTGAGTCTTATAATGATTTCATTTTCTATAAACATTGCGTTGTTTTGATTTAAAAAATTATAGAACTAATGCACTGGCAATCCAATGGAATTAAACCCGTTCCGCGATAGCGGCGTTGTCCAGTGATTAGCCATATTATTAGTTTAGTAAGATTTCTCATACCAGTCCCTTGAGTGACTCGTAGTTTGTTTCACTTTGCAAACTCGGGTGCATTGTGAAAACCCATAACTTCCCCGTAAAGGAAAGCGACGGATAGTTCGAGAACAAGCCACAACAGAACGCATAAAGAAGAACATTTCATTGTATATTACAACAATGCATTAGATTACAAGAATATACAGAGTATGAATAAATATTACACAGAAATATCAGAGATTTAAATTACATTTAAATACATAGCCGTGGAAAATAATACAATACACAACTAGAAGTAGATATACGGATACAAAGCTTTCCGGATATCGTTCCAGCTGTAAACCAGGATCCTGTGAATATAAATCTGCAAAACCAAAACTACTAGCTGCCCGTGTCAAAATAAGGGCACCCAGAGTTTAGGTTAAAACAATAAACTCCAGGTCAGTCATGTGACTGGTGTGAGAACTAAAACAGTTATTAATCTTTATTTTTAAAGTTCGGTAAATCAAGGGACCACGCCGTATAACACGGAACGGGTTTCCTCCCAAGAATACCAGTGCATAAAACGAACAGCGCAATGCTAAATAAAGAAAAATGAAGCTATTATAAGACCCAGGTCCTATCACACAATGAAACGCAAGCCGGGGGATAGGGTTTTTACCTTATAATAGCCAAGAATGCTTGATACGTTTATAAGAAATCATTTGATACTATTATAAGTGTATAGTGTATAAAACAACTTCAAATCATAAGTATCAATCATAGGCGGCATGAATGCCCCATACCACTATGTCGCCATATATAAGTTTACAAATAAAACCGCAAAGTCACGTATTTGGAAATTGGATTTCCGTCTATGAACCGAGGCAAAAGATAGTCCTCAACCGTTTTCGTGACTCTCTAGCCCGAGCCACAGGGTCAGAGCGCATCGACCCTTGGATCGTCAGGGCCGGTCCACCGATGTGGATTAAAATGCCTGAACACTGCGTTTCCCCGCCCTTTGGGGCGTAAATGAGCCAACGAATGACTCCATCGGACCCGGATCGTCCAATCAAACCGAGGCGCCTCGCAACAGCAACAACCACATAAGTCAAACTCGTCAGGGCGTGTAAAACCACTGACGCCACTTCTAACTAGAAAGAAACGCATGTCCTCCCTGAGGTCCGTCTCCCGTTTTTGGTTCATACCGGTTGTGAAACTCACGAAGTAAACGTTACACAAAGCTACGTCACAAAGGCCGTGCTTCGATCATCAACCACAAGACTTTGCTTTTCAACAGAAGCCTTGATCATTTGCATCTTAGCATGCCACACAGGCAATTCACTCCATGCGATTGATATCCATCAATATATAACCCCTGAGCTCGTACGTCTCAGAGAAGGGCGTTAAGCAAGAGAATAAATTCTCCGCCGCCAAACAGATATATATTTAATAGAGATCAATCACACGGACTAAAATCCAATGTCAGACACACAGTCCATTTACAAGTCCGTTCTGGGTCTGAACGAAACCGGAGGCACCTAGTACCCCGCATATCCATCGATCTCCAAGTACGTCTGGACAATCACCAACTGTTTCCATCTTCTTGGGTGTACATCCCAATCAAGATCATCAGTAATCACCCAAACGACGTGAAGACTTCCGGTCTTCGACCACCGTCTTCATCTTCGACTTATCGTCGTATCAGTTATTCAGAATGGGATAAACCCGGTCTTTCCGAATAACTCGCGTATATTTTAAATAAGTGTTACACAAACAACATACGCCTCATTCCAATTCATCAGTCACTAACCGTAAATTAATCAAGAGAATCCCCAAATATTAACCCCGAAGGCCGAAACCAACATCAGATCAATATTCAGAAAACCATTCTACTTGGCTAACCGACAGTTAGTTTCTAAATTTCACATTCATAGGGAAAGGTTCCCATTAATTTTATCCAAGATAAATTTCTTGGATTTATTCTTTAATCTATTTTTGAATATCAATTCAAACTAGTCGGGATTAGCGAACCTTACTGAAGTAATCATTTTGTTTTAATTTCCCAATCCCAACCTATTCATCCCATGAAGTAAAACTGGTTATACTTCATATCTAACACCACGGTGTTATCGGTAAATTCAATTACCATTTCACGTTTTTAATCTAATTAAAGATTTAACTATCGCCTGGAGTAAAACTGGTGATACTCCCTTCTCGATCTTTTCAATCTAATTAAAGATTCATTAAAACTCCACTTAGTTTTAATCGTTAACTGGGTTAAAGAATCAGTGTCATTTAAAACACGGTTCACGATAAACCCAAAACCACATTTCATTAATTATCGGATTAAAGAACGAGTGTTATTTAAAAACACCATTCACGATAAACCCAAGAATCAATATCAATTCTATTCCAATTAAATATTGTTTAATTGGTACACTTCATTAAATCTAAATAAAAAGATTTAATCTTTTCTCAACTGGGTTCAAGAACAGTGTTAATGAAGACACCATTCACGACAAACCCAAATCACATTTGATATTCAATACAAGGCTCTGAATAGAAAATATATCGGCTTATATTCAATATCAAATTCTACGATTAACAAATGTCGTATTGGAAATAACGATATAAATATATATCTTTCAAATTTCCATAACAACATCCGTATAATCACGAATTCCAACATCGAAATATTCCGAAGATAATTTCGATTCAAATCCACTCCAATGCAATCATTGGAAATTCTGGTTATTTTTAAAACCCTTTTCAAATTCAATTTATTTACTTAAAAATAAATAGAATTATAATTCTAGTTCAAAACTAGTTTATTTCGATAAAAACCTATTCTTATCTTTTCAAATATGGAGTTTTTCATCCCAATCTTTTCTAAACCATTTCTTATGATTTTACACAAATTATTACTATTTTTAATAATTTTATCAAGGCCCGTACAGTCGATTTCCACCAATGGCCATCGAACTGCACTTACAGCGACCTTTTTCGAATTTGATTTGGACGTATCTCCAAATCCAACCGTTAGATTTCAAATTTCTAATATTCGTTAGAAAGCTCTTTTCGATACGAACCCAACGGTTCCGGTTTTAGGAGAATCGGACGGTCGGATCTCCCGTAATGTTCGTTTGAAATAAATGGTCGAAATTCACGAACTGCCGCGGCGCGGCGCGTTCTATTCAGGCCATTATATTATATATATAATATATATTTCGTCGATTTCTATTTAAAACGAATTATATAAATAGTTTTAAAATTCGTTTCAAAAGCAATTTCAACTTCCTTTCCAATTCAAATCAAAATTGAATTCTTCTTTATAAATTCGTTTTAAAATTCATTTCTATTCAATTCAAATTTCAATTCAATTTGAATTCATTTCAATTCGCTTTCAATTCAATTTGAATTCGTTTTCAATTCAATTCATTTCGAAATCGTTTTCAATTCAATTCATTTCGAAATCGTTTTTAATTCAATTCATTTCGAAATCGTTTTCAATTCAATTCATTTCGAAATCGTTTTTAATTCAATTCATTTCGAAATCGTTTTTAATTCAATTCATTTCGAAATCGTTTTCAATTCAATTCATTTCGAAATCGTTTTTAATTCAATTCATTTCGAAATCGTTTTTAATTCAATTCATTTCGAAATCGTTTTCAATTCAATTCATTTCAAAATCGTTTTCAATTCAATTCATTTCAAAATCGTTTTTAATTCAATTCATTTCGAAATCGTTTTCAATTCAATTCATTTCGAAATCGTTTTTAATTCAATTCATTTCGAAATCGTTTTTAATTCAATTCATTTCGAAATCGTTTTCAATTCAATTCATTTCAAAATCGTTTTTAATTCAATTCATTTCGAAATCGTTTTTAATTCAATTCATTTCAAAATGAATAAAATCGATATAAATATCGTTCACGTCAAAATGGCGTCAATCTAATCAACACGGCTTCATAAATTTATATTTTCAAATATTCTATTTCAAATATTTCTTTTTCAAAATAGTTGTTATTATCAAAATATTTCGTTCAACACATGACCAATCTCAATGGATGAGTACTGTCAATGAACTTTTATTTTATATTGATAAAGATGTAAATTTTATTACTAAAATATTTCGTTCAACACATGACCAATCTCAATGGATGAGTACTGTCAACACATGAACTTTTATTTTATATTATTCTTTATTTTCTAAATTGGAATGAGGCCCAATCAATCACCATATAATGTTAATTATATGGATTTTCATACATTACACACATATAATAGCATTGAAAAATAATCAACCATCAACCAAAGTGCACTACACTGTATAAGCATCTAATATAGATATCTAACGCTTATAACAGCCTGTCAATCAATCGATCGACATATTTAATCAATCAGGATGAGTGAACTTCAAATTTCATCCCAACACCCGTGTGGGGTTTCAAACAATCAAACACAGATTTTATTTCTGCAGTTGGGCGATGTGTAAAATTTATCGTCCCAATCAATGTCATTCCAATAGGTGTACATAAACAAACCGTCCGGTTTGTAAATGAATATTTTATTTATTCACATTCACTATATTCTTATTCACGTTAAAAATTATATTTTTAACGATAAAACATTTTATTTTAACATATGAATTTCTATTCATTTCATTCTTTAAATAAAATGATATTTTTATTTTTCTAACTTATTTTAGAAAATTTCGGCGGCATAATGGCACGATACTAGAAACGGGACGAGGCCTAGCCTTATCCCCGGTCTAGTGAAGGCCCACGCCATTCACACATCAATCAAATCAATTTCATTTCACTAAACAATTCAATTCAAACCAAAGCATCTAACTAATTTATGCAACCAAACAAACAAGTCCATGGTCTATGGACGATTGTGTCGGGTGCTACTAAGCACCGTCTGCATCCTAGTGTATATATATAACTAGAAAAATAAATTGAAAGGTGAGGAATTCTCACTTATAGCTATCCAACTTTACGGCACTTCCAATGCAGGAAATCTTCAACGTTCTCGCCTTTTTATCACCTTCGTTGCCCGTATTCTCTACATATGTAAAAATCGAATTTTTACTTCGTTATTCAATATATAAAAATCGAATTTTTACTACTATGTTATATAGATAAAAATTATATTTTTATCACGCTATTTTCCATATAAAGATTTCGCCTTTCTAAAATATAGTTTTCGCCTTTATAAAAACATAGACTTCGCCTTTTCAAATTTAAAGATTTCATCTTTATAAAAATCTCATTTTTATTTTTCTACACATATAAAGATGATATTTTTAATATTCCTATCATGTAAAGATTATATTTTTAACCTCTTGCTTATATAAAAATTATATTTTTACGTCTTCTACATAATAAAGATTATATTTTTAATTGTTCAAAAAATCAAATCTTTTCTATATTTAAAAGTAGAAACTTTCCTTCGCTTTACATATGTAAATCAGAATTTTAAATCCATGCTTACTATAAAATAAAACTGATTTATATTAAGAACTAAATTAAAAAAAATTGATTTTTAAAAATTAAAACTCACCACTCATCGATCTGGAGTGTCGCTCGTGGTAGCAGGGGCGTCTCAGGGCGCTGGAGGCCGGAGGGGGGGGGGATAGGGCACGAAGCGGCGGTGCCTTCCAGTGGTCTCGGGTGCGGTGGTTTTGGGTTCAAGGGGCGGTAGGGTTTTCAATAGTGGATGGAGACTGGAGGAGGAGGAAGAAGGGGCCCGAAGCAGCGGGCGGCCGCCTGACTGGTGGTCGTGAAGGCCCTGGCGGCCGGAGCAAGGTGGAGCGGTGGCTTCAGACCGGTTTTGGGGTGGGCTTTGATTGAAGAGAGAGGAGACAGGGGTGGCCGTGGCCGATCTGAGGTGGACGGGGCGACGAGGTCTTCGGCGGTGGACGTGGCGGTGGGCTGCTGCGCTCCTCCGTCTGTTCTTCTTCTTTTTTTTTTCTCTGATTCGAAATGAACGGGGGGGGGGGGGGGGGGGCAGAGGAGATAAGGGGAGGAGAGAAGGATTATTATATTTTTTTATCTAATTCTAAAAGTTGACTTTTACATACGACCTCTAAACGAGGCCCACCGCCTGTCGCCCATAGCGTTTTACCCCCATTCCGAACACAATGGGATATGTATCGTTGGCCAATTCGACTGTTACAGTCAGTTATTCTTCAATTTAAAATATAAAACATTTAATTTTAATTTTAAACGTACATTTCAAATTACCGGGGTCACATACTAACTAGAAAAATTCCAGAAAAATATTTTCTAGCTTCGTATTGACGATACGGTCCTAACAAAACTAGTTTCGTCGAATTCTGAGACCGTTGGAAAAATGGCCATTTTCCAATCGATTAAAATCAACTGAAACTGGTCAAACGCGTTTTCCTCAGCCACGCTCACATATTGATTCGAAAAATTATGAAATTTGAAACCTAGCAATAATTTGACACTGCGGATCCAACAGAACTGGTTTCGTCGAAATCCGAGGTCATTTGCAAAATGTCCATTTTTAAGGGCCTGAATTCCATAGCGACTATTCAGAATTTTCAACTGGACATATCTTTTGATTCCCGCTATGAAATTTTGATTTTTCGGATTCGTTGGAAAGATATTATCAATTAGATCCTATCATTTTTGGTTTCACTAAAATCCGGATTGTTTTGCACCCGGTACATTCAATTGAAGTTTGAAATCGAATTATCGAACTACCGCGCCATTTTCAATTCTATTTATAATTATATATAATTATTTATATTCTAACGACGGCGTATATAATATATACGTTCTAATATATTCAAAATAAATTTCTCGTCGATAATTATTTAAAATAATTCATTTTAAATAATCAAAATCCGCCAAAATTGCCAAAATAAAAATTTTAAACTGGCCCAGATTTTCGGGTTGTTACATGCACTCTTTCCACACGGGAAGCCAATTGACAGGTTTCAGGTAGGGATGTTTCTGGACTAGAGCTTGCTGCTGAAGATGTTGGAAAATCTTTTCTTTTATCTTTTATTTTCCTCTTGAGTTTTTGAGACATTATTGGATATTGGTGTATTTTGGGAGATTGAGACTTTATTTCTTTCCCTGCTTTAGACATCTGTTTTGCTAAGTGTATCCTGTACTGCGTACTCTGATGTTCTGTGATGATGTTTGTGATGACATTTCATTTCCGCTGCAAATGATTTATATGTTCTGCTATGTAACTTTGATCTGTTATTGTTTAATTTCTGTTATACTTCTACGATTATCTTTACTTTCGTTCTACGGAAGTTTGGGCCATCACAGCAGATCAATATATATAATCGATTTTAACTTGCATATCCAACCGATAGTATAACTCGAATAACGGCAAAGCCTTTTAAATTCCTTGTATATTAACTGTCTTCCTCCATAGAAGCTACTTCGATTATTATCCAATCAAATTGCATTCCATACCAATTTATTGTATTAAATTGGAAAACTTTACATTGGAAAATCTCCTTTAAATCTTAACAAAAAAGATTTATAAATTCCGAATCACATTTCCCTGTAAATCGGGTTAAAGAACGAATATCGTTAAAAACATAGTTCACAGTAAACCCAATTCCCATTCCGTTTCAAATCCAATTAAATGTTAATTATTTGGTAATTCTTCTCTACATCTTAATTAAAAGATTTATTCTTTTGAAACGGGGTTTAAGAATAGTGTTACTGACGACCCTATCCCATCAGTCTCTAACCGTAAATTAGTAAGAGGACAATCCCCTAAGTATTAATCCCGAAGGCCGAAGCCAACATCAGATCAATCCCCAGGAAAGCATTCAACTTAGATAATCTCCAGTTAGTTTCTAATTTTCTTAACTCCATTGGGTTTAAGAACAATATTATTAAAGATACCATTCATGACAAACCCAAAATCCAATTTGATATTAAATACAAGGCTCTGAATAGAAAATATATTGGCTTATATTTCATATCAAATTCTGAAACCAACAAATATCGTATTGGGAATAACGATATATATATCTTCCAAATTCCTCCACAATATCCGTATCACGGAATCCAATATCGAAATATTCTGAATATACTTCCAATTCAAATCCATTCCAATTCTTATATTGGAAATTTTTGGTTCTATTAAAACCATTCACAATTCCATTTTATTTGTTTAAAAATTATTGGATTTCAAATCTAGTTCGTAACTAGTTCATTTCGATAAAAATATATTTTTATCTTTTAAAATATGGAATTTTTCATCCTAAATCATTTATTATGATTTTACGCAAATTATCGATATTTTTAATAATTTTATCAAGGCCCGTACAGTCGATTTCCATAAACGGTCATCGAACTGCACTTACATCGACCTTTTCCAAATTTGATTTGGACATAATTCCAAATCCAACCGTTAGATTCCAAATTTCTTATGTTCATTGGAAAGCACTTTTCGATATGAACCCAACGGTTCTGGTTTTAGGAAAATACGATGATCGAATCTCCTGTAATGTCCATTCGAAGTCAATGGTCGAAATTCGCAAACTGCCGCAGCGCAACACGTTCTATTCGGGCCATTAAATATATATAATATATATATATATTATATATTTCGTCGATTTCCATTTAAAACGTATTTTAAAAATCGTTTTAACTTCGTTTTAAAAACGATTCTAACTTCATTTTCAACTTTAAATCAAAATTGAAAATTCCTTACCATTATAATACATAAATGATAATATTTTCAAAATATCAGATTTGAAAATCCCACCGCGTGCGAACCATAAATGTATCATTTGTTTTAACTGCTATTATTTTACCAAAATCCCACCGCGTGCGAAGCACGTGTTTCACCATACTTACTAAATGATTTGGTAAAGTGGATTCTTATATTAATAGGATTAATAAGTAAGTAGGCGGAGATTAACTTGATGATTAATAACAAGAATTTATTGTTTTAAGAACAATTAAATGAGATATTTACAAATAGATTATGGTTGATTTCATATTAAGTAAGATTAGTTAGAATCGATTATTGTTTATTTAATGGTAGATGAGATTATTTAGAAATAATTTATTATTTTTATAGTAATCGACACAAGTGAAATTATTTGGATTAATAAATGTTATCTATTCAAAATGAAAAGATTTGTTAGAATTGATTAATGGGTTAATCATGGCTAAATATTTACCAAACAAATTGTTTTGATCAATAATTGGTTATTTAATTAAATTAGATTGGGCTGATTAATCTAATGTAATAAATTAACGAATAGTTGATTTAGTTTAAATAAGATTTTAAAGTATAAAGGATTTGTCTAAAGAAGACAAAGCGAAGAGGAATGTTTAATAAGGGATTTGTCTAAGAAAGACGAAGCGGAGAAAAATGTTTAAAAATGGATTTGTATAAGCTAATGTAAATAACCGAGTTTTCAAAATAAGGATATGGCGTCATAAAACCATATTTAAAATGTAGCAAGAAGCACGTTTACGGATTTTAAAGTATAAGGGGTTAGAGTTACGAACTTATATCTATTCTAAGATAAGAATGTTGTTGATCAAGGTCTGAGAGGTAATTAAAATACCCCAACTTGAATGACTTCACTATTATCGAAGGATGGTATTTGTTTGTAACGGAAAGAGATGTCAAGATTTTATAACGGAAAGAGATGTCAAGATTTTTGTAACGAAAAGAGATGTCAAGATTTTGTAACGGAAAGGAATGTGAAGGTTAGTTATAAGGGGAATATTACAGCGTATGACAAGTCTTAGAACTATAGCGATAAAATAACGCTGTTGACTAAGCTTAAGCGTGACTGTTCTGTCGAGATTAGTTAAAGGGGAATATTACAGCGTATGATAAGTTTTAAACTATAACAATAAATTAGCGCTGTTGACCAAACTTAAGCGTGATTGCTTGATGTTTAGTTATACATTAGAATGGATGTTGTTTTTACTTCGATAGTTAAATAACCGACTATCGAAGTGTTTTGACCATCGTTGTCAATACGGAGAGGCCGGTTGGATATATTATTCGAAAACCACTCCGTATAGGCATAAGCACTGCGAATTAGATCATGCTGAAGACGAATTGAAGACAAAGTGTAATGCAAGGGTCGTCTTGTTTCAGAATGGTGTTTTCTGCTTGTCCAGTCCCAGGACAACTCGTATGGACGAATGTCTGACAAAGTATTCCTAACGGTCACATAAGACGATCTTTTCAAGGTTTTACGTCTGGTGGCAGAAAAATTCGTTTCTTTTAGCTTTTATACCCGTAATATTTTTGGAAAGATCAACTAGTGATTTGACGGGTTTGACGATGTGGCACTCAAAGTGTATGGTGGCCAGATGTTCTGAAAGATAGACGTAGCCTCAAGCCTCATAACCAGGAAATGACAAAAATCGGGCAGGCAACATGGCTATGTGGGTCGCTCCCATTAGGGTGTATAATCACCCATCTAGAGAAATTCTTTTTGTTTCTTACTCTATCGATTCTGCCCATTCGGGGAACGGTGGTTTGAGCCCAACCGTTGGTGATATACATTCGATACACTCAAGAGAAATGAGTGGTCGGTCATGTGTGGGCCGGGTTGCAAGACGTTCTTGTTGAACCCAGGTGTATTTGCCTCTAGAGATAGACTATCGGCAGGTGGTCCCATACCTTGTCATAGTTGGAATCCAATCTCCAATAAGTGCCCTGCGGTTTTTGATTTTTATATTATGTATGTAGAGCGTGAGATGCAAGCGTTCTACTATTTGGTTATTTACTTGATTAGACATTATTATAATATCATTGGATTTTGATATCAAAATATCTTGGGTTATAGTAAGGTAAAAACCGTCCATGTTTATGTGTGGGTTGGTCTTACTATTATCCTTTTGTTTCAAAAAGGATTTGCAAAGTTAAACCATATGGTTGGAATTTACTCACACCAGTCCCATGACTGACCCAGAGTTTATTTTGTTTGATTTCCCTAAACTCTTGGGTGCCCAAATTTGTACGGGCAGTCAAGTGTTTCAAGATTTTACAGATACACTTGGAGGAGCTAAAGCAGAAGACTTCACCGTTAATATTTAGAGATTATTTCCGTTGTGATATGATGTATTGTACTCTAATAATGGTATGTACATACAGTACAGTTTTGTATTTCAAAGTTATGTTATATAATATATTTTATTCGTTCCGCTGTGAGATTCGTGTTTACTCTGATTCTACTCAGTTATGTTCTTCTTCTTCTATTCTATTAGTTCTATCTTATCTTTCTCATCCTCTTATTTCTTTCTATTAATGATCCGGTATTTTCGAGGTCTGAACAGTCGACGCTGGCTTTTGTGTCGATTTTCAGGGTCGAAAATCCCGTGGTCGTTACATGATGAATAGGGTCTTCAGAGAGGTCCTAAATAAATTCGACCTAGTCTTCATTGATGATATTCTAATCTATTCTAAAACTAAGGAGGAACATGAAGGGCATTTAAGGGAAGTGTTGGAGATTCTGCGACAAAATGTTTTAAAAGCAAAGTTTTCCAAATGCACATTTTGGCAAGAGGAAGTAAAATTCTTGGGCCATGTTGTGTCAAAAGAAGGAATTGCAGTAGACCGAAGTAAAATTGCCGCCATTCGAGATTGGAAGCAGCCTAGTACACCCACTGAAGGAAGAAGCTTCCTAGGATTGGCCGGATATTACAGGAAATTTGTCAAACATTTCGCTAAGTTGTCTAGCCTATTAACAAAGCTTACCAAGAAGCACGCCAAGTTCAATTGGACATCGGATTGTGAGGAGGCATTCCAAAAGCTAAAGGTGAGTTTGACTACTGCTCCCGTACTTACCATCATCGATTGCAACCAAGATTTAAAGGTCTACACCGATGCTTCTCAAAGTGGTGGTCTTGGTGCGGTACTGATGCAAAGGGGCAAAGTTGTTGCATATGCAAGTCATCAATTGAAGCCGCATGAGAAAAACTATCGTGTCCATGACTTAGAGTTGTTGGCCGTAGTCTTTGCTTTAAAATTTTGGAGATATTATCTTTTGGGAGAAAAATTTGAATTATTCACAGACCATCAATCTTTGAAATATCTCTTTGATCAAAAGGATCTGAATTTAAGACTGCAACGATGGCTAGAATTTCTGGCGGCATACGATCTCGACATCTTATATACGCCGGGGAAAGCCATTGTTGTGGCAGACGCACTTAGTAGAAAGGATTTCATTGTCGTAAGCCTCATCGTTACCCCTTCCTTGATTGCTAAAATTTCTTCTCTTCAAAAGGATGATGAATTCATTCAGTGAATGATCAAGAGAATTGAAGTAGGTGAAAACACGAACTTCCAAATAGATGGCAAGGGAATTCTTAGATTTCAAGGGCGGATTTGTGTTCCATATATCAAAGATCTCATAAGGGATGTTTTAGATGAAGGTCACAAATCAAAGCTTTGCATCCACCCCGGTGTGAGCAAAATGTATTAAGACTTAAAGCGCACATTTTGGTGGAGATCTATGAAGAGGGATATATCCATTTATGTGAGTAGATGTCCTTCTTGCCAACAAGTGAAAAGTGATCAACAAAAGCTTGCGGGGTTGTTGCAGCCATTGGAAGTTCTAGATTGGAAGTGGGACCAAATCTCCATGGATTTTATAGATGGTCTACCTCATACTGGGAAAGGAAATGGCATCATATGGGTGATCGTGGATCGCTTCACAGAGTCCGCTCATTTCATACCTGTCAAATCCAGTAGAACTGCTCAAAGTCTGGCGCAAATCTATTTCAAAGAAATCGTCAGGCTACATGGGTAATAAAACTAAATCTTTCCTTTTCGTCATAATCTGAATGAAAATTTTCTTTTTCAAATTAAATAGTAATCTTTTCTTTTACACAGAGTTCCTAGTAGCATCGTTAGCGACCGTGATCCTATCTTTGCTAGCAAATTTTGTGAAGCACTCCAAAATGATTTGGGAACGAAGTTAAATCTCAGTACCGCATATCACCCTCAGACTGATGGCCAGACTGAGCGGGTGAATCGCATTCTTGAAGATCTATTGAGAGCTTGCATACTCGATTTTGGAGGTTCTTGGGAGGATCACTTGCATTTAGTTGAATTCTCATATAACAATAGCTATCAAGCAAGTTTGAAAATGTCTCCATTTGAAGCCTTATATGGTAGGCCGTGTAGATCGCCAGTGTGTTGGGTTGAAAAAGGAAATCGGCTTGTGTTGGGTCTAGACATGATCCGAGAAGCTTCGGACAAAGTTGACTTTATTAAGAAGCGACTATTGGCTGCCCAAAGTAGACAGAAGAGCTATGCAGATGCAAGAAGGCGAGAGCTAGCTTTTGAAGTGGGTGACTATGTCTATCTAAAAGTCGCTCCAATGCGAGGTGTTATCCGTTTTGGAAAGACAGGAAAATTAGCACCTAGATTCATCGGCCCCTTCCCTATCCTTGAAAAGATTGGCACCCTAGCCTATAGAATTCAGATGCCAGACTGGTTGCCTGGAGTGCATGATGTATTCCATGTATCTCAACTTCGAAGGCATGTACATGATCCAGATCTGATTGTGGAAGAAGCAGCACAGTAAGATTTGGAGATGACCCCAAGCCTTGCAATGAGAAGAGAACCACTGAAAACTATTGGCAAGGAGACTAGGAAGCTGAGAAATAAAAGTATCAGCCTAGTTAAGGTGCAATGGAGCGGTGATCCTAGAGACTGCACTTGGGAAACCGAGGAGAGTATTAACAAGCCTATCCCAAATGCAGAGTGGATATCCCCGATTAGTTTTATTTTGAGGTACGCTTAAAAATATTTCCCATTCTTTATGTTGGTTCCAACCCTTCTATTCTTCCCTTTTTCTTTCCGAGGACGAAAAGTTCTTAAGCGGGGGAGAATGTAACAACCCAGAATTTGGGGCCAATTTAAAATTTTCATTTTAGAGATTTTAGAGGTGTTTAAATAATTGAAATGAATTATTTTAAATAAAAATGACTAGAAATTTATTGTGACTGAATTTAATGCGAATATATTTAATTTAAATACAAAAGGAATTAAAAAAGGACGGTAGTTTGAAAAGTCAAACTTGAACTTTGACTGACTATACAAAGTGTAGAATAAACCGGACTTTGGTGAAACCAAAAATATTTAAATCTGTTAATGAATATCTTTCTAACGAATCTGAAAAATCGAAGTTTCATAGCGGGAATCAAAAGTTATGGCCAAATGAATTTTCAGAAAGGTCGCTATAGAGAATATATCGCCCTTGAAAATCGACAATTTGCATACGACCTCGGAATTCGACGAAACCACTTTTGTTGGGTCCGGGATGTAAAATTATTGCTAGGTTTCAAATTTCATGATTTTTGAAGCTAGTATGTTAGCGTGGCAAAAGAAACCGTGTTTTGTCAATTTCTGGCAAAATTAATTGACTGAAAAATAGTCATTTTTCAAACGATCTCACAATTCAACGAAATTAGTTTGTTTAGGACCGTATCATCAAAACATAAACAAAAATAATTTTTCCGGATTTTTCTGACTTCGTAAGTGACTCCGGTAAAATTAGAAAAGTACGTTCGAATTTAATATTAAAGAATTAATTTGGAAATAAAGAAAACATACTGTAAACTTCAGAATTAGACCTCGGCACTAGTGCCATTGCGTTCATAAGACGTCAAAACCTACTGTTCGACAGTCGTTGGGGTCCGTTTGGTGATCGTATAGAAAAACCCTAATTTTGGGATTAATTAAATAAATAAATAAAATAGAAATACGCTCAATACACGTACAAATACGGGATGAACAGTGCTTCTTCCTCTTCGTTTTGTTTCCTCCGCCGAACCCATAAACATATCAATTCTTTGAGCTTTGATTCCTCCCAAACCATGGAGAATTAGTGTATGCCCCTTTGGACTTTTTCGAAGTACTTCGCGAGCTCTTCCATCTCCGACAAGAATCACTTCCTCTCGCGCCCTATAGCTCTCGAACCGAGTATCCAAAGCCGCGGCCTTCGAACCGCCGCCCGGCCCACACGCCGCCGCCGCAACCCCCAGCTCCGACCGGCGTTCAGGCGCACCTCCATCCCCTTCAACCTCCAGCAATCGGTTCGTGAAACCATCGACTACAATTCACGAATTTGCAAATCAAAGTTTTGAACTTTTCTGAATTATTAAGGTAAATTCAATTTCAGTTTTGCCATTCTTTTAAGCATTACAGCGACAGTTGTTAAAAGTCAGTTTCTAATTTATGCGTATGAACTTCAAATTGAAATCTTTCAGATCCGAAACTGTCGTGACCTTGAACACGAGATCCGATTGAATCCGAACCTTCATTTCAAATCCAAGCTAGGTGAGAATTTATTTTTAATTAAATTTAATTAATTTAATTATTATTATTGCGTTATGTGAAATTGAAAGTCAAACACAATTAGATCTGGGATGAATGTTACCATGGGTTATGGATTCAAATTGTTATGATGTTATGATATTAGATCCGTTATTTTCAATCATAGATCTGTTAATTAAAATTATTGATCGGTAGGAAAAATTAGATTTTTACCTTGTTTAAATTTGTTGAAGTATGCCTTGTGGATATGAATCATGAATAAATCTATCATCTTGTACATCGTTATGTAATTTACATTATTTTAATGTGAATTAAAGTAGGAATTTACATCGTTATGTATTTTACATTATTTTAATGTGAATTAAAGTAGGAATTTATATCGTTATGAAATTTACATCGTTATGTAATTTACATTATTTTAATGTGAATTAAAGTAGGAATTTACATCGTTATGTAATTTACATTATTTTTAATGTAAATAAAATAGGAATTTTCACCGTATGTAAATTTACATTATTTTTAATGTAAATAAAATAGGAATTTTCACCGTATGTAAATTTACATTATTTTTAATGTAAATAAAATAGGAATTTCCACCGTATGTAAATTTACATTATTTTTAATATAAATAAAATAGGAATTTTCACCATATGTAAATTTACATTATTTTTAATGTAAATAAAATAGGAATTTTCACCGTATGTAAATTTACATTATTTTTAATGTAAATAAAATAGGAATTTTCACCGTATGTAAATTTACATTATTTTTAATGTAAATAAAATAGGAATTTTCACCGTATGTAAAATTACATTATTTTTAATGTAAATAAAATAGGAATTTTCACCGTATGTTAAAAATTGCATTTTTATATGTAATTAAAACATGAATTTACATCTTATGTTAAGTATTACATTTTTATATGTAATGTATGTAGGAAATTACACCGTAGGATAAAAATTACATTTTTATATGTAATTAAAACACGAATTTACATCGTATGTTAAATATTACATTTTTATATGTAAATTATATAGGAAATTATGCCGTATGTTAAAAATTACATTTTTTCTATGTAGTTAAAACATGAATTTACATCGTATGTTAAATATTACATTTTTATATGTAATGTATGTGGGAAATTACACCGTAGGATAAAAATTACATTTTTCATGTAATTAAAACATGAATTTACATCGTATGTTAAATATTACATTTTAATGTATGTAGTAAATTACACCGTAGGATAAAAATTACATTTTTATATGTAATTAAAACATGAATTTACATCGTATGTTAAGTATTATATTTTTATATGTAATGTATGTAGGAAATTACACCGTAGGATAAAAATTACATTTTTATGTGTAATTAAAACATGAATTTACATCGTATGTTAAATATTACATTTTTATATGTAATGTATGTAGGAAATTACACCGTAGGATAAAAATTACATTTTTATATGTAATTAAAACATGAATTTACATCGTATGTTAAATATTACATTTTTATATGTAATGTATTGAGGAAATTACACCGTAGGATAAAAATTACATTTTTCTATGTAACTAAAAGATGCATTTACATCGTATGATAGAATTCACATTTTTTTTATATGTAACATAGGATGAGAATGAACATTAGAAATAAAATTCATTTATTTTATATGCAATATAAGATGTAGGAATTTGACATGTAAATTAAATTTACATTTTATATGTAAATAAGATGTAGGAATGTGACATGAAATTAAATTTATATTTTTTGGATATAAATAAAAAGTAGATTTTTGCATTGTATAGACAATTTACATTTTTATAAAAATGAGAATTGGCATCACAAATAAAATTGCATTTTTATATGCAATAAAAGAATGAACTTTTACATTGCGAAATAAAATTTACATTTTCATATGTAGGTAAAAGTTAGGTTTGTTCATTGAAAATTTACAGAGTAATTAAAAGAATGATTTCAACGTAAAAATGGAATTTACCTTTTACGTAAATAAAAGGGTTAGGAGAATTATATTTATATATTTATATATAAATATAATTAAAATTTATCGAATCAAGCGCGGTAGTTCACATTTTGAAATCGTGTCTTTAAACGATTATACCGGAAGATCCGACCATCGGATTTTCCCAAAACTGAAAACATTAGGACCTTCTTAGAAAATTCTTTCCGACGATATAAGATACGTTATGATCCAATGGTTAGATTTTGAGGAATGTGAAAATCAAAATTTGTTGAAAGCAGCGCCAGGGTCGTCCATTGACCTGAAGCGTCGTTAATTAAAATTTAATTATTTTAAATAATTAAAATAGGAATGAATCGTTAATAAAAATATTATTAAAGAATAAGAAGGATTTTAAATAAATATATATATATGCGAGGATTATTTGGGAAGTCTGAGTTCTCTCATTCCGAATAATCAAACGACGTTAATGGAAGTTTAAAGATGGTGTATGAAGACCGTAAATCTTCCCTCGAATGGACAACGATCGAGGCCCTGATTTGACTTGCTCCCAACTCAAGGGTCATGGTCATTGCCCAAACGTACGTGTTGATTTCACGGGTTTGGCTTTCGCTCAGACCCAGAGCATAAGCTAATAAATGGATTGCGTGTCTGACATCGTACTCTATCAAATATCATGTTATTGATCTTCTGTCTAATGTATGGATGTTTGGTGGCGGAGAATTTATTCTCTTGCTTAACACCCGTCCATATATTTCTTCACAGGATTGGTAGTGCGATATGGAGTGATGATGTGGCATACTAAGATGTATAGGATCAAGGTTTTGTTGAAAAGCAGGCCTTGTGGGACGATCAAAGCATAGCCTGTTTAGGCATAGCTTTGTGTATAGCGTGACTTCGCGAGCCTCACACACCGGCGGAGTCTAAAACGGGAGAAGGGAACGCAGGGAGAGCAGCACGTTTCTTTCTAGCTAGAAGTGGTGATTGGGCTTTAACACGGCCCAACATTTTACTTATGTGGATGATGGAATGAGGCGCCTCGGATGATAGGTCCTATAGGATCGGGAAACGTGTGTTCAGGAATTGCCAATCCACGAAGCTGTATGTGTGGACCGGACCTGCAAGATCCAAGGGTTCACTGCGGGGGATCCTGAGACATTAGCTAGAGTGTCTCGAATCGGTAAGGAGCTCCTCCCTAGACTTGACACATGATGGAAATCCAAACTTCCAATACGAACCTACGGATTTGATTGTATTACTGGTATGGAAGCATAGTATTATGGTATCTATGTGTCCTAGGATTGATACATATATTTTGAAATGTTTTTCATACATACTAATAATAATATTAAACTCGTATTTGTCGTATTTAGCATGTTTAATAACTATAAGGTAAAACCCTATCCTCTGGTTTGTGTTGCATTGTGTGATGGGACCTGGGTCTTATGGTGATTCCATTTTTCTCAAAAGCATGACGTTGTTGTACGATTTACTTATTATTTGTTCTGACACTTTTATGCACGACAGTCCATTAGAGCAAACCCGTTCCGCGTTAGCGGCGTGGTCTTTGGATTTTCCCTGTTAATAGTGATTAATTAGTTAAGAATTCTCACACCAGTCCCACGACTGACCCGTTGTTTGTTTCACCTTTTTGCAAACTCGGGTGCCCTCCTTTCTACACGGGCAGCCAAGTAAACAGGTTTATTCTTCGCTTGGAGTCTTTTCTTTGGAGCTGCTTATTATCTTTCTTGGATTTTCTTTTGTGGAGAGGTGATGACTTGGAGCTTGAAGACATCTATCATTTGCTGCTATTGCATTTTTCTCTTTTTAATTCCAGACATTAAACTTGGTTCATTTCAAGTTGTTTAAGTTGGAGTTGGAACTTATTTCTTTTTCTGCAAACTTGATGTAATAATTTAGAATTTTGTGACTGTGGACTTTCTGTGGTTGATGACATTATATTTCCGCTGCTATGATGTTGTTACTCTATGAATTTCCTATGCTATGTTGTATCTGTGATATGTATTATTGTATTTATGTTGTATTCCAAATGATTATTCCTTACTTTCATTCTGTGGAAGTTTGGGGTTATCAAATAGTGCATCTTCTTCCAATCTGAATAGAGTTAAAAGAGAACAACTATTTTCTAATCTAATCGATAGTCTACGCCAAAGGAGCGCTATTCAGTGTCAGAATACAGATCCCAGAAATCAAGATTTACCTTTTCAATCGTGAGTACAGTTATTTTCAGATATGAAATTTAATAATTATCTTGACATTTTTGTGAATCTGGATCTGAGGTTATGCATACTTTTCTGTGGATCTATCTTGTTAATGTTATTGTGACTGTTCTGTGTCTTCTCCCTCTTTTCTTCCTTTTTTTTATAGCCAGGCTACCACGAGCCTGCGCCAAATATCATAAGAGATTAACGCACGAACGCTAAATTTTAGGACAAATAATGGATAATGCATAATTGGACATGACTGATCTTTGACTGATTTGGAAAATGAACATAGGTTGTAAATTAAGATCTGGAATCAATGCATACTATGTATGATAGACTGTGATTTGGAAGAAGATTTATTATATGATAACATATGACTTGGAATTTGGAATATAATGTTTGTTATAGTGCAAGATCTGATTTTGAGGACATAATTCATGATTAAAATTTAAGATCTAGATTAGGGGCATATTTTATATCACGGTCTATGAATTGAAAAGAAAAGAAGGATTTGTGACTTAGGAATAAAGATATATGTTAAAATATGATAACTATTAATGTGAATGCGCCTAAATATGGGTTTTTTGGATATTTGACATCATAGGCTATAATTTAGCATAATTCATATTGTTTGGGGCTTTTTGAGAATATTCTGTACTGTGCAAAGCTTAATTAAAATCTGGGCATATGTTGTATTATGAATTATGACCATGATTTAGGCATGTAAGGTTAGGCTTAATTTATGATTAGGTAAGATATGTAAATAGAATTTTAGAAATGTTTAATCTATTGAATTGCCTAATCTACTAAATCTGTTATCTGCTAAATCTATTGAATTGCCTAATCTGCTAAATCTGTTACCTGCGAAATCTGTTGAATCGCCTAATCTGCTAGATCTGTTATCTGTTGAGTTGTCTAATCTATTGAAAGCTAAATAATTGTAATTTGGGTATGAAAATCCGTAGGCTCGATCTAAGATTGAAATTTGATTAATCTGCTGTAACTTGTAAAGAAGTTTAATATGTTAAATGGACATAATTAATCTGATATTTGTATAATCTGTATTGGAATAAATTGACTATGACACGAGGTTAGACTCTGTTTGCGGCAGAAGCCTGCCCGGTACCAACCGGCTTAACAAGCAACCGCAAACTGTCAGTCTAATGTGAAAGGTCGTAGGCATACCTAAAATATGCTTAGACATGAGGTTAGGTCTGTCTTGTAGCAGAAGTCTGCTCGGAACCGCCCGGCACATCCAGCGGCCACAAGCTACCGACCAAATGTGAGAGGTTTATACATTAATATTTAATTAATGCAAATTTAAGAGAAATGTGGTGTCCAAAAATGTGTTGTGTAGATAGGGTTAAACCAACTAGACTGATGAATCTAATAAACCCGTTTCGTGAATCTGTAGGCCTAATACAAAGTTAGACAATCTGTAAGTCTGTTAAATTCGTACATCTGATCTGTTAATTTGAAAACTTGTTAACATGATTGTCTGATCTGTGAACTCATAATCTGAACTCTGTCTGAAATTTGTAAACAAGTTAATCTGAAATCTGTTAGTCTGGGGATAGAAGGTTAGGAGGGGAATTACTTGTGTCATATGTTGTGTGGAACCCATATTAGTCATTAACCCTTTCTAATATCAAAACTTTGACCCCACGCTATGTAGGGGTCTGGGTACGCTTACTGAACTAATTATAAGCGGTTCATTCTGATAGTGGCGAGGGGTATTGATCGTGCGTTCCAACCGGGTCATGTGCGTGTTTGGATCCGGTCTGCTCTGAGGATGTAAGAGACCGTGACATATGAAATAGGTTTGTGCCAATAGGTTGCCACTTTAGGGAGTTATACACCCTACCGTGGGGCCGACATAGGGTATTTATGTATTAGGAAGCCGATCGCTTAGAGGTAGGACTTAGGTTACACTTAGTTCTGTCTGTTTCTGTTAGTACCGTCTATTTCTGTTGGGTGGTAACACCTGTCTGTTCTGCGTGGTACCATCTATTGGGGTGGTAAAGGCCCACTACTAGTGTATACCTAGTTCTAACATTCTGTTTCCATAGGGATTATTCTTTTTCCGTCTCGGATTCCGTTTTCGATTCTATTTTCGTACCTTCTGTCTGTTGGGATGGTAAAGGCCCATTAGTTAGGTGGTAAAGGCCCATTATTAGTATCATGCTTCTGTACCTTCCGTCTGTTCGGGTGGTAAAGGCCCATTACATGCATTATGTTTCTGTAGAGATTATTCTGGTTCCGTTTCTGTTTCAGTTCAGACATTAGGGTAACACCTAATCCTATTATACTAGTATTAGTGCAGAGAAGTGAAAAGCTTAGCTTAGCCTATATCATTCCGTTTCTTCTATTAACCTGCTATTTCTATTACGGTTATCTCTCATCCAGTTTTATTTACATGTCATGATACTATTATCTGTTTATATGCTTAAAGTCACGGGACTCACCAGACTTATGTCTGTCGTAGTTTTTTTCGCCTCTTTTCTTCCTGTTCCCCCCAGGTTTTTAGGGTGGAAACATAGGAGCTTGATTCAGATCCTCTCTGCTTGAAGTGTTTGAAGATTGCTTGGCTTTGTCTCTATCTTTCCATGGCAGTTTATATTGGGGATTATGGCTTTAAAAACTATGCATTTTGAAGGCTTTTATATAAGACCGATATTTATTCTGATATTATGATTTTGAAAGATGTAACCAAACTTATTTATGTTTCTATTGTAATAAAGTTATAAATTTTCAAGTACTACTTTATCTTTCTTGTAAATTTCTGTTATGTCTACTAAAAACGCCCCACCAAAGTTAAGGCATTCCCTTTGCGAGTGACCTTAACGGAGGTGGGGTGTTACACTTGGTATCAGAGCTGAAGGTTACTAGATTTGATAGAAAGTTTTTGAAAACTATTTTCAAAAAGGTTTAAAAAGGAAGTATTTTCAAAAGTAGAGTTTTTTTGAAAAACATAATCCCCAAAGCCATGTGCCTATCTTTCTATCCTTTGTTTTGAATCTTTCTTTTTCTTTCGTTTCAGCATGTCTGTGGATCTTAACCTTCCGGAGGGCGTACCGATACCTGGCTGGTTCAGGAGGTACCTAGAAGCCAGGTCTAATGATGTGGGCCCAACAAACGTCCCTCCTCCCCCAACTGCAGCAGTTCGTCCTCCTTCTCCGCACGTGAATACTTTCCCGAAGATATATAGAGACTTTCGAGCCATGGGTGGGAAGAACTTTAACGGAACTGAATCCTTCGTGGAGGGAAGGAACTAGCTCAAAGAAAGTGAGGATTTGTTCGTTATCTTCGAGGTGGACGATAGGCAGAAGATACAGTTGGCGGTATGGTTGCTTAAGGACGAAGCTTCTTTTTGGTGGGTGGTCACAAATTGAGAGCGTCCGATAGAGAGATGGATGGATTTCAGGCATAGGTTCGAAATGAAATTTCTCTCATGAGCGGAAGAGAGTCTATACGTAGAGAGGTTATTGGCGTTGAAGTAGGGGAATTTATCAGTGAGGGAGTACGTCAACAAATTTAATCAGTTGGCGAGATTCGGCTTAGATTTGGTAAATACACCGCATAAGAAGGCATTAAGGTTTGCTAAAGGTTTGAACGAGCCGCTACATGGATTGGCAATGTCCCACATTCCTATGGGGGCTACCTTCGAGAAATTAGTTGACATGGCATTGATGCATGAAGAGGAAACCAAAAGTGAGAAGAAAGAAGAAAAGCTTGAAGGACCACAGAACAAGAAGGCGGGGCCCAAAAAGGAAACACAAAAGAAGGAGAAGAAGTGCTTTACTTGTGGAAGCTCGACCCATCTGAACAAGGATTGCAGAAAAAGGAAGGGAACTTGCTTCAACTGTGAAGAGATGGGGCACTTCACTAGGGACTGCCCAAAGAAACGAGGACCAGGGCAGAGGGCAGGACCCGCTTTTGGAAGGCAGGCGAATGCTCGCGAGGCTTGTGGATAGGAAAGAAATAAGAAAATTTATGTTGAAGATTTAATTTCCATATCTGATTGTGGAGTTAAAACTCTTTCTAATTCTGGCATTTTGATTCTGTAATTGAAACTCTGCACTTTAGTACTAGTCTTGTTTCTGATCCCGCTGTAGACTCAAACCCATAAGGGTTATGACTCGTCTGTTTGTGATAAGTTGGGGTTTGAGGGTATCTGTGTTGGGTGTTAAGTTGACTATGACGCATACACTCTAGGTTTTTATCATGCTTAGTTTCCTAAGAATCATTTGGTAATTTGATCTGTACCAGTGGTCTGTAAGTATCTGAATATTTCTAATAAGGTTAAGGGATTCTACTTGGAGCGTGAAGTAGATTTCCATTTGGACATTTGTTTAATGGGAGTGATTCTCTGAGTGCCAATCTGATGTTGATTTCGGTCTTCGGGGTTGATACTTAGGGGGTTATTCTCTTAATCCGATATCTAATGGGAACCAAGCTTTTGTTTTAATTGTACTTGCTTCTATCACTCGGCTTTATCCTATCGACCAAATCTTCGACCTTTAGGTAGAAACTAATGGGTGTAAACATGTGTTTGAGACATGTTATGTTTGATGGTTGCAAGTGAATGCAAGTGGTTGCTAGTGGTTGCTCGTGGATGCATATACACACACTAGGCACTAGATCAGCTCAAAAACACTTTCATACCGCATATGGATGTGTGCGCATTTTTTTATGGATGCAAAATGGTTGACTCAGCACATGGATCTTGCATATGAATGAACGGTTATGCACTCATTTAGAAATGATATGTATCAAATAGGAAAATTGCATACATGTTGGACTCATGGCACTAACATAATTCGCATTAAGGAGGTCAATTGAATCGGTGGATCGCCTGATCTTTGCAATAGATAAGGAACATATACACACACTTTTGCATATGTTCATACAACATTAAAAGTTTTCTAAGGACAATAGATTCTTGTGGATGATGGTTGAGTAAATGGGTGATAGGATGGTACGACACATTCTTCCTAACTTGAAGATTTCAGGGACAAAATCCTTTAAGGAGGGGAGAATATAACACCCCGTATTTTCTGTGAACATAAGAGTAACAAATCAGAGAATAATTAAATTGTAACAAAATAATTAAGGAAACGGGTTATGCCATTGCGTTCATCTCGAAATTTTTCTTGGAATAGAATCCAAGTTTGCATAAATCGGACTCCGTATGAAGAAGATATGGCCTTCAGAAGTTTCAATAAAAACCAGCCCAAAATTCAATTCAGATTTCGAAATTCAAAACAGACACTGGACTGGGCGGGAAAATTCCCGCCTAGGACCCAGGTCGACACTAGGGTTGACCTGGGGTTTGACCTTGGTACGCAGGTCTACACTAGGGTCGACCTCCCCCCTGTTTTCCCAGATCCAGCTCTGACATGTTCTGCCACGTGTCGCACTCTGATTCGTTGTGTGATGTGGCATGTTGCTCTAGACGATTCAGTTGGCTTCTGGACTGATCTAAAGGCTCTAAATTACCCTATTCTCCTATTCAAACACCCCCAAATCTAGCTTTCTCCCCACACCATTTCATTCTTCTTTACTCTGCCTCTATTCTACTTAAAAATAAAAATGGCGTCGCCACTCTGCTAGAATCAAAACTAGAACTAGTGCATCTTCTTCCAATCTGAATAGAGTAAAAAGAGAACAACTATTTTCTAATCTAATCGATAGTCTACGCTAAAGGAGCGCTATTTAGTGTCAGAATACAGATCCCAGAAATCAAGATTTACCTTCTCAATCATGAGTACAGTTATTTTCAGATATGAAATTTAATAATTATCTTGACATTTTTGTGAATCTAGATCTGAGGTTATGCATACTTTTCTGTGGATCTATCTTGTTAATGTTATTGTGACTGTTTTGTATCTGCTCCCTCTTTTCCTCCTTTTTGTTTATAGCCAGGCTACCACGAGCCTGCCGCAAATCTCGTAAGAGATTAACGCACGAACACTAAATTTTGGTACAAATAATGGATAATGCATAATTGGAAATGACTGATCTTTGACTGATTTGAAAAAAGAACATAGGTTGTAAATTAAGATATGGAATCAGTGCATACTATGTATGATAGACTGTGATTTGGAAGAAGAATTATTATATGATATCATATGACTTGGAATTTGGAATATAATGCATGTTATAGTGCGAGATCTGATTTTGAGGACATAATTCATGATTAAAATTTAAGATCTACATTTGGGGCATATTTTATATCACGATCTATGATTTGAAAAGAAAAGAAGGATTTGTGACTTTGGAATAAAGATCTACATTAAAATAGGATAACTATTAATGTGAATGCGCCTAAATATAGGTTTTTGGATATTTGACATCATAGGCTATAATTTAGCATAATTCATATTGTTTGGGGCTTTTTGAGAATATTCTGTACTGTGCAAAGCTTAACTAAAATTTGGACATATGTTGTATTATAAATTATGACCATGATTAAGCATGTAAGGCTAGGCTTAATTTATGATTAGGTAAGATATGTAAATAGAATTTTAGAAATGTTTAATCTGTTGAATTGCCTAATCTGCTAAATCTGTTGAATTGCCTAATCTGCTAAATCTGTTATCTGCTAAATCTATTGAATTGCCTAGTCTGCTAAATCTATTGAATCGCCTAATCTGCTAGATCTGTTATCTGTTGAGTTGCCTAATCTATTGAAAGCTAAATAATTGTAATTTGGGTATGAAAATCCGTAGGCTCGATCTAAGATTGAAATTTGATTAATCTGCTGTAACCTGTAAAGAAGTTTAATCTGTTAAATGGACATAATTAGTCTGATATCTATATAATCTGTATTGGAATAAATTGGCTATGACACGAGGTTGGACTCTGTTTGTGGTAGAAGCCTGCCCGGAACCAACCGGCTTAACCAGAAACCACAAACTGTCAGTCTAATGTGAGAGGTCGTAGGCATAACTAAAATATGCTTAGACCTGAGGTTAGGTCTGGCTTGTGGCAGAAGTCAGCCCGGAACCGCCCGGCACATCCAGAGGCCACAAGCTATCGACCTAATGTGAGAGGTCTATACATTAATATTTAATTAATGCAAATTTAAGAGAAATGTGGTGTCTAAAAATGTGTTGGGTGGATAGGGTTAAACCAACTGGACTGATGAATCTAATAAACCCGTTTTGTGAATCTGTAGGCCCAATACAAAGTTAGACAATCTGTAAGTCTGTTAAATCCGAACATCTGATCTGTTATTCTGAAAACTTGTTAACTCAATTGTCTGATCTGTGAACTCGTAATCTGAACTCTGTCTGAAATCTGTAAACAAGTTAATCTGAAATCTATTAGTCTGGAGACACAAGGTTAGGAGGGGAATTACCTGTGTCATCTGTTGTGTGGAACCCATATTAGTCAGTAACCCTTTCTGGTATCAAAACTTTGACCCCACGCTATGTTACGGTCCGGGCATGCTTACTGAACTAATTATAAGCGGTTCGTTCTGATAATAGTGAGGGGTGTTGATGGTGCGTTCCAACCGAGTCATGTGCGTGCATGGACCCGGTCTGCTCTGAGGATGTAAGACACCGTGACATCTGTAAATAGGTCTGTGCCAATAGGTTGCCACTTTAGGGAGTGCTACACCCTACTGTGGGGCTGACACAGGGTATTTATGTATTAGGGAGCCGATCGTTTGGGGGTAGGACTTAGGGTACAATTAGTTCTGTCTATTTCTGTTGGTACCGTCTGTTTCTGTTTGGTGGTAACACCTGTCTATTTCTGCATGGTACTGTTTGTTGTAGTGGTAAAGGCCCATTTCTAGTGTACACCTAATTCTAACATTCTGTTTCCATAGGGATTAATCTGTTTCCCTCTCGGATTCTGTTTCTAATTCTTTTTTCGTACCTTCTATCAGTTGGGGTGGTAAAGGCCCATTAGTTGGGTGGTAAAGGCTCGTTATTAGTTTCCTGCTTCTGTACCTTCTGTCTATTCGGGTGGTAAAGGCTCATTACTAGCATTATGTTTCCGTAGAGATTATTTTGTTTCCGTTTCTGTTTCGGTTTAGACATTAGGTTAACACCTAATCCTGTTATACTAGTATTAGTGCAGAGAAGTGAAAAGCTTAGTTTAGCCTATATTATTCCATTTCTTCTGTTAACCTGCTATTTCTTTTATGGTTATCTCTCATCTAGTTTTATTTACATGTCATGATACTATTATCTGTTTATATGCTGAAAGTCACTAGACTCACCAGACTTATGTCTGACCTAGTTTGTTTCACCTCTTTTCTTTCCATTCCCCCCATGTTTTCAGGGTGGAAACATAGGAGCTTGATTCAGATCATCTCTGCTTGAAGTGTTTGAAGATTTCTTGGCTTTGGCTCTATCTTTCCATGGCAGTTTATATTGGGGATTATGGCTTTTAAAACTATGCATTCTGAAGGCTTTTGTACAAGACCGATATTTATTCTGATATTGTGATTTTGAAAGATGTAACCAAACTTATTTCTATTTCTATTGTAATAAAGTTATAAATTTTTCAAGTACTACTTTATCTGTTTTGTAAATTTCTGTTCTGTCTAATAAAAACTCCCCACCAAAGTTAAGGCATACCCTGTGCGGGTGACCATAACAGAGGTAGGGTGCTACACTTGGTATCAGAGCTAAAGGTTACCAGATTTGATAGAAAGTTTTTGAAAACTATTTTCAAAAAGGTTTAAAAAGGAAGTATTTTCAAAAGTAGAGTTTTTTTGAAAAACATAATCCCCAAAGCCATGTGCCTATCTTTCTATCCTTTGTTTTGAATCTTTCTTTTTCTTTCGTTTCAGCATGTCTGGGGATCTTAACCTTCCGGAGGGCATATCGATACATGGCTGGTTCAGGATGTACCTAGAAGCTAGGTCTAATGATGCGGGCCCAACAAACGTCCCTCCTCCCCCAGCTGCAGCAGTTCGTCCTCCTCCTCCACACGTGAATACTTTCCCGAAGATATGTAGAGACTTTCGAGCCATGGGTGGGAAGAACTTTAATGGAACTGAATCCTTCGTGGAGGCAAGGAACTGGCTCAAATAAATTGAGGATTTGTTTGTTATCTTCGAGGTGGACGATAGGCAGAAGAAACAGTTGGCGGTATGGTTGCTTAAGGACGAAGCTTCTTTTCGGTGGGAGGTCACAAATGGAGAGTGTCCGATAGAGAGATGGATGGATTTCAGGCATAGGTTCGAGATGAAATTTCTCTCATGAGCGGAAGAGAGTTTATACGTAGAGAGGTTCTTGGCGTTGAAACAGGGGAATTTATCAGTGAGAGAGTACGTCAACAAGTTTAATCAGTTGGCGAGATTCGGCTTAGATTTGGTAAATACACCGCATAAGAAGGCATTAAGGTTTGCTAAAGGTTTGAACGAGCCGCTACATGGATTGGCAATGTCCCACATTCCTATGGGGGCTACCTTCGAGAAATTAGTTGACATGGCATTGATGCATGAAGAGGAAACCAAAAGTGAGAAGAAAGAAGAAAAGCTTGAAGGACCACACAACAAGAAGGCGAGGCCCAAAAAGAAAACACAAAAGAAGGAGTAGAAGTGCTTTAATTATGGAAGCTCGACCCATCTGAACAAGGATTGCAGGAAAAGGAAGGGCACTTGCTTCAACTGTGGAGAGACGGGGCACTTCACTAGGGACTGCCCAAAGAAACGAGGACAAGAGCAGAGGGCAAGACCCACTTTTGGAGGGCAGGCGAATGCTCGCGAGGCTGGTGGATAGGAAAGAAATAAGAAAATTTATGTAGAAGATTTAATTTCCTTATCTGATCGTGGAGTGAAGACTCTTTCTAATTCTGGCATTTTGATTCTGTAATTGAAACTCTGCACTTTAATACCAGTCTTGTTTCTGATCCCGCTGTAGACTCAAACCCATAAGGGTTATGACTCATCTGTTTGTGATAAGTTTTGAGGGTATATGTGTTGGGTGTTAAGTTGACTACGATGCATACATTATGGGTTTTTTTCATGCTTAGTTTCCTAAAAATCATTTGGTAATCTGATCTGTACCAGTGGTCTGTAAGTATCTGAATATTTCTGATAAGGTTAAGGGATTTTACTTGGAGCGTGAAGTAGATTTCTAGTTGGACATTTGGTTTAATGGGAGTGATTCTCTGAGTGTCAATCTGATGTTAATTTTAGTCTTCGGGGTTGATATTTAGGGGATTATTCTCCTAAACCAATGTCTAATGGGAACCAAGCTTTTGTTTTAATTGTACTTGCTTCTATCACTCGGCTTTATCCTATCGACCGAATCTTCGACCTTTAGGTAGAAACTAATGGGTGTAAACATGCTTTTGAGACATGTTATGTTTGATGATTGCAAGTGGTTGCTAGTGGTTGCTCGAGGATGCATATACACACACTAGGCACTAGATCAGCTCAAAAACACTCTCATACCGCATATGGATGTGTGTGCATTTTTTATGGATGAAAAATGGTTGACTCAGCACATGGATGTTGCGTATGAATGAACAGTTGTGCACTCATTTAGAAATGATATGTATCAAATAGGAAAATTGCATGCATGTTGGACTCATGGCACTAACATAATTCGCATTAAGGAGGTCAACTGAATCAGCGGACAGCCTGATCTTTGCATTAGATAAGGAACATATACACACAGTTTTGCATATGTTCATACAACATTAGAAGTTTTCTAAGGACAATGGATGCTTGTGGATGATTGTTGAGTAGATGGGTGATTGGATGGTAGGACACATTCTTCCTAACTTGAAGATTTCGGAGACGAAATCCTTTAAGGAGGGGAGAATGTAACACCCCGTATTTTCTGTGAACATAAGAGTAACAAATCAGAGAATAATAAAATTGTAACCAAATAATTAAGGGAAACGGGTTATGCCATTACATTCATCTCGAAATTCTTCTTGGAATAGAGTCCATGTTTGTGCAAATCGAACTCCGTATGAAGAAGATATGGCCTTCAGAAGTTTCAATAAAAATCAGCCCGAAATTCAAATTTCAGATTTCGAAATTCAAAACAGACACCCGGGCTTGGTGGGAAAATCCCGCCCAGGACCCAGGTCGACAATATGGTCGACCTAGGGGTCGACCTAGGTACGCAAGTCGACCCTAGGGTCGACCTTAGGGTCGACCTACCCCCTGTTTTCCCAGATCCAGCTCTGACCTGTTCTGCCATGTGTCGCTCTCTGATTCGCTGTGTGATGTGGCCTGCTGCTCTGGACGATTCTGATGGCTTCTGGACTGATCTAAAGGCTCTAAATTACCCTATTCACCTATTTAAACAGCCCCAAACCTAGCTTTCTCCCTACACCATTTCATTTTGCCTTTACTCTGCCTCTATTCTAATTAAAAATAAAAATGGCATCGCTACTCTCCTAGAATCAAAACTAGAACTAGTGCATCTTCTTCCAATCTAAATAGAGTTAAAAGAGAACAACTATTTTCTAATCTAATGGATAGTCTACGCCAAAGGAGCGCTATTCAGTGTCAGAATACAGATCCCAGAAATCAAGATTTACCTTTTCAATCGTGAGTACAGTTATTTTCAGATATGAAATTTAATAATTATCTTGACATTTTTGTGAATCTAGATCTGAGGTTATGCATATTTTTCTTTGGATCTATCTTGTTAATGTTATTGTGATTGTTATGTATCTGCTCCCTTTTTTCTTCCTTTTTGTTTATAGCCAGGCTACCACGAGCCTGCGCCAAATCTCATAAAAGATTAATGCACACGCTAAATTTTGGGATAAATAATGGATAATTCATAATTGGACATGATTGATCTTTGACTGATTTGAAAAAAGAACATAGGTTGTAAATTAAGATTTGGAATCAGTGCATACTATGTATGATAAACTGTGATTTGAAGAAGAATTATTATATGATCGCATATGACTTGGAATTTGGAATATAATGCATGTTATAGTGCAAGATCTGATTTTGAGGACATAATTCATGATTAAAATTTAAGATCTAGATTTGGGGCATATTTTATATCACGATCTATGACTTGAAAAGAAAAGAAGGGTTTGTGACTTAGGAATAAAGATCTATGTTAAAATAGGATAACTATTAATGTGAATGCGCCTAAATATGAGTTTTTGGATATTTGGCATCATAGGCTATAATTTAGCATAATTCATATTGTTTTGGGCTTTTTGAGAATATTCTGTACTGTGCAAAGCTTAACTAAAATTTGGGCATATGTTGTATTGTGAATTATGACCATGATTTAGGCATGTAAGGTTAGGCTTAATTTATGATTAGGCAAGATATGTAAATAGAATTTTAGAAATGTTTAATCTGTTGAATTGCCTAATCTGCTAAATCTGTTATCTACTAAATCTGTTTAATTGCCTAATCTGCTAAATTTGTTATCTGCTAAATCTGCTGAATTGCCTAGTCTGCTAAATCTGTTATCTGCTAAATCTATTGAATCACCTAATCTACTAGATCTGTTATCTGTTGAGTTGCCTAATCTATTGAAAGCTAAATAATTATAATTTGGGTATGAAAATCCGTAGGCTCGATCTAAGATTGAAATTTGATTAATCTGCTGTAACCTATAAAGAAGTTTAATCTGTTAAATGGACATAATTAGTTTGATATCTGTATAATCTGTATTGGAATAAATTGGCTATGACACGAGGTTAGACTCTGTTTGCGGTAAAAGCCTACCCGGAACCAACCAGCTTAACCAGCAACCGCAAGCTGTCAGTCTAATGTGAGAGGTCATAGGCATAACAAAAATTTGCTTAGACACGAGGTTAGGTCTGGCTTGTGGCAGAATTCTCCCCGGAACCGCCCGTCACATCCAGCGGCCACAAGCTACCGACCTAATGTGAGAGGTCTATACATTAATATTTAATTAATGCAAATTTAAGAGAAATGTGGTGTCTAAAAATGTGTTGAGTGGATAGGGTTAAACCAACTGGATTGATGAATCTAATAAACCCGTTTTGTAAATCTGTAGGCCCAATACAAAGTTAGACAATTTGTAAGTATGTTAAATCCGTACATCTGATATGTTAATCTGAAAACTTGTTAACTTGATTGTCTGATCTGTGAACTAGTAATCTGAACTCTGTCTGAAATCTGTAAACAAGTTAATCTGAAATCTGTTACTTTGGGGACACAAGGTTAGGAGGGGAATTACTTGTGTCATATGTTGTGTGGAACCCATATTAGTCAGTAACCCTTTCTGGTATCAAAACTTTGACCCCATGCTATGTAGGGGTCCGGGCACGCTTACTGAACTAATTATAAGCGGTTCATTATGATAATGGCGAGGGGTGTTGATGGTGCGTTCCAACCGGGTCATGTGCCTGCATGGACCTGGTCTGCTCTGAGGATGTAAGACACCTTGACATCTATAAATAGGTCTGTGCCAATAGGTTTCCACTTTAGGGAGTGATACACCCTACTGTGGGGCCGACATAGGGTATTTATGTATTAGGGAGCCGATCACTGGGGGGTAGGACTTAGGGTACACTTAGTTATGTTTGTTTCTGTTGGTACCATATGTTTCTGTTGGGTGATAACACCTGTCTGTTTCTGCGTGGTATCGTCTGTTGGGGTGGTAAAGGCCCATTACTAGTGTACACCTAATTCTAACATTCTGTTTCCATAGGGATTATTCTATTTCAGTCTCGGATTCCGTTTCTGATTCTGTTTCCGTACCTTCTGTCTGTTGGGGTGGTAAAGGCCCATTATTAGTAACCTGCTTCTATACCTTCTGTCTGTTCGGGTGGTAAAGGCCCATTACTAGCATTGTGTTTCTGTAGAGATTATTCTATTTCCATTTCTGTTTAGACATTAAGGTAACACCTAATCCTGTTATACTAATATTAGTGCAAAGAAGTGAAAAGCTTAGCTTAGCCTATACCATTCCGTTTCTTCTGTTAACCTGCTATTTCTGTTACGGATATCTCTCATCCAGTTTTATTTACATGTCATGATACTATTATCTGTTTATATGCTAAATGTCACTGGACTCACCAGATTTATGTCTGACCTAGTTTGTTTTGCCTCTTTTATTTCCGTCCCTCCCCCCCCCCCCCCCGGGGTTTTCAGGGTGGAAACATAGGAGCTTGATTCAGATCATCTCTGCTTGAAGTGTTTGAAGCATTGCTTGGCTTTGGCTCTATCTTTCCATGGCAGTTTATATTAGGGATTATGGCTTTAAAAACCTCTACATTCTGAAAGCTTTTATACAAGACCGATATTTATTCCGATATTGTGATTTTGAAAGATGTTACCAAGCTTATTTCTGTTTCTGTTGTAATAAAGTTATAAATTTTTCAAGTACTACTTTATCTATCTTGTAAATTTCAGTTCTGTCTACTAAAATCGCCCCACCAAAGTTAAGGCATTCCCTTTGCGAGTGACCTGAACGGAGGTGGGGTGTTACACGATCTAGTGCCTAATGTGTGTGTACATGCATCCACGAGCAGCCACTAGTAACCACTTGCAACCACTCGCAAACATTAATCATAACATGTTTCAAACACATGTTTGCATCCATCGGTTTCTTCCTAAGGATAAAGAATAGGACTGAGGAGATATACTTGAAAGATAGATTTAAGCATGAATAAACTTATGGAAAAAGAGATCAAGGAGGTACCCTCAAAGAGAAAAGGGTAGGCTGCACGTATTTTCCTCTCAGTTTCCCAAGTCGCGTCTTCCTCAGCATCACTCTAGCAAGCTTGACTTCACAGTTGCATAGCTTTTTGACTTCCGTACCCATGAAACGAGTTTGAACTCTTCTCACGGTCGCTTCTCGTTTCACTTCTACTTCCTCTAGCATATTCGGCTCCATCACTTCCGCAGATTCATGTAAGAACTTTCGTAGTTGAGAAACATGAAAAACATTATGAACTCCAGCCAGTCTCTTGGGTAGCTTTACCCTGTAAGCCATCATCCCAATCCTTTCAATGATAGGAAGTGGACCTACAAATTTTGGTGCTAGCTTTCCTACGGAACCAAAGCGAATGACATTCCTCAAAGAAGATACCTTAAGGAACACCCTATCTCCAGCCTTAAACTCAAGGTCGGTCCTTCTTTTGTCTGCGTAGGGCTTCTATCTATTTTGTGTAGCCTTCATCCGTCTTCTTATCAAGTCCACCTTTTCCGAGGTTTCTCCAATCATGTACGGCCCAAGTACGAGTTTATCTGTTGACTCCCACCAACACGTTGGCGATCGACATGGTCTTCCATATAAAGCTTCGAAGGGCGCCATGCCTATGGTTGCTTGATAGCTATTATTGTAGGCGAATTCCACCAAAGGAAGATGATCCTCCCATGTCCCTCCAAAGTCAAGAATGCACAATCTCAAGAGGTCTTCTGATACTCTGTTCACCCTTTTTGTCTAACCATCGGTTTGGAAGTGATAGGTCGTACTTAAGCATAATTGTGTGCCTACTGCCTCTTGCAAAATCTTCCAAAACTCGCTCGTAAAGATAGGATCTTGATCACTCACTATGCTGGAGGGTATCCCATGGAGTCGAACTATTTCTTTAAGATAAATGGATGCTAGGGACGAGACAGTCCTTCTACTATTAACAGGTATAAAGTGGGCGCTTTTAATGAGCCTGTCCACTATTAACCAAATACTGGTATTGCCTTTTCTTGACCTATGCAACCCATCAACAAAGTCCATCGAAATGCTATCCAACTTCCACTGTGGAACCTCTAGAGGATGAAACAGACCACCAGGCTTCTTCTGCTCCGCTTTGAATTGCTGGCATACCAAACACTTAGTGACGAACTCAACTACATCACTCTTCATGCCATTCCAAAAGAAAACCCTTTTTATATCTTTATACATCTTGTCTCCGCCTGGGTGTATTGTTAGTTTAGAATGGTGCGCCTCTTCGAGAACCGTCTTAACTAAATCCCTTACTTGTGGGATGCACAGCCTTCCATCCCGTCTCAACCAACCCCTATCATCGATGGAGTATCTATTGAGGTGACTAGAAGTCTCACCCCTAACTAGCTTATCCATCACATCACCTAGCTGAGGGTCTTCTCGTTGCGCGGTTCCTGTTGAGTCTAAAAGAGTAGGCCGCACCTCTAGTGATGCTAACGGACCAGGCACAATTTCAAAGGAGGGTCTAAAATTAAAGTTTGCTATATACTCCAAGCTTTGTCTTTCTACAAAGAGAGGACTCAAGGTCAGATTTTTCCTACTTAAGGCTTCTGCTACCACGTTGCCCTTGCCTGGGGTATAGGAAATCTCAAAACCATAAGAGGCCAGAAATTCCATCCACCTTTGCTGTCTTAAGTTAAGATCTTTCTACAAGAAAAGATACTTCAACGATTTATGGTTACTATATAATTCAAACTTCTCACCTAGGAGATAATGGCGCCAAGACTTAAGCACAAAGACGATGGCAGCCAACTCTAGATCGTGGGTCGGGTAGTTTTTCTCATGTACTTTCAACTGTCTGCCTCCATAAGCTACTACCTTCCACTCTTGCATCAAGATAGCACCTAGTCCCGTACCACATGCATCCATGTATACGGTAAACATCTTGCTCCCATCCGGCAATGTCAGAACTGTGGCTGTTGTTAGAGCCCTTTTCAAATGTTGGAAAGCAATATCGCAATCCAAATCCCATGCGAAAGTAATGTTCTTCTTCGTTAATCTCGTGAGTGGGGGTGAGATTTTTGAAAACTCTTTTGTGAACTTTCAGTAAAAGCCTGCTAGCCCAAGAAAGCTTCGGACTTCGGTTGCATTCCGTGGAACCTTCCAATCTTCCATCGCAACTACTTTTGTGGGGTCCACGGCTAACCCCAGTTTGGACACCATATGTCCAAGAAACCTCACCTCTTCTCTCCAGAAATGGCATTTGGAGAATTTGGCCTTCAGCTGATGTGATCGAAGAGTATCCATGATTTCCCTTAAATGCAAAGCATGCTCTTCTTCATTCTTCGAGAAGATCAAAATGTCGTCTATGAAGACCACCGCAAACTTATTAAGGAATTCTCTAAACACCCTACTCATCAAGTCAACGAAATAAGCGGGTGCGTTTGTCAAGCCGGAAGGCATGACAAGCCATTCGAAGAAACCATCCGGGGTTCTAAACGCGGTCTTATCAATGCTGTCTTCAGCCACTCTTAGCTGATGGAACCCGGTAGCCAAATCTATTTGGGAGAAAACAGACGCACCTACAAGCTGATCAAACAAGTCATCTATTCTAGGAAGTGGGTGACTATTCTTCTTGGTCAGCTTGTTTAGCTCTCTATAATCAACGCATAGGCGAAGTGAACCATCCGCTTTTGTTGCAAATACTACTGGAGCACCCCATTCGAAAATACTTTGCCTTATAAAGCCCTTTTCGTGCAGCTCTTTGACTTGCTTACTGAGCTCTTTTCTCTCCCTAGGAGCCATGTGTCTAACGGGTAGAGCTACGGGTTTTGCATTATCTACGAGGTATATGCGGATGTCTATCTCTCGCTTTGGAGGTAAGCCCTTCACCTCTTCAAACACATCTGAGTATTCACGGACTACTCTAATAACAAACTGCAGGTTTTCAACAGACGCATCAAGAGATTCTAGATAACTAAGAATAACAAAATGTATAGGGTTACAAGAGATTTCGAGAGTATTGCCAAGGCGAGTCATAAGTCTAACCACTCTCTTTTCACAATCGAGGATGGCACCATTACTGGATAACCAATCCATGCCTAGAATCAATCCATAGCCCGTGAAGCCAAGAATGAAGGCGTTGCATTCAAACTCAACGCTAAAGATAGACACTCTCAAATCCCGACAAATCATTGAAAGATGAGCCGAACCACCAATAGGATTTGAGGCTACTATAGGATCCGTAACTAGACTAGTTTTTAGGTGCAGTGTTTCAACTAACAAAGCAGACACAAACGAGTGTAAAGTGCCAGAATCAAATAAAGTACGAACAGGATGACCAAATAGGAAAACCAAACTTTCAATAAAAATGTTTTTACCTCTTTCCTGTCCTAGTGCCATGAGTGCGTAAACCTGCCCTCTTGCCTGCCCTGGTGCCATGAGAGCCTGAATCTTCCCTCCCGAAGTGGACCCTGTCCTTTTCCCTTGCCCCTGTTTCCTTGGGCAATCTTTAATTAGATGTCCTGCCTCTCCACAGTGGAAGCAGCCAGTCTTCTTCTTTTCCTACAATCCTTGCTCAGATGGCCTGGTGTCCCACAATTAAAGCACTTTTTCTTTCCCTTGCCATTGTTATCCTTACCGCTTTTATTATTATGCTATTGTGATTTCTTTTGATCCCCTTTCTTCTATGGTGCCTTATTAGCATTAGCACCTTTATCTTCCTCATGCATAAGAGCCATGTCAACCAGTTTCTCAAAGGTAGCCCGCATCGGAATGTGGGTCATAGCCAACCCATGTAGCGACTCATTCAAGCCTTTAACGAACCTCAAACCCTTCTTCTCAGGTGTGTTCACTAAGTCTAAGCCAAATCTCACCAACTGATTGAATTTGTTGACGTACTCCTTTATTGACAAATTTCCTTGCTTCAATGCTAAGAACCTTTCCATATATAAGCTTTCTTCTGCCCATGAGAGAAATTTCATATCGAACCTACGCCTGAAATCCACCCATGTCTCCATTGGGTGCTCTCCATTCGTGACCTCCCACCAAACGAGGCTTCGTCCTTCATTAACCAAGTAGCCAATTGGACATTCCTCCCATCTTCTACCGCGAAAATACCAAATAGATCTTCCACCTCCTTAAGCCAATTTTGGGGTTCAACAAACATCTCTGATCCGTGAAAAGATTTCCCGCCCATCGCCCTAAAATCTTTGCATATCTTTGAAAATGTATCAACGCGAGGCGGGGGAGGAGCAACTATAGCTGGGGGAGGAGGAACATTTGTTGGGCCTGCGGCATCGGCCCTAGCCTCCAAATACCTTCTAAACCAGCCTGGTATCGGTATGCCCTCGGGAATCTCGGGTAACCCAGACATGCTGAAAAAAAAGTGAAGAGATTCAAAATGGAGAATTTGAAAGAAAGATATATGGCTCTTGGGGGTTATGTTTTTAAAACAAACATTTCTCTTGAAAATACTCTCCTTAAAACATACTTCTGAAAGTATTTCTTTATAAAACGCTTTTGAAAAACAGTTTATCCAAATCTCTTATCTGTTCTGTTAACCTTCAGCTCTGATACCACGTGTAACACCCCATGTCCGTTAATGTCACTCACAAAGGGAATACGTTAAGTTTTGTGGATCATTATTAGTGTATAGAACAGAATATAACAAGATAGATACAAATAATGGTACTTGAAAAAAAAATTAAAACAACTTTTATTGCAGCGGAGAAATAGTTTGATTACATCATCATAAACCAACAGTAAAACCAAGTACACTTAATATCCATCTTGACAAATTTGTTTTCTAAGTACATAAAGTAAACAGCATAACCCCAAACACAAGTAGCCATAAAAGAGATGAGCCGAACTTTACTTCCAGCAATCCAAGCACTTCCAAAAGAGAAAGAAAGAGATCCAAGATCAAGCTCCACTAGTACTAGTCCCACCCTGAGAACCTTGGGGGGGGGGGAAGGAAGAAAAGAGGCGAAAACAAGGGGGTCAGACATAAAGTATGGTGAGTATAATAACTTTAACAATATAATTATTAAAGTAACTAGGATAAGGCATAAACTGAAAAAACAAGGTATGACAGTGAAACAAGTGGGCATGACAAAGAAAATAGGAGGAATATTCTGGCATTAATCTCGTTCCTAATCAATATAGGATAATTACTACACTGCACCAATGTTAATTACACTGCACCATTACTAGTCGCCTTAAAAGTTGATCCCGCCTACAGAACATATTAATGATAATGGTAGTTCCGTGTCCCCTAGCTGCCTTCATAGGTGTCGTCTGCCCCTATCTCCACTAGTTGTACCCACTACCCCCATGCGATCAGCTCCCTAACTCGTAGATACCCATGCTGGTCCCACAGTGGGGTGTATCACTCCTCAAAGTGGCAATCCGATACCACTAAAGATGCACGACTTATATCTACACGATGCAACAACGTCTTACCTACCAGCTCGGGCCCACGCACGAACATGACCCTGTTGGACTTGCGTTGCCACCGCTAACCCGTTTTGACCTCTTAAAATCAAACTCAGTAAGCGTGTCCCGTCCTCGACTTGGGTCGAGCTCACAAAGATATTTAATGGGTTACTGGTTTGAAACGGGCCCCCAAGCCTGACACAAGCTTTCCACCTAAGCTTGGTCCCCACTAAGGTTTCCCACTTAACCCCATTCTTATTCATGTCTTCATACATGTTTCAACTTTAGTTAAGTGTTTCTAATCATATTTCACAAGCCACCCAAGACATCCACTTAACCTCCATGTCCCACCACATGTTTATCTGGTTAAGAGTTGTTTAATTCATTATAACCGTAACCTTGTAAAGACCTCCCATATTAGACCGACATCTGCAGTTGCTGGATTTGCCGGGCGGGTCCGGGCAGTCTTATACCACAAACGAGCCTAACCTTGTGTCTTTACAATTGTTACGCATTTAGTTCATGCCTTTGACCTCTCACATTAGACTACTGTTTGTGGTTGCTGGATTTGCCGGGCAGGTCCGGGCAGTCTTACACCACAAACGAGTCTAACCTTGTGTCTTAGGCGGTTAATTATTACATATCTTTATTAACACCAAGTTGGATTAGTATCCCTATTCAAATTTGTCAATAAATAACAAATTCATTTATGTCCATAATTGTCACCTAAATTATGTCTATAAATTACAGATATACAAATTATAACTATTAATGTCTCAAATTAATAATATGCCCTTTTAAGGCCATTTTATGCCAATTCACAATTATGCATTTTTAATATTTTCCCATTGTCCCCACGCTATTTGTACGTTTTAATATGACATTAGTTAGACTTGTAATAGTCTAACTTATAAAAGGAAAAACAACGTCACAACTTGCATAACACGTAAAATAGATCTAAGAATCATGACATAAGTTTACATAGCTAATAACTTGCATATATGTGTATGGTTTTCCTATAACTTGCATATGAACAAACTAGCATATGATTCTCATAAAAAACTATCATAGGAAATTTGCATGACTATGTACTGCCATGGATCTAAATATAGATCTATACATAAAGGTGTGAACTTGCATTTGGATCTAAACATAAAGATGTGAACCTGCATATGGATCGAAACATAAAGAAGTGAACTTGCATATGGATCTAAATATTAAGATGTGAATTTGCATATGGATCTAAAAGATGTGAACTTGCATATGGATCTACACATAAGGATTAATGTCACATGTTTGCATAAAAACTAGCACATGTATCTACATGATTCACATATGTTTTAACATCCCATCTTGCATAAGATTCACATATGTCTTAATATCCCAAACTTGCATAAGATTCATATATGTTTTAACATACCAAACTTGCATATAATTCATATAAGAATATATAGTCCAACATCACAAACTTGCATATATAAGAACATGTAATCCAACATTGTAAACTTGCATATAATTCATATAAGAACATGTAATCTAACATCACAAACTTGCATTTAATTCACATAAGAACATGTAATCCAACATCACAAACTTGCATATAATTCAACATCACATGATTCAAAATCATATTCTCATAATCCCAATTATAACTTATCATAATTAAATTAATTAATTATTTTGTGAAAGATATTATACTCACAAACAAAAGAATAGTCTTGTCTTTCTGAAATCTGTATTCTGAAACTGAATTGCTCGCCTTTGATGTAGACTAATCGTTATTTAGATTTAGAATTGATTTTGATTCTTGCTTTAATCTTGTACTTGAGTTGAAAAGAGATGGCGGCTACTCTAGGTTCTCTATTGACGGCATGGCGGATCTTAGTATGAATTAATATGATTTTAGGTTAAGATTTAGGTTGCTTATATAGAATTTTAGTTGATTAAGAGCCGTTCGATTAACCTAGAATCAATCAAGACCATCCAGTCAAGATAGAATAACACCTCAACCCTAATGACTCAGCAACAGATCTAAACAACGTCATCTTTCAGATTTGCCCGGGGGGAGGGGTAGGTCGACCCCCAGGTCGACCTATACGGTAGGTCGGCACTAGGGTCGGCCCGCTGGTCGACCTGGCCTGGGGCGGAAATTTTCCTGCCTTGCCCTCTTCTGTGTTTAAATTTAAATTTTGAATTTTTGAAACTTCCGAAGGCCATAACTTCTTCATACGAATTCCAATTTACGCAAACTCAGACTCTATCTCAACCAGAATTCCAAGACGAACGCAATGGCGTAACCCGTTTCCCTTAATTTTTACATTTAAAATTAAGTATTCTTTAATTCATTACTTTAAGGTTTACAGAAAATACGGGGTGTTACAGTGTGTAATTTTGTATTCATTTTGGCCTTTATAGTTGAATGTTCTATATCATGCATAATTAATATAAATGTATATATGAGAGCTACTTTCTGTGTACTAAGTTGCATAAATACCTATGTTTTTATATTTCAATTGATTTTCTTTCTTATCCTAACAAGTTACTGAACTCATACAGTTTAAAAAATTAACCATGACTTAACTTTTTTGACATATACTTTTGTATGCCTATTGTTAATACATGTTACTAAAGTAGCGATTACAGGTACAAAAGACATCAGGTATAGAAAATATTCAATCAATAAGGTGCAGTTACAGAGCAAATGAGAAAGGACTGCTTCCACACAAGATCAAATTTAAAAAGCAACTGCTAGCAGTTTGTTTCCAAAATTTTCTTAAACTTTGACTTAGAATATATATTGTCTGGTTTGCATAGGTTTAAAGCATATGGAAACAAATGCTATCAATGCTAAATAATTGTTAAGTTTTTATGTGCTGCATTGAGACGGATTATTATTTTAACAAAATTATGTGTTAAAATTTTTTGATATGTTTATCATCAATTATGTCCAGTTTTCTATGAAACTAATGTACCGCTAATGCATTTCTACTATTGCATTCTAATCTTCTAAAATTTGTACATGATTGAGTTATTAGATCAACTGTTACTTCTAAGTTTTAGTATGCTACTGACTTATTTCGGCATTGTATAAAGATTTATCAGCAAATTCTAAATTTCAAATACATTATGAATTCACAAAATTTTTAGCCATATAAATTGTTACAACAGTTGATCTACACAGTATAAAATATTACAATTACAATTATGTGCAAGTTGCATCCATTGCGAATGTACTAACATAACAATTAGGATAGTTTAAAGTCCTTATGCCTAACAAACAAGTCTACCTTTTTAAAGTTGCTATATACCTTTTAAAACAAGGCCAACAATGTTGAATCTAAACGGATATATATATGTATGTATGTGTATATATATATATATGTGTGTGTGTGTGTGTGTGTGTGTGTGTATCTATCTATCAACATAGTCCAACCCGTGTGCATAACACGGATTTACACTAATTATAGTAAAAATCACAAAAGAACTTGATAAAACATATACCATATTCTGGCACAGGGTATTTTTGAAGTATATCAACAGTTTCCTAAGAAAAATTCAACATTAGAAGCATTGATGTATACAAATAAATATTGCCCTTACTTAAAATTTGTAAGTAAAATCTGCCTATAAGAGATAAATAGGAAGTGGGCTCTGCATGCCTATTTGTCCCTATTAAATAAGATTTATTTGAAAATTTGGAGGTTATGTGTAGCCAAATTCCAAGATAAATATGTGGAGTATATGCTCTGGGAAGTTAAAGATATTTGCAGTCAACGCTGCAAGAGATAAATTGTACGAGGCCCATACAGTATGTCATAAAGCCAGCAATCATCTACTACTTCAAATCATGTGATTTCATTTCTTGAGTTCATTTTCTTGTTATTATTTTTGATCTTTGCAAGGATAAGGTTGTAACGACCCAGAAATTTCATAACCAATTTAATATCTATATCTCATAAGAAATAGTAGTTTCTTAAGGAAGTGGTAGTTATCGAACTCAGAATTTGATGAAATTAGTTTCATTAGATCCGGAATGATGAAATTAGGTAGCCTACCAAGTTTTGTCAAAAGGGGCAACTGTTAGACAAGTTAAATTTGCAAAAGATTCAAAATTTGAACAAAAAACGGACGATTTTGAGGATACCTAGAGAACAAAATATCGCTAGATCGTGAGGCCACCTCTATTGGATCTGGAATAATGAATATTTGTACTTAGGGAAGTTTCGAGCAAATCGACATTCGTATGTGGAAAAGAAAAAATAAAAGGCCAAAATTTGAACTAAATTTTGACGATAATTGGAATTTGATTATTCTAACGACAAACTGGAATCTGAGACCTATCCAGAAAAATTTAGAACATAGAATATTAGCTATGTGTGATGTTTGGGAAAATCCTATAACGGATATAGAAAGTTGTTAAGAAAACAAAATTAAAATAAATTATTTGAAAATCCAAACAAACTCCGATTTTGGATTTGAACACATAGGATTGAAGTACATTAGAAACCGGACGATATGGTGAAAGAATTTCTGAAAACCGTTATCGTTTGATACTCCGATTCGAGGTTGGAATGTGTGTGAGAAAATAGAATTTGCTATTTAAAAGGATAAGGATGAATTGTGGCCACTCATTTTTCATACTTATCTACAATGACACGTGTCTTCCATCCATGAAATTGAGCTTCCTTATAAATACCCTCCACCCTTATCTTCTTTACCATCTCATTTCTTTTCTTTCCATGAAACTCTTCTTCTTCCTCCCCTCTCCATGAATTTCTCACGTTTTTCCTCCTTAAATAAATTAAAAAAAAAAAATATTTTTCAAGAAAATAAAGAAGAAAGGAAGGAGAAAAGCTAGGAGAAGGATCTATACATCCTAGGAAAATTCAGGAAGCTTTTAGGTGAGAAATACTAAACCTTTAAAGGGTTTGTGTTGCTTTGTTGTATGATTGCATACAAGGTGTTTGTTGAAATGTTTCTTAGAGTTTTGGTAGTGAATTCATGGATGATTTGATGGTATATGATTGCTAAAAATCCGTAAATAGGTTCATGTAGGAAAAATGGCAACTTGTTTGGAGTTTGTAGTAAAAACCTTTATGTTAGGTTCACGAAGTTGCACCTTTATGGAATATCGTAAACATTCATGACTTGATTTAATTTTGGTAATATGCTAGGTTAGAAAATGATGATAAACTCCTAAAGGTTCATTCTTTATGGATTAATTCACATAAAGATGTGATTTTGGGTTATGAATTCACAATTATATAAAGGAAACCATGGACCTTTATTTAGATTCATGAATTTGAACCTCATGTGATAAATACTTGGGTTGATAGCCAGGGTAATGAACATCAGAAACTTATAACATGGTTTTGAGCACGATGACATGCTTATGTTGAGTTGTTAATCTCTAGCTAATGAATATTATTCATGTTTGGAAGTTGTTGGACGAGGTTGATTTGATTTAGATGTTTTGATTGATCAATGGTTATGAATACCATTTGGTTGTTAATTAATAAAGTGGAACCCAATTTTGACACCGACGTTTGAACTTAAATAACTAACGAGTTTAGTTACAACCCGTTAGACACATGTCATCTTGTTTATGTTTATTGGATGTTTGTAAGCACCCAAATTCTCGAGTTATATGGGAGTTGAATGAGTCTCATTCCAAAAATTAGATTTTAAATGATTATTTTAATAATAACATAATCAGGAAAAATGAAAGTACTTTGGATGAATGAATAATGGTTTAAATAATAAACACCAATTTGGTTGAATATGCGGAAACCACGAGTAAGTCTGTCCCGATTGTGAGATCCGAAAAAATAAATAGGGTGTTTAACAAGGTAAGAGATGCTGCAACCAGTGCACTGAACTTTCCTGGTCAACGTTTATTGATCTGGACGTGGATCGGAGTGGATCGAAAGGAAAGCCCGAATGTTCATTTAACAATTTATTAAACGTTAAATGTTAGGAAGATATTCATTTTTGTATAATGAAGCCGAAATAAAAGTGAACACTAGAGTTCTAAATTAGTTAAATTAAATTGGAATCAAATGGAAACTGTTTGGTTAACAGTTGAGATAAGTCTCGATAGATGAAGACTTAGACTATTTGAGGAATTTGAAAGGCGCTAGCCAATATTCCGCTTATAGTGTTGGTTGCATACGGAGATTAATATCAATTGTAAGCAGATATGATTTCCATGAAGATTCCATTTTAAATGGAAGATGATTTTGGGTTCATCGTAAACTGCGTTTTAAGTGACATTGGTTCTTTAACCCAGTTAAAGACGTAAGTAATTTACTAAATTGAGTAATCATTAAGTAGTGCTTTTTTCTAGATTGAAACTAAGTGGAGTTTTAGTGAATCATTAATTAGATTGAAATGGAATGAGGTTCTTGAAATCCTGTATGCCTATTTATTCTGAAGATGCGCTAGTTATTTGGAAAGACCAGGTTTTTACCCATTCCGAATAATTATACGACGTGATGCTGATGTCAAGATATCGAAGATGATGGTGGAAGACCCAGATTTCTTCACATCGGATGGATGGACTGTTGATGCCTTGGGCGGCCACCTAGGTTAAAGTAGCAGCCAATTTGACCGTACTTGAAGCGATTTGGTTTGCAAGGACTTGCACTCCCAGGTGGGTACGTGGATCAAGTGCCTTCGGTTTCAATCCTAATCCCGGAATGGACTTGTTGATGGATTTTGTGTCTAACACTATATTTTATAAAATACAGACTGACATTTACTAAACATACTTCTGTTTGGTGGCGGAGAATTTATTCTCTTGCTTAACACCCTTCTTTGAGACGCACGAGCTCAAAGGTTGTATGTTGGTGAATAGCAGATTTTGTTTTAAAGAATGATAGCGTGGCATGATAAAGGGGAACGATCAAGGCTGTGGTTGGAAAGCAGGGCCTTGTGGTTGAAGACCAAAGCATGGCTTAAATGCATAGCTCTGTGTATGAAGTGACTTCGCGAGCCTCACAACCCGGAATGAGCTGAAACAGGATTATAGACCGCAGGGTTAGGGACTTAACGTTCCATCTAGCAAAAGGTAATGCCTTGGTATGGAGTCCAGGCATTTACTTATGTGATTTGTTGGATAAGGCGCCTCGGGATAGGTCAATATACATAGATGACAGTCTACATACAAACTGAGGGACGTTATGTTCAAGCTGTTTACTTTAATCCATGAAGTAGGATGGACCGACCCTGCCGCTCTAAAGGAGCCAGACGGGATCCTGGAACCTAGCTGGAGGTTCCGAATCGAAATGGGAAGATCCTTAGACCAGGCCTATATATGGAAATCCAACTTTCAATATGAAACCCTTAACGATTTTCGATTGTATACCTATATAGCCAACATAGTGGGATGGGGCACTGTGCGAGCTAAGATTCATAAATTTATTCTAGAAAGGGTTTCTCACACCCAAGTCATTATAATAATATCAAATGTTTTGTTTTGAAATATATCAAGCATATTTTGCGATTGTAAGGCAAACCCCTATCCTCTGGTGTACGCTTGCATTGTGTGATGGGACCTGGGACTTATAATCGTTCATTTTTCTAAAAGTCATGTTTTTAAGATCTGGTTCATGGTTGTTATGTTTAGTTATGGTTGCTATGGATATGCATGTATCCTTGGGAGAAAACCCGTTTCGCAACATGCAGCGTGGTCCCGAGATACCTTATTAAAAATAAGGCTAAGTATAAGATTAGTTAATAAAGTTTTCTCACACCCCTCCCATTATTAACCCGATGTTGTTTTTCCCTTGCAACCTCGGATGCCCACCCTTTCCATACGGGCAGGTTGATTAACAGGCTATCTAGTTATCTTTTTGGGTTAGCTGCCAATGCTTTTGGTTTGGAGTTAGAGCTGTATTTGGATTGCTTTGAATCTGCACTAGAAGACTCCGGTAGTTGGGCCTACCTCAATTCTTTATCCTTAAGCTTTATCAGCCATGTACATTTTGTTTTTAATTCCGCTGTGCTGTGATGTAATATCTGGATCCTTGGGATATGTAACTCTGATGTAATATATATTATGTTTTTCTTTTGATGCTATTATTATATGCATTATGTTCTGAAAGCGACTCTCACCCTCGAGTTGGTGCGGGTCGTTACAAAGGTCAGCGTAAATTGGGTTTCCATAATGTGCAAAATATATAAGATAACTAAATTGATACCAAGTGGTACAATTATTTTTCTGGCCTTGCAACTAAAATGGTAGGATGTCACCTAATGACAACAAAGTATTTTTTTAGCAGTAAATGTAGCAAGATATGCAAACAAATACCATCTAAGACAAGCAAGCTGATGGAAAAATAATTAATTTGGTAGGTTGAATTTAATTCACTTACAGGCTACCGGTTCCAGAGTTTATATTTGTGTTTTTCTAGCATAGGGTTTAGGTTTTGTTATCTACTATTTTAGTTTTAAGCTTTCCATAAAGATCATTATACATAGAACATAGATGCCTAATGATATATAACTATTTGTAAATAGGTTCAAATGGGAATATGTGGGAAGTTTTACTCACTATAACACTCATTGTTTTATGTTATTTACTTTATAGGTTATCTTATATATTTGGTTGACTAATACTACTCATTAGACCAACTATGCATCATTTTATATAAAATAACTAAAAGAGGAAGTCTACTCACTTTTTTTTGTTCACTGTTTTTCATTTCAGTTTGCATGTTTTTATTTTCTAGGTCTGATATTAAGATCTACTTAGCTAAATTCAACAACTCAAAAACATATATGCCCATATATGTGTATACATCATACTATATACAAACATAAATAGTTTTAGATGGGAAAAAGGGGACTTGTACTCACTATCTTAAGACCTCTGTTCTATGCTTTCAGGTTCAGTTTTGCTTCCATTAATCTCAGTTTGGCTGCCATTTTCTTCTAGTGTTGGTCAAATGAATTATGAATGTATGAAGTATTCTAGATGCATTTATAGAAGCAAAAAATGATAGAATATTGAGGCAACACATGTGTGCATGGGAAATGAAACAAACTGCCAATGCAATGTTCCTAGCTATGCCATTGTTTGATTGCAAGAAATGTAGGTATGGGTACATAGTCATGCTTGGTGATTGAAAGGGATATAGCTATGTTATATAGTTGTGTATGCTTGATTGAAATAGATAGCTATGGTTTATAGTTGTGTATAGATTAATTGAAAGAGTAGTTATGTGACAGTTGTGCATAAGTGTATATATTGGCAAGAATGAAGTTATTGTATATAGTTGTGTATTGATTGAATTGAAATAATAGTTGTGCTTAGTGCAGTTTGATTGGAAAAAAATGTTGCCTAGGTTAGGTTGTTAGCTGTCTCTAATGGCTTCAAAGAACAAGGCAATGTAGCCTACATCAAGTACATAAATACGTGTATATAGTTATGTGCAACTGGGTAGATATAGGGTTGGGGCTGCTCTTGTTGATTTATATGAGATGTTATTAAGAGGCTATTCCTATCTAATTTGCCAGGCCTATATACATGACCATGTGCCAAGATGAGTTATATACATGCAAGCGTACAGCCTATATAGTATACAAATATTTGGCAATATGAACATGCAGGGGTGCATCCTATGTATTTAGCTACTTCTAATAGCTACCTTAGAGAAAAAAAAAGCACTTCCAGAAATTGTTTTTGGGGTACACTATTGTGCAACCTTATGTACTTAGTATTAGAAATCAAAAATCTTGGTTTCCAAGCAATCTAAACAAATAATTTCACATTTTTTTAAATGGCACATCATGGTATAAAAGAAAATCACTTCATTTGATTTGTTTTTCATCTTAAGTACAAAGGTGTAAAATTCTAGTAAATGTTGTATTTCTTACCTGTGAAATAATCTATATTCTTACTTAAGTTATTTATATTTAATTTTACTTAAGTTATTACCTATATTACTTATTTTTAATTTACATGAATTAAAACAAGTTTGAATTCAAATACAAATATTAAAACCGTATTTATTTGTATTCGTATATGTTTATATAAAAATTAATGAATATAACAAGTTAAAATACTCATAGGATTTTATAAATAATTATTATTCTAATTTGATATAATATTCAAATCCATATTTTATATACTTTTACAAGAGTATAAAACAAATATAAAAATACAAAATGATATAATAAAACATTATTTACTTATTTCTACACATATATACAATGATCAAGAATTTTTAAACTATTAAAATATATATATTCTTGAAATTTTCTTCAGTTTATTATTCATAATTTATCAATTACTGAAATAATTCATAATAAACTTTATTACAAACTCAGTCAAAAACCAGGACGTTCCCCCTTAAAATAATTTTGTTCCTGAAATTAAAGAGTAACAAGGAGATTACATTTATACATAATCATAGACTTATACATAAGCTATATACCAACAATCAATACACACAAATTATCTACCAAACATCCACATCAAGCAAAACATACATTACCAACGCATTCAATTTCATAACTAAATTTATCTGTTATTACAATTGGAAGCATTTTCATTTCTTATTCACACATTCTATTCTTTAACATTCATCAATCCCTGACCGTAAATTGGTAAGAAATTCTAAGCATCAACCCCGAAGATCAAAATCAACATCAGATCAATATTCAAAAAATTATTTAACTCAGTCAATCTCCAGTTAGGTTCCAATTCCTTTAATTCCAAAAATCATTATGTTCAATTCACATGAGTTCATATCCAATTAATCATTTAAGCCTAAATTTATTTGGTGGATATCCAATTTTTTTTATTCATTCAACCTCCAAAATTTCAAATTCTATTTCTGGTTTGTCTTATCTTTATATTTTATTTTTATGCAAATTCAATTTATATATAACCATCTCAATGTTATAATCTGATACCAGATTACAATAGCGATCAACCCAACCATTTGCAGTAATTATTTCAGAAAATTATTCTTTTATATCAAAATATAATTTTGGGAAAAATTATTTCATTTACCCAGCTTTTTAAACAATATTGTATCGAATCACTTTATTCAGCTGTTTAGAAATGCCTATCGATATAGTTGCGTATCGATTAGGATTCACAAACCACTTAACAAACCAACCAACACAATACAAAATAGTTTTTATATCAACTAACAAATACATGCTCATGTTTATACACTCAAACTCAATCTAGGGTATTACTAACCCCATCTCTATCGAGTCACACCACAGAGCCAAGGTTATCGCTCAATCTTTAGCTCTGATACTAAATGTGATGACCCGAATTTCGGTACTCTTTAAGCGGATCAAATACAGCACAAGTTCAACCTAAAGAACACTAAAACCAGATGTCGAAGAAAGAAAATTAGAGGGTGAGAAGAGATAAGATAGAAAAGTTAGAATAGAAGAAAAAGAATAACATACAACAGAATCAGAATAAACACGATCTCACAGCGGAATAAGTAAAATATATTATATAACATAACTTTTGAAATTACAAAACTGTATTTGTACTTACATACATCATCAGAGTACAACATATATACAACACAATGGAAATAAAATCTATATATTTATCGTTGAAGCCTCCTGCTCCAAGATCTTCCAGTAAATCTATAAAATCCCAAACTACTTGACTGCCCGTACAAATTTGGGCACCCAAAATTTAGGGAAAATATAGAAAAATAAACTTTGGATCAGTAATGGGACTGGTGTGATTAAACGATTTTTAAAACATCTTGAGAATATAGAGGATATCTCATAAGACCACGCCGTATAAAACGGAATAGGTTTTTCCCTTATGAGAATCCAAATACTTGGTTTAACTTTTAAAATATTTTGAAAGAAGAGATAACCGTAAACCGATCCACACATAAACATGGATGATTTTTACCATATGTTAACCCAAAATTCTTTATATCAAAATTCTTTTGATATTATAAAAATAACTAAATAAAATAAATAGCAATCTGGAAGAATGCTTGCATCTCACGCTCCATATACATAGTATACAATCGAAACCGCGGGCGCTGTAACGACCCGTATTTTGCCGTACAATAATTTATTTATTTAATTATTTAAATAATGGTTTAGAGATTTATATGGTCGTCTAAATAATAATATGGAATATTTAATTAATATAAATAATAGAATAATACATTTAATTTGTGAAATAGTCGAAAATAGTAGAATTCACAATATGATGTGAATTGGATCATATATAAGCTATAATTTAGTTTGGAATTGAATTAGAATAATGAATATATTTAAATAACGACAGTTTGAACGTATGATTATATTTTAATTATAATCGAGCTCGAAATGGCGCGGCAGTTCGTAATTTGGCGATTCGAACTTTAAACGAATATACAGAAGCCGATTTAAATCAGATTTCTGTGAAATAAGAAATGTTAGGAGCTGGTGAAGTATATTTTTCTGGTGGAAGAGAAAAATCAGGATTCGTCGTGTAGATTTTGAGTTATGTCCAAATCAAATTTTTGGAAAGTCGTTATGGAATTCCTTTATAATTTATAACGATATATATATAAGGAATTTCATTATAAATCGAATATCGATTTAACCGGGATTTGAATATCAAGTTGTAAATCCCAGCGGAGCTATATGATATTCTATTGTGAATATATACGATAATATTTATTTTTAAATATTAAATTTAATTATTTTTAAATATATTTATGTATTTAAATAGGTCTATTTAGAGCTTTAAAAATAGCCAGTTTTGCAAACGACTTCTGTTTTCGCCGAAACTAATTTTGTTGGATCCATAATATCAAATTATTGTTAGATTTCAATTTCCGTGATTTTTGGGGTCAGTGTGTGGCCGTACGGGATTTTAATGTGAAAACAGTCAATTTTCTGACTTTAAAAATATGTTGTGTGAGCAAATGGAGTCGGAATTCGACGAAACCAGTTTCGTTGTGTCCATAATGTCAAACTTTAGCAGCTTGTCCATTTTCGGGATTTTTGGGTATTGCATGTAATCACAGGGATTTTTAAACACGAATGGAAGTAGCTATTACATAAAAATTAATATAAAACTCGAATAAAAATATATAAAACCTACCTATAAATATCACCACTTACTTCCTAATCCTAGACTCACTTTTTTCCTTGGTCAAAAAACCTGCGTCGCCACCAGTCTTTGTCCAACGTGAAGAAACCCTCTTCAAAAATTAACAATAATAAAAACAAAAATCGTAAAATCCTGATGTGTATATATTTGAACTCAGGAAGGTGCTCTTCAATTTCCCGCTGGTCTTGCTTCGTTCGATCATGTTTCCGTGATGTCGAGTATGGCAGTAAAAACTAGGGTTCAAGTATTCGACGGGGTGAAGCCTAAATTCGAATTTCTGAGTTCGTATATGAGCCTGGGGAGGAGTTTGGCACCTACGTCGGAACTGTGGTGGAATCTGGTGCCAATTGTTGTCAAGGGGTTCTACAGTGACAACGAGAAATGGTTTCGGCGTAGCACGGGGATCTGGTGTGAGTTAGTGCAAATGAGGACGGAAATGGAGAGAGTTAGATGAGGATGATTGTGATGATTTTTATTTGAATTAAAATTGGAAGAAACGAGGTGCGCTAAGGAAATTGGTGCAGTAATGGCAAAAGGAGCTAAGTGCGGAAGTCGTTCCAGGAAGAAGAAGTAATATTGATGCGGTCATGGGCTTTCAAAGGGAAAATGGGCCAAGATTTACAAAGGGGTAAGGCCTAGGTATATTAAAATCAATGTTAATTTAAATTAAATAGTTTAGGAACTTGTATTGTAACTTTCCCCTAGGATTACGGAATGCAACAAAACTGGATCCGTTGGGATCGTATGGATGGTGGCTACACCATGGAACTGACCGGGAGTAAATTGGAGCTCGTTTGGATTTATGGTGAAATTAAACGCCTGAATCAAATCAATGACCAATTATCGTTATTTAACGATAAACCACAAAGGTGAGTAAATCTCACTAACTCTGATCAATTTATACTTTTATAAAGTATTTTTAGAATTGATAAATATTGGTTGATTTGCTGTATGTTGGCTGTTTGATTGAATTGCTAGTTATTGGTTGAAAATATCGATAACGATATATATATCGTTAATTGAATGTTGATTCTGTTTATCAGAATATCCCATATTCGTGCTACTTGTGTTAATTAACATCTGCGAATGCAGGGAAACAGGTCGGAGGGATCCAACTGGATTCCTCAACAATTAATTTACTGTTTTTCATATATTGTGATATATGATGTGATGTATAATCTATTGTTATTTTTGTGTGTTTGAATGGTATTGAACACTGTTATTTGGTATTTTTAATACCATAAGAAATACTAGAATGTGAGACGGGAAATTTCAAACTATAATCTGAAATAAAATATTTATATATAAAATCAAAGGATTTTATATAAAAGGGAAATTTGAAGTGATTATTAGATTTGGAAGTTTATAAAATCAAAGGATTTTATAAAAAAGGAATTTGCGAAGTGTATACTGAAATAAGAATTTTTTGAAATCAAAAAGGTTTTATAAAAAGAAGGAGATGTTGAAGATTAAAAATAAGGAACTTCTTTATAAAATTATTAACAGTTATGTGGAAATTTAAAAGACCGTTATTGGTAAATTACTTAATAGAAGTAATAAGAAGTAAATAAAGAAATATATGAAAAGAAATATTCATATAAAATAGATAGGATATTATAAACGAATTATTTGGCAAATAATAGAATTATAAAAAGGGAATTGACAAGATGTAAAAGAACAATGAGAAGTTGGTTTTCAAAGTAGATATTAAATAAAAATCTGTTTTAACAGATAAATTGAGAAGTGAAATTTATAATATTTTATAAATCAAATAAAAATATTTATCTCTTGATAAATAAAATATATAAGTCGAACTTATATAGACAAGTAGAAATTGGTTTTAACACCGATATTTTATAGAATATGAATTTAGCATTTATAAAGGGAAATTTAAATGAGATTTTAAGTGTTAGAAGTTAAAAGGTGATTTTTACAAATAATTCTATAAATAGAAATATAACTTGAAATTGAAAATGAGATATTGTTTTTAAATATAATATCAAACTAAATAGATTATATAAAGGAAACATTATTCACATTCGGTGTGAATAATGAAAATAAGCAAAGATTTTGCAAATAAAAACATGTGTAGAGGAAATTGGGCTTTGAAACAGGAATTCAAATAGTAATGAAATTCTGAATGGTTAAGGAATAAAGAACTTGTTTAAAAATGAAACAAGTGTTGTGATTTATAAACAAAGTTTATAAATGCACAAAAATATAATTATCAGTGGATAACTGAGATGGAAAATTCAACAGTGAATATAAAATGGAAAATTCGGAGTTGTTTTAAAAAGGGAACGATGAAATCCATTTAGATATTCAAAATGTAAAAAGGATTAAATAAAATCCGTAGAGAAGAGAAACTCGAATATAGGTTATTCGAAAGAAAGGGGTATCGAATATAGTTTATTCGAATAGAGATTATTCGAGAGAGAATTGTAAGTTGAAATTGGATTATACCGAATTTGGGAAAGTACTATATACTTTCTATTTTCAAATCTAGATTTATTTATTTATTTATAAATTAGTTTCTCGGTTAATTATTCAAATTAATAAATAAAATCTATTTTTAAGTTATTATATTTCAAAGGCATGGGATTATAACACTATCGTTATAATCAAATGATTTCTGTTAAGGAAGGGGATTCGTAAATAGAATCCGAGAGTTATGTAAGGAAGTTTGTTAAAGGATTTAAAAGGTGAACTTTATCTATTTCGAGGTTAGAAATGTTGTTCAGTTAAGGTCTGAGAGGTAATTATACCCCAACTTGATTGACTTCAGTTTTAACTAAGGATTAGGTAAGGTTCGATAGTGAAGGTTGGTTAAGTGAATCTAGTTAATGAGTGTAATGGTTCGAGTTCGCATAGTGACGTTATATTTAAACGTCCATTTAAATCTAATTAACGTGTTCTGGAAATGTTGTCCAAATAAAGATCAAAAATGTTTATAATATAGAAAATAAGAAAAGGGAGTAAATCTAGAAATGTTTCCAATGTTAATAAAGTACATTTTCTAAATTTAGAAAATAAGAATTTATGAATATATAGAAAGGGAAAATGGATAAATTAATGATAATTTAATTAAAAAAGATAAATGTTGAATGTTGATTGATCGATCGAATTTCTATCTGGAAATAAGATCATTGATTGTACACTTATTTTTCTTTGTTAGTTAAATCACCGACTACCGAAGTTTTTCACCATTTTTCCGTCGTCAATACGGAGAGACCAGGATTAGATTCATTATCTGAAAACCACTTTGTATAGACGTTAGCGTTGCGATCAAATATGATGAAAATAATTGAAGATGGAGTTATGCAAGGGCTATCCGTTTACTGAATAGTGCCTTCGGTTTGTCCAGTCCCAGGACAACGTGAATGGACGAATGTCTGACAGAGCAATCTAACGGGTCGCGTAAGTTGATCTCTTCAAACATACTTATGTTTGGTGGCGGAGAAATTCGTTTCTCTTAGCTTTATACCCGTGTTATTTTTGGGGAAATCAGTTTGTGATTTGGCGGGTAGGACGATGAGGCATTCAAAGTGAATGGTGGTCAGGTGTTCCAAAAGATACGTTATGACCTCAAGCCTCATCAACCAGGAAATGACAGAAATCGGGCAGGCAGCATGGCTAGGTGGGTGAAACGACCCCAAACCCCGTACTGACGGTGGCAAGGGTAATCCGTGGAATATAACACAGAAACAGATAATAGTAGAACAGAATTAAATAAATACACCAGATAGTGAACAGCAAAATATACTGGATAAAAGTAATCATCAGAGTTACGCATTATATAGGATCTTACTTAGTACAAATACAGTTCAGCTATACATAAATGTCTACAGCGGAAATAAACAAAATATGTACAATAGAAGCTGAACAGCATAAAAAGAGATAAATAATAGAATCCATCTTCAGCTCCAGCTATCCAGAAAGAACCAGCTAAACCTGAATACAAGGCTGCCCGTGTAGAAAAGGGGCACCCGAGTTTGAAAGTGAAACAAACTACGAGCCAGTCATGGGACTGGTATGAGAAATCTACTCAACACATTTATAATATGGCTAATCACAGGACCACGCCACTTTCGTGGAACGGGTTTACTCCATTGGATTGCCAGTGCTTTAAAACAAATCATTCTTTTAAACATCGCAATGCTTTTTATAAAAATGAAGCCATTATAAGACTCAGTTCCCATCACACAATGCAACGCAAACCGGAGGATAGAGTTTTTTCCTTATAACGGCCAAAATATGCTTGATACGAATAAAACAAAGGCATTTGATATTATTGCTAGTGTTTATATGTTTTGAAAACAATTTCAAATCATAACTATCAATCATAGACGGCATTAATGCCCCATACCACTATGTCGCCATATATAGGTATACAATCAAAACCGCACAGTCACGTATTTGGAAATTGGATTTCCGTCATGAACCAAGGCAAAAGATAGTCCTTACCGACTTCGTGACTCTCCAGCCCGAGCCACAGGGTCAAAGCGCATCGACCCTTGGAGCGATAGGGCCGGTCCACCGATGTGGATTAAAATTCCTGAACACTGCGTTTCCCCACCCTTTGGGGCGTAAACGAGCCAACGAATGGCTCCATCGGACCCGGATCGTCCGATCTAACTGAGGCGCCTCGCAATAGCAACAACCACACAGGTGAAAAGTATATAAATGTCAGGGCTGGTAGGTCACTGACACCACCCTAGCTAGAAAGAAACGCATGCCCTCCCTGAGGTCCTTCTCCCGTTTCTGGTTCATACCGGGGTCTGAGGCTCGCGAATTCACATTATACACAAAGCTACGCCACACAGGCGGTGCTTTGATCATCACCACAAGACTTTGCTTTTCAACAGAAGCCCTAATCATTTGCCACTTAGACATGTCACATTAGCAATTCATGCCATGCGACTGATGTCTATCGATATACAACCTCTGAGCTCGTGCGTTTCAGAGAAGGGCGTTAAGCAAAAGAATAAATTCTCCGCCGCCAAACAGATGTATATTTAATAGAGATCAATCAACACAGAATAAAATCCAATGTCAGACACACAGTCCATTTACAAGTCCGTTCTGCGTCTGAACGAACCCGGATGCACTAAATACCTCGCAAACCCATCGATCACCACGTACGTCTGGACGATCACCACTCATTATCCATATTTCGGGATGCCTCCCAATCAGGACCTCGGTTACCATCCAAACGAGGTGAAGATCTCCGGTCTTCGACCATGGTCTTCATCTTCGATTTATTATCGTCGATTCAGTTATTCAGAATGGGAAAAACCCGGTCTTTCTGAGCAACTCGCGTATACAATAAACAAGTGCAACACTAACACATACACGCATCATTTCAATTCATTAGTCACTAACCGTCAATCGGTAAGAGAACGATTTCCCAAATATTAACCCCAAAGGCCGAAACCAACATCAGATCAACACTCAGGAAACCATTCGACTTAGCCAACCTTCAGTTAATTTCTAAATCACATCCATATTGTTTATAATATTTTATAACGATTTATCGCTATTTTTATTTACTTTAAAATAGCCAATTTATTCAAAACGACGCTTCGAGCCATAACGCGACCGTGGCGCTGTTTTTTTCCAGATTTGATTTACACATATCTGAAAATCTAACCGTTGGATCTTCACAAAATTTACATCATTAGCAAGATCTTTTCAAAACGAATCCAACGGTTCCAGTTTAGGGAAAATCCGACGGTCGGATCTCCCGGTACAATCGTTGGAAGTTTCGATTTCAAAATATGAACTGCAGCGTCGTTATTCGATTAAATATAATTATATATATATATATAATCGATTCTGGCGCTGTTTTTCTTCAGATTTGAATTAAACATTCCAGACAATCCAACCATTGGATTTTTACAATGTTGGTGCCGTTAGAAAGATTTTTCCAAAGCGAACCCAACGGTTGCGATTTCAGGAAAATCCGATGGTCGGATCTCCCGATATAATCGTTTGAAATCACGGTTTCAAAATGCGAATTGCACGGCCACGTTTCGTTTTAATTTTATTTATATTTATATAATTATATAAATATAGTTCATTCAAAAATTCCTATATTGTTTCCACTTCTAATATTTCACTAACGCCTTTAAATTTTGGAAAATTTCGCCATAACCTCCTTTGTACGGGAGGGGCTGGGAAAATTCCCAAATAGCCACACGGGCGTCTCATGTCAAAAAGAAAAAGAAAAAGCCAAGCAGCTAGCCAACAGGCTCATAAAATCATCACCCAAACAAAACAGTAAATGTGTACCTATTTGTCGGGCACACAAATTTTATTCCTCTTCTCTAGCCCCTTTGCTATAACCTGTTCAAATAAATATGCATGTACAGATATATAGTTCTTATCACTTATCATTTTCCATTCAACTTCATGTTTGATTCCATTTGGTTTAAAAACACCATTCTTTCTAATGTTGCATGCATAGGCAAAAATCATATCATTAGCTAATTAATGAATATTTTGACTCATGCATATTTACTTGAACGAGTTGGTATTTTTAACACTTCACATTTCAACAATTCATGTATATAATAAAAATGTGATTTTTATTGTAAAACAATTCATTTCAAAACACTATTATTTTATACAGTTTATATAGGTGATAAAAATAGGATTTTTATTATAAAACAATTTCTTTTAAAACGAGATTATTTTACATAGTCCATATAGTTGATAAAAAGGTGATTTTTATTATAAAACAATTTATTTCAAAATATGAATACCATTCAACACATGAATTTCAATTCAACGAATGAATATCGATTCAACACATGAAGGTTTTCTATAGTTTATATACATAGATAAAAATGTGATTTTTATATTTAAAACACGAAGACCATTCAACACATGAATTTCTAATCAACGAATGAATATCGATTCAACACATGAAGGTTTTCTATTCAACGAATAAATATAGTTTCAGCAAATGAAAATAATTCAAACACATGAATATTATTCAAAATTTCGGCAGCATAACGGCAGGGTAGTTAAAACCGGGACCGTCCCCAGTACGGCTCCTCGCTCTACCTTAAAACCTCGCGGTTTTTGACAATGGGGATCATGCATCTAGTTCGCACGCAGGCGGCATGTATATATTTATTTCATTTCCACAAACTAATCCTATGTGGTTTCAACCAAATATTTCTCAACCACAAATGGGTATTTTTCAACCACAATCAATCAATATCAACCACAAACAATCCCAAACAACCATTCGCTATCAATCAATTTTCACACCAATCACAACCAATAAATATCGTCTATGGTTTGTGGACGAGGGGCGTATATATATATATTTATATATATATATTTATATTTATATATAGCAATTCACTTCTATTTCAACATATATATATAATTTTTACAACGCATATATAACTTATACATCAAACATACAACTTATACAACGCTTATACAAGAGGTGTACAACGCTTATATAACTCATACATCGACTATATAATTTATACATCGTCGTTTTCCATATCGTTTATAAAATAGAAATCTCACATTGGGTTCCACTCCACCAAAAATAGCAGAAGGCTCAGAAAGATATGCGGTCTCTTCTAAAATGTAGAAGACGTCCTCACGGTCACGATGTTTCCTGTTTCATCGAATTTCGTTCATGAACGAAAAAGATATGATTTTTCAAAGTTTGCAACGGTTTTAAACTGTTAAAATCAGTTTTAAATTAAACAGCCGATTACCTTTCAGAAATCTTCAAAACTAGGTTTGAATTTTTCGATCAATCCGTGCAATGGTTCCACGATCGGGTTGCGCAGGGTCGAAGGCCTACGTGAGGCGCACGTGCGCCAGGGAGGAGGGCCAACTCGGTGGGCCCTAGCTGGCATGGCGGCGGCGGGAAGAGGCCAACTTTTGGGCTCCGGTTCTCGACGAAGACTCGACGGGGAGGGGCGCCACCTACACGGATTTGAAGAGGAGAGAAGGATCTTCGAAAAACATAACTGGGTTGGTGGGTTTCAGTGATCGGAGCGGCCAGAAAAGAGGAGAGAAGGTGGCGAAGGGGTTCCGCCTGTTAACGGATGTCGGGGAGAGAGAAAATCAATTTTCTTGGATTTTTAAATAATGAAAGAAAAAAAACTATTGGCCGAGATATTTATTTAATTCAAAAATAGGGTTTTTGCACACGAACTTGAAATCAAGCCCAACGACTATCACCCCTAGCTAATTACCCTCATCCCGGACACAATGGGATATGTTTCGTAGGCCAATTCGACTGTTTCAGCCAGTTATTTTTCAAATTAAAATATAAAACATTCAATTTCTATTTTGAACGTACATTTCAATTTGCCAGGGCCACAAACTGATTCGAAAAATTGCAGAAAAATAAATCTAGTTATGTTTTGACGATACGGTCCCAACAATACTAGTTTCGTCGAATTCTGAGACCGTTTGCAAAAAGGCCCATTTCTGGTCGATCCAATTTAACTGTAATTGACCAAAACACATTTTCCTTTGCCACGCTCACATATTAGCTTCAAAAATTATAAAATTTTAAACATAGCAATAACTTCACATCCCGGATCCAACAAAAGTGGTTTCGTCGAATTCCAAGGTCGTATGAAAAATGGCCAATTTCACGGGCTATATAAATTCCATGGCGACCTTTCTGAAAATTCATTCGGCCATAACTTTTGCTTTCCGCTATGAAAATTCGATTTTTCAGATTCGTTAGAAAGGTATTCACTAACAGATTTAAATATTTTTGGTTTCACTAAAATCCGTTTTGTTTTGCACCCGGTATAGTCCGACAAAGTTTGAATTCAATTTTTTGAAACTGCAGCGTCATTTCAGGCCTTGTTTATAATTAAAATTAATTACATTCGTTTTCAATTGTCGATTCAAACTCACTTTTCATTGCCATTATTTAAAATATTTATTTTAAATATTTAAAATCCATTATTTTAGCCAATTTATAAATTTTAAATTTGTTCAGATTTTCTGGGTCGTTACAATCTCCCCCACTTAAAACTTTTCGTCCCCGAAAAGGAACAAAGTCGAAAGTGGTTTGATAAATCTACAATCACACAACACAACAACCAATCCAATTGTTTTCAACCTTTCAAAAATATACTAATCAATTTCTATACTCTTTTTAAAATCATTCAGACTATAGCATTTTAAAAGTGCACATCCATGGAAAGAAAATAACAACAGAGTAGAGAATTAAATGGTAATGCAAAGTAGGGTAAATGTACCTTGCACCGGAGTCAATCAGAGATATCCACTCGGCATCTAGGATAAGCTTTCTGAATGCTCTCCTCAGTTTCCCAAGTACAATCTCGCTGATCTCCACTCCATTGCACTTTGACTAAGTGAACCTTCTTGTTCCTCAGCTCTTTGGTTTCTTTGCCGATGATCTTTAGCGGCTCTCGTCTCACAGCTAATTCTGGAGTAATTTCAATATCCTGCTGAGCTGCTTCTTCCACGATCAAGTCTGGATCATGAACGTGCTTTCGAAGTTGAGATATGTGAAATACATCATGAACTCCAGGCAACCAATCTGGCAATTTAACCTTATAAGCGAGAGTCCCGATCTGTTCCAGAATAGGAAACGGACCAATGAATTTGGGCGCCAACTTTCCAGTTTTACCGAACCGGATAACTCCTCTCATCGGCGATACTTTCAAATATACATAGTCGCCAACAACAAAGGATATATCTCTTCTTCTTCTATCGGCATAGCTCTTTTGTCGGCTTTGAGCGGCGAGTAATCGCTTCTAAATAAAATCGACTTTGTCGGCAGCTTCTCGAATCATATCAGGACCCAACACAAGTCTGTTACCTGGTTCGACCCAACAAGCAGGAGATCGGCACGGTCTACCATACAATGCTTCGAATGGCGACATTGTCAGACTCGCCTGGTAGCTGTTGTTATATGAGAATTCAGCCAAATGTAGATGGTCTTCCCATGATCCACCGAAATCTAGAACACAAGCCCGCAATAGATCTTCTAAAATACGATTCACCCTCTCAGTCTGACCGTCTGTCTGAGGATGATAAGCGGTGCTCAAGTTCAACTTCGTCCCTAGCTCGACTTGAAATGCCTCCCAAAATTTGCTAGTAAATATTGTATCTCTATCACTGACTATACTGAGCGGCACTCCATGTAGTCTAACTATTTCCTTGAAGTAAATCTGCGCCAGACTCTGAGCAGTTCTGTTTGATTTGACAAGTATAAAATGGGCGGTCTTCGTGAAGCGATCTACGATCACCCCAATACTATCATTTCCTTTTCTGGTTCTGGGCAAACCATCAATGAAATCCATAGAAATATGTTCCCACTTCCAGCCTGGAACGTCTAGTGGTTGTAATAATCCAGCTAGTTTCTGTTGGTCGCTTTTGACTAGCTAGCAAGTAGGGCATCGGCTAACATATAAAGAAATGTCCCTCTTCATCGACCTCCACCAGAAAGTGCGTTTGATGTCATTATACATTTTGCTTACTCCCGGATGGATACTAAGTTTTGACCTGTGACATTCATCCAGAATTTCTTTCGGAGCTCAGCAATGTTAGGAACACATATTCGACCCTTCAGCCTTAGAAACCCCTCCTCATCAACTTGAAAACTCGAGGGCTCGCCTTTTTGAATTATCTCTCTGATCTTCTGAATGAAGTGATCATCCTTTTTAAGAGTAGATATTTTATCTATCAATGAAGTCGTGATAATAAAGTTGGCGATCATCTCATTCTTTCTGCTTAATGCATCGGCCACGACATTGGCTTTCCCTGGAGTGTATATAATTTCAAAGTCATATGCTGCAAGAAACTCCAGCCAACGTTGCTGCCTCAGATTCAGGTCATTCTAAGTGAACAAATACTTTAGCGACTGGTGATCTGTAAACAGTTCAAATCTCTCACCCAGAAGATAGTGTCTCCAGATTTTCAAAGAGAACACAATAGCCAATAACTCAAGATCATGAGTTACGTAGTTTTTCTCGTGCGGCTTCAGTTGACGGCTAGCATAAGCAATTACTTTACCCCTTTGCATTAACACTGCGCCAAGGCCTTCTCTAGAAGCATCAGTCCAGACTTTCAAATCCTGGTTGCCATCGATGATTGTTAACACTGGAGCAGTCGTTAGTCTTAACTTTAGCTCTTCAAAAGCCTCCTCACTTTCTGGAGTCCACTTGAATTTAGAGTGCTTCTTTGTAAGCTTCGTTAAATGACCAGATATCTTCGAAAAGTTTTTAACGAACTTCTGGTAATAGCTAGCCAATCCGAGAAAACTGCGGACTTCAGTGGGGGTACTGGGCTGTTTCCAATTCTGAATAGCTGCGATTTTACTTGGATCCACAGCGATTCCTTCTTTCGATACGACGTGGCCAAGAAATTTTACTTCATCTTGCCAGAATATACATTTGGAAAACTTTGCTTTCAATACATTCCTTCTGAGGATTTCTAACACTTATTCCAAATGTTTTTCATGTTCGGCCTTCGATTTAGAGAAGATTAGAATATCATCAATAAAAACCAGAACAAATTTATTCAATACTACTCTGAATACTCTGTTCATCAGATCGACGAAGTAAGCAGGAGCATTACATAAGCCGAACGGCATTACTAACCACTCTTAGAATAAGTCGGGGCCTCTGAACGCTGTCATTGGAACACACTCTTCGGCAATTCGAAGTTGATGGAAGCCTGTAGCTAGGTCCATTCGTGAAAATACTTGTGCTCCATTTAATCGATCTAAGAAATCATCAATCCGCGGCAATGGATATTTGTTCTTTATTGTCTGTTTGTTCAGATTACGATAATCCACACATAGACGTAGAGTACCGTCAGATTTTGGGACAAACACCACTGCTGCTCCCCAATCAGAGAAACTAGGCCTGATCAGACCCTTCCATACTAGCTGTCGTGTTTGATTGTCTAATTCCTCTTTCTCTTTCCAGGACATTCTTCGAATAGCGTGAACTACCGGCCTTGCATTCGGAATTAAAGCAATTTTGAAATCTATTTCTCTCTGCGGAGGTAAGCGAACAACTTCCTCGAACACATCCGCATAGTTCTTGACGACAGGAATGTCTTTGATGAGGTCAGGAATATTCTCTGCAACTTCAGGGACATTTTCTATTTGGGCTGGAGAAACATTTAGAGCCGCCCAGAAGTCTTTTCTATTTGAAGTCGGGCCTTCACATGGTATGGTTATATAATTCCCCAATTGAGCCTTTGCCTTAACAACTCTCTCGGCGCCTCTAACCTCTGCTTCATATTTGGTTAGCCAATCCAATCCCGGAATAAGATCGAATTCATTAAAATTCATAACGATAGAGATAATAGGGAATTTATAGCAAGAAAAAGAGACAGGTACTGCACAAATCCAACTGAGATTGATGGAACCCCCAACTGGATTTTGGACAGTCATTGGTTCTTTGAGATTTTTCAATTTCAAATCCAACTTCTTGACTGCACTCTTTGCAATAAAGCTTCGTGATGCGCCAGTATCAAACAGTACTTTAACTGGAATGTTCTTGACATTGTGCGTGCCTTCTAAAACATCAGACCTTTCCTGAGCAGACGAAGAGACAGGCACTTCTGTCGCTTCATTCACTTGAACTACTTTGGGCTTGTTTAAGAGTGGGCAATCCTTTGCAAGATGACCAGCCTCGTGGCACTGTTTGCACTCCCTTTTCTCTTGGAACTCCCCATCAGTTCTAAACCTTTTCTTCTTTTGCTTTCGATTGGCTCTATATCCCTCTTTCCTTCGTTTCTTTAAAGATCTGCAACTCATCGACAAATGTCCTTTCGTATTGCAGTTAGAGCAAATAGCAGTTGTTACTGGTTCTTTCCCAGATTCAGCACTTTTTCTCTTGGCACTGGGCTTCTCATTGACCTCAGACCTCGTACTAGCTTCAGGAATATTAGTTTCCGACTCTTCTTTGTCGCTACAATAGACTTCTTCTTCGTCGCACAACATTCCTTTCATATGGAGATCTTCATACTGATAAGCCATATAAATCATTTCCGAGAAAGGAAGTTTTACATTCCTCAGTACACTATTCTGATATCTCCTTTACAGGCCATGAATAAATCTCAGATTTTTCCTCTTGGAATCTTGAATCAGATGAGGAGCAAAGTGAGCAAGTTCGTTGAATTTCTTATGATATTCTAGGATGGTCATGTCACCTTGTATTAGATAAGAAAATTCATCACATAATCGCTCCGTCGCTTCGGGAGGAGTAAATCTTTCCGGGAAAATCACTTTGAATCTGTCCAAGGTGATATCACCTTTTGGATTATCTTTGATGATTGTTTCCCACAAGATTAAGGCTTCTTCTTTGAGCGCCCAAGATGCTACTAACCTTTTCTGGTCATCCCTCAGCTGGATACGCTCAAAAATTCTTTCGACATAACTCATCCAAGCTTGAGTCTGAATTATAGATTCATTGCCCGAGAACTGTGCTCCGTTCAGATTTCGATATCTCTTTAATAGAGCCTCTAGTTCGGGTTCTGCATTTCTCCTGTTTCTGGCACTCATTTTTCTAGTACTTCTGCAAACAGAAGATCAAGTGTCAGGTCACAGAAAAGATATTTTAAAATATAGAAACACATACTTCGATGTGAATGTGTCTACTGGGGTGTATTCCATTCTGCTTTACTCATACTAGGATATTACTGGTCCTATCTGTAATGAGTTACCCGTCCTAGAACACCACTGGTTCTATTTCTGACGAGTTCGTTCAAATGTTATATTCCAGAACTAAGCTTAACCAAAGCTCTGATACCAAATTGAGACGACCCCAAACCCCGTACTGACGGTGGCAAGGATAATCCATGGAATATAACACAGAAACAGATAATAGCAGAACAGAATTAAATAAATACACCAGATAGTGAATAGCAAAATGTACTGGATAAAAGTAATCATCAGAGTTACGCAGTATATAGGATCTTACTTAGTACAAATACAGTTCAGCTATACATAAATGTCTACAGCGGAAATAAACAAAATATGTACAATAGGAGCTGAACAACATAAAAAGAGATAAATAATAGAATCCATCTTCAGCTCCAGCTATCCAGAATGAACCAGCTAAACCTGAATACAAGGCTGCCCGTGTAGAAAAGGGGCACCCGAGTTTGAAAGTGAAACAAACTACGAGTCAGTCATGGGACTGGTATGAGAAATCTACTCAACACATTTATAATATGGCTAATCACAGGACCATGCCACTTTCGTGGAACGGGTTTACTCCATTGGATTGCCAGTGCTTTAAAACAAATCATTCTTTTAAACATCGCAATGCTTTTTATAAAAATGAAGCCATTATAAGACTCAATTCCCATAACACAATGCAACGCAAACCGGAGGATAGAGTTTTTTCCTTATAACGGCCAAAATATGCTTGATACGAATAAAACAAAGGCATTTGATATTATTGCTAGTGTTTATATGTTTTGAAAACAATTTCAAATCATAACTATCAATCATAGACGGCATTAATGCCCCATACCACTATGTCGCCATATATAGGTATACAATCAAAACCGCACAGTCACGTATTTGGAAATTGGATTTCCGTCATGAACCAAGGCAAAAGATAGTCCTTACCGACTTCGTGACTCTCTAGCCCGAGCCACAGGGTCAGAGCGCATCGACCCTTAGAGCGACAGGGCCGGTCCACCGATGTGGATTAAAATTCCAGAACACTGCGTTTCCCCACCCTTTGGGGCGTAAACGAGCCAACGAATGGCTCCATCGGACCAGGATCATCCGATCTAACCGAGGCGCCTCGCAACAGCAACAACCACACAGGTGAAAAGTGTATAAATGTCAGGGCTGGTAGGTCACTGACACCACCCTAGCTAGAAAGAAACGCATGCCCTCCCTGAGGTCCTTCTCCCGTTTCTGGTTCTTACCGGGGTGTGAGGCTCGCGAATTCACATTATACACAATGCTACGCCACACAGGCGGTGCTTTGATCATCACCACAAGACTTTGCTTTTCAACAGAAGCCCTGATCATTTGCCACTTAGGTATGCCACATTAGCAATTCATGCCATGCGACTGATGTCTATCGATATACAACCTCTGAGCTCGTGCGTTTCAGAGAAGGGCGTTAAGCAAAAGAATAAATTCTCCGCCGCCAAACAGATGTATATTTAGTAGAGATCAATCAACACAGAATAAAATCCAATGTCAGACACACAGTCCATTTACAAGTCCGTTCTAGGTCTGAACGAAACCGGAGGCATTAAATACCTCGCAAACCCATCGATCACCACGTACGTCTGGACGATCACCACTCATTATCCATATTTCGGGATGCCTCCCAATCAGGACCTCGGTTACCATCCAAACGAGGTGAAGATCTCTGGTCTTCGACCATCGTCTTCATCTTCGATTTATTATCGTCGATTCAGTTATTCAGAATGGGAAAAACCCGGTCTTTCTGAGCAACTCGCGTATACAATAAACAAGTGCAACACTAACACATACACGCATCATTTCAATTCATTAGTCACTAACCGTCAATCGGTAAGAGAACGATTTCCCAAATATTAACCCCGAAGGCCGAAACCAACATCAGATCAACACTCAGGAAACCATTCGACTTAGCCAACCTTCAGTTAATTTCTAAATCACATCCATATTGTTTATAATATTTTATAACGATTTATCGCTATTTTTATTTACTTTAAAATAGCCAATTTATTCAAAACGACGCTTCGAGCCATAACTCGACCGTGGCGCTGTTTTTCTTCAGATTTGATTTACACATATCTGAAAATCTAACCGTTGGATCTTCACAAAATTTACATCATTAGAAAGATCTTTTCAAAACGAATCCAACAGTTCCAGTTTCGGGAAAATCCGACGGTCGGATCTCCCGGTACAATCGTTGGAAGTTTCGATTTCAAAATACGAACTGCAGCGTCGTTATTCGATTAAATATAATTATATATATATATAAATATAATCGTTTCTGGCGTTGTTTTTCTTTAGATTTGAATTAAACATTCCAGACAATCCAACCGTTGGATTTTTACAAAGTTGGTGCCGTTGGAAAGATTTTTCCAAAGCGAACCCAACGGTTGCGATTTCAGGAAAATCCGATGGTCGGATCTCCCGGTATAATCGTTTGAAATCACGGTTTCAAAATGCGAATTGCACGGCCACGTTTCGTTTTAATTTTATTTATATTTATATAATTATATAAATATAGTTCATTCAAAAATTCCTATATTGTTTCCACTTCTAATATTTCACTAACGCCTTTAAATTTTGGAAAATTTTGCCATAACCTCCTTTGTACGGGAGGGGCTAGGAAAATTCCCAAATAGCCACACGGGCGTCTCATGTCAAAAAGAAAAAGAAAAAGCGAAGCGGCTAGCCAACAGGCTCATAAAATCATCACCCAAACAAAACAGTAAATGTGTACCTATTTGTCGGGCACAAAAATTTTATTCCTCTTCTCTAGCCCCTTTGCTATAACCTGTTCAAATAAATATGCATGTACAGATATACAGTTCTTATCACTTATCATTTTCCATTCAACTTCATGTTTGATTCCATTTGGTTTAAAAACACCATTCTTTCTAATGTTGCATGCATAGGCAAAAATCATATCATTAGCTAATTAATGAATATTTCGACTCATGCATATTTACTTGAACGAGTTGGTATTTTTAACACTTCACATTTCAACAATTCATGTATATAATAAAAATGTGATTTTTATTGTAAAATAATTCATTTCAAAAACTATTATTTTATATAGTTTATATAGGTGATAAAAATAGGATTTTTATTATAAAACAATTTCTTTTAAAACGAGATTATTTTACATAGTCCATATAGTTGATAAAAAGGTGATTTTTATTATAAAACAATTTATTTTAAAATATGAATACCATTCAACACATGAATTTCAATTCAACGAATGAATATCGATTCAACACATGAAGGTTTTCTATAGTTTATATACATAGATAAAAATGTGATTTTTATATTTAAAACACGAAGACCATTCAACACATGAATTTCTAATCAACGAATGAATATCGATTCAACACATGAAGGTTTTCTATTCAATGAATAAATATAGTTTCAGCAAATGAAAATAATTCAAACACATGAATATTATTCAAAATTTCGGCAGCATAACGGCAGGGTAGTTAAAACCGGGACCGTCCCTAGTACGGCTCCTCGCTCTACCTTAAAACCTCGCGGTTTTTGACAATGGGGATCATGCATCTAGTTCGCACGCAGGCGGCATGTATATATTTATTTCATTTCCACAAACTAATCCTATGTGGTTTCAACCAAATATTTCTCAACCACAAATGGGTATTTTTCAACCACAATCAATCAATATCAACCACAAACAATCCCAAACAACCATTCGCTATCAATCAATTTTCACACCAATCACAACCAATAAATATTGTCCATGGTTTGTGGACGAGGGGCGTATATATATATATATATATATATATATATATATATCAATTCACTTCTATTTCAACACATATATATAATTTTTACAACGCATATATAACTTATACATCGAACATACAACTTATACAACGCTTATACAAGAGATGTACAACACTTATATAACTCATACATCGACTATATAATTTATACATCGTCGTTTTACATATCGTTTATAAAATAGAAATCTCACATTGGGTTCCACTCCACCAAAAATAGCAGAAGGCTCAGAAAGATATGCGGTCTCTTCTAAAATGTAGAAGACGTCCTCACGGTCACGATGTTTCCTGTTTCAACGAATTTCGTTCACGAACGAAAAAATATGATTTTTCAAAGTTTGCAACGGTTTTAAACTGTTAAAATCAGGTTGCGCAGGGTCGAAGGCCTACGTGTAGCGCACGTGCACCAGGGAGGAGGGCCGACTCGGTGGGCCCTAGCTGGCGTGGCGGCGGCGGGAAGAGGCCAACTTTGGGGCTCCGGTTCTCGACGAAGACTCGACGGGGAGGGGCGCCACCTACACGGATTTGAAGAGGAGAGAAGGATCTTCGAAAAACATAACTGGGGTGGTGGGTTTCAGTGATCGGAGCGGCCAGAAAAGAGGAGAGAAGGTGGCGAAGGGGTTCCGCCTGTTAAAGGATGTCGGGGAGAGAGAAAATCAAAATTCTCGGATTTTTAAATAATGAAAGAAAAAAAACTATTGGCCGAGATATTTATTTAATTCAAAAATAGGGTTTTTGCACACGAACTCGAAATCAAACCCAACAACTATTGCCCCTAGCTAATTACCATCATCCCGGACACAATGGAATATGTTTCGTAGGCCAATTCGATTGTTACAGCCGGTTATTTTTCAAATTAAAATATAAAACATTCAATTTCTATTTTGAACGTACATTTCAATTTGCCAGGGCCACAAACTGATTCGAAAAATTCCAGAAAAATAAATCTAGCTATGTTTTGACGATACGGTCCCAACAAAACTAGTTTCGTTGAATTCTGAGACCATTTGCAAAAAGGCCCATTTCTGGTCGATCCAATTTCACTGTAATTGACCAAAACACATTTTCCTTTGCCACGCTCACATATTAGCTTCAAAAATTATGAAATTTGAAACCTAGCAATAACTTCACATCCCGGATCCAACAAAAGTGGTTTCGTCGAATTCCGAGGTCGTATGGAAAATGGCCAATTTCACGGGCTATATAAATTCCGTGACGACCTTTCTGAAAATTCATTCGGCCATAACTTTTGCTTTCCGCTATGAAAATTCGATTTTTTAGATTCGTTAGAAAGGTATTCACTAACAGAATTAAATATTTTTGGTTTCACTAAAATCCGTTTTGTTTTGCACCCGGTACAGTCCGACAAAGTTTGAATTCAATTTTTTGAAACTGCAGCGCCATTTCATGCCTTGTTTATAATTAAAATTAATTATATTCGTTTTCATTTGTCGATTCAAACTCACTTTTCATTGACATTATTTAAAATATTTATTTTAAATATTTAAAATCCATTATTTTAGCCAATTTAAAATTTTTAAATTGGTTCAGAATTTCTAGGTCGTTAAAGTGGGTCGCTCCCATTAGGGTGTATATCACCTATCTAGAGAAAATCCATTTCATTCTTTTATCTATTTTCGATGATGTCACTTTTCGGGAAACAGTGGGTAGCTCCCAACCGTTGGTGATATACATTCGATACACTCAGGAGAAATGAGTGGTCTGTCATTTGTAGGCCGAGTTGCAAGACATTCTTGTTGAACCCAGTGTATTCGCCTATAGAGATACACTATCGGCAGGTGGTCCCATAACTTGTCATGCTCGGAATCCAATCTCCAATAAGCGTCCGCGGTTTGGTTTTTATACTATGTATGTGGAACGTGAGATGTAAGCATTCTGCTAGATTGTTAATTACTTGTGATTAGACATGATTATAATATTAGAGAAGTATTGATTTCCAAAACTATTTTGGGTTATCGTAAGGTAAAAACCGTCCGTGTTTATGTGTGGATCGGTCTTACGATTACCTTTTCTTTTGAAAAATATTTTGAAAAGTTAAACCAAATGATTTGAGTTTACTCACACCTGTCCCATGACTGACCCAGAGTTTTTTTTCCTAAACTCTTCGGTGCCCAAATTTGTACGGGTAGTCAAGTAGTTCAGGTCTTTACAGATATACTTGGAGGAGCTTGAAGCAGGAGGCTTCAGGATTATATAGCTATTGTTATTTTCGTTGTGTGTAAGTGTCGTACTCTGATAATGTTATTCTATATATATACTATTTTATTGCAAAGTTATGTTATATATTATTCGTTCCGCTGTGAGATTCGTATTACTCTGATTTTACTCTGTGGTGTTTTTGTCTCCTTCTTCTATTCTAATTTTCTATCTTATCTATTCTCACCCTCTAACTTCTTTCTATTAATGATCTGGAATGTTCGATACCTGAATAATTAACATGGGTTTTGTGTTGATTTTCTGGGTCGAAAATCTCAGTTCGTTACAGTGGTATCAGAGCTGAAGGTTAAGTGATTACCTTGGCTCTGTGGCGTGACTCAGTAGAGATGGGGTTAGTAATACCCTAGATTGAGTTTGAGTGTATATATATGAGTGAACGTATTTGTAGAATTTATAAAAATTATTTTATATTGTGAAGATTTATTGGTTGCGTAGTTTGTGAACTCTGGTCGATCAGTTTGATGCACTGTATCGATAAGGGTTTCTAAACACTCAAGTACGATAAACCGACACAGTATGTTCTGAAAGAGGGTAAATGAAATAATTTTACCCAAACTATATTTTGATATAAATGAATGATTAATATTTGGAATATTATATATATTGGATGTGTTGGTTGATTATAATTGAAATGGTTATATAAATAACCAATTAGAGTTCGTGTAATATCACAATCAAATGGATTAAATCTGAATTTAAATCAAGGTTGAAACTAAAACTTTGGAAATTTGAATAAGTGTTTATAAATGGATTATATATACGAGAATTTTAAGATCCTGGGAGATTTTAAAAAAAATTTACAAGCATCATGAATGATAGTTTGAAATAGATTTCAAAATGAAAATGTTTAAATATATTTTGAAAAGTGGTATAGTATTGAACTCACTTCGATAGCTGGGAAATAACTCTGATGATGTTGGCCACATCATCAGTGTTCATTTTCGAGTTCTAAGTGATGGATTACTACCAAAGATTTTGTGTTGGATTATTTTTGAGGAAAACAAGTTGTTTTAAATCCGAAAAGGAATATTTGGTTTAGAAATGCAAAGCTGTTTAAAATTCCTAGGAAGGATTGTTTGAATTAAAACAAATTTAAAGGAAATTTGCAAAAGCAAATTGAAATTGGATTAAAGCCAGAAGTGGAAATTAAAGTAGAAATTTGTGAAAACAAGCTGGAATTGAATTGAAACCAATTAACTGGAAATTGAATTAGAATATGACATATCAAGTAAAATCAGATTTTTGAATTGTGAGATAGGGAATCTGAAATGGTGTTGGATTGGTGAGTTAGGAGTTTGGAATCGAGAATGAAACTTGAGTTTGAAATGGTAATTGGCTTGTTTAAGCAAATAACTGTGCTGAGGATAAATTGATCAGAGATTGATTGGGATGACTTTGGTATATGCTGAATTGGCAGCAGAATAAAAGGATTTAATGTTATGTCCGACAAAAGGTACATGTTTATTTTTATGGATTTGGGGATTTATGGGCCGATTTGGCAAGCCGCTTGGCTATTTGATTTTCTTTTGGATTGGAGAAGGCCTAGAGAGGCGAGTTGGGGTTTGAACTATTGACCGGTACAAAGGAGATGCTAGCGAAATTTTCCAGAAATTTAGAGTGTTATAAAATTTTCATGAATTTAGAAAATTATCGTTGATAAGAATTAATTAATATTTTAATTGAAATTAAATTGGTTCAGTTGAAATTAAAGTTGGTAAGTAAACAAATAAATTTGTACTAGTCAATAGGGTATGTTCTCTACCTTAGCAAATTCGAGGACGAAATTATTTTAAGGGGGAAGAATGTAACGACCCGTATTTTACCGTACAATAATTTATTTATTTATTTATTTAAATAAAGTTTTAGAGATTTATATGGTCGTTTAATTAATAATATGGAATATTTAATTAATATAAATAATAGAATAATATATTAATTTGTGAAATAGTCGAAAATAGTAGAATTCACAATACGATGTGAATTGGATCATATATAAACTATAATTCAGTTTGGAATTGAATTAGAATAACGAATATATTTAAATAATGACAGATTGAACGTATGATTATACTTTAATAATAATCGAGCTCGAAATGGCGCGGCAGTTCGTAATTTGGCGATTTGAACTTTAAACGAATATACAGAAGTTGTTTTAAATCGAATTTCTGTAAAACCAGAAACGTTAGGAGCTGGTGAAGTATATTTTTCTGGTGGAAGAGAAAAATCAGGATTTCGTCGTGTAGATTTTGATTTATGTCCAAATCAAATTTTTGGAAAGTCGCTATGGAATTCCTTTATAATTTATAACAATATATATATATAAAAGGAATTTCATTATAGATGGAATATCGATTTAACCGGATTTGAATAACAAGTTGTAAATCCCAGCGGAGCTGTATGATATTCTATTGTGAATATATATGATAATATTTATTTTTAAATATTAAATTTATTTATTTTTAAATATATTTATATATTTAAATAGGTCTATTTAGAGCTTTAAAAGTAGCCAGTTTTGAAAACGACCTCTGTTTTTGACGAAACTAATTTTGTTGGATCTGTAATGTCAAATTATTGTTAGATTTTAATTTCCGTGATTTTTGGGGTCAGTGTGTGGCCGTACAGGATTTTAATGTGAAAAATAGTTAATTTTCTGACTTTAAAAATATGCTGTGTAAGCAAACGGAGTCGGAATTCAATAAAACCAGTTTCGTTGGGTCCGCAATGTCAAACTGTAGCAGCATGTCCATTTTCCTGATTTTTGGGTATTGCATGTAATCACAGGGATTTTTAAACACGAATGGAAGTAGCGATAACAAAAAAATAATATAAAACTCGAATAAAAATATATTAAGCCTACCTATAAATATCACCACTTCCTTCCTAACCCTAGACTCACTTTCTTCCTTGGTCAAAATACCTGCGCCGCCACTAGTCTTTGTCCAACGTGAAGAAACCCTCTTCAAAAATTAACAACAATCAAAACAAAAATCGTAAAATCCTGGTGTGTATATATTTGAACTCAGGAAGGTGTGCTATTCAATTTCTGCTGGTCTTGCTTCGTTCGATCATGTTTCCGTGATGTCGAGTATGGCAGTAAAAACTAGGGTTCAAGTATTTGACTAGGTGAAGCCTAAATTCAAATTTCTGAGTTCGAATATGAGCCTCGGGAGCAGTTTGGCACCTGCGTCAGAACTATTGTGGAATCCGGTGCCAACTGTTGTCGAAGGGTTCTACGGTGATTGCGAGAAATGGTTTCGGCGTAGGAAAGGGTTTTGGTGCGAGTTAGTGCAAATGAGGACGGAAATGGAGAGAGTTAGATAAGGATGATTGTGATGATTTTTATTTGAATTAAAATTGGAAGAAACACGGTGGGATAAGGAAATTGGTGTGGTAATGGCAAAAGGAGTTGAGCGCGGAAGTCGTTTCAGGAAGAAATAATATTGATGCGGTCATGGGCTTTCAAAGGGAAAATGGGCCGAGATTTACAAAGGGTTAAGGCTTGGGTATATTAAAATCAAGTTTATTTAAATTAAATAGTTTAGGGACTTGTATAAATCGTAACTCCCCCTAGGATTACGGAATTCAACAAAACCGGATCTTTTGGGATCGTATGGATGGTGGCTACACCATGGAACTGATCGGGAGTGAATTAGAGCTCGTTTGGATTTATGGAGAAATTAAACGCCTGAATAAAATCAATGACCAATTATCGTTATTTAACGATAAACCACCAAGGTGAGTAAATCTCACTGACTCTGATCAATTTATATTTTTATAAAGTATTTTTAGAATTGATAAATATTGGTTGATTTGCTGTGTGTTGGCTGTTTGGTTGAACGCCTAGTTATTGGTTGAAAATATCGATAATGATATATATAAATCGTTAATCGAATATTGATTATGTTTATCAGAATATCCCATATTCATGCTATTTGTGTTCACTAACATCTATGGATGCAGCGAAACAGGTCGGAGGGATCCAACTGGATTCCTCAACAATTAATTTACCGTTTTTCATATACTGTGATGTATGATGTGATATATAATCTGTTGTTATTTTTGTGTGTTTGAATGGTATTGATCACTGTTATTTGGTATTTTTAATACCATAAGAAATATTAGAATGTGAGAAGGAAAATGTAACGGCTGGAAATTTTCGACTCCTCGAGAGTCGAAAATTCCGAGACGTTAGTGAAAGAAAGTAGAGGGTGAGGAAGAAAAGATAGAACTAATAGAATAGAAGAAGAAGAAGAACTTACATCATCAGAGTAAACACGAATCTCACAGCGGAACGAATAAAATATAACATAACTTTGAAATACAAATCAGTACTCGTATATACATACCATTTCAAAGTACAACACTTAACAAAACAGCGGAATAATAATAGCTATAATCCTGAAGTCTCCTGCTCCAAGCTCTCCAAGTGTATCTGTAAAATCCCGACTACTTGACTGCCCGTACAAATTTAGGCACCCAAGAGTTTAGGGAAAACAAACAAAATAAACTCCGGGTCAGTCATGGGACTGGTGTGAATAAAACTCCAACACTTGATTAAATAAAGGATATCTTTCTGATATTATAATAATGTCTAAATACAAATAGATATCAATCTAGCAGAACGCTTGCATCTCACGTTCCACATACATAGTATACAAATAAAACTGTGAGCGCTTATTGGAGATTGGATTCCAACAGACAAGGTATGGGAGCACCTTCCGATCAGTGTACTCTAGAGGAGATACACTAGGGTTCAACAAGAACGTCTTGCAACCCGGCCACACATGACCGTCCACTCATTTAGCTTGAGTGTAACGAATATATTATCACCGATGGTTGGGATCAGCAACCATCCTTCCCGATAAGGGACAACATTGAAATAGATTATAAAGAAGTACAATTGAATATTCTCTAGATGGTGATAATACACCCTGCTTGGGTATGGCCCAACTAGCCATGCTGCCTAGCCCAACTTCTGTTATTTCCCGGTTGTGAGGTTTTGAGGTCACGTTTATCACTTTGACAGATTATTTCTTCAATTACTTTGAATGCCACATCGTCATACCAGCCAAATCATTATCGATTTCTCAAGGCATCACGGGTATAAAAGCTAAGAGAAACGAATTTCTCCGCCACCAACGTAATACGTTTAAAGAGATCAACATATATGATTCGTTAAGAATACTTTGTCAGACCCTCGTCCATATACGTTGTCCTGGGACTGAACAAACCGAAGGCACTATTCAGTGAATCCATCCTACCTAGGCTTTTCACAATAGCCCTTGCACTTCACTCCGTCTTCAATTATCTTCAGCGTACTTGATTCACAACGCTTATGCTAATACGGAGTGGTTCTTTGGATAATAATCCAACCGGTCTCTCCATATTTACAACGTAAATAGGATCAAAACTTTGATAGTCTGTGATTCAACTATCAAATGAAAACATGTCGGTGTACAAACAACGATCTTATTTCCAAATGGGAATTCGATCGATCAATCATCATATACATATATATGTTCATATTTCCTTATTTCATATATTTAGAAAATATATGTTATTAATCATTTGAAAAACATTTCCATAGCTTATTTACGCATCACTATTATTTCGCAACTATCAGTCCCTAACTGTAACTAGTATGAGAACAATTCTCTAAGTATCAATCCGGAAGGTCGAAACCAACATCAGATCGTCACTTAGAAAACCGTTCAACTTACCCTCTCCAGTCAGTTTCTGAATTTGCTTAACTCTATTTCTTAAATTCTTATAATGAAAACATTTCATTTTCTATGTTTAGAAAACATATCTGACTATATTTGGAAAACGTTTCCAAAACTCATTTACGGATTTCCAATGAACGTTGTATAAAACATCGTTTCGCTTAATCCATTTATCGCTTATTCCTTAACTTTATTCCTAATCAACCTTTTAGATCGAACCACAACTATTCCTTTGTCAATTCTGAAGTCAATCAAGTTGGGGTATAATTACCTCGCAGACCTTAATTGAACAACGTCCTTTACTGTGAAATAGATGAAGCTCATCACTCACTTTTTACAATCATCTGTTTACGCAAATTCTCGGATTCAGGTTACGAATCCACTTCTTATATGACAACGTTTGATTATAACTATACTGTTATAATTCCTACCCCTAAAATATCTAACCTAAATTATAAATTTATTTCCTAACTCGAATAATTTAACAGACACCTAATTTCTAAATCAATAACTAAATCTTGATTTAAACCCTGGAAAGTAAATAGTACTTTCCCGAATTTGCTATAATCGAATTCGACGTATAACTCTCTTTCGAGTAATCTCTATTCGATTAACTCTCCCTTTTTAATAACTGATATTCGATAAACTCTATTTCGATTACCTCCTATCGAATAACAAATATTCGAATAACTCTTCTTGGTTGGCTCTATTTCATTAACTCTTATCGAATAACAAATATTCGATTTTCTTAAATGTGTCAATTCTTATCGAATAACTAACATCCGATTTAACTTAAATGGATTTACTCTTATCGAATAACTTATTCGATTAACTCAACTTGATTTTCTTAACTCGATTATCTCAACTCGATAACTTAACTTAACCCAAATCGATTAACTCAACTCTAATCGATTAACTTAATTTGATTTACTCCTTCGAATAACTCATTCGAATAACTTAATTGATCAACTCCTTCGAATAACTAATTTGAATAACTTACCTTGGAATAACTAATATTCGATTTACTCTAACTCGATTAACTTAATTCTAATCGATTTACTCCATTTCGATTCAACTTAATTCAAATCGATTAACTTAACTCAAATTGATTAACTCCTTTCGAATAACTAAATTCGATTTAACTCTTCTCGAATAACTAAATTCGATTAACTCAAATTGAATAACTAATATTCAATTAACTCTTACGTGTTTAACTCTATTCGAATAAGTAATTCGAATCACTCTAATGTGTTTAACTCTATTCAAATATCTAATTCGAATAACTCATTTCGAATAACTAAATTCGATTAACTCCTTTTTATAACGTTTATTCATTTCAAAAGATTTCCTTTTTACAACGTTTATCCATTTATAAAGATTTACTTTTTACAACGTTTATCCATTTATAAAGATTTACTTTTAGTAACGGTTCTTCACTTTATAAATGCCCTTTTAATAACGTTTCTACTTCTCTATATAAGTCCAGACTTATATATATTCCATTTATCAACGATAAATAATTTATTTAATTTATAAAACATTATTAATAAATTAATCTACTTCAATTTATCTGTTTAAAACATATTTCCTATTTAATATCTCATTTAAATCCATATCGTGTTTATACCGTGTGCGAAGCACGTGTTTAAATCTATCCTTGTATAATTCTATTTATTTTCCGAACAAGTGTTCCTTTATTTATTTCCTAAAATAAATATTCCTTTATATTCTAATTCATTTATTTTCTAAATAAATGTTTCTATTTTATTTCATTTATTTTCTAAATAAATGTTTCCTTTTTCATTTATTTATTTTCAAATTAAATAAATGTTTTCCTTTTATAAAATCCTATCGATTTTATAAATAAGATTCATTTTCAATATAAACATTGAAAATCCCCTTATCAACATTTCGGTATGTTATGGTATTCAATCATATCAAATGACGATATTCAATATTGTCCAAGCACATATAATCGCCCACAGATTTTATATCACATCATATAACAATATATGAAAAACAATAAAATAACTGTTGAGGAATCCAATCGGATTCCTCCAACCTGTTTCCCTGCATCACAGATGTTAGACAATATAGATAGCATCACTTTCAGTTCCATATGATATATTCTGTTAAACAGAATCAATATAGAAATTTAACTAACTGACTAGCAGTTCAATCAAACAATCAACACACAGTCAAACAGACAATTTTAATAGTTCTAACAATACAACATGAAATTATAAACTGTTCAGAGTTAGTGAGATTTACTCACTTTTGCGCGTTAACCGATAAATATCGGTTTGCGTTCATTGACTCAGTCGAACAATTTATTTCACCATAAATTGTAACTAGCTCGGATTGACTCGCGGTCAGTCCCATTGTGTTGCTCCTGTCCACACGATCCCAACGCAACTTACGGTTCGTCGATCTGATCTTGTATGATCAAGTTATACAATATTAAAGTTTGAACAAATTTAAAACAAAACTCGATTAAATTAAATGGGCTTTACCAAAGCAAATCCGGCCCATCCCACTATTTAAAATCCACGTCCCCACTATCCTTCTCCCCCAAATCACGACTGCTCCAGAATCAACCGAACACAGCTCCACCTTTTGACCCGACTTCCTCCCCTAACCGCAACTTCGTTCCTCCATGGTTTCCAACGCCGAGACCTCAAATCAACTCCTTGTCTCCAGCTCTTCCTCCTCCTACCGAGGATGCTCAACTCGAGATCGTCATTTAGGTTGCGTCGTCGGCTATATCTCGACCAAGCCACGACTGCTGCGACACTTTTCCCATCCAATCCTCACCAGAAAATCACACCCACTCTCCATCGTGAATTCAAATACAACCTTGATTCGAGCTCAAAACTCACGGATTTGAAGGGAACCTGAACCCTAACTTTGCTGTTACAAAACCAGCGAACGGAAGAAGACGTCGAGCCCAAGTTGAAGTACACAAAATCGAAGGATTTTAGAGGATGATTGCGAATATATATATTAGAGGATTTATACACTTTTATCTGAATTTCTAAGAATTGTTATGGTTTGCTTTTGATTTCCTTGTATTGGGATTTTTCTCTGTATGCTGCTCTTATATAATGCGTTGGGGTTGGTAGCACTTGTAGCTGAAATGAGTTGGAACATGGCCTCCCTTTGATCACAGAAGGATTTGGATATTTTTAATTTGATTTTTTCCATTTTATTTTATCGTTTTTAAAAGCTTCTCTCGTCCTTAAAAATCCCTGCATCCACATACGATACCCAAAAATCACGAAAATTGACATGCCCCTAGAGTTTGACATTACGGTCCCAACGAAACTGGTTTCGTCGAATTCCGACTCCGTATGCTCACACAACGTATTTTTAACTGTCGAAATACTGACTATTTTACACTCTAAAAATCCGTACGGCCACACAGTGACTCTAAAAATCACGAAGCTGGAAATCTAACAAATATTTGATATTGCGGATCCAACAAAACTAGTTTCGTCGAATTCCGACTTCATTTGCAAAAGTGGCTATTTTTAACGCTCTAAATAGCCTATTTAAATATATAAATATATTTAAATATAATTAAATTAAATATTTAAAATTAAATATTATCGTCTATATTCACAGTGGCATACCACACAGCTCTAGAATATTCCTGTATGTATTTACAACTCGATATTCACTTCTGGGTCAACCCGATATTTGATTTATATTGAAATCCCTTTTAAAAAAATCTAAATAATTCCTTTATAAATTATAAAGGAATTCCACAGCGACTTTTCCAAAATTTGATTTGGACATACATAAAAATCTACACGACGAAATCCCGATTTTTCTTTTCCACTAGAAAGATATACTCCACCAGCTCCATACGTTTCTTGTTTCACAGAAATCCGGCTTAAAATGAATCATGTACTTTCAGTTGAAGTTCAAATCGCCAATTTGCGAACTGCCGTGACGTTTCAGGTTCGTTTTAATTATAATTATAAATTATAAGTTCGAACGTTTTACTTTAAGTTATCGATATCGCCAAATCGATATATAAATAATTAAATAAATTAATTATTCGAAAGCTAACAAAACGCGCCATTACAGACTTCCCCGCTTAAAATAATTTCGTCCTCGAAATTGCTAAGTTAGAAAAATGCTACTAACTCTACTAACTAGATTTAAAAATCCGTTTTGTTTACCTCTAAATTTCAGTTTCGACTGGACCCATTTAATTTTAATTAATTTAATAATTCATTTCCGACCAACTAAAATTTTCAAAAATTCTGAAAATTTTCTAACACCTTAAATTTTCGAAAAATTTCGCCATAACCTCCTTTGTACGGCTCAATACGTCAAACCACAACTCGCCTCTCTAGGCCTTCTCCAATCCAAAAGGAAATCAAAATAGCTAAGCGGCTTGCCAATTCGGCTCATAAAATCCAAACTCATATATGATATAAACTTGTACCTTTTTGTCGGGCATTTAACTCTATCCCTTTCATCTGCTACCACTTCAACATATACCAATGTTATCCATTCCAATTGATCTCCAATCAGTTCATATCCTCAAATCCAAATCGAATTTCATTCGAACTCTAATATCAAATTCCAAATTATTGACTTATCAATTTGGTTCCATTCTAGATTATCTCTAATCCAATTAAATTTTATTTAACTCGGTTCAAGTTAAATTTCAATTTATTTTTACCATCTCATTTTATTTAACTTCATTAGTTAAATTTTAATTCCAGAACTTAAGTTCCTGGGTCTTATTTCAAATTAATTTGAAACCACATACCAATTCAAAACCTTTGAATGTCTAAAACAACTTGTTTTCTCAAAACAATTCAAAAACAAAATCTTTGGTAGTAATCCGTCACTTAGAACTCAGAAATGAACGCTAATGATGTAGCTACACTCATCAGGGTTATTTTCCAGTGATACAAGTGAGTTTAGTAGTATATTTCTTTTCAAAATCATTTTAAACCTTTTCATTTTGAAATACATTTCAAATATTTTTCACACTGCTTGAAAACATTTCAAAATCTCCCAGGAACTTAAAATTTCCTTATTTTAAATTCCAAATTCTGATTTAAATTCATATTTAATTCAAACTATTTCATATATTACATTCATATGAATTATGATTGGTCATTTATAACCATTTCACCCTTTTATAATCTTATTCGATTATAATAACAACCAACACAATCAATATACTATAATAATTTCAAGATATATATTTCTTCTATAAACAAATATATTTTGGGAAAAATTATTTCATTTACCCTCTTTCAAAACATACCATGACGGTTCATCGTATTCGAGTGTTTAGTAACCTTTATCGATACAGTGGATCAAACTAATCAACCAGAATTCATAAGCCACTCAACCAATGAGTCTCCACAATATAAAACTATTTTATATTGAATAACAATTACGCGCTCATATATATACACTCAAACTCAATCTAGGATATTACTAATCCCATCTCTATCGAGTTATGCCACAGAGCCAAGGTAATCACTTAACTTAAGCTCTGATACCAACTGTAACGGCTGGAAATTTTCGACTCCTCGAGAGTCGAAAATTCCGAGACGTTAGTGAAAGAAAGTAGAGGGTGAGGAAGAAAAGATAGAACTAATAGAATAGAAGAAGAAGAAGAACTTACATCATCAGAGTAAACACGAATCTCACAGCGGAACGAATAAAATATAACATAACTTTGAAATACAAATCAGTACTCGTATATACATACCATTTCAAAGTACAACACTTAACAAAACAGCGGAATAATAATAGCTATAGTCCTGAAGTCTCCTGCTCCAAGCTCTCCAAGTGTATCTGTAAAATCCCAACTACTTGACTGCCCGTACAAATTTAGGCACCCAAGAGTTTAGGGAAAACAAACAAAATAAACTCCGGGTCAGTCATGGGACTGGTGTGAATAAAACTCCAACACTTGATTAAATAAAGGATATCTTTCTGATATTATAATAATGTCTAAATACAAATAGATATCAATCTAGCAGAACGCTTGCATCTCACGTTCCACATACATAGTATACAAATAAAACTGTGAGCGCTTATTGGAGATTGGATTCCAACAGACAAGGTATGGGAGCACCTTACGATCAGTGTACTCTAGAGGAGATACACTAGGGTACAACAAGAACGTCTTGCAACCCGGCCACACATGACCGTCCACTCATTTAGCTTGAGTGTAACGAATATATTATCACCGATGGTTGGGATCAGCAACCATCCTTCACGATAAGGGACAACATTGAAATAGATTATAAAGAAGTACAATTGAATATTCTCTAGATGGTGATAATACACCCTGCTTGGGTATGGCCCAACTAGCCATGCTGCCTAGCCCAACTTCTGTTATTTCCCGGTTGTGAGGTTTTGAGGTCACGTTCATCACTTTGACAGATTATTTCTTCAATTACTTTGAATGCCACATCGTCATACCAGCCAAATCATTATCGATTTCTCAAGGCATCACGGGTATAAAAGCTAAGAGAAACGAATTTCTCCGCCACCAACGTAATACGTTTAAAGAGATCAACATATATGGTTCGTTAAGAATACTTTGTCAGACCCTCGTCCATATACGTTGTCCTGGGACTGAACAAACCGAAGGCACTATTCAGTGAATCCATCCTACCTAGGCTTTTCACAATAGCCCTTGCACTTCACTCCGTCTTCAATTATCTTCAGCGTACTTGATTCACAACGCTTATGCTAATACGGAGTGGTTCTTTGGATAATAATCCAACCGGTCTCTCCATATTTACAACGTAAATAGGGTCAAAACTTTGATAGTCTGTGATTCAACTATCAAATGAAAACATGTCGGTGTACAAACAACGATCTTATTTCCAAATGGGAATTCGATCGATCAATCATCATATACATATATATGTTCATATTTCCTTATTTCATATATTTAGAAAATATATGTTATTAATCATTTGAAAAACATTTCCATAGCTTATTTACGCATCACTATTATTTCGCAACTATCAGTCCCTAACTGTAACTAGTATGAGAACAATTCTCTAAGTATCAATCCGGAAGGTCGAAACCAACATCAGATCGTCACTTAGAAAACCATTCAACTTACCCTCTCCAGTCAGTTTCTGAATTTGCTTAACTCAATTTCTTAAATTCTTATCATGAAAACATTTCATTTTCTATGTTTAGAAAACATATCTGACTATATTTGGAAAACGTTTCCAAAACTCATTTACGGATTTCCAATGAACGTTGTATAAAACTTCGTTTCGCTTAATCCATTTATCGCTTATTCCTTAACTTTATTCCTAATCAACCTTTTAGATCGAACCACAACTATTCCTTTGTCAATTCTGAAGTCAATCAAGTTGGGGTATAATTACCTCGCAGACCTTAATTGAACAACGTCCTTTACTGTGAAATAGATGAAGCTCATCACTCACTTTTTACAATCATCTGTTTACGCAAATTCTCGGATTCAGGTTACGAATCCACTTCTTATATGACAAAGTTTGATTATAACTATACCGTTATAATTCCTACCCCTAAAATATCAAACCTAAATTATAAATTTATTTCCTAACTCGAATAATTTAACAGACACCTAATTTCTAAATCAATAACTAAATCTTGATTTAAACCCTGGAAAGTAAATAGTACTTTCCCGAATTCGCTATAATCGAATTCGACGTATAACTCTCTTTCGAGTAATCTCTATTCGATTAACTCTCCCTTTTTAATAACTGATATTCGATAAACTCTATTTCGATTACCTCCTATCGAATAACAAATATTCGAATAACTCTTCTTGGTTGGCTCTATTTCATTAACTCTTATCGAATAACAAATATTCGATTTTCTTAAATGTGTCAATTCTTATCGAATAACTAACATCCGATTTAACTTAAATGGATTTACTCTTATCGAATAACTTATTCGATTAACACAACTTGATTTTCTTAACTCGATTATCTCAACTCGATAACTTAACTTAACCCAAATCGATTAACTCAACTCTAATCGATTAACTTAATTTGATTTACTCCTTCGAATAACTCATTCGAATAACTTAATTGATTAACTCCTTCGAATAACTAATTCGAATAACTTACCTTCGAATAACTAATATTCGATTTACTCTAACTCGATTAACTTAATTCTAATCGATTTACTCCATTTCGATTCAACTTAATTCAAATCGATTAACTTAACTTAAATTGATTAACTCCTTTCGAATAACTAAATTCGATTTAACTCTTCTCGAATAACTAAATTCGATTAACTCAAATTGAATAACTAATATTCAATTAACTCTTACGTGTTTAACTCTATTCGAATAAGTAATTCAAATCACTCTAATGTGTTTAACTCTATTCAAATATCTAATTCGAATAACTCATTTCGAATAACTAAATTCGATTAACTCCTTTTTATAACGTTTATTCATTTCAAAAGATTTCCTTTTTACAACGTTTATCCATTTATAAAGATTTACTTTTTACAACGTTTATCCATTTATAAAGATTTACTTTTAGTAACGGTTCTTCACTTTATAAATGTCCTTTTAATAACGTTTCTACTTCTCTATATAAGTCCAGACTTATATATATTCCATTTATCAACGATAAATAATTTATTTAATTTATAAAACATTATTTATAAATTAATCTACTTCAATTTATCTGTTTAAAACAGATTTCCTATTTAATATCTCATTTAAATCCATATCGTGTTTATACCGTGTGCGAAGCACGTGTTTAAATCTATCCTTGTATAATTCTATTTATTTTCCGAACAAGTGTTCCTTTATTTATTTCCTAAAATAAATATTCCTTTATATTCTAATTCATTTATTTTCTAAATAAATGTTTCTATTTTATTTCATTTATTTTCTAAATAAATGTTTCCTTTTTCATTTATTTATTTTCAAATTAAATAAATGTTTTCCTTTTATAAAATCCTATCGATTTTATAAATAAGATTCATTTTCAATATAAACATTGAAAATCCCCTTATCAACATTTCGGTATGTTATGGTATTCAATCATATCAAATCACGATATTCAATATCGTCCAAGCACATATAATCGCCCACAGATTTTATATCACATCATATAACAATATATGAAAAACAATAAAATAACTGTTGAGGAATCCAGTCGGATTCCTCCAACCTGTTTCCCTGCATCACAGATATTAGACAATATAGATAGCATCACTTTCAGTTCCATATGATATATTCTGTTAAACAGAATCAATATAGAAATTTAACTAACTGACTAGCAGTTCAATCAAACAATCAACACAGAGTCAAACAGACAATTTTAACAGTTCTAACAATACAACATGAAATTATAAACTGTTCAGAGTTAGTGAGATTTACTCACTTTTGCGCGTTAACCGATAAATATCGGTTTGCGTTCATTGACTCAGTCGAACAATTTATTTCTCCATAAATTGTAACTAGCTCGGATTGACTCGCGGTCAGTCCCATTGTGTTGCTCCTGTCCACACGATCCCAACGCAACTTACGGTTCGTCGATCTGATCTTGTATGATCAAGTTATACAATATTAGAGTTTGAACAAATTTAAAACAAAATTCGATTAAATTAAATGGGCTATACCAAAGCAAATCCGGCCCATCCCACTATTTAAAAGCCACGTCCCCACTATCCTTCTCCCCCAAATCACGACTGCTCCAGAATCAACCGAACACAGCTCCACCTTTTTACCCGACTTCCTCCCCTAACCGCAACTTCGTTCCTCCATGGTTTCCAACGCCGAGACCTCAAATTAACTCCTCGTCTCCAGCTCTTCCTCCTCCTACCGAGGATGCTCAACTCGAGCTCGTCATTTAGGTTGCGTCGTCGGCTATATCTCGACCAAGCCACGACTGCTGCGACACTTTTCCCATCCAATCCTCACCAGAAAATCACAACCACACCCACTCTCCATCGTGAATTCAAATACAACCTTGATTCGAGCTCAAAACTCACGGATTTGAAGGGAACCTGAACCCTAACTTTGCTGTTACAAAACCAGCGAACGGAAGAAGACGTCGAGCCCAAGTTGAAGTACACAGAATCGAAGGATTTTAGAGGATGATTGCGAATATATATATTAGATGATTTATACACTTTTATTTGAATTTCTATGAATTGTTATGGTTTGCTTTTGATTTCCTTATATTGGGATTTTTCTCTGTATGCTGCTCTTATATAATGCGTTGGGGTTGGTAGCACTTGTGGCTGAAATGAGTTGGAACATGGCCTCCCTTTGATCACAGAAGGATTTGGATATTTTTAATTTGATTTTTTCCATTTTATTTTATCGTTTTTAAAAGCTTCTCTCGTCCTTAAAAATCCCTGCATCCACATACGATACCCAAAAATCACGAAAATTGACATGCCCCTAGAGTTTGACATTACGGTCCCAACGAAACTGGTTTCGTCGAATTCCGACTCCGTATGCTCACACAACGTATTTTTAACTGTCGAAATACTGACTATTTTACACTCTAAAAATCCGTACGGCCACACAGTGACTCTAAAAATCACGAAACTGGAAATCTAACAACTATTTGATATTGCGGATCCAACAAAACTGGTTTCGTCGAATTCCGACTTCATTTGCAAAAGTGGCTATTTTTAACGCTCTAAATAGCCTATTTAAATATATAAATATATTTAAATATAATTAAATTAAATATTTAAAATTAAATATTATCGTCTATATTCACAGTGGCATACCACACAGCTCTAGAATATTCCTGTATGTATTTACAACTCGATATTCACTTCTGGGTCAACCCGATATTTGATTTATATTGAAATCCCTTTTAAAAAAATCTAAATAATTCCTTTATAAATTATAAAGGAATTCCACAGCGACTTTTCTAAAATTTGATTTGGACATACATAAAAATCTACACGACGAAATACCGATTTTTCTTTTCCATTAGAAAGATATACTCCACCAGCTCCATACGTTTCTTGTTTCACAGAAATCCGGCTTAAAATGAATCATGTACATTCAGTTGAAGTTCAAATCGCCAATTTGCGAACTGCCGTGACGTTTCAGGTTCGTTTTAATTATAATTATAAATTATAAGTTCGAACGTTTTACTTTAAGTTATCGATATCGCCAAATCGATATATAAATAATTAAATAAATTAATTATTCGACAGCTAACAAAACCCGCCATTACAGAAAATTTGAAACTATAATTTTAAATAAAATATTTATATATAAAATCAAAGGATTTTATATAAAAGGGAAATGAGACGACTCGAACTTCCCCGGTAAGGGAAGCCCGAATTGAATTGAGAACAAACCACAAAAGAACGCAATCTGAAGAACATTTCATTGTTAATTACAACAATTCCATCAGAATACAAGAATATACAGAGTATAAATAAATATTACACAGAAAATATCAGAGATTTAAATTACGTTTAAATACATCGTAGCGGAAAATAATATAAAACACAACTAGAAGTAACAAACAGATACAGAGCTTTCCGGGTATCGTTCCAGCTGTAAATCAGGATCCTGTGAATATAAATCTGCAAAACCAAAATTACTAGCTGCCGTGTGAAAAATTAGGGCACCCAGAGTTTAGGTTAAAACAATAAACTCCAGGTCAGTCATGTGACTGGTGTGAGAACTAAAACAGTTATTAATCTTTATTTTAAAGTTAGGTAAATCAAGGGACCATGCCATATAACACAGAACGGGTTTCCTCCTAAGAACACCAGTGCATAAAACAACAGCGCAATGCTAAATAAAGAAGAATGAAGCTATTATAAGACCCAGGTCCCATCACACAATGCAACGCAAGCCGGAGGATAGGGTTTTTACTGTATAATAGCCAAAGAATGCTTGATACGCTAAAAACAAATCATTTCATACTATTATAAGTGCATATTGTATAAAACAATTTCAATCATAAGTATCAATCATAGACGGCACGAGCGCCCCATCCCACTATGTCGCCATATATAGGATTACAACTAAAATTGAAACGTCACGTATTGGAAGTTGGATTTCCATCTGTGAAACGAGGCAAAAGATAGTCCTCACCGAATTCGAGAGCCTCTAGTCCGCCCCTCAGGCAAGCGCGCAGACAAGCCTTGGATCGTCAGGGCTGGTCCACCGATGTGGATTATTATGCCTGAACACTACGTTTCCCCGCCCATTGGGGCGTAAATGAGCCAACGAATGACTCCATCGGCTTCACGTAGTCATCGATATATTCGAGGCGCCTCGCAACAGCAACAACCACATAAGTCAAACTCGTCAGGGCGTGTAAAACCACTGATGCCACTTCTAACTAGAAAGAAACGCATGCCCTCCCTGATGTCCTCTCCCGTTTCTGGTTAACAACCGGGGTGTGAAGCTGTGAATCAACGCTACACAAAGCTGTGCCACACAGGCTGTGCTTTGATCATCAACCACAATACTTTGCTTTTCAACGGAAGCCCTGATCATTTGCATCTTAGCATGCCACACAGGCAAACCACTCCATGCAACCGATATCCATCGATCACACAGAATGATTTCCGGTGTCAGACACACAGTCCATTTACAAGTTCGTTCTGGGTCTGAACGAAACCGGAGGCACCTAGTACCCCACATATCCATCGATCTCCAAGTACGTCTGGACGATCACTAACAGATTCCCTCCTCTTGGGTGTACGGCCCAATCAAGATCATCAGTAATTATCCAAACGACGTGAAGACCTCCAGTCTTCAACCACCGTCTTCACCTTCGACTTATCGTCGTATCAGTTATCCAGAATGGGATAAACCCGGTCTTTCCGAATAACTCGCGTATATAATAAACAAGTGTTACACAAACACAACATACGCTTCATTCCATTTCATCAGTCACTAACCGTAAATTAGTAAGAGAACAATTCCCCATATATTAACCCCGAAGGCCGAAACCAACATCAGATCAATACCCAGGAAACCATTCTTCTTAGCTAACCTACAGTTAGTTTCAAAATTTCACATTCTCAGGGAAAGGTTCCCATTAATTTTATCCAAGATAAATTCTTTTAAATTTATTCTTTAATCTTCCTTTGAATATCACTTCAAACTAGTCAGGATTAGCGAACCACACCGAAGTAATCATTTATTTTATTTCCCAAACCCAACCTATTCGTCCCATGAAGTAAAACCGGTAATACTTCATATCTAGCACAACGGTGTTATCGGTAAATTCAATTACCTTTTCACGTTCAAATCTAATTAAAGATTTAACTATCGCCTGGAGCAAAACTGGTGATACTCCATTCTCGATCTTTTCAATCTAATTAAAGATTCATTAAAACTCCACTTAGTTTTAATCTTTAACTGGGTTAAAGAATCAATGTCATTTAAAACACGGTCCATGATAAACCCAAAATCACATTCCATTCTATCAGCGTTTAACCGTAAAATAGCAAGTGAGCAATTCCCTAAGTATTAACCCCAAAGGCCGAAACCAACATAAGATCAATACCCAAGAAACCATTCAACTTAAATAATCTCCAGTTAGTTTCTGATTTTCTTAACTCCTTTGGGTCTAAGAACAGTATTATTGAAGACACCATTCACGCAACCCAAAATCACATTCAAATTCAATTCCAATTAAATATCATTTAATTTGTACACTTTATTAAATCTAAATAAAAAGATTTAATCTTTTTTTTCTCAACTGGGTTTAAGAACAGTGTTAATGGAGACACCATTCACGACAAACCCAAATCACATTTGATATTAAATACAAGGCTCTGAATAGAAAATATATTGGCTTATATTCAATATCAAATTCTATGACCAACAAATATCGTATTGGAAATAACGATATCAATATATCTTTCAAATTTCCATAACGTTATCTGTATAATAACAAAATCCAACATCGAAATATTCCAAAGACAATTTCGATTCCAATCCATTCCAATTCAATTATTGGAAATTCTATTTATTTTCAAAACCATTTCAAATCCACTTTATTTATTTTAAAAATAAATAGAATTATAATTCTAGTTCAAAACTAGTTCATTTCGATAAAAATCTATTTTTATCTTTTCAAATTTGGAGTTTTTCATCCGAATTCTTCACAAAGAATTTCTTACGATTTTACACAAATTATTACTAATTTTAATAATTTTATCAAGGCCCGTACAGTCGATTTCCATCAACGGCCATCGAACTGCACTTACAACGACCTTTTACAAATTTGATTTGGACATAATTCGAAATCCAACCGTTAGATTTCAAATCTTTAATATTCATTAGAAAGCCGTTTTCGATACGAACCCAACGGTTCTGGTTTTAGGAGAATCCGACGGTCGGATCTCCCGCAATGTCCACTCGAAGTCAATGGTCGAAATTCACGAACTACCGCGGCGCGGCGCGTTCTATTTAGGCCATTCTATATATATAATATATATTTCGTCGATTTCCTTTCAAAACATATTTTATAAATCGTTTAAATTCGTTTTCAAAACAAATTTCAACTTCCTTTTCAATTTCAAATCAAGATTGAATTTTTCAATATAAATTCGTTTTAATTTCATTTCAAATCGATTTCAATTCAATTTCAATTTAATTCGAATTTCAATTTAATTCGAATTTCAATTTAATTCGAATTTCAATTTAATTCGAATTTCAATTCATTTCAATTTAATTCGAATTTCGAAATCACTTTCAATGTTCATTAAAAAATGAATAAAATCGATATAAATATCGTTTGGCATCAATCTAATCAATACAGCTTTTATTTAACACATGAATATTTATTCTATTCAACACATGAATTTATTTTCTAAATTGGAATGAGGCCCAATCAATTACCATATAATGTTAATTATATGGATTTTCTACAACACATGTATGTAATAGCAACGATAAATAATCAACCATCATCCAGAGTGCACCACACAACTGCATAAACATTAAATATAAATAATTAATGCTTACACAGTCTGTCAACCCATCGATTGACATACAACTAAACAATCGAGATTAGTGTACGTCAAATATCATCCCAATACCCGTGTGGGGTTTCAAATCAACAAACACATATTTTATTTATGCGGTTGGGCGATGTGTAAAATTTATCGTCCCAATCAATATCAGTCAAATCAGTGTATATAAACAAATCGTCCGATTTGTTTATAAATATTTATTTTATATATATGTTAAAAATCATATTTTTAACTATAAAATATTTTCCACTATAAAATATTTTATTTCATTCACCATCACACAATCAAATTTCACAACATAGCAATCAAACAAACAAGTCATCCATGGTCTGTGGACGACGGGTGTCGGGTGCTACTAAACACCGTCTGCATCCTAGTATATATTTCAAACTAGAAATAAAAAATAAAAGTGAGAAATTCTCACCGACTAGCTAAACCAATACACCGCGACTCTTCATATGTAGAAATCTTCGTCGTGCTCACCCTTTGTCAATTTCATTGTCTGTAGCCACTATATATATAATCTAAATTTTTATCGCCACTTCTAATATATAAAAATCGAATTTTTATCGCTACTTCTAATATCTAAAAATCGAATTTTTATCGCTACTTTTAATATATAAAAATTGAATTTTTATCGCTACTTCTAATATATAAAAATCGAATTTTTATGTCTACTTCAAATATATAAAAATTATATTTTTATATCCTGCTCATATCAATAAAGATCTAATCTTTATATGCTAAATATAAATAAAAATTATATTTTTATATCGCTATATATCTATATTCAAAATCACTTCTTGTACATTTCAAAAATCACTTCTTTTATGAAATAAAAATCAGTTCTTTAACTAAATAAAAATCAGTTCTTTAACTAAATAAAAATCTATTCTTTAACTAAATAAAAATCAGTTCTTTAACTAAATAAAAATAAGTGCTTTAACTAAATAAAAATCAGTGCTTTAACCAAATAAAAATTAGTGCTTTAACCTAATAAAAATCAGAGGACTCACGTTTTTTTTAGGGTTTCACGCTGGCGCCGGAGGCTACTGGCGGCGCAGTCGATCGGAGCGGGGTGGGAGTCTTCGCGGATGCGCAGTGGGGTGACGGGGCTCTCGATTTGGGTGCCTGGGCATTGGGGCGCGGGTCTATTCGAGGAAGGGGAGGGGAGGAATCGGAGTTCGATTTTGGAGCTGGAGGAGGGAAGAGGAGGGCGGTGGTCCTCCTGGGAGGCGACACAGTAGGCGTGGCGGCCTCGCTGGCCGTGGCGGCAGCGAATCGCGCCTCCTCCCCTACGTCGCTTTTTTTCTTTTCCTTTTTTTATTTTGTTTTGACTGAAGTGAAAGAGAAAAAGGGGGGGTAAGATATTTATATATATTTTATTTATTTTAAATTCTAAAAGCAACTTTTTATTTTCAACTCGAAATCGAACCCACCGACTATCTTCCCTAGCTAATTACCCCCATTCCGAACACAATGGGATATGTTTCGTAAGCTGATTCGATCGTTTCGATCAGTTTTCGTCAAAATCAAAATATATATCTATATATTGAATTTGAACGTGCATTTCAATTTACTGGGGTCACATACGGCTCTAAAAATTCCCGAAAAATATTTTCTAGCTTCGTATTGACGATATAGTCCTAACAAAACTAAATTCGTCCAATTCTGAGACCATTTGAAAAATGGTCATTTTTCAGTCGATCAAAATTAACTGAAATTGACAAAACACGTTTTCCTTTGCCACGCTCACATACTGATTCGAAAAATTACGAATTTTGAAACCTAACAATAACTTGACATCACAGATCCAACAAAATTGGTTTCATCGAAAACCGAGGTCGTTTGCAAAATTTCCATTTTTAAGGGCCAGAATTCCATAACGACTATTCTGAATTTTCAACTGGGCATAACTTTTTATCCCCGCTATGAAATTTTGATTTCTCGGATTCGTTGGAAAGATATTCACCAATAGATTCTAATATTTTTGGTTTCACTAAAATCCGGTTTGTCAGAGGTATTATAATGAATTTATTTAATTATATAAATAGTGATGTAGGGAATTAAATTGTCGTTAATTAAATTATAGTGAATATTAAATTAAATTAAATAAATAATAATATATTTAATTTAGAAATAATCAAAAATATTAGAAATCACAATATTCTGTGAACGGGGTCGTCCCTTAGATTTAATTCAGCTTAGAGTTGAATTTTTTTGAGAATAAATTAGAAAAAAGAGGAATATTTGTAAAACATTTACAAATGAAATAGAAAGAGAAATATTTGTAAAACATTTACAAATAGAATAGAAAGAGGAATATTTGTAAAACACTTACAAATGAAATCAAAAGAGAAATATTTGTAAAACATTTACAAATGAAATAGAAAGAGAAATATTTGTAAAACATTTACAAATCGAATAGAAAGAGGAATATTTGTAAAATCATTTACAAATAGAATTGAAAAGGAAATCATTTGTAAAGTGAAGAACCGTTACTAAAAGTAAATCTTTATAAATGAATAAACGTTGTTAAAAAGGAAATCATTTAAATGGATAATCGTAATTAGAAAGGAGTTAATCGAATATGGTATTCGAAAGTAAGTTAATCGAATCTGGTATTCGAAAGTTAGTTAATCGAATATGTTATTCGAAAGGGGGTTAGTCGAGTTAGAGTCAATCAGTTGTTGGTAACCATCAGTTAGAGTTAACCAGTTAGAGTTAATCAGTTAGAGTTAACCAATTAGAGCTAATCAGTTAGAGTTAATCAAGTAAGTGTTAATACAAATCAGTTGCCATTTCGTACGACTGCTAGCGTAATTCGCAGGGCTGTAAATAGCCTACGTCGGTCGAATGTTTCCTGAGGGAATCAGGCGTAACCATTGTGATCGCTGTGATCTAGAGTCAAGCGAATGGAGTTAAATAGAGTTATCGAATATTAGTTATTCGAACGGAGTTAAATAGAGTTATCGAATATTAGTTATTCGAATAAAGTTAAATGGAGTTAAATAGAGTTAATCGAATTAGTTATTCGAATAGAGTTAAATAAATAAGAGTGATTCGAATTAGTTATTCGAATAGAGTTAAACACAAAGGAGTTATCGATTAGTTAAATCGAAAGGAGTAATCGATTAGTTAAATCGAAAGGAGTTATCGAATTTAGTTATTCGAAAAGGAGTTATCGATTTGTTAAATCGAATGGGAAGATTATCGAATATCGTTTATTCGAGAGGAGATTATCGAATATAGTTTATTCGAAGGAATTATCGATTATTAGTTAATCGAAGTGAGTTATAGAATATTAGTTAAATCGAAAGGAGTTATCGAATTTAGTTATTCGAAATGGATTTATCGATTTGTTAAAACGAAAGGGAAGATTATCGAATATCGTTTATTCGAGAGGAGATTATCGAATATAGTTTATTCGAAGGAGTTATCGATTATTAGTTAATCGAAGTGAGTTATAGAATATTAGTTAAATCGAAAGGAGTTATCGAATTTAGTTATTCGAAAAGGAGTTATCGATTTGTTAAATCGAAAGGGAAGATTATCGAATATCGTTTATTCGAGAGGAGATTATCGAATATAGTTTATTCGAAGGAGTTATCGATTATTAGTTAATCGAAGTGAGTTATAGAATATTAGTTAAATCGAAAGGTGTTATCGAATTTAGTTATTCGAAAAAGAGTTATCGATTTGTTAAATCGAAAGGGAAGATTATCGAATATCGTTTATTCGAGAGGAGATTATCGAATATAGTTTATTCGAAGGAGTTATCAATTATTAGTTAATCGAAGTGAGTTATAGAAAATTAGTTAAATCGAAGGAGTTATCGAATATAGTTTATTCGATGGAGTTAATCGATTAGAGTTAAATCAAATGAGTTGATCGAATATAGTTTATTCGAATAGAGAAAAGGAGTTAATCGAATATAGTTTATTCGAATAGAGTAAATGAGTTAATCGAATATAGTTTATTCGAATAGAGTTAGAGGAGTTGTCGAATATAGTTTATTCGACAGGAGTTAAGTGAATTAGTTAAGTTAAACTAAGTGAATTAGTTAAGTGAATTGGTTAAGTTAACCAAAGTGAATTAGTCGAGTTAATCAAAGTGATTAGTTCAGTTAATCGAGATAAGTAAATCAAGTTAGGTTAATCGAGTTGAATTAGTCAGTCGAGTTAATAAATTGAGTTAGTCAAACCAAGTAAAACCAGTTAGAGTTAATTAATTAAGGTTGACCAGTTAGAGTTGATCGGTTAGAATTAACCAGTTAGAGTTAATCAATCATAGTTAATCAAATAGAGTTAAGTAAAACTAGAACTGACTAGAGATTAGTAAATTGAATGGTTTTCTAAGTGCCTATCTGATGTTGGTTTAGGCCTTCGGGATTTATACTTAGGGGATTGTTCTCATACTAGTTTACAGTCAGGGACTGATAGTTGGGGAAGAGTAGTGATTTGTAAATAAGCAGATGGAAACGTTTTCCAGTGTTAATAACATATATTTTCTAAACATAGAAAATAAGGCAATGTGAATATATATATAGATATATGTTGATGATTTACCGATATAATTTCCATCTGGAAATAATATCGTTGTTTGCACACTTGTTTTTCTTTGATTGTTAAATCACAGACTATCGAAGTTTTGACCATTTTAACGTTGTTAATATGGAGAGACCGGTTGGATTATTATCCGAAGAACCGCTCTGTATTGGCATAAGCGTTGCGAATCATATATGCCAAAGATAATTGAAGACGGAGTAAAATGCAAGGGCTGTTGTATAAGTCTTAGATAACAGTGACTAAGATGGATATACTGAATAGTGCCTTCGGTTTGTCCAGTCCCAAGACAACTTGTATGGACGAAGGTCTGACAGAGTATATCCAATGGATCGCGTAAGTTGATCTGTTCAAACGTATTCACGTTTGGTGGCGGAGGAATTCGTTTCTCTTAACTGTATACCGGTGTTATTTTTGGATAAATCAATTTGTGATTTGGCGGGTATGACGATGTGACATTCTAAGTGAATGAGGATGACTTGTGTGGATGAATGTCTGACAGAGTATTTCCAGAAAGGTCACGTACATTGATTTCTTCGACCGTACCAAGAGTGGAAGCGGAGAAGGAAACTTCTTTAGCTAACACGTAATGTACTGTCGTAGACATCAATTAGTGATTTTCGATGGATCTGACAATGTGGCATTCGAAGTGAATCTAATGTAATGATAAAGCGTAGCTTCTAGCCTTATTAACCGGTAAATGACAGAAATCGGGCAGGCAGCATGGCTAAGTCGGTCGCACCGAAGTAGGGTGTATAATCACCTATCTAGAGAATATTCATTTGTTTCTTAAATCTATCAATGCTGTCCCATATATATACGGGAACGGTTGATGATCCCAACCGTTGGTGATATACATTCGATACACTCAAGCAAAATGAGTGGTCGGTCATGTGTGGCTGAGTTACAAGATGTTCTTGTTGAACTCCAGTGTATCGTTCCTAGAGTACACTGATCGGAAGGTGGTTCCATACCTTGTCATAGTTGGAAATCCATTATCCAATACGTGCTTGCGATTTTGATTGTATACTATATATGTAGAACGTGAGATGAAAGCGTTTCTGCTAGTTGATATCTATTTGTACATAGACATTATTATAATATAAAAAGGTTTTTGATATAAAGATATTTTGGATTCTCATAAAGGAAAAACCCATTCCGTTCTGCGGCGTGGTCTTATGAGATATCGTTTACTTGTTCATATACCTGTTTAAACTGTTTTACTCACACCAGTCCCATGACTGACCCGGAGTTTACTTTGTTGTTTTCCCTAAACTCTTGGGTGCCTAAATTTGTACGGGCAGTCAAGTAGTCGGGTTTTACAGATATACTTGGAGAGCTTGGAGCAGGAGGCTTCAAGATCATATAGCTATAGTTATTTCCGCTGTGTTGTAAGTGCTGTACTCTGATAAGTGCTATTGTATACATAACTGTTATATTTCAAAGTTATGTTATCTATTATATGTTATTCATTCCGCTGTGAGGTTCGTGTTACTCTGATGTTGTGTTCTTCTTCTTCTTCTTCTTCTTCTATTCTAAGTTTCTATCTTATCTATTCTCACCCTCTAATTTCTTTCATTAATTACCGGGATTTTTCGATGTTTTGGTTATCGACATCGAGCTTATGTCGATAACCAAAGTCGCCGAAAATCCGGGTCGTTACATCGATGTTGTCCCTTTTCAGGAAAAGGTGGGTAGCTCCCAACCGTTGGTGATATACATTCGATACACTCAAGCGAAATGAGTGGTCAGTCATGTGTGGGCCGGGTTGCAAGACGTTCTTGTTGAACCCAGTGTATTCGCCTTTGGAGATACACCACGGCAGGTGGTCCCATACCTTGTCATAGTCGGAATCCAATAAGAGCCCGCAGTTTGGTTTGTATACTATGTACGTGGAATGTGAGATGCAAGCGTTCTGCTAGATTGTTAACTACTTGTGATTAGACATTATTATAGTATCAGAGAAGTATTGATTTCCAAAACTGTTTTAGGTTATCGTAAGGTAAAAACCGTCCGTGTTTATGTATGGATCGGTCTTACGATTACTATTTCTTTTGAAAGGATTTTGAAAAGTTAAACCAAATGGTTTGAGTTCACTCACACCAGTCCCATGACTGACCCAGAGTTTATTTTGTTTTGTTTTCCCTAAACTCTTGGGTGCCCAAATTTGTACGGGCAGTCAAGTAGTTCAGGTCTTTACAGATATACTTGGAGAAGCTTGAAGAAGGAGGCTTCAGGATTATATAGCTATTGTTATTTCCACTGTGTGTAAGTGTCGTACTCTGATAATGTTATCCTATATATATGATGTTTTATTGCAAAGTTATGTTTTATATATATATATATTATATTTTATTCGTTCCGCTGTGAGATTCATATTACTCTGATTTTATTCTATGGTGTTTTTTTCTCCTTCTTCTATTCTAATTTTCTATTTTATCTATTCTCACCCTCTAACTTCTTTCTATTAATGATCTGGAATGTTCGATACCTGAAAAATTAACATGGGTTTCATGTTGATTTTCTGGGTCGAAAATCCCAGTTCATTACAGGCGCATATTGGATAATGGCGTAACAACCCGAGGATTTTTATTCCCGAAAATCGACATAAATACATTTACTATATCCCATGCCGACCTTCCAAGCACCGAAAACATCGAAACATTTATTAGAAAGAAATTAGAGGGTGAGATAAGAAAGAAAAAATATTAGAATAGAAGAAGAAGAAGAACCAACACAATACAGAATCAGAATCTCACATCGCAGCCGAACAAAACATTATATTGAAATAAACCTTTACTGAGAACTTTAAAAATACTTACAGTATCAGAGTACATCAACACCTCTGGATAGTTATAATAATCTGTACTGGTATACAACACATAGCGGAATACACGCCATATATATATATATATATATATATATATATATATATATATATATATATATATATATATATATATATATATATATATATATATATATATATATATCATGCGTCTTAGCTCCTCCAGCACGTCTTTTAAAGTTCTCATCATCCAAATCTAAACCTATAAAACCCGGTCTAACCCGAGCATTTCAAATGCCAGATCAGTCTGGTGAACCAGAGTGAGAAAAACACACTAAGTTTAAAGGCATCATCCAACTTGATGTTATAGTCAAAATCCTTTTGAAAGAAAACGATAATCGAAAGACCAAATCCACACATAAATACAGACATTTTTTACCCTACGATAACCCAAAACATTTTTGAAATAAATATCTTTTTAGATATTATAATAGTGTCTAAATGCAAATAAATATCAATCTAGCAGATTGCATATCACGCTCTACATACATAGTATACAATCAAAACCACAGGCAATTATTGGAGAATGGATTTCCATTGCAAGGCATAGGCCACCTTTCTGACAGTGTTTCTCTAGAGAGGAATACACCGACTTCAACAAAAATATCTTGAAACTCGGGCTAAATATGACTGGCTCCTCATTTCGCTTAAGAGTAGCGAATATATTGTCACTTACGGTTGGATCCAACATTACCGTTCCCGGGAGATACAGAAGCGAAAAGAAGAACAAATATGAATATTCTCTAGATGGTAATAATACACCCTAATGGGAGCGACCCACATAGCCATGTGACCCACTCGATTTTTTCCATTTCCTAGTTGATGAGGCTCGAGGTCATAAACAACTTTAGAACATCTGGCCACCATTCACTTTGAAAGCCACATCGTCAGGTCCGTCAAATCACTAATTGACTACCACAAATATACTTCGGGTATAAAAGAAGCGTCCCTCTTTGCCACCGACTCGTTATATTTCTAAAAATTAATATACGTGGTTTTTAGGAAATACTCTGTCAGATATTCGTCCATATAAGTCATTCAGGAACAGGATGAATCGAAGGTACCCTCCTACCACATCCTATATAGGTATCGCCCCGAGGATCAGTAGCGAGTAGTCCTTGTAATCCGAAGGTTTCACTAATGTTAGAATCACTGCCGAAATATCTCTAGCCGCAAAACCAAAGAAATTCAATAAGTGGTTCTTCCATTTATGAAGATCTATGGTCTTCAGTGCTCCATCTTCAATTAACATCTTCCACGTATTTGTTGGTCGGAATGGTTTTCAAATATAATTTCGATCCCGGTCTTTCCATACCAACAATCGTATAGGTCAGATTTAAATAGTCGGTTATTTAAATATCGAATAAATAATTATGAGAATAAATGAGTTCACTGATCCAGTACTCGACATTACTTGGCCTTGTTAATTAAATATCCGTTAATTACATTCCTATCGTTAGAATAGATAGCAGTTTATTAACCACACGTTTTCCTTTGAAAACCTTATTAAAATCTCAACAACATTTACTTAATTAATTATTAAGTAAACTATTATTATATTAATCTTTAATAATCCTTTATAACATTATACTCAAGCTTCGATTCCATTATAAATAGAATCCTTTATAAAATTTCTTCAACATCTCTTTATAAACATTCTTCAACTTGTTTGCAACAACAATACTATATTTGTTTTTAAATCATATATAATTGTCTTTAACAAATCTAATATAACATCTTTACAAATCTTATAGAAATATCTTTATAAATCTTACATTTATCTTTTGCAATTCTAATAATTGACAACTCGTATGAATCCTTATATTTATTTTTATCAAAACAATTCAACTTATCATCTGTAACAAATATTACAGATTTCATTTCAAAACTTCCTATTTTCTTTTATTATACCTTTTTAAATCATTCCGACAACTTACACGTTGTCTAAAATCACATAGCTTCAGTTTATAAATCAAATAGCTCAATTTATTATTTGTAATAATTGTTACAAATTTCATTTTTCAAAACTCTTACTTCACTTACAAATTCTATTTGTAAATTATTATCGACAACTAATATTTTGATTATAATTTAAAAACTCTTAATTTCCATTTACAAAACTGTTTGTAATTCATTTATGACAACTGATATTCATTGCCATTTCCAAAACGTTTTACTTATCTTATTTTCTCTCCTTCAATTAACATTCCAAACTTCAGAACATAACATTCCGAACTTCGGAATATTTTCAATTCCGCTTAAAATTTCGAACTTCTGGATATCACATTCTGAACCTTGGAATAAATCTCACTTAGCCATTTCATTCCATTTTCCAATTTCTCAATTTCCTTTTATAACTTCAAATATTAAGTAAATATTTGATTTAAGCTATCATATTCGCTTAAAAATCCCTTTTATAACTTCGTTACAAAACTCATTTAGACTTCGATCACTTTTTAAATGATTTTCATTTAAAAAGTAGTCTCCAATATTATCAATTAAAATAATAATTTACTTCAATCATTGACTACATAGCAGTAGTTAACTTCTTTTGTTGACTAAAATAAATAGTAAATTTCTTTTTGAAATCTTATTAAAATTTAAACAAATATTCATTAAACTATTTCGTTAGATTAATCAAAACAAATTAATTTAATAATCAATCCCAGTTAAAACGATCAACTTAATCAACTCAAAGCACTGTTATCTCATTAACCAATTCCAATTTGTTCTCACTTTAAATTAATTAATAATATAATTAATTTAAATAATTCTATTTAATTGTTTCAATAACAATTATTCAAATCTTAACCGTTAGGTAAATTTTCCGCTCATTTTCTTATAAATCTTCTTAACATAAGAATTTACTTTATAAAATCAATTAGTAATTAATTATAAACTTAATTAATAACTAATAAATATTTATTTTCTTTTAAATAAACTGTTATTCAAAATAATAAATTTAAAAATCTGTCTTGAGCTATAAAATAAATTTTAAAACTTCACTTCTATCGATTTACTTGACGGTAAAACAATATTTAAAAAACGGTTGATTTATAGGCCATATACTACCAATTTCTCAACCAATATTAACTCACCTTGATTTAATTTGATTTGTTGTTAAAATAGTTCATTTCAGTTAAATTAAACCAGTGTTTAATTTAACTAAAAAACACAGTTTATTCCAATCACGTCCATTTATGTTCCATGGTGTAGATCTCACCGATGCGAGTTCAATGCATCCTAGTTTGTTCCATTCTGTCAGCAGATGTGAGAGCTATACAATTTTAAATTTAATAATTAACTCTCTAAAATAATAATTTATTTTGTTAATTTAATTACTTTAATAATCAGTTGACACGCCCACTGTCTTCTAAAGTAAAACAAGCCTATACGAATAAGAACCCTGTAACACCCCGTGTATTCTATAATAGTGAAATTCACAAATTAAAGTATAACTAATTTCAAATCAAAGAATTAAGGGAAACGGGATACGCCATTGTGTTCGTCTCGGAAAAATACGCGAAATAGAGTCTGAGTTTTCGAAAAACGGAGTCCGTATGAAGAAGATATGGCCTCCGGAAGTTTCAGAATTCAGTTTAAAATTCAAACAGACGAAAACAGCTCAGAAAAACAAGATTAAAATTCAAAATCGGGCCCAATTGGCCAGGGCGGGAAAATTCCCGCCTAAGGCACCCAGGTCGACTTGGCAGTCGACCTGGGGCTAGCCAGGTCGACTAGGCAATCGACCTGGGTAACCCGTGTCGACTGTCAAGTCGACACGGTGTCGACTGGGGTGTCGACCTGGCCCCTGAGCCAGGTCGAACCCAGCCCACCCTGGCTGGCCTGGTCTGTGTTTGCTCGATTTTCTGAGCCTTGCCTTGTCACTAGGGCTAGGTGTCAGCTCTTGATTGGTCTCTCCTTCAAACGAACGGCTATTATTGAACCAAGCTCCATCGACGGTCTAAATCAACTCACAAACTCTATAAAAAGGACCTAAGACTAACCCTAATTCACACAAACTAAAATGGAGATGAGACCGTCATGCTGCTGAGGAGAGACTAAGGATAGCCGTCAGGAATTGAGAGACAATTAGGAGATAAATCGAAAGCTTAAAGCAACGTTAATTGAATCAAAACAACGCCTACAACAAAGGATAGCATCTCCAAATTCAGAATTTAGATTCCTGAATTGAAGATTCATCATACGTAGTAAGTAGAGTGCTATTCCGATGTGAATAATTAATTGCGTTTGATTTGTGTAAAATGCGAAATGGAATTGTGGCGATAATAATTTATATTTGTATGTTATTTCAATTCTAAACGATTGGGAATGTTATGGTATACGATTGGATATTTGCAAGAATGTGATTTGCGTTGGAAGTTAACAACGAAATGGAATTGTGGCGATAATGATCTATATTTGTATGTTATTTTGATTCTAAACGGTTTGGAAATGCTATGGTATACGGTTGGATTCATACAAGTATATGATTTATGTTGACAACCATATGTTGTGGAAATTTAATTGGAATTCATGCAAGTATATGATTCGTTATTATGCTAATATGATGTACATACTTTTATGATCATTTTTAGTGTGTAATTGGAGTAGGCTAAGTACTATGATTTATATGAATCTATGTTGAAATTGGCAAATCATACTTTTGTGTTAGAAACAAAAGTAAGCACCTTTATGAACACGACTAAACTATGTTTGGTATTATGCCTAGTTGAAACATGTTTTAGGCCTAAGTTGTTATCAAAACCATATGGTGATATATGTGACACAATTAAGTTAGATTTACATCCCAATTGCAAGTTTACAACGATTCATGTTTAAGTATTGTTTATGCCATAATCATATGAATAGAATGATTCATGTTTAAGTATTATTTATGCCATGATTATATGAATATAATGATTCATGTTATGCCATGATTATATGTTGTTACAATTGCAAGTTCACATGTGCCTACTTTATGTTAATTGAATCGTTATGTTGCAAGTTCATGCGTTCACACTCCCCTTTTTATGTCACCTCATAAACATCATGTTATAAGCCTCCCCTTTTTTATATGGCTAAGTTGGGTTTAAATGTTAAACCCAACATATCTTATAATTTAGCGAACGTGTAAAACGGGGGTAATGACGTTTGGGTTAAAATATAGAACATATGTGTTGGCATGTTTGACGCATGCCAACAACCTTGAAAAACAATTAAGTGGCATAAATGAAATTTTAACCAATAAAGATGAATTTGAATAATGGGCCGCAAATATTTACATATAAAAAGAAGAGAGACAAAATATGTAAATGTAGAAAATACGATGTGTTTAACCCGAGGTTGGATTGAGTTGTGATGTAAACCTGCCCAGAACCGCCCGGCTGTCCAGTAGTCACAACAATACCTATCCAATGTGGGTGGTTAAACACGGAGCCCAATAAGGACCCGAGGTTAGACTGAGTTGTGGCGTAAGACTGCCCGGACCCAACCGGCAACAGGCAGCCACAACAATACCTGTCTAATGTGAGAGGTCAAGGCTTTAATAAGACAATAAAGGCTGAGTCAGGATTGATAGGATTAAGTAAATTAAATTAATACTTAATCAAAATGGAACATGCTAAACTAAACAGACTAATTGGGGGTTAGGTTTATTAAACACTTAACCAACTTAGCATGTTGGCTAGAAATAGAAAACCTAGTAGCGGCGGACCCTTTTCAGCAGTAACCCTACAAGGTGTATCAGGATACCCTGAACTAGACAGGGTGGGGCACGATTACTGGGCTGACTGTAAGAGGTCAAATCGACGGCGGTGGTGCAGCAGTGTAGGTTCTAACGGGGTGCGGGCGTGCACACACTCCGGCGCAGAAAAATAAGGCACTGGGCACCGGTAGCATACCTGTGCATTCTAGAATTGTGTCGGGCCGCCACCCTGGGACTTGATACACTCATGGTGGGACCAGCATAGGTAACTACAACAACGGGGGCCGTAAGACACATGTAACTATGCGAGTAGGAGCCGATCATCAGAAATGGATCACTTCACCATGATTATGGGGTGCCTGTTGGGAACTAGTTTATATGGGTACAGAGATTAATATGGGGTACGATAAGTACATTCGACCCTAGACAACCTAACCTAGTTTATAGTACTTTCCCATTTCCAGTTTATACTTGTCATACCCAGTTCTTTATTCATAGACTGAATAGTCCTAGACTTACTCAGGCTTTATGTCTGACTCTACTTTTCTTTCGTCTTCTTTTCTTTCGTTTCCCCCCTAGGTCCACAGGGAGGGAATACCGCAGCTTGACCAGCTCTCACATCCAGCTTGAAGAGAAAGAATGTATTGCTTGAATCTTTTCCATTTTGGGCTATGGCTTTGGACAGCAATTACGGGACCTTTGCAGTTTATTTATGTTTTCTTTATGCTTCTTTAATAATGTAATCAAGACAGTTTTGAAGATGTTATGTTTTTGGAGGAATTGTAAGACAAGTATGGCTTGTTTTTGTGAACACGTATTTGGATGAAATAAAAGATGTTGTTGTTTTTCCGCTGTTCAAAAATATGTGTTCTTATATCTGTCTTGTATATCCGTGACTTATACTTATAAACCTCCACCAAAATTAGGGCAATCCCTTTGAGAGTGACCCTAACGGAGGTGGGGTGTTTCACTTGGTATCAGAGCATAGGTTTATCAGATAAGATAAAAAGTTTTAAAATTTTATTTTCAAAAGAAAATTTAAAGAAGCATTTTTAAAAGATAAAATATTATTTTATTTGAAAAAGGCAAAGTGCCCCAAAGCCATAGGAATTATCTCTTATCCTTCGTTTTGAATCTATCCTTTTTGTTTCAGCATGTCCGAAGAACTTAACTTGCTAGAGGGTGTACCAATACCTGGTTGGTTTAGATGGTTCTTAGAAGCAAGGGCCACTCAGCCAGGTCCTACCGTTCCTCCTCCCCCAGCTGCAGGAAATCATCCAGCTGCAGCAGCACCTCTTCCTCCACCTCCTCCACGGGGAAACACTTTTGCTAAGATATGTAAAGATTTTAAAGCTATGGGAGGAAAGGATTTTCATGGAACTGAGTCCTTCGTGGCAGCTAGAAATTGGCTGAAAGAAACCGAGGACTTATTCGTCATTTTTGAGGTAGAAGATAGGCAGAAGGTACAACTGGCAGTGTGGCTACTAAAAGGTGAGGCTTCCTACTGGTGGGAAGTCACTAATGCAGAAAGACCAGTGGAAACATGGGAGGACTTTAGGGAAAGGTTTGACGCTAAATTTCTCTCAAACGCAGAAAGGAGTTTGCAGTTGGAAAATTTCTTATTTCTTAAGCAAGGGAACAAGACAGTCAAAGAGTATGTTAATCAGTTCGATGAGCTGGCTAGGTTCGGGCTGGACCTAGTCAACACCCCGCACAAGAAGGCTCTCCGTTTTGTCAAAGGGTTGAATGAGCCGTTACACAGTTTGGCCATGACCCATATACCCATGGGAGCTACGTATGAAAGATTGGTACAGATGGCATTGCTAAACGAAGAGGATAAAGGAAAGAAGGAGACAAAGGCAGAAAGCTCTCAAGGGAAGAAAGAGGGTTTGCAGCCTAAGAAGACAGACTTTAAGAAGGGCTGGAAAGACAACAAAGAGAAGAGGAAGTGTAATTTTTGTGGCAAAGTGGGGCACTTAGTGAAAGATTGCCGGAAAAAGAAGGCCAAGATGAATGGTGGGTGCTTTTCTTGCGGTGAGACAGGCCACATGGCAAAGGACTGCCCAAAGAAACGAGGGCAGGGGCAGAGGGCTGGATCCACCTTAGGGGCACAGGTTCATGTGCTAGAAGCGCCACCTCTGCAACAGCGAGGTATAAATACTTCTGTAGAAAGTGTAGTTTATCTTTATGATCACCCCGTTCGCACTTTATTTGATTCTGGCGCATCACACTCCTTTATCTCGTCTTCTTTAGTAGAATCTCTGCACCTAAAAACTAGTATGGTAGAGGACCCCTTAATTGTTTCAAACCCAATTGGGGGCCCAGCTCATTTGTCTATGATCTGTGTGGGATTGAAAATTTCTATTCTAAGCGTAGAATTTAAATGTAGTGCCTTTGTTTTGGGCTTTTCGGGATATGGTTTGATTTTGGGCATGGATTGGCTATCCAGTAATGGGGCCATCCTTGATTGTGAGAAAAGGGTTGTTAGGCTCCTAACCCAGCTCGGTAACACTTTGGAAATTACTTGTAATCCCTCGTATGTGGTTTTGCTTAGTTATCTTGAATCGCTAGATGCCTCTGTCGACAATTTGCAATCAGTGAGAGTGGTCCGGGAATATCCGGATGTCTTCGAAGAGGTGAAGGGCTTGCCTCCGAAGTGGGAGATAGACTTCCGCATATATCTTGTAGATAATGCAAAGCCCGTTGCGTTGCCCGTTAGACACATGGCTCCACGGGAAAGGAAAGAGCTCAGTAAACAGATTAAAGAGCTTCTAGAAAAGGGGTTCATTAGAAGGAGCATTTCAGAATGGGGCGCTCCAGTGGTGTTCGCTACAAAGGAGGATGGTTCACTCCGTCTATGTGTTGACTACAGGGAGCTCAACAAGCTAACGAAAAAGAATAGACACCCTCTCCCTAGAATCGACGATCTGTTTGATCAACTTGTAGGAGCGTCTGTTTTCTCCTAACTCGATTTAGCGACCAGTTTTCATCAGCTAAGGGTGGCTGAAGATAGCATCGATAAAACGGCATTCAGAACCCCAGACGGCTTCTTTGAATGGCTTGTCATGCCTTTCGGCTTGACAAACGCACCTGCTTACTTCGTAAACCTGATGAGTAGGGTATTCAGAAATTTCCTCAATAAGTTCGTAGTGGTCTTCGTAGATGATATCCTTATCTTCTCAAAGAGTGAAGAGGAACACGCTCAGCACTTAAGGGCAATCATGGAAACTCTGCGAGACCATCAGCTAAAAGCCAAATTCTCCAAATGCCACTTTTGGAGAAAAGAAGTGTGATTCCTTGGGCACATAGTATCCAAAGAAGGGTTAGCGGTGGACCCTGCTAAGGTAGTAGCGGTGCAGGATTGGAAGACGCCAAAGAACGCAACAGAGGTCCGAAGCTTTCTCGGGCTAGCAGGCTTCTATCGAAAATTCATCAGAGACTTTGCAAAAATATCAGCTCCACTCACAAAGCTGACCAAGAAGAATCTAGTGTTCAATTGGGACTTGGATTGCGAGTTTGCTTTCCAGCGACTGAAAAGGGCTCTTACAACAGCCCCAGTTTTAACGTTACCAGATGGAAGCAAGATGTTCACAGTTAATACAGATGCATGTGGGACAGGGCTAGGCGTTGTCTTAATGCAAGAAGGAAGGGTAGTAGCTTATGGCGGGAGACAATTGAAAGTGCACGAAAAGAACTACCCGACCCACGATCTTGAGTTAGCCGCCATCGTCTTTGCACTCAAGTCTTGGCGACACTATCTCCTAGGTGAGAAGTTCGAACTTTACACTGACCATAAATCGTTGAAATACCTTTTCTCGTAGAAGGACCTTAACTTGAGGCAACAAAGATGGATGGAGTTTCTTGCCTCGTACGATTTCGAGATCTCCTACACTCCGGGCAAAGGCAACGTAATGGCAGACGCATTGATCCGAAAGAAACTGACCCTAAGCCCACTGTTTGTTGAAAGACAAAGCCTAGAGTTTATAGCCAGCTTTGACTTTAGGCCCTCCTCCGATTTTATACCAGACTTGATAGCATCTCTCGAAGTACGCCCGACTTTAGTGGACTCAATAGGGTCAGCACAATGCGAAGACCCTCAGCTTGTGGAGATGATTGATAGACTAATTAGGGGTGATACTTCAAGTCACCTCAACAGATACTCCATCGACGATAAGGGTTGGCTAAGGCGAGACGGAAGACTATGCGTACCACAAACAAGGGAGTTAGTAAAGAAGGTTCTCGAGGAAGCGCATCACTCCAAGATGACGATACATCCGGGCGGAGATAAAATGTACAAGGACATAAAGAGGACTTTCTTTTGGAACGGCATGAAGAAGGACGTGGCAGATTTCGTTTCTAAGTGTATGGTGTGCCAACAGGTTAAGGCGGAACAGAAAAAGCCTGGCGGTCTGCTCCATCCTCTAGAGGTCCCGCAGTGGAAGTGGGATAGCATCTCAATGGACTTCATTGATGGGCTGCCTAGGTCTAGGAGAGGCAACACTAGCATTTGGGTAATAGTGGATAGGCTTACTAAAAGCGCCCACTTTTTACCTGTCAAGAGTAAAAGAACTGCCTCATCCCTAGCATTTCTTTACCTCAAGGAAATTGTTCGACTCCATGGAATACCCTCCAGCATTGTTAGTGACCGAGACCCTATCTTCACAAGTGAGTTTTGGCGGAGTCTACAAGAAGCGGTAGGCACGCAGTTATGCTTGAGCACAGCCTATCATCCCCAAACCGACGGCCAAACAGAATGAGTGAACAGAGTTTTGGAGGACCTTTTAAGACTGTGCGTCCTTGACTTCGGAGGGACATGGGAAGACCATCTTCCTTTGGTGGAATTTGCCTACAATAACAGCTATCAAGCAACCATCGGAATGGCGCCCTTCGAAGCTTTATATGGAAGACCGTGCCGATCACCCACTTGTTGGTGGGAGTCTACTGATAAGCTCATACTTGCACCAGATATGATCCGAGAGACTTCAGAGAAAGTAGACTTAATACGAAGAAGGATGAAGACGGCCCAAGACAGACAAAAGTCCTACGCCGACAAGAGGAGGACCGACCTTGAATTTGAGGTTGGGGACAGAGTTTTTCTTAAGGTATCTCCGCTAAGGAATGTTGTTCGTTTTGGAACCATAGGAAAGCTAGCACCAAGGTTCGTAGGGCCATTCCCTATCATCGAGAAAATTGGGAAAATGGCCTGTAGATTAGAGCTACTCGAAAAATTGGCCGGAGTTCACAACATCTTCCACGTTTCACATCTCCGAAAATGTCTACATGAATCTGCTGAAGTGGTAGAGCCAAATATCCTAGAAGAAGCTGAAGTGGAACGCGAAGCAATCGTGAGGAAAGTTCCAACCCGCATATTAGGAACGGAAGTGAAGAACCTACGCAACCGCGAAGTCAAACTCGTCAAAGTTCAGTGGAGCAACGCCGAAGAGGATGCAACTTGGGAAACTGAAGCTAGAATACGCGCAGCCTACCCTTTTCTTTTCGAGGGTACATCTTTGATCTTTTCTTTTTCCTTAAGTTGCACTTTTATCTATCTTTTTAGGTATATTTCCTCGACCTTATCTTTTAGGTAGAAACCCTTTTGATGAAAACATGTGATTGAAACATGTTATGGATGATGGTTGCAAGTGGTTGCAAGCGATTGCTAGTGGTTGCTCATGGTTGCATATACACACACAATCTAGGTTTTAGATCGGCTCAGTCACTTCATATTGCATATGCATATATGTTTGCATTCGTATATGGTTGAACTTTAATGTGTTGTCATATGGATGTTGCATTTGTATGAATGATTGTGCACTCATGTAGAATCATGAATAGGAGAATTTGCATACATAATGGATTCATGGCACTTACATAATTCACATTAAGGAGGTCAACTGAATCAGTAGACCGCCTGATTTTGCATTAGATAAGTACATGTACACGCACACACTTCGCATACGATCATGAAGCATTAGACGTCCTTTAAGGACAATGGATGCTCGTGTTTGATGGATGAGTAGATGGATGTTTGGATGTTAGGATATACATTCTTCCTAAACCTGAAGATTTCGGGGACGAAATCCTTTTAAGTGGGGGAGAATGTAACACCCTGTGTATTCTATAACAGTGAAATTCAAAAATTAAAGTATAATTAATTTCAAATCAAAGAATTAAGGGAAACGGGGTACGCCATTGTGTTCGTCTCGGAAAAATACGCGAAATAGAGCCCGAGTTTTCGAAAAACGGAGTCCATATGAAGAAGATATGGCCTCCGGAAGTTTCAGAATTCAGTTTAAAATTCAAACAGACGAAAACAGCTCAGAAAAACAAGTTTAAAATTCAAAATCGAGCCCAATTGGCCAGGACGGGAAAATTCCCGCCTAAGGCACCCAGGTCGTCTTGGCAGTCGACCTGGGGCTAGCCAGGTCGACTGGGCAATCGACCTGGGTAACCCGTGTCGACTGCCAAGTCGACACGGTGTCGACTGGGGTGTCGACCTGGCCCCTAAGCCAGGTCGAACCCAGCCCACCCTGGCTGGCCTGGTCTGTGTTTGCTCGATTTTCTGAGCCTTGCCTTGTCACTAGGGCCAGGTGTCAGTTCTTGATTGGTCTCTCCTTCAAACGAACGGCTATTATTGAACCAAGCTCCATCGACGGTCTAAATCAACTCACAAACTCTATAAAAAGGACCTAAGACTAACCTTAATTCACACAAAATAAAATGGAGATGAGACCGTCATGCTGCTGAGGAGAGACTAAGGATAGCCGTAAGGAATTGAGAGACAATTAGGAGATAAATCAAAAGCTTAAAGCAATGTTAATTGAATCAAAACAACGCCTACAACAAAGGATAGCATCTCCAAATTCAGAATTCAGATTCCTGAATTGAAGATTCATCATATGTAGTAAGTAGAGTGCTATTCCGATGTGAATAATTAATTGCGTTTGATTTGTGTAAAATGCGAAATGGAATTGTGGCGATAATAATCTATATTTGTATGTTATTTTGATTCTAAACGATTGGGAATGTTATGGTATACGATTGGATATTTGCAAGAATGTGATTTGCGTTGGAAGTTAACAACGAAATGGAATTGTGGCGATAATGATCTATATTTGAATGTTATTTTGATTCTAAACGGTTTGGAAATGCTATGGTATACGGTTGGATTCATACAAGTATATGATTTATGTTGACAACCATATGTTGTGGAAATTTAATTGGAATTCATGCAAGTATATGATTCGTTATTATGCTAATACGATGTACATACTTTGATGATCATTTTTAGTGTGTAATTGGACTAGGCTAAGTACTATGATTTATATGAATCTATGTTGAAATTGGCAAATCATACTTTTGTGTTAGAAACAAAAGTAATCACCTTTATGAACATGACTAAACTATGTTTGGTATTATGCCTAGTTGAAACATGTTTTAGGCCTAAGTTGTTATCAAAACCATATGGTGATATATGTGACACAATTAAGTTAGATTTACATCCCAATTGCAAGTTTACAATGATTCATGTTTAAGTATTGTTTATGCCATAATCATATGAATAGAATGATTCATGTTTAAGTATTGTTTATGCCATGATTATATGAACAAAATGATTCATGTTATGCCATGATTATATGTTGTTACAATTGCAAGTTCACATGTGCCTACTTTATGTTAATTAAATCGTTATGTTGCAAGTTCATGCATTCACACTCCCCTTTTTATGTCACCTCATAAACATCATGTTATAAGCCTCCCCTTTTTCATATGGCTAAGTTGGGTTTAAATGTTATACCCAACATATCTTATAATTTAGCGAACGTGTAAAACGGGGGTAATGACGTTTGGGTTAAAATATAGAACATATGTGTTGGCATGTTTGACGCATGCCAACAACCTTGAAAAACAATTAAGTGGCATAAATGAAATTTTAACCAATAAAGATGAATTTGAATAATGGGCCGCAAATATTTACATATAAAAAGAAGAGAGACAAAATATGTAAATGTAGAAAATACGACGTGTTTAACCCGAGGTTGGATTGAGTTGTGATGTAAACCTGCCCGGAACCGCTCGGCTGTCCAGAAGTCACAACAATACCTATCCAATGTGGGTGGTTAAACACGGAGCCCATTAAGGACCCGAGGTTAGACTGAGTTGTGGCGTAAGACTGCCCGGACCCAACCGGCAACAGGCAGCCACAACAATACCTGTCTAATGTGAGAGGTCAAGGCTTTAATAAGACAATTAAGGCTGAGTCAGGATTGATAGGATTAAGTAAATTAAATTAATACTTAATCAAAATGGAACATGCTAAACTAAACAGACTGATTGGGGGTTAGGTTTATTAAACACTTAACCAACTTAGCATGTTGGCTAGAAAAAGAAAACCTAGTAGCGGGGGACCCTTTTCAGCAGTAACCCTACAAGGTGTACCAGGATACCCTGAACTAGGCAGAGTGGGGCACGATTACTGGGCTGACTGTAAGAGGTCAAATCGACGGCGGTGGTGCAGCAGTGTAGGTTCTAACGGGGTGCGGGCGTGCACACACTCCGGCGCAGAAAAATAAGGCACTGGGCACCGGTAGCATACCTGTGCATTCTAGAATTGTGTCGGGCCGCCACCATGGGACTTGATACACCCATGGTGGGACCAACATAGGTAACTACAACAACGGGGGCCGTAAGACACATGTAACTATGCGAGTAGGAGCCGATCATCAGAAATGGATCACTTCACCCTGATTATGGGGTGCCTGTTGGGAACTAGTTTATATGGGTACAAAGATTAATATGGGGTACGATAAGTACATTCGACTCTAGACAACCTAACCTAGTTTATAGTACTTTCCCATTTCCAGTTTATACTTGTCATACCCAGTTCTTTATTCATAGACTGAATAGTCCTAGACTTACTCAGGCTTTATGTCTGACTCTACTTTTCTTTCGTCTTCTTTTCTTTCGTTCACCCCCCCAAGGTCCACAGGGAGGGAATACCGCAGCTTGACCAGCTCTCACATCCAGCTTGAAGAGAAAGAATGTATTGCTTGAATCTTTTCCGTTTCGGGCTATGGCTTTGGACAGCAATTATGGGACCTTTGCAGTTTATTTATGTTTTCTTTATGCTTCTTTAATAATGTAATCAAGACAGTTATGAAGATGTTATGTTTTTGGAGGAATTGTAAGACAAGTATGGCATGTTTTTGTGAACACGTATTTGGATGAAATAAAAGATGTTGTTGTTTCTCCGCTGTTCAAAAATATGTGTTCTTATATCTGTTTTGTATATCTGTGACTTATACTTATAAACCTCCACCAAAATTAAGGCATTCCCTTTGAGAGTGACCCTAATGGAGGTGGGGTGTTTCAAACCCACCAGGTATAACCTCGTTTATCTCCTTATGTTCCCGAGTTAAAAATAAATTAGTTTCGTTAAATATAATTAAAATGCCTTAATAACTTTAAATTTATACTTGATCACGTTACTAATATGAACGCCGATACTTTCCTTCTTCCATCAGCTTCATTCGCCACTTCACCTGACACTGAGAACCCCACTGGATTCGCAGGTTCCAATCTGTCCACGTCATCAACTGACTCAAACCTACTAAAATCCCATTTCACATGGTTACTATTTTTCCGTTCCTGTCCCCATATCCAAGTCCTTTGAAATCACAACGCAGGTGACCATCTATAAACATTAATTAAATTAATTAACCAATGATTAATCTCAATTAGTTCGAATCAATTACTAAATTTAGTAAAAAAATGGTCTGAGAAAAAAAGAAATGTGGTCTGTTAAGTTTGCTTCTTCCTGCTCTCGTGTCCTTGGAATTCCTTTTACCCAGTACGTTAAAAACCCACTCACACATGACTTCACAAACCTCCAAACCAATCATCGAATGTTGTGCCTTCCCTCGTCGATAAGAGCTTCATCGGAATACACCCCTCAACATGCCTTAGTCCCCTCTGTTAACGCCTCCAAATAGCTCGTGCCCTGATGCCGACGTCCATTGGCTATCCTCCCCAACGCACTGCGACTTTCGAGAGAAACTGTGGCCACCATGTCGCTTTAAGACCAATCATCTTAGTCCAAATTAAAGAGCTCACTAAACTTCATGTTTTTCATGTTGAAGATTTTCCAAAATAATGAATGATTCGATCAGAATTTTAAGGGGAAGATGGAAGCTTTCATGGTTGTTCAATTCTATGGTGGTGACATACTTACAGGTTCACCAAGAACAAAGATTTTGAACAAAAATGTAACACCCCACGTCCATTAATGTCACTTACAAAGGGAATGCATTAACTTCCATGGAGCATTTTAAGTGTGTATAGAACAGAAACTTAACAACAAGACATATATAAACAGTACTAAAACATTAAAACTTTATTTCAATGCAGCGGAAAATACATAAGTTTGATTACATCATCAAAACCAGAGTCAAAGTACATAATATCCATCTTGACCAACTCAAAGTACATAAATAGAATGACATAATCCCCAATACAAAATAGCCATAAATGAAAGAGAGGCTGAACTTTACTTCAGCGATCCAAGAAATCTTCTAAAAGCAAGAAGCACAACTGTCCAAAATCAAGCTCCACTGGTGCTAGTTCCAACCTGAGCACCAGGGACAGGGGGAGGGAAAGGAAGAAAAGAGGAGGAAACAAAGGGGGTCAGACATAAAGTCTAGCGAGTGCAAGAACTTTAACAATATAATCACCAAAGTAACTAGGCTAAGGCATAAGTTGGAAAATCAGGAAATGACCATGAACCATTGAGTATGGCAGAGTAAACAAGGAAACAAGATGAACACGGATATCATTAAAGCGCACCTAAACCACTATAAGATAATTACTAAACTACACCAACACTACAAGATAATTGCTATACTGCACCACCACCAGTCACCCTAAGGTTGATCCTGCCTACAGACTTAATAATGATATTGGTAGTTTCGTGCACCCCTAGCTGCCTTCATAGGTGCCGCCTGCCCCTATCTCCACTAGGTGTAGCCACTACCCCCCAAGCGACCGGCTCCCTAACTCGTAGATACCCGTGCTGGCCCCACAATGGGGTGTATCACTTCCCTAAAGTGGCAACCTAAGGTGTGCACAGTTATACCTACTGGTGTCATGGTCGTCTTGTCCCCCTCTGCCCGGCCTATGCACGCACATGTCCCGGTCGGTTTGCGCCGCCTACACCATCCATCTTGTTTTGGATCTCTTACAATCAATCAGTAAGTGTGCCCCTTCCCCGCCTACTACGGAGTTCTTACTTTGATACCCCTCCGGGTTACTGACTGAAATGGGTCCCACACAACATAATACAAGCTCTCCCCTATGTCGTGTATCCCCACTAGGTTTTCTACTGACTATGTATACCCTAAGGTGTCTTTAATTACATAGCCCTCAATCGGTTATGCGTACCTATAGGTGTCTTTAATACATAACCCCTATTCTACCTATCGGTTATGCGTACTTATAGGTGTCTTTAATACATAACTCTATCTATTCCCATTAGTTATGCGTACCCCTAAGGGTGTCTTTAATACATAACTTTACTATTTTGCCCCGGTTATGTATGGCATTAGGTGTCTTTAATTATATTACCCTTTTTATCCGGATAAGTTTGTGGGCCTATATGTATTAATATTACCCACCTACCCTTCAGTTGTACTTAGCCCTCCCACTGATTTAATCCTATTTATTTAATGGTTAAGTTTGTGGGCCTATATTTATTAATATTACCCACCTACCCATTAGTTGTACTTAACCCACCAACTGATTTAATCCTATTTATTTAATGGTTAAGTTTGTGGGCCTATATATATTAATATTACCCAACTACCCATCAGTTGTACTTAACCAACCCACTGATTTAATCCTATTTATTTAATGGTTAAGTTTGTGGGTCTATATATATTAATATTACCCACCTACCCATCAGTTGTACTTAACCCACCCATTGATTTAATCCTATTTATTTAATGGTTATGTTTGTGCACCTATATATATTAATATTACCCACCTACCCATCAGTTGTACTTAACCCACCCACAGTCCAATTCGTTTTACATAACCCTAACTTATGTCTATCATCATACAGTCCATATGTATTAAGTTATGTTAAGTAGTCTTTAATCAACATTAATTAATTACTAAGACACCTAATCGTATTTCACATGCCACCCAAGGCACCCACTTAATTGCACATGCCACCCAAGGCACCCACTTAATGGCACATGCCACCCAAGGCACCCACTTAACCCCTCATGTCCCACTACATATTTACCTAGTTAAGTGCTTCTTAATTCATTAAGAATGTCTCCTTATAAAGACTTCTCACATTAGACTGGCATTTGTGGCAGCTGGATTTGCCGGGCTGGTCCGGACAGTCTTACACCACAAAAGAGCCTAACCTCGTGTCTTTACAATTGTTACGCATTTAATTTATGCCTAAGACCTCCCATATTAGACTGACATTTGTGGCAGCTGGATTTGCCGGCAGGTCCGGGCAGTCTTACACCACAAAAGAGCCTAACCTCATGTCTTAGACGATTAATTACTCCTAATTAATTGTAAAAGCCCACACCTCCGTTCACGCAAGATATTGTCCCCAACTTAGCCACCGTATAGGTGTGGGGTTTTGTTCCTCGAAAGGCCTCGGCGTTAGTAAGAGATGAGATCTACTATATAAGTACCTACTTCACACAGGCTTCCACGATGTGGGACTTAGGGGTGTTACATTCTCCCCTCCTACAGAGCCCAACGTCCCCGTTGGCTCACAAACACCTCACCCAGGCGCTGCAGTCCACACAGGAGCCACAATTCCGGCTGGGTATTGGCTCTGATACCACTGTAACAGCCCACACCTCCGTTCACGCAAGATATTGTCCCCAACTTAGCCACCGTATAGGTGTGGGGTTTTGTTCCTCAAAAGGCCTCGGCGTTAGTAAGAGATGAGATCTACTATATAAGTACCTACTTCACACAGGCTTCCACGATGTGGGACTTAGGGGTGTTACATTAATCATTCCCCAATTTGAATTAATTTCCCTATTCAAATTATCAATCAATTCCAAATTTAACTACGGCCATAATTGACTCAATTATGTCCATCTATTTACGGTATGTAAAATGTAACACCCCACTCCCGCTATGATCACTCACTAAGGGAATGCCATAGCATCGGTGGAGTATTTTAGTGAATATAGAACAGAAAAATTACAACAAGACAGATATAAATAGTACTTGAAATTTTAAAACATCATCTCATAACAGCGGAAGTAAAACATGTCTGGTTACATCATAAAACCACAATAAAGGTCAAGTACAATATCCATCAAAATAAAGAAGTACATAATCCCACTCTCATACAATAGCCAAACAAAAGAAAAGATAACTGGATAACTGGAGCTTTACATCTATCCAAGCTCCTAAAGACTGGAACAGCAATCCGATCAAGCTCCACTACTGCTAGGATCCACCGTAGGACCTGAGGGTTGGGAAAAAGATAAAAACAACAGGGTCAGACATAAGTCTGAGCGAGTCCTATAACTTTAACAATACAATCGTTAAAGTAACCAGAGAAGACATAAACTGATATACGGTAACGTATAGGGATGAATGGCTACCCTAAGCAGTCAACTAAACGAAGATAAAGGATAAAGACGCATCTACCCTCCCTAAGGTAAATTACTAAACTGCACCACACCAGTCGTTCCTAACTTAAAGGTTGATCCCACCCAAGGACTTATAAAATTTACTAATTAGTACCTGCGTACCCCTAGGTGACCAAGTAGGCGCCACGGGGCCCTACAATCCACTAGGTGTACACACTACTTCCCATTCGATCGGCTCCCTAACGTAGATACCCGTGCTGGCCCCACCGTGGGATGTATCATTCCCCAATGTGGCAACCTGATGGAACTAAAGGTGCACGGCTTATATCTACTCGATGCAACAACGGCTTACCTACCAGCCCGGGCCCACTCACGCATATGAAGCCCGTTGGACTTGCGTTGCCACCGCTAACCCGTTTGCCTCTTACAGTCAAGCCCAGTATGCGTGTCCCGTCCTCGACATGGGTCGAGCCCACAAAGATACGTATGGGTTACTGGTTGAAATGGGCCTCCACAAGCTACCCACCTAAGCTTGTCCCTTTTTCTAGTATATCCCACTTAACCCTTTAATCATGTTTTAATTACATGTTCTATTTTGGTTAAGTATTCTAATCGTATTTTCTATTGCCACCCAAGGCAACCACTAGATTTTCTCATGCCACCCGAGGCACCCACTTAACCCCTCATGTCCCTCTACATGCTAATATGGTTAAGTGTTTCTTAATTAATTAATTAAGAACGTAACCTTTGTAAAGACCTCTCACATTAGACTGTCTTTTATGACCGCTGGTTAAGCCGGTTGGGTCCGGGCAGCCTTATGTCATAACAGAGTCTAACCTCGTGTCTTTACATTAATTACGTATTTAGTTTGTGCCTAAGACCTCTCACATTGGGCTAACATTTGTAGCAACTGGTTAAGCCGGTTGGGTCCGGGCAGTTTTACGCTACAACTGAGTCCAACCTCGTGTCTTAGTCAATTAATTACACCTAATTAATCACCCTCATAATTTTATATTAATTATCCCTAATTAATCAAGTTTTCTTAACATGGGTAGACCTAACTTAATAGGTAAATTCCCATGGGGTAGACCTAACTCAATAGGTAAATTCCCAACACATAGTATGGGTACACCTAACCAAATAGGCAAATTCCCATACTATGTTTATTTATTTTGTGTTATGCATAATTATATTAATTTCACACAATCTTATTAACTTATGCATTTAATTACCCCATCGTTCCCACGTAATTTCGTTCATGATATAACACATATAAAAGGTGTCAACTTGCATATGAATGAACATGTTTCAAAGGTGCCATCTTGCATATTAACAAACACATAACTTGCATATGAACTTGCATAACATGTCACATAACTTGCATATAATATGTCACATAACTTACATATTCATTTTGCATAACAAACTTGCATATTAGCTTATAGACTTGCATAATGTGTCATCATGAACTTGCATATTAATAAACATGTAACTTGCATATTTACATACATGTAACTCGCATATTAACAAACATGTAACTTGCGTATAAAGAAACATGTAACTTGCATATTTACATACATGTAACTTGCATATTAACAAACATGTAACTTGCATATTAACAAACATGTAACTTGCATATTTACATACATGTAACTTGCATATTAACAAACATGTAACTTGCATATTTACATACATGTAACTTGCATAGCATATTACCATGAACTTGCATAACATGCATATGATTACATAGCCCACAACTTGCATATTTAGCATCATGCAAACATAACATACATCATATTAAACTTGCATAAGCTTACATACTCAACATGCATAAACATAAGATTAATGCTAACATCATATCATATGATTCAAAGCTCATTAACCCACATACAAAACCATAAATCTCATCACATCTCATCTAATTAGTTTACCAAAAGATCATCAAAGTGATAGAAACTCACAACTAGCAACTTTGAACACCAAATGAAGAAGATTAAGATGCTAAGAAGGGATTAGAAGTTGATTAGAGAGTGATTAGTATGCAACCCTCTTCATAAAATTAGTGGAGGCCATGAGAGCTAGCATTTTGCCATAGTTTAGTCACTAGGTTTAATTATGAATGAATTAGGGTAGGTTAGGGTCTTATTTATAGATTAGGCAAGTGTTTTAGGCCATAGGATTAACCCTAGATTCAATCCAAGCCATCAAAGCATGTCTTGGGGAAGAAGTCAAGTGTAGGAACCATCTAGGGCCTTTAGATTAAAGATGGACCATGAGAACCATTCAAATGCAAAATCTGCACTTGAGCGAATCGGCCCACGGGTTGACAGCCAAACACCCTGGATTAACCCCTAGTCGACCCAGCGGGCTCGGGTCGACTTCAAAAATCGGCCGGTTCGGTTATTCCCCTCTCCCAATTCGCTGTTTTGAGCATTTTTGCATATTTATTTATTAAATTTTCAATTATATATATATATATATATCAATATATATATATATATATATATATATATCTACACAACCCATTTCACTTAATTAAGTATACTTTAATTTGGGAATTTTCGTGAAACTTCGCGAGGCCATATCTTGGTCATACGGACTCCGATTTTCGAAAACTCGGACTCTATTTCGCGTATTTTTCCGAGACGAACGCAATGGCATAGCCCGTTTCCCTTGATTCCCATTTTAGAATTAAATTCTGCCTCGATTTATGTTATTACAGGTTATTGAAAATACGGGTTGTTACATTCTCCCCTCCTTAAAGGATTTCGTCCCCGAAATCTTCAAGTTAGGAAGAACGTATCCTACCATCCAATCATCCATCTACTCAAAGCATCATCCACGAGCAATCATTGTCCTTACAAGATTCTAAATGCTGGATGGATATATGCAAAAGTGTGTGTATATGTACTTACCTAATGCAAAAATCAGGCGGTTACTGATACAGTAAACCTCCTTAATGCAAACCATGATAGTGCCATGCATCCAATATGTATGCGAAACCCTATTGACACATACAAATTTCTACATGCGTGCACAACCATACACAAAAATGCATCATCCATATGATAACACAGCCATGATACATCCATCAATCTAACTACCACATCCATTTATGCAATATGCAACATGAAGTGACTGAGCCGATCTAGTGCCTAATGTGTGTGTATATGCATCCACGAGCAACCACTAGCAAACAATTGCATCCATATGCATCCATCAACCATAACATGTTTCAAACACATGTTTCAACCATAGGTTTTACCCTATCTAAAGGTCATAGGTATTAGCGAGAGGATATACTAAAGATAAGATAAGTACTAGACAAGCAATAAAGGAGAAGTTAAAAGACATACTCTCAAAAAGAAATGGATACAAAGAACGCATCTTTGCTTCCGTCTCCCAAGTAGCATTGCTTTCGTCATCTCCCCATTGCACTTTAACTAGCTGAACTTCTCTGTTCCTCAACTTCCTAGTTTCTGACCCAAGGATGCGAGTAGGAGCTCGTCGAATCGTCGCATCACGCTCTACCTCTACATCTCTAAGCAAGCTCGGCTCTACCACCTCCGCGGTCTCATGTAAGCACTTCCTCAAATGTGATACATGGAATACATCATGAACACCACTAAGTCTGTCGGGCAACTCCACCCTATATGCCATCCGTCCAATCCTTTCCTTAATAGGAAACGGCCCAACAAATCTCGGTGCTAACTTCCCTACGGACCCAAAGCGAACAACATTTCTCAATGGAGATACTTTGACAAAAACCATGTCCCCAACCTCAAACTCAAGATCCGTCCTTCTCCGATCCGCATAAGATTTCTGTCTATCTTGCGCTGCTTTCATCCTTTTTCGAATTAAATCAATCTTCTCTGAAGTCTCTCTAACCATATCCGGCCCAAGCAAGATCTTATCCGTAGATTCCCACCAACATGTAGGAGATCGACAAGGCCTTCCATAAAGAGCTTCGAAAGGAGCCATACCAATACTGGACTGAAAGCTGTTATTATATGCGAACTCCACCAAAGGAAGATGTTCTTCCCATGTACCTCCAAAATCCAAGATACAAAGCCTCAAAAGATCTTCTAAGATACGGTTCACCCTCTCAGTCTGACCGTCCGTCTGAGGATGATATGCGGTGCTCAAACACAACTGAGTCCCTACCGCCTCTTGCAAACTTCTCCAAAACTCACTAGTGAAAATAGGATCTCGATCACTCACAATGCTGGATGGTACGCCATGCAATCTAACAATCTCTCTAACATAGACTGAAGCAAGCCATGGAGCGGTCCTCTTACTCTTTACGGGTATAAAATGGGCACTATTGGTAAGTCTGTCTACCACAACCCAAATTCCCGTATTGCCCTTCCTCGATCTCGGTAACCCGTCGATGAAATCCATCGAGACACTATCCCACTTCCACTGTGGAACTTCCAATGGGTGTAGCAACCCACCGGGTTTCCTTTGCTCCACTTTAACTTGTTGGCACACTAAGCATCTAGCCACATACTCGGCCACATCTTTCTTCATACCGGCCCAGAAGAAAACTCTCTTCATGTCTTGGTACATTTTGTCTCCACCGGGATGAATAGTCATTCTTGAACGATGTGCATCATCCAAAATAGCCTTCTTCAAACCCTCATCTTGCGGTACACAAAGTCTACCGTCTCTATGCAACCATCCCTTATCATCTATGGTGTATCTACCCAAATGGCTGGACGACTCCCCTCTTATAAGCTTCTCTACCAACACAACCAACTGTGGGTCGTCTCGCTGAGCCTCGCCAATCCGTCTCAAAAGAGTAGGTCTAACCTCCAAGGATGCCAACAAACCAGGTACAAAATCAACAGAAGGTCTGAAGTCAAACAAAGAAAGAAACTCCAAGCTTCGTCGTTCCACGAACAATGGACTCAAAGATAGCCTTTTTCTACTTAAGGCGTCTGCCACCACGTTACCCTTACCAGGGGTATACGCTATCTCGAAATCATAGGATGCTAAGAACTCCATCCACCTTTGCTGTCTTAAGTTTAAATCCTTCTGAGAGAATAAGTACTTCAATGATTTATGGTCGGTGAACAACTCGAATCTCTCACCAAGAAGATAATGGCGCCAAGACTTAAGTGCGAAAACAATCGCGGCCAACTCTAGATCATGGGTAGGGTAATTCTTCTCATGCACTCTCAATTGTCTCCCTCCATAGGCTATTACCCTTCCCTCCTGCATCAAGACTGCGCCTAATCCTGTTCCACAAGCATCGGTATAAACAACAAATGGCTTACTCCCATCTGGAAGCACTAAAACTGGAGCGGTGGTCAAAGCTCTCTTTAACCGTCGGAAAGCATCATCACAATCTACATCCCATGAGAAAACCAGATTCTTCTTCGTCAAGCGGGTTAATGGGGCTGATATCTTCGCGAAGTCTTTGATGAACTTCCTATAATATCCTGCCAACCCCAAGAAACTTCTTACCTCGGTAGCATTTCTAGGAACTTTCCAATCCTGGATAGATACTATCTTTGCGGGATCCACAGCTATCCCTTCCTTAGAGACCACATGCCCTAAGAATCGCACTTCTCTTCTCCAAAAATGGCATTTAGAGAATTTAGCTTTAAGACTATGCGCTCGAAGAGTCTCCAACACTTCCTTGAGATGTAAGGCATGCTCTTCTTCATTCTTGGAAAAGACCAAGATGTCATCCACAAAAACTACTACAAACTTATTCAGATACTCTCTGAACACTCTACTCATGAGATCAACAAAGTATGCGGGGGCGTTTGTCAACCCAAATGGCATCACTAGCCACTCATAAAAACCATCCGGAGTCCGGAAAGCAGTCTTCTCTATACTGTCCTCCGCCACTCTTAACTGATGAAACCCTGTAGCTAAGTCCATCTGCGAAAATACTGACGCGCCAACCAACTGATCAAAGAGATCATCTATCCTCGGTAATGGGTGTCTATTCTTCTTCGTGAGCTTATTAAGTTCCCTATAATCCACACAAAGTCTGAGGGACCCATCCGCCTTCGTGGCAAACACTACTGGAGCTCCCCACTCCGATATACTTCGCCTTATGAACCCCTTCTCAAGCAACTCCCCTACTTGCTTATGAAGTTCTCTTCTCTCACGAGGAGCCATGTGGCGTACTGGCAAAGACACTGGTTTGGCATTATCCACCAAATAAATTCGGAAATCTATCTCCCGCTTCGGAGGCAAACCCTTTACTTCTTCAAACACATCCGGATATTCCCGGACTACTCTGACAGAACACAAACTTTCGACCGAAGCATCGAGCGATTCAAGATAACTTAGCAAAACAGATTCCATGGGATTGCAAGAGATCTCGAGAGTGTTACCCAAGCGGGTCATGAGCCTGACAACTCTCCTTTCGCAATCAAGAACGGCACCATTACTGGATAACCAGTCCATGCCCAAGATCAACCCATAGCCCGTGAAGCCCAATACAAAAGCATCACATCTAAACTCAACGCTAAGTATAGAAATCTTCAAACCCAAACATATCATAGACAGATATATGGAGCCCCCAATTGGGTTTGAGACAACCAAGGGATCATCAACTAGACTGGTGTCTAAGTGCAGTGACTCAACTAACGATGATGAGATAAAAGAATGCGATGCGCCAGAGTCAAACAAAGTACGAACTGGATGATCAAACAGAAAAACCAGACTTTCAACGGAAATAGTTCTACCTCTCTGCTGAATCGGTGGAACTGAGAGAACCTGAACTTGCCCCCCTGACTGAGGTGGTGCTATAAGAGCTTGCACCTGGCCTCCTGAGGTAGACCCCGTCTTCTGCCCCTTCTTTGGGCAGTTTTTCACAAGATGCCCTGCTTCACCACAATGAAAGCAACCGGTCTTCTTCTTTTTGCGACAATCCTTACTAAGGTGTCCTGGTGTTCCACAATTGAAGCACTTCTTCTTCGTCTTCTTTTTGTCACCATTGCCTTTTCCGCCCTTGCCTTGTTGTTGCTGTTGCGGTTTCTTCTGATCCCCCTTTTTCTCTGGTGCCTTAGAATTCTTATCATCCTCATGCATAAGTGCCATGTAGACAAGCTTCTCAAAAGTGGCCCCCATAGGAATGTGAGTCATAGCTATTCCTTGCAATGGTTCGTTCAAGCCTCTAACGAACCTCAAAGCCTTCTTCTCCGGTGTATTCACTAACTCTATGCCAAACCTTGCTAATTGATTGAATTTGTTGACATATTCTTTCACCGTGAGATTCCCTTGCTTCAAATTCAAGAACTTCTCCATAAACAGATTCTCTTCCGCCCTTGAGAGAAACTTAGCCCCAAACCTTTGCTTAAAATCTGCCCAAGAGTCAACAGGGCGTTCTCCATTAGTGACCTCCCACCAGAATGAGGCCTCTCCCTTCATTAACCAAGCCGCCAACTTGACTTTCTTTCCCTCTTCCACTTCAAAGATATCTAGCAACTCTTCCACTTCCTTAAGCCAATCTCTAGCCTCTACGAAAGTCTCTGAACCAAGAAAAGGTTTTCCTCCTATAGCCTTGAACTCCTTGCAAACCTTAGCAAAATTATCCACTCTAGGCTGAGGAGGAGGAGCGGTTGTCTCTGGTGTAGTAGCATTGGCCGGACCCGCAGCCGCGGCCCTAGCCTCTTGCAACCTCCTATACCATAGTGGTATAACTAAACCCTCCGGGATGTTAAGATCTTCAGCCATGCTGAAACGAAAGAGGAAAGATTCAAAAAGGAGATTCCGAAAGATAAAGATATGGCTATTGGGGATTTTGCTTTTCTTTTTCAAAAACTTTTTCTCTTAGAAGACATGCTTTTGAAAATACTTTCTTCGAAAATACTCTTAGAAAATAGTTTTTCTAAAAAAAAAAATTTATCTGTTCTGGTAACCTTAAGCTCTGATACCACGTGTAACACCCCACTCCCGCTATGATCACTCACTAAGGGAATGCCATAGCATCGGTGGAGTATTTTAGTGAATATAGAACAGAAAAATTACAACAAGACAGATATAAATAGTACTTGAAATTTTAAAACATCATCTCATAACAGCGGAAGTAAAACATGTCTGGTTACATCATAAAACCACAATAAAGGTCAAGTACAATATCCATCAAAATAAAGAAGTACATAATCCCACTCTCATACAATAGCCAAACAAAAGAAAAGATAACTGGATAACTGGAGCTTTACATCTATCCAAGCTCCTAAAGACTGGAACAGCAATCCGATCAAGCTCCACTACTGCTAGGATCCACCGTAGGACCTGAGGGTTGGGAAAAAGATAAAAACAACAGGGTCAGACATAAGTCTGAGCGAGTCCTATAACTTTAACAATACAATCGTTAAAGTAACCAGAGAAGACATAAACTGATATACGGTAACGTATAGGGATGAATGGCTACCCTAAGCAGTCAACTAAACGAAGATAAGGGATAAAGACGCATCTACCCTCCCTAAGGTAAATTACTAAACTGCACCACACCAGTCGTTCCTAACTTAAAGGTTGATCCCACCCAAGGACTTATAAAATTTACTAATTAGTACCTGCGTACCCCTAGGTGACCAAGTAGGCGCCACGGGGCCCTACAATCCACTAGGTGTACACACTACTTCCCATTCGATCGGCTCCCTAACGTAGATACCCGTGCTGGCCCCACCGTGGGATGTATCATTCCCCAATGTGGCAACCTGATGGAACTAAAGGTGCACGGCTTATATCTACTCGATGCAACAACGGCTTACCTACCAGCCCGGGCCCACTCACGCATATGAAGCCCGTTGGACTTGCGTTGCCACCGCTAACCCGTTTGCCTCTTACAGTCAAGCCCAGTATGCGTGTCCCGTCCTCGACATGGGTCGAGCCCACAAAGATACGTATGGGTTACTGGTTGAAATGGGCCTCCACAAGCTACCCACCTAAGCTTGTCCCTTTTTCTAGTATATCCCACTTAACCCTTTAATCATGTTTTAATTACATGTTCTATTTTGGTTAAGTATTCTAATCGTATTTTCTATTGCCACCCAAGGCAACCACTAGATTTTCTCATGCCACCCGAGGCACCCACTTAACCCCTCATGTCCCTCTACATGCTAATATGGTTAAGTGTTTCTTAATTAATTAATTAAGAACGTAACCTTTGTAAAGACCTCTCACATTAGACTGTCTTTTATGACCGCTGGTTAAGCCGGTTGGGTCCGGGCAGCCTTATGTCATAACAGAGTCTAACCTCGTGTCTTTACATTAATTACGTATTTAGTTTGTGCCTAAGACCTCTCACATTGGGCTAACATTTGTAGCAACTGGTTAAGCCGGTTGGGTCCGGGCAGTTTTACGCTACAACTGAGTCCAACCTCGTGTCTTAGTCAATTAATTACACCTAATTAATCACCCTCATAATTTTATATTAATTATCCCTAATTAATCAAGTTTTCTTAACATGGGTAGACCTAACTTAATAGGTAAATTCCCATGGGGTAGACCTAACTCAATAGGTAAATTCCCAACACATAGTATGGGTACACCTAACCAAATAGGCAAATTCCCATACTATGTTTATTTATTTTGTGTTATGCATAATTATATTAATTTCACACAATCTTATTAACTTATGCATTTAATTACCCCATCGTTCCCACGTAATTTCGTTCATGATATAACACATATAAAAGGTGTCAACTTGCATATGAATGAACATGTTTCAAAGGTGCCATCTTGCATATTAACAAACACATAACTTGCATATGAACTTGCATAACATGTCACATAACTTGCATATAATATGTCACATAACTTACATATTCATTTTGCATAACAAACTTGCATATTAGCTTATAGACTTGCATAATGTGTCATCATGAACTTGCATATTAATAAACATGTAACTTGCATATTTACATACATGTAACTCGCATATTAACAAACATATAACTTGCATATAAAGAAACATGTAACTTGCATATTTACATACATGTAACTTGCATATTAACAAACATGTAACTTGCATATTAACAAACATGTAACTTGCATATTTACATACATGTAACTTGCATATTAACAAACATGTAACTTGCATATTTACATACATGTAACTTGCATAGCATATTACCATGAACTTGCATAACATGCATATGATTACATAGCCCACAACTTGCATATTTAGCATCATGCAAACATAACATACATCATATTAAACTTGCATAAGCTTACATACTCAACATGCATAAACATAAGATTAATGCTAACATCATATCATATGATTCAAAGCTCATTAACCCACATACAAAACCATAAATCTCATCACATCTCATCTAATTAGTTTACCAAAAGATCATCAAAGTGATAGAAACTCACAACTAGCAACTTTGAACACCAAATGAAGAAGATTAAGATGCTAAGAAGGGATTAGAAGTTGATTAGAGAGTGATTAGTATGCAACCCTCTTCATAAAATTAGTGGAGGCCATGAGAGCTAGCATTTTGCCATAGTTTAGTCACTAGGTTTAATTATGAATGAATTAGGGTAGGTTAGGGTCTTATTTATAGATTAGGCAAGTGTTTTAGGCCATAGGATTAACCCTAGATTCAATCCAAGCCATCAAAGCATGTCTTGGGGAAGAAGTCAAGTGTAGGAACCATCTAGGGCCTTTAGATTAAAGATGGACCATGAGAACCATTCAAATGCAAAATCTGCACTTGAGCGAATCGGCCCACGGGTTGACAGCCAAACACCCTGGATTAACCCCTAGTCGACCCAGCGGGCTCGGGTCGACTTCAAAAATCGGCCGGTTCGGTTATTCCCCTCTCCCAATTCGCTGTTTTGAGCATTTTTGCATATTTATTTATTAAATTTTCAATTATATATATATATATATATATCAATATATATATATATATATATATATATATATATATATATCTACACAACCCATTTCACTTAATTAAGTATACTTTAATTTGGGAATTTTCGTGAAACTTCGCGAGGCCATATCTTGGTCATACGGACTCCGATTTTCGAAAACTCGGACTCTATTTCGCGTATTTTTCCGAGACGAACGCAATGGCATAGCCCGTTTCCCTTGATTCCCATTTTAGAATTAAATTCTGCCTCGATTTATGTTATTACAGGTTATTGAAAATACGGGTTGTTACATAAAATCATACCAATTTCATCACAAATTTATTTTATGGTATTTATGCCAATTAAACCTTTAGACTTCAATTGCTTAAACATTCCTCTTTTGATTAATTAAGTTACTTAATTAATCCATTCCTTTTTTATAGGTGTCAATACCTATATTATTAACAATTTGAATTTCCTATCCATAAATGGTCATATTCAAGTTATACCATTTTTACCCAATTTTACCCATGTCATAATAGGTAATTATTTATATGTTTCCCTACTAGAATCATGTGTCCAATTTACATAATCACTATGTCTATTACAAATTCCCCCTTTTCCCCGTTTCTTAACTGGCGTAACCATTTGCGTTTTTGGCATCATTGAGGCTACAAGGTAGCCTCACCATAACAACAAAATAAAGGGAATGACAAGATGATTGTTTTCAGTACAGTTTTGGCATAAGCATGACAACTAGGGAAAATGACATGATAATTTTGCATATAATTATGATTCACTACATAATAAACAACTTGCATAGATTCATGATTTTGCAACATAACAACTTGCATAGGTTCATGAATTAACAACATAATTAACACTAACATAGGTTCGGGATTCACAACTTGCATAGGTTCATGAATTAACAACATAATTAACAACTCACGTAGATTCATGATTTACAACATATTTAACCACTTACATAACATAACAGCTTGCATAGTTTTATGAATAATAACTTGCATGATCTCATAACAATTTGCATAGATTTGTGATAACAACTTGCGTAGATTCATAATAACGACTTGCATAGATTCATAATAACGACTTGCATAGATTCATGATAACGACTTGCATAGATTCATGAATTCATCACAGAATAACTTACATAATTTCGTGATCAACAATAACAATAAACTTGCATAATTTCATGATCCACAACAAAAATAAACTTGCATAACTACAAAAAACATATACCTAAATAATAGTCTACCATGATTCACTTTTATTTATTTAAACCTAAAAGTGACTAGAACTCACAGAAAAAGAGGGTCTTGAGTTCTGGGTTCTGAATTCTGTAATTGATTAGCGTTCCCTTGTTATAGACAATTTCGTTGTTGTAGTTTTAGGCTTGATTTGAATTGAATTGTTGTCTTTAATTTGCTTTCTTCCTCTCTAATTGGTGGCGGCTACTCTAGGGTTTGGAGTGACAACATGACGACCATTGATCTAATTTTTGATTTGATTTTAGGGTTTGAGTCTACATGTCTTTTTATAGAGTTTAGGATTAGTTTAGGCCGTCCGATCAATCCAGAATTAGTCCCAGCCAATCAGAGAAGATCAGAAACCCTAATGAGTCAGCATCTAGTCATTAATGGGTCATCAATTAATTCTGCCCAGGGGGGCAGCTCGACCCCCAGGTCGACCCTATGGTCAACCTGGTCAGGGAAGGTCGACCCCCAGGTCGACCCTATGGTCGACCTGGACCTGGCGGGAATTTTCCCGCCTAGCCCATCTGACTCTGAATTTTGAATTTTCGAAATCTGTTTTGAATTTTCTGAAACTTCCGATGGCCATAACTTCTTCATACGAAGTCCAATTCACGCAAACTCGGACTCTATCTCAACCAGAATTCCGAGATGAATGCAATGGCGCGACCCGTTTCCCTTAATTCTCACGTTTGAGATTAGTTATTCTAAAATTTATTAACATTAATATTAAAATTACGGGGTGTTACATTCTCCCCTCCTTAAACGATTTCATCCCCGAAATCTTCAAGTCAAGAAGAATGTGCATCCTTCCATACAATCATCCATCTACTCAACCATCAAACACAGGCATCCATTGTCCTTAAAAGATTTCTAATGCTATATGAACATATGCAAAAAGTGTGTGTGTATGTTCCTTATCTAATGCAAAATTAGGCGGTACACTGATTCAGTTGACCTCCTTAATGCGAATTATGTTAGTGCCATGAGTCCAACATGTATGCGAAAGAATCCTATCGATACATATTATTTCTACATGTGTGCTCAACCATTCATCAAAATGCAGCATCCGTATGATAACACAACCATTGTTCATTCATTACCGTAAATATGCACACACATTTTTATATGCAATATGAAAGTGATTTGAGCCAATCTAGTGCCTAATGTGTGTAAATGCATCCACGAGCAACCACTAGCAAACACTTGCATCCGCTTGCAACCATCAAACATAACATGTCTCAAACACATGTTTACATCCATGGATTTCCTATCTAAAGGTCGAAGATCCGGTCGATGGGATATAAACAAATGATATAACTAAAACAAAAGATCTGTTCCTATTTGACATCGGTTAAGAGAATAATTCCCTAAGTCTTAGCCCCGAAGACCGAAATCAACATCAGACTAACACCCAAAGAATTACCCCCATTAAACAATGTCAAAACTGGAGATCTACTTCATGCTTCGAGTAGAAACCCCTATCCCTCAGAAATTTTCAGATACGTACAGACTACTGGTACAGATCAGATTACAGAATGATTCTCAGAAAGCTAAGCATAATAGACCCTTGCGGGTCACAAGAAATTTTAGGGGTCTTCCCATGACAAGTTAGAAACTTAACGACCTTCCTCTCAAAATCTAGAACGGCCCTCTTCATAGAAAGCTGGTCCATTTAGAACCAACACATAGCCCATAAACTTGAGCACACAAATGTCACATTCAAATTTTTGACGCCTAATACAGATAATTTCAAACCCTTACCAATAAATGAGCTGAACCACCAAAGGGGTTTGAAACAACTACGGAATCAGAAACAAGACTAGTATTAAAGTGCAGAGTCTCAATTACAAAATCAAAATGCCAGAATCCAAAAGAGTTTTATCTTCATAAGGAAATAAAACCTTCTACATAAATTTTCCTATCCCTATCCTATCTATCTGCCGCGAGAGCATTCGCCTACCTATCAAAAGAAGAGATTTTAGACAAAGGACCGAAGGATACTACATATGGCTTTTCGGGGAATGTTTTTCAAAACAGGCTTTCTTTTTTGAAAATACTTTCTTTTAAAACCTTTTTGAAAAATATTTTGAAAACTTTTATCTAATCTGGTAACCTTCAGCTCTGATACCACGTGTAACAACCTACATCCATTAATTTCACTCACAGAGGGGATGCATTAACTTCCATGGAGCATTTTAAGTGTGTATAGAACAGAAACTTAACAACAAGACAGATATAAACAGTACTAAAACTTTAAAACTTTATTTCAATGCAGCGGAAAATTCATAAGTTTGATTACATCATCAAAACCAGAGTCAAAGTACATATTATCCATCTTGACCAACTCAAAGTACATAAATTGAAAGACATAATCCCCAATACAAAATAGCCATAAATGAAAGAGAGGCTGAACTTTACTTCAGCGATCCAAGCAATCTTCTAAAAGCAAGAAGCACAACTGTCCAAAATCAAGCTCCATTGGTGCTAGTTCCAACCTGAGCACCAGGGACGGGGGGAGGGAAAGGAAGAAAAGAGGAGGAAACAAAGGGGGTCAGACATAAAGTCTGGCGAGTGCGAGAACTTTAACAATATAATCATCAAAGTAACTAGGCTAAGGCATAAGTTAGAAAATCAGGAAATGACCATGAACCATTGAGTATGGCAGAGTAAACAAGGAAACAAGATGAACAAGGATATCATTAAAGCGCACCTAAACCACTATAAGATAATTACTAAACTACACCAACACTATAAGATAATTGCTATACTGCACCACCACTAGTCACCCTAAGGTTGATCCCGCCTACAGAATTAATAACGACATTGGTAGTTTCATGCACCCCTAGCAGCCTTCATAGGTGCCAACTGCCCCTATCTCCACTAGGTGTACCCAATAACCCCCAAGCGACCGGCTCCCTAACTCGTAGATACCCGTGCTAGCCCCACAGTGTAGTGTATCACTTCCCTAAAGTGGCAACCTAAGGTGTGCACAGTTATACCTACTGGTGTCACGATCGTCTTGTCCCCCTCTGCCCGGCCCATGCACGCACATGTCCCCGGTCGATTTGCGCCGCCCACACCATCCGTCTCGTTTTGGATCTCTTACAATCAATCAGTAAGCGTGCCCCTTCCCCGCCTAGTACGGAGTTCTTACTTTGATACCCCTCTGGGTTACTGACTGAAATGGGTCCCACACAACATGATACAAGCTCTCCCCTATGTCTTGTATCCCCACTAGGTTTTCTACTGACTACGTATACCCTAAGGTGTCTTTAATTACAGAGCCCTCAATCAGTTATGCGTACCTATCGGTGTCTTTAATACATAACCCATATTCTACCTATCGGTTATGTGTACCTATAGGTGTCTTTAATACATAACTCTTTCTATTCCCATTAGTTATGCATACCCCTAAGGGTGTCTTTAATACATAACTTTACTATTTTGCCCCGGTTATGTATACCATTACGTGTCTTTAATTACATAACCCTTTTTATCCAGTTAAGTTTGTGGCCCTATATGTATTAATATTACCCACCAACCCTTCAGTTGTACTTAACCCTCCCACTGATTTAATCTTATTTATTTAATGGTTAAGTTTGTGGGCCTATATATATTAATATTACCCACCTACCCATCAGTTGTACTTAACCCACCCACTGATTTAATCCTATTTATTTAATGGTTAAGTTTTTGGGCCTATATATATTAATATTACCCACCTACCCATCAGTTGTACTTAACCCACCCACTGATTTAATCCTATTTATTTAATGGTTAAGTTTGTGGGACTATATATATTAATATTACCCACCTACCCATCAGTTGTACTTAACCCACCCACTGATTTAATCCTATTTATTTAATGGTTAAGTTTGTGGGCCTATATATATTAATATTACCCACCTACCCAACAGTTGTACTTAACCCACCCACAGTCCAATTCGTTTTACTTAACCCTAACTTATGTCTGTCATCATACAGTCCATATGTATTAAGTTAGGTTAAGTAGTCTTTAATCAGCATTAATTAATTATTGAGACACCTAATCGTATTTCACATGCCACCCAAGGCACCCACTTAATTCCACATGCCACCCAAGGCACCCACTTAACCCCTCATGTCCCACTACATATTTATCTGGTTAAGTGCTTCTTAATTCATTAAGATCGTAACCTAATAAAGACTTCTCACATTAGACTGGCATTTGTGGCAGCTGGATTTGTCGGGCGGGTCCGGGCAGTCTTACACCACAAAAGAGCCTAAACTCGTGTCTTTACAATTGTTACGCATTTAATTTATGCCTAAGACCTCCCACATTAGATTGGCATTTGTGGCAGCTGAATTTGTCTGGCGGGTCCGGGTAGTATTACACCACAAATTAGCCTAACCTCGTGTCTTAGACGATTAATTACTCCTAATTAATCATTCCCCAATTTGAATTAATTTCCCTATTCAAATTATCAATCAATTCCAAATTTAACTATGGCCATAATTGACTCAATTAAGTCCATCTATTTATGGTATGTAAAATCATACCAATTTCATCACAAATTTATTTTATGCCAATTAAACCTTAAGACTTCAATTGCTTAAACATTCCTCTTTTGATTAATTAAGTTAATTAATTAATCCTTTCCTTTTTTAGGTGTTAATACTTATATTATTAACAATTTGAATTTCCTATCCATAAATGGTCATATTCATATTATACCATTTTTACCCAATTTTACCCATGTCATAATAGGTAATTATTTATATGTTTCCCTACTAGAATCATGTGTCCAATTTACATAATCATGTAACAACCCGAAAATCTGGGCCAGTTTAAAAATTTTATTTCGGCAATTTTAGCGAATTTTGAATATTTAAAATGAATCATTTTAAATAATATCTACGAGAAATTTATTTTCAATAGCATTAGAACGTATATATTATATACGTCGTCATTAGAATATATAATAATTATATATAATTATGAAAGGAATTGAAAATGGTGCGGTAGTTCGATAATTCGATTTCAAACTTCAATTGAATGTACCGGGTGCAAAACAATCCGGATTTTAGTGAAACCAAAAACATTAGGATCTAATTGATAATATCTTTCCAACGAATCCGACCAATCGAAATTTCATAGCGGGAATCAAAAGATATGTCCAGTTGAAAATTCTGAATAGTCGCTATGGAATTCAGGCCCTTAAAAATGGACATTTTGCAAACGACCTCGGATTTCGACGAAACCACTTTTGTTGGATCCGCAGTGTCAAATTATTGCAAGGTTTCAAATTTCATAATTTTCTGAATCAATATGTGAGCGTGGCATAGGAAAACGCGTTTGACCAGTTTCAGTTGATTTTAATCGACTGGAAAATGGCCATTTTTCTAACGGTCTCAGAATTCGACGAAACTAGTTTTGTTAGGACCGTATCGTCAATACGAAGCTAGAAAATATTTTTCGAGAATTTTTAGAGTTAGTATGTGACCCCGGTAATTTGAAATGTACGTTTAAAATTCAATATAATGATTTAAATGTAAATTCAACGGAAACTGATTGTAACAGTCGAATCAGCTTGCGATACATATGTAACACCCCGCCTCCGCTAGGGTCACTCGCAAAGGAATGCACTAGCTTTAGAGGGGCATTATTGGTAAACATGCACAGAAATATCACAAGACAGAACATATAAAATAGCGGAAGTAAAATCAAACTTTCATAACATGAATAAATAAGGTCTAAAGCCTTTTACATCAGAGTACATCAAAACCTGTCTTGCAATAGTAAAGAAGCATAAAGACATTTTCATAAATTATTCCCCAAGTAAAAACAGTAAAGTAGCCATTAGCCAAGAAAAGTCCAAGCCATCCATGATGACCTTCAAGCAGAAGAAGTCCGAACTAAACAACAGTATTTCCTCCCTGTAACCTGGGGGGGAAACGGAAGAAAAGAGGCGAAACAAAACGGGTCAGTCAAAAAGACTGAGTAAGCCCTATCTACTATTAGCATAAAAACTAGTAAAGTTAACTGACATGAGAAACTGAGATGAACATAAGCATGATAACAAGATAGATAAGCTAAATCAAAATAACAGGATGAACTACTGAACTCAGATAAACTAAGGTGTCATGATAAATTACGATGTCAAGATAAAACAAGGTATCACATCGTCAGGTTTCTATCAAGTATAATATCCCCAAGATATCTGTCACGTATAACGCCCCGTGATATCTATCCTGTATTTTAGCTCTGCACCTACCGTACTAGTATCCCCACCGTGTCATGTGTTAACCAAGAATGACCCTCACTCAAAAGTCGTGTAATGGTCCATGTCAACCTAATATATCGCATATATAGGTTACTCAACTTGTATGTTTTATTCCATGTAAATGTTCAGTCCCTTGCCGTAGACCATACGGGCTTTCCCATGAGATTCTATATTACATTAACATGGTTCCATGATCCTTAAGATCGGTTTGGACTGTTACCCTAAACCTAGCTAGGGTCTTCCAACATGAATTATTGTTTGTACAACTAGGACTTATGCTACCTAGGGCTGCTAGGGATTATGCTTACCTATTGCACGTTTTCGTATCTCGGTTTGGGTTCAACCACCTAGGGCCACTAGGGATTACGCTAACCGCCAACCGCGCCCTTTTTCCCACGCATTCATCGTGAATCGCTTTTCCATGACTGTATGCACATGTATCACATCGTGCCATCCGAGTCCTGTCACAGGGCAAATCAAGAAATACAGGACTCGGTCGGGAGCTTTCGATTTATCTACCGATGCAGATGCTAAGGTCTGTTTTTCTTTTACGTGGCTATGGTCCCACGAGACCACTCCCTCAACTAGTGAAAGACAAGACAGGATAAATCCTGTATGAGAACACAACACTGGCCAACCCACATCCAAGCCTTACCGCAACCATAATTAGATAGCAATTATGGTCTTTTGGGTGTTCTCTGCCTTTCCGTACGTACACGCTTGACCAAAGATGGTAGGTAGCCTGACGAAATGCTATCTAGGGTACGACCGTGTATCGTCGACTATCCCCTATCCATCCCCGTCTTTAGGTCGCTCGTATAGCAACCAAGGCATACTCTTGGTTCTTCTAACGCAGACCTTAACCTCTCATGAGCCTAGTATAATCACCTGGCAGCTCATAGAGGGATACCAAGAATATGCTTACGTTCCCCGAAGCCGCTGCTTCGTTACCCAGCTCGCTGGAGCCTTTATCTAAATCAGATACTTGCTCCTACTCGTATACTTAAACGATGACCTACCGTATCAGGTTACTCATCTATCTATGAACTGGTCTAAATTTCCTTGACTAAGAATCATTACTTAGTTATTCTTCAACTAAGGTTTACCACTTAGCATTGTTCCCGTTATCCTTGTTAACTACGGTTATCCACCTAATCCTCAGAACTAGGGTTTACATAATGGATTAAGTGTCTTTTAAGTTCATGACTTAACCCGTCTACAAATCCTGTCAAAATTGGCTAAGTATCCAAGTTCAAGGCTTAACCCTACAAACCATGCTCAAGTTGGTTAAGTATATTAAGCAATTCACGACTTAACCTCGTCCAATTATCATTCTAGATTGGTTAAGTATATATTAACTTGACCCTATCAATTTACTTAGTCAAATCGGTCAAGTGTATTCAAGCGATTCGTGACTTAGCCTTATCATGTTTTCACGTTATATTGGTTAAGTATTGGTTAACTTAACCACAATAAATTAACGAGTTAGATTGGATAAGTATAGGTCACTTAACCACATCAATTCATCATGTTTAGATTAGTTAAGTGTTTAACTTAACCCCATTAAACTACCAAGTGGGATTAATTAAGTCTAGGCTAACTTAACCCCATCCGATTTCCATGTTTAGACTAGTTGAGTCTAATCTTAACCCCATTCGTTAACCGTATTTTTCGGTTAAGCGTCATTAAGAAAACTTACTTAACCTTACCAAGTTATCGCGTTGGATTGATTAAGTGTTGGTTAACTTAACCCCATCCACTAGTCATATAAAAATGGTTAAGTGTCATTAGGCAAATCTAGTTACTTAACCTACCCAACCTTGTCATGTTTTGTTAAGTATCATTAGCCTAATCAAATTACTTAACCCATTTGTCCATGTCATATTTGGTTAAGAGTCATTAATCAAATTAACTTAACCCTATCATGTGGCATTAATTACTTAATGCACCTTCACCTCTCACATTAGACTTTGTTGTGGTTACTAGTTAAGCCGGTCGATTCCGGGTAACTTTACACCACAACTTGGTCTAACCTCGGGTTCAAGCACAACATGACCAACTTCTCACATTGGGTCCTATTGTTTGCAACTACTAGTTAGGCCGGTCGGTTCCGGGTAGTTTTACGTTGCAAACTCAACCCAACCTCGAGTTGGCCACACTTATATTATCTAAGTGTCATGTCCATCGTGTTTCCCAAAACATGTTACAAGTTTTCAAGCATTTGGGTAGACCTAACTTAATAGGTAAATTCCCAAAGGGTAGACCTAACTTAATAGGTAAATTCCCAAGCTTATGTTTTTATGCATACTTACATGTCAACTTCCATGTTATATTTCAAGTCATGTTTTCAAGTTGTATTTTCATGTCATTAGAAATTACCCATAACATAACCCAACGCTTTTAAACTCGCATATACGTTCGCGACAACGTAATGGATTAAAAGAAGAGACTTGGCAAAGGCATGACAAAAATGGATATTAAGCCACAAGTTAATCATGGTGGAAAATGAGGCACAAATGTGTTCATTAACTTGCATGTTACATTCTTAAGCCTCAAAACATGCATAAACCCAAACTTGGCACATAAGCGAATCATGGTGACAAAAGATATGGAATGATGACTAGTAACTCGCATATATCATCATATAAGGGTTATGACTTCATATGCAAGTTGACATAAAGGTTATGAGGGTTCTCATGTTGCCTAATGCAACATTTCAACATAAAGGTTGTAGCTTTTAGCACACAAGATCAAGATAACGACTTCATAAACTTGCATGACATGATAGCATGTATCATACTCAATGATCAAACCCAAACTTGCAACATGAACATTTAACTTCATAGTTAATATCTAAGAGTAGGGAAAGGGCTTACATTGCTATGAAGGCACAAAAGATATGACAAAGCCCTTATGCAATCAAATAGACCCAAAATGCAAGCTCTAACATAAAAACCCTTGAGCCAAAATGATCAAAACCCTTGCTTTATGATGCAAAGATAGAAACTTGACTTGAATGCAAGCTAATGACACTCATACAAGCTTGAAAACACTTGTATGCATGGAAAATCTCTCATAGAAACCATTTAGAAATTTTATGAAGAGAGTGGAGGCCATGAGAGGTAAAATTTTGCCATACTTTAGTTGCATGAATGAATAATGAGGATTTAGGATAGGTTAGGGTCTTATTTATAGATTAGGCAAGTGTTTTAGGCCATAGGATTAAACCTAGATTCAATCCAAGCCATCAAAGCATGTCTTGGGGAAGAAGTCAAGTGTAGGAACCATCTAGGGCCTTTAGATTAAAGATGAACCATGAGAACCATCCAAATGCAAAATCTACATTTGAGCGAATCGGCCCACGGGTTGACAGCCAAACACCCTGGATTAACCCCTAGTCGACCCAGCGGGCTCGGGTCGAACTCAAAAATCGGCCGGTTCGGTTATTCCCCTCTCCCAATTCGCTGTTTTGAACATTTTTGCATATTTATTTATTTAATTTTCAATTATATATATATATATCAATATATATATATATTTATCTGCGCAACCCATTTCACTTAATTAAGTATACGTTAATTTGGGAATTTTTCGTGAAACTTCGCGAGGCCATATCTTGGTCCTACGGACTCCGATTTTCGAAAACTCGGACTCTATTTCGCGTATTTTTCTGAGACGAACGCAATGGCATAGCCCGTTTCCCTTGATTCAGATTTTACAGTTTAATTCTGCCTCCATTTATGTTATAACAGGTTATTGAAAATACGGGTTGTTACATTCTCCCCACCTTTTAGGATTTCGTCCCCGAAATCTCCAAGTTAGGAAGAACATATCCTACCATCCATCATCCATCTACTCAAAACATCATCCACAAGCAACCATTGTCCTTAGATGATTTCTAATGCTGTATGAATATATGCAAAACGTGTGTGTACATGTTCCTTAGCTAATGCTAATGATCAGGCCTGAATAATCTTTCTAATGCAAAATATGTATAGTGCCATGAATCCAACATGTATGCAAATAGTCCTAGTCATATAGATACTATATGCGTGCACAATCATTCATTCATATGCAACAACCGCATGATAATACATTCGATTTCATCCATAAACAAGTATAAATACTCGTGCATATGCAATATGAAATGTGACCGAGTCGAGCTAGTATCTAATGTGTATTCGCGCATCCACGAGCAACCACTTGCAACCATATCAATCATAACATGTTTCAAATACATGTTTACATCCATAGGGTTCTACCTAGAATTCCCTGAAACAGGGTCGAGAAGATAAACAGGACAAACTCCTTACAGGGTTTGTAACGGAGAATAGGACCGAGAGGATGTCCACAAAAGATAGCCTACAAGTAAGCTCTACAGAAAACAGGGATCAAGGATATACTCCCAAAAAGAGATATCATGCGCGTATCTAGTCTTTGACCATCAAAGTCGTCTTTTAACTTCGCGATTTTGTAGCTTCTTATTCCTGTTTCCATAACATGAGCTGGAACTCATTTCTTCGTCGCCTCTCGTTCCACTTGCACTTATCCTTTTCCTAGAATACTTGACGCAAACATGACTGCGTACTCATGATCTCATGCAAGCTTTCCAAAATTCACTAGTGAATTCTTGGATCTCATTTATATACTATAAGGCATTCCATGTAGAAGAACTTTCTCTTGAAAGTAAACAGATGTCAATCAGGTTATCATGCGCACTTACTAGGGTGATCTCTATAACCCATGCATAAATGAAGTAAACCATCCGTCTTATTGGCGAACACCACTCTATCGGGCTTCAAATTTCCAATAAAGGCATCAAGGGATTCTAAGTAACTAGTCATGACAGAACCACAAATAGGTTACCCGATACTTCGAGGGCATTACCAAGGCTAGTCAAAAGGTCTAACTACCCTCCTATCAAAACCGAGAGTGGCACCCCCTACTGGATAACCACTTCATCCCTAGAATCCATCCATAGCTTATAAACATAAGCATTATTTCCAAACTCAACACTTGGCATAGACATTCCCAATTCCAAACAAGTCATGTATAAATGGACTGATTCTCCAATAGGACTTTGAGACAAAAATGGGATTCTCTATTACGCTAGTACTTAAGGTGCAGAGACTCAACTATCGAAGCAGACTTAAATGATACGAACAACGAAGTCCTAACGGGATGATAGAGAAGAAAAGCTAAACCTTTAACAAGATCGTTACCCTTCTTCCGAGGTACTCTAGAAATGAGAGCATACTACTGCCCTCCCGATGATCTTGTCCTTGTCCCATAATACTTAACTATCCGCCCCGTTTTACCATGCCAAAGGTACTCTCTCGTCATGGGTTTCATTGTTCATCTTTCTCCCTCCTTTGAGGACTAAGCCATACCAACAAGTTGCTCATCCTTAAGCTCGAATCCTTTATCCTTCTTTCTCACGATCCTTTCTTATAACGCGGCCACTGGTCTCTCGAGAACCACCTCCATCGTATGGAAAGCACTTTCGTAGGTAGAAAAGACTAGTCGCAGTTAAAACTACTGTGACTACAGATGGAGGAAAGAAAGGAAAAGAGACTCAATTAAGGAAACAAGGATAGTGCTAATGGCCTTTGGGGAATAGCCTTTTTCTTTTAAAAGAAAATTTTCTTGAAAAATGCTTCTTTGTAAACGGTTTTTTTTTTCAAATAGTTTTCAGAAGGTCTTTAAAAACTTTTGCCCAGTCTGGTAACCTTCTGCTCTGATACCACGTGTAACACCCCGCCTCCGCTAGGGTCACTCGCAAAGGAATGCACTAGCTTTAGAGGGGCATTATTGGTAAACATGCACAGAAATATCACAAGACAGAACATATAAAATAGCGGAAGTAAAATCAAACTTTCATAACATGAATAAATAAGGTCTAAAGCCTTTTACATCAGAGTACATCAAAACCTGTCTTGCAATAGTAAAGAAGCATAAAGACATTTTCATAAATTATTCCCCAAGTAAAAACAGTAAAGTAGCCATTAGCCAAGAAAAGTCCAAGCCATCCATGATGACCTTCAAGCAGAAGAAGTCTGAACTAAACAACAGTATTTCCTCCCTGTAACCTGGGGGGGAAACGGAAGAAAAGAGGCGAAACAAAACGGGTCAGTCAAAAAGACTGAGTAAGCCCTATCTACTATTAGCATAAAAACTAGTAAAGTTAACTGACATGAGAAACTGAGATGAACATAAGCATGATAACAAGATAGATAAGCTAAATCAAAATAACCGGATGAACTACTGAACTCAGATAAACTAAGGTGTCATGATAAATTACGATGTCAAGATAAAACAAGGTATCACATCGTCAGGTTTCTATCAAGTATAATATCCCCAAGATATTTGTCACGTATAACGCCCCGTGATATCTATCCTGTATTTTAGCTCTGCACCTACCGTACTAGTATCCCCACCGTGTCATGTGTTAACCAAGAATGACCCTCACTCAAAAGTCGTGTAATGGTCCATGTCAACCTAATATATCGCATATATAGGTTACTCAACTTGTATGTTTTATTCCATGTAAATGTTCAGTCCCTTGCCGTAGACCATACGGGCTTTCCCATGAGATTCTATATTACATTAACATGGTTCCATGATCCTTAAGATCGGTTTGGACTGTTACCCTAAACCTAGCTAGGGTCTTCCAACATGAATTATTGTTTGTACAACTAGGACTTATGCTACCTAGGGCTGCTAGGGATTATGCTTACCTATTGCACGTTTTCGTATCTCGGTTTGGGTTCAACCACCTAGGGCCACTAGGGATTACGCTAACCGCCAACCGCGCCCTTTTTCCCACGCATTCATCGTGAATCGCTTTTCCATGACTGTATGCACATGTATCACATCGTGCCATCCGAGTCCTGTCACAGGGCAAATCAAGAAATACAGGACTCGGTCGGGAGCTTTCGATTTATCTGCCGATGCAGATGCTAAGGTCTGTTTTTCTTTTACGTGGCTATGGTCCCACGAGACCACTCCCTCAACTAGTGAAAGACAAGACAGGATAAATCCTGTATGAGAACACAACACTGGCCAACCCACATCCAAGCCTTACCACAACCATAATTAGATAGCAATTATGGTCTTTTGGGTGTTCTCTGCCTTTCCGTACGTACACGCTTGACCAAAGATGGTAGGTAGCCTGACGAAATGCTATCTAGGGTACGACCGTGTATCGTCGACTATCCCCTATCCATCCCCGTCTTTAGGTCGCTCGTATAGCAACCAAGGCATACTCTTGGTTCTTCTAACGCAGACCTTAACCTCTCATGAGCCTAGTATAATCACCTGGCAGCTCATAGAGGGATACCAAGAATATGCTTACGTTCCCCGAAGCCGCTGCTTCGTTACCCAGTTCGCTGGAGCCTTTATCTAAATCAGATACTTGCTCCTACTCGTATACTTAAACGATGACCTACCGTATCAGGTTACTCATCTATCTATGAACTGGTCTAAATTTCCTTGACTAAGAATCATTACTTAGTTATTCTTCAACTAAGGTTTACCACTTAGCATTGTTCCCGTTATCCTTGTTAACTACGGTTATCCACCTAATCCTCAGAACTAGGGTTTACATAATGGATTAAGTGTCTTTTAAGTTCATGACTTAACCCGTCTACAAATCCTGTCAAAATTGGCTAAGTATCCAAGTTCAAGGCTTAACCCTACAAACCATGCTCAAGTTGGTTAAGTATATTAAGCAATTCACGACTTAACCTCGTCCAATTATCATTCTAGATTGGTTAAGTATATATTAACTTGACCCTATCAATTTACTTAGTCAAATCGGTCAAGTGTATTCAAGCGATTCGTGACTTAGCCTTATCATGTTTTCACGTTATATTGGTTAAGTATTGGTTAACTTAACCACAATAAATTAACGAGTTAGATTGGATAAGTATAGGTCACTTAACCACATCAATTCATCATGTTTAGATTAGTTAAGTGTTTAACTTAACCCCATTAAACTACCAAGTGGGATTAATTAAGTCTAGGCTAACTTAACCCCATCCGATTTCCATGTTTAGACTAGTTGAGTCTAATCTTAACCCCATTCGTTAACCGTATTTTTCGGTTAAGCGTCATTAAGAAAACTTACTTAACCTTACCAAGTTATCGCGTTGGATTGATTAAGTGTTGGTTAACTTAACCCCATCCACTAGTCATATAAAAATGGTTAAGTGTCATTAGGCAAATCAAGTTACTTAACCTACCCAACCTTGTCATGTTTTGTTAAGTATCATTAGCCTAATCAAATTACTTAACCCATTTGTCCATGTCATATTTGGTTAAGAGTCATTAATCAAATTAACTTAACCCTATCATGTGGCATTAATTACTTAATGCACCTTCACCTCTCACATTAGACTTTGTTGTGGTTACTAGTTAAGTCGGTCGGTTCCGGGTAACTTTACATCACAACTTGGTCTAACCTCGGGTTCAAGCACAACATGACCAACTTCTCACATTGGGTCCTATTGTTTGCAACTACTAGTTAGGCCGGTCGGTTCCGGGTAGTTTTATGTTGCAAACTCAACCCAACCTCGAGTTGGACACACTTATATTATCTAAGTGTCATGTCCATCGTGTTTCCCAAAACATGTTACAAGTTTTCAAGCATTTGGGTAGACCTAACTTAATAGGTAAATTCCCAAAGGGTAGACCTAACTTAATAGGTAAATTCCCAAGCTTATGTTTTTATGCATACTTACATGTCAACTTCCATGTTATATTTCAAGTCATGTTTTCAAGTTGTATTTTCATGTCATTAGAAATTACCCATAACATAACCCAATGCTTTTAAACTCGCATATACGTTCGCGACAACGTAATGGATTAAAAGAAGAGACTTGGCAAAGGCATGACAAAAATGGATATTAAGCCACAAGTTAATCATGGTGGCAAATGAGGCACAAATGTGTTCATTAACTTGCATGTTACATTCTTAAGCCTCAAAACATGCATAAACCCAAACTTGGCACATAAGCGAATCATGGTGACAAAAGATATGGAATGATGACTAGTAACTCGCATATATCATCATATAAGGGTTATGACTTCATATGCAAGTTGACATAAAGGTTATGAGGGTTCTCATGTTGCCTAATGCAACATTTCAACATAAAGGTTGTAGCTTTTAGCTCACAAGATCAAGATAATGACTTCATAAACTTGCATGACATGATAGCATGTATCATACTCAATGATCAAACCCAAACTTGCAACATGAACATTTAACTTCATAGTTAATATCTAAGAGTAGGGAAAGGGCTTACATTGCTATGAAGGCACAAAAGATATGACAAAGCCCTTATGCAATCAAATAGACCCAAAATGCAAGCTCTAACATAAAAACCCTTGAGCCAAAATGATCAAAACCCTTGCTTTATGATGCAAAGATAGAAACTTGACTTGAATGCAAGCTAATGACACTCATACAAGCTTGAAAACACTTGTATGCATGGAAAATCTCTCATAGAAACCATTTAGAAATTTTATGAAGAGAGTGGAGGCCATGAGAGGTAAAATTTTGCCATACTTTAGTTGCATGAATGAATAATGAGGATTTAGGATAGGTTAGGGTCTTATTTATAGATTAGGCAAGTGTTTTAGGCCATAGGATTAAACCTAGATTCAATCCAAGCCATCAAAGCATGTCTTGGGGAAGAAGTCAAGTGTAGGAACCATCTAGGGCCTTTAGATTAAAGATGAACCATGAGAACCATCCAAATGCAAAATCTACATTTGAGCGAATCGGCCCACGGGTTGACAGCCAAACACCCTGGATCAACCCCTAGTCGACCCAGCGGGCTCGGGTCGAACTCAAAAATCGGCCGGTTCGGTTATTCCCCTCTCCCAATTCGCTGTTTTGAACATTTTTGCATATTTATTTATTTAATTTTCAATTATATATATATATCAATATATATATATTTCTCTGCGCAACCCATTTCACTTAATTAAGTATACTTTAATTTGGGAATTTTTCGTGAAACTTCGCGAGGCCATATCTTGGTCATACGGACTCCGATTTTCGAAAACTCGGACTCTATTTCGCGTATTTTTCTGAGACGAATGCAATGGCATAGCCCGTTTCCCTTGATTCAGATTTTACAGTTTAATTCTGCCTCCATTTATGTTATAACAGGTTATTGAAAATACGGGTTGTTACAACATATCCCATTGTGTTCGGAATGGGGGTAAAACGCTATGGACGTCAAGCGGTGGGCCTCGTTTAGAGGTCGTATGGAAAAGTCAACTTTTTGTAAATTAAATAATTAAAAATTTAATTTCTCTCTCTTCCCTTATACCTTCTTTCTGGGCCCCCCCCTCTATTCCCAAACCCGATTTCATCTTTCAGGAAAAAAAAAAGAGAATCGAAGTCGCGCCCTAGCACGACTGGAGCCCCACCGCCGCCAAGGCGGCGCACCCACCTTCGCCATGTCCCAGCTCCAGCTATCGCGCCCAGCGTCGGAAGCTCAGGCGAGCCCCACCGTTCGAAGACCCCCCCCCCCCTAGGCGAACGCCACCGCCTTCCCCTTCCAATCGGACCCCCACCACCGCGCCAAAACCCTCCTCGCCACCTCCGAAGCCCTGCGTCGCCCCTTATCCGCCACGTCAGAGCCGCAGCACCCCCCCTCCATCCTGCGTCGACGCAGCACACACCCCCCCCCCCCACTGTAAGTTCTTGACCCTTTTTATTTTTATTTTATTCTGATTTTTAGTTTATTTAGTTTGTTTAAATCCTAAACTGAAAAGATTTGATTTTTCGTATAGAAAAGATTTGATTTTTCGTATAGAAAAGATTTGATTTTTCGTATGTAAAAGAAAAGATTTTTAAAGTATTAAAAATATGATTTTTATATTTTTAAAGTGTTAAAAATATAATCTTTACTATATAGAAGAAATAAAAATATGATTTTTATATATTGAACATCGAAGTAAAAATATGATTTTTATATATTGAACATCGAAGTAAAAATATGATTTTTATATATTGAACATCGAAGTAAAAATATGATTTTTATATATTGAACATCGAAGTAAAAATATGATTTTTATATATTGAACTTCGAAATAAAAATATGATTTTTATATATTGAACTTCGAAATAAAAATATGATTTTTATATATTGAACTTCGAAATAAAAATATGATTTTTATATATTGAACTTCGAAATAAAAATATGATTTTTATATATGGAATAGCGGAGTAAAAATTCGATTTTTACATAGGTAGTGAAAGTGGACAACGAAGGTAACAAAAAGGCGGGAACGAAGAAGATTTATATCAAAGAAGAGTCAAGATGTTTGGATAGCTTTCGGTGAGAACTTCTCACCTTTCACTTTCATTTCTATTCATATATATACACTAGGATGTAGACGGTGCTTAGTAGCACCCGACACAATCGTCCACAGACCATGGACTTGTTTGTTTGGTTGCATAAATTAGTTAGATGATTTGATTTGAATTTGGTTGATTGGTGAATTTGATTGATGTGTGAATGGCGTGGGCCTTCACTAGACCGGGGATAAGGCTAGGCCTTGTCCCGTTTCTAGTATCGTGCCGTTATGCCGCCGAAATTTTCTAAAATAAGTTAGATAAATAAAAATATCATTTTATTTAAAGAATGAACTGAATAGAAATTCATATGTTGGAATAAAATGTTTTATCATTAAAAATATAATTTTTAACGTGAATGTGAATAAATAAATATTCATTTACAAACCAGACGATTTGTTTATGTACACCTATTTGAAGGACATTGATTGGGTCGATAAATTCTACACATCGCCCAACTGCACAAATAAAATCTATGTTTGATTGTTTGAAACCCCACACGGGTGTTGGGATGAAATTTGAAGTTCACTCATCCTGATTGATTAAATATGTCGATCGATTGATTGACAGGCTGTTATAAGCGTTAGATATTTATATTTGATGCTTATACAGTGTAGTGCACTTTGGTTGATGGTTGATTATTTTGCAATGCTATTATATGTGTGTAATGTATGAAAATCCATATAATTAACATTATATGGTGATTGATTGGGCCTCATTCCAATTTAGAAAATAAAGAATAATATATAATAAAGGTTCATGTGTTGACAGTACTCATCCATTGAGATTGGTCATGTGTTGAACGAAATATTTTAGTAATAAAATTTACATCTTTATCAATATAAACTAAAGGTTCATGTGTTGACAGTACTCATCCATTGAGATTGGTCATGTGTTGAACGAAATATTTTGATAATAACAACTATTTTGAAAAAGAAATATTTGAAAGAGAATATTTGAAAATAGAAATTTATGAAGCCGTGTTGATTAGATTGACGCCATTTTGACGTAAACGATTTATATCGATTTCGAAATGAATTGAATATAAAACGATTTCGAAATGAATTGAATTGAAAACGATTTCGAAATGAATTGAATATAAAACGATTTCGAAATGAATTGAATATAAAACGATTTCGAAATGAATTGAATTGAAAACGATTTCGAAATGAATTGAATATAAAACGATTTCGAAATGAATTGAATTGAAAACGATTTCGAAATGAATTGAATTGAAAACGATTTCGAAATGAATTGAATTGAAAACGATTTCGAAATGAATTGAATTGAAAACGATTTCGAAATGAATTGAATTGAAAACGATTTCGAAATGAATTGAATTGAAAACGATTTCGAAATGAAATGAATTGAAAACGATTTCGAAATGAAATGAATTGAAAACGATTTCGAAATGAAATGAATTGAAAACGATTTCGAAATGAAATGAATTGAAAACGATTTCGAAATGAAATGAATTGAAAACGATTTCGAAACGAATTGAATATAAAACGAATTCAAATTGAATTGAAAGCAAATTGAAATGAATTCAAATTGAATTGAAATTTGAACTGAATAGAAATGAATTTTAAAACGAATTTATAAAGAAGAATTCAATTTTGATTTGAATTGAAATGGAAGTTGAAATTGCTTTTGAAACGAATTTAAAACTATTTATATAATTCGTTTTAAATAGAAATCGACGAAATATATATTATATATATTATATATATAATATAATGGCCTGAATAGAACGCGCCGTGCCGCGGCAGTTCGTGAATTTCGACCATTTATTTCAAACGGACATTACGGGAGATCCGACCGTCGGATTCTCCTAAAACCGGAACCGTTGGGTTCGTATCAAAAAGAGCTTTCTAATGAATATTAGAAATTTGAAATCTAACGGTTGGATTTGGAGTTACGTCCAAATCAAATTTGAAAAAGGTCGCTGTAAGTGCAGTTCGATGGCCATTGATGGAAATCGACTGTACGGGCCTTGATAAAATTATTAAAAATAGTAATAATTTGTGTAAAATCATAAGAAATGATTTGTGAAGATTTGGGATGAAAAACTCCATATTTGAAAAGATAAAAATAGATTTTTATCGAAATGAACTAGTTTTGAACTAGAAATATAATTCTATTTATTTTTAAATAAATAAATTGAATTTGAAAAAGGGTTTTAAAAATAACCAGAATTTCCAATGATTGCATTGGAGTGGATTTGAATCGAAATTGTCTTCGGAATATTTCGATGTTGGAATTCGTGATTATACAGATGTTGTTATGGAAATTTGAAAGATATATATTTATATCGTTATTTCCAATACGACATTTGTTAATCGTAGAATTTGATATTGAATATAAGCCGATATATATTTTCTATTCAGAGCCTTATATTGAATATCAAATGTGATTTTGGTTTGTCGTGAATGGTGTCTTCACTAACACTGTTCTTGAACCCAGTTGAGAAAAGATTAAATCTTTTTATTTAGATTTAATGAAGTGTACCAATTAAATGATATTTAATTGGAATTGAATTGGTATTGATTTTTGGGTTTATCGTGAACAGTGTTTTAAACAACACTTGTTCTTTAACCTGGTAATTAATGGTATTGATTTTTGGGTTTATCGTGAACAGTGTTTTAAACAACACTTGTTCTTTAACCCGGTAATTATTGGTATTGATTTTTGGGTTTATCGTGAACAGTGTTTTAAATAACACTTGTTCTTTAACCCGATAATTAATGGAATGTGATTTTGGGTTTATCGTGAACCGTGTTTTAAATGACACTGATTCTTTAACCCAGTTAACGATTAAAACTAAGTGGAGTTTTAATGAATCTTTAATTAGATTGAAATAATCGAAATGGAGTATCACCAGTTTTGCTCCAGGCGATAGTTAAATCTTTAATTAGATTTGAACGTGAAATGGTAATTGAATTTACCGATAACACTGTGGTGTTAGATATGAAGTATTACCAGTTTTACTTCATGGGATAAATAGGTTGGGATTGGGAAATTAAAACAAATGATTACTTCGGTAAGGGTCGCTAATCCCGACTAGTTTGAATCGAAATTCCAAAGGATAGATTAAAGAATAAATATAAAGGATTTATCTTGGATAAAATTAATGGGAACCTTTCCCTATGAATGTGAAATTTAGAAACTAACTGTCGGTTAGCCAATCAGAATGGTTTTCTGGATATTGATCTGATGTTGGTTTCGGCCTTCGGGGTTAATATTTGGGGAATTATTCTCTTGATTAATTTACGGTTAGTGACTGATGAATTGGAATGAGGCGTATGTTGTGTTTGTGTAACACTTATTTAAAATATACGCGAGTTATTCGGAAAGACCGGGTTTATCCCATTCTGAATAACTGATACGACGATAAGTCGAAGATGAAGACGATGGTTGAAGACCGGAGGTATTCACGTCGTTTGGGTAATTACTGATGATCTTGATTGGGCTGTACACCCAAGAAGATGGAAACAGTTAGTGATCGTCCAGACGTACTTGGAGATCGATGGATATGCGGGGTACTAGGTGCCTCCGGTTTCGTTCAGACCCAGAACGGACTTGTAAATGGACCGTGTGTCTGACATTGGATTTTAGTCCGTGTGATTGATCTCTATTAAATATATATCTGTTTGGCGGCGGAGAATTTATTCTCTTGCTTAACGCCCTTCTCTGAGATGTACGAGCTCAGGGGTTATATATTGATGGATATCAATCGCATGGAGTGAATTGCCTATGTGGCATGCTAAGATGCAAATGATCAAGGCTTCTGTTGAAAAGCAAAGTCTTGTGGTTGATGATCGAAGCACGGCCTTTGTGGCGTAGCTTTGTGTAACGTTGATTCGCGAGTATCACACCCGGTATGAATCAAAAACGGGAGACGGACATCAAGGAGGACATGCGTTTCTTTCTAGTTAGGAGTGGCGTCAGTGCTTGAACTGGCTGACGAGTTTGACTCATGTGGATGTTACTTATTATTACTTGCTGAAAAGCGAGGCGCCTCGTGATATCGGTTTCGGCCGATGCTTCTGGTCGACTGACGGGCCAGGCTTACGCCCCAAAGGGTGGGGAAACGTAGTGTTCAGGCATAATAATCCACATCGGTGGACCGGCCCTGACGATCCATGGGGCAGTTGCGGCTGTTCCTGAGACATGGGCTAGGTTGTCTCGAATCGGTAGAGGATCTTGCCCCTAGCCTCGGTTCATACCATAAATGATAACCCAACTTCCAATACGACATTGCGGTTTTGATTGTAAACTTATTTATGGCGACATAGTGGTATGGGGCATTCATGCCGCCTATGATTGATACTTATGATTTGAAGTTGTTTTATACACTATACACTTATAATAGTATCAAATGATTTCTTTTAAACGTATCAAGCATTCTTGGCTATTATAAGGTAAAAACCCTATCCCCTGGCTTGCGTTGCATTGTGTGATAGGACCTGGGTCTTATAATAGCTTCATTTTTCTTTATTTAGCATTGCGCTGTTGTTTTATGCACTGGTATTCTTGGGAGGAAACTCATTCAGTGTTATACGGCGTGGTCCCTTGATTTACCTAACTTTAAAAATAAAGATTAATAATTGTTTTAGTTCTCACACCAGTCCCATGACTGACCTGGAGTTTATTGTTTTTAACCTAAACTCTGGGTGCCCTTATTTTGACACGGGCAGCTAGTAGTTTTGGTTTTGCAGATTTATATTCACAGGATCCTGGTTCACAGCTGGAACAATATCCGGAAAGCTTTGTATCCGTATATCTCCTTCTAGTTGTGTATTGTATTATTTTCCGCTGCTATGTATTTAAATGTAATTTAAATCTCTGATATTTCTGTGTAATATTCAATTATACTCTGTATATTCTTGTAATCTGATGCATTGTTGTAATATACAATGAAATGTTCTTCTGTATGTGTTCTGTTGTGACTTGTTCTCAAACGTTCAGGGGTTTCGAACGGTCTAGATCGGTTTAACGACTGATTCAGATCGAGCGAAATTCCAGGCCGTCACAAATCACTATGCCTATTACAAATTCCCCTTTTTCCCTGTTTCTTAACTAGCGTAACCATTTGCGTTTTTGGCGTCATCGAGGCTACAAGGTAGCCTCGCCATAACAACAAAATAAAGGGAATGACAAGATGATTGTTTTCAGTACAATTTTGGCATAAGCATGACAACTAGGGAAAATGACATGATAATTTTGCATATAATTACGATTCACTACATAATTAACAATATGCATAGATTCATGATTTTGCAACATATCAACTTGCATAGGTTCATGAATTAACAACATAATTAACACTAACATAGGTTCAGGATTCACAACTTGCATTGGTGACTTACGACTTGCATAGGTTCATGAATTAACAATATAATTAACAACTCACATAGATTCATGATTTACAACATGTTCAACCACTTGCATAACATGACAACTTGCATAGTTTGATGAATAATAACTTGCATGATCTCATAACAATTTGCATAAATTCATGATAACAACTTGCATAGATTCATAATAACGACTTGCATAGATTCATAATAACGACTTGCATAGATTCATGATAATGACTTGCATAGATTCATGAATTCATCGCACAATAACTTACATAATTTCATGATCAACAATAACAATAAACTTGCATAATTTCATGATCCACAACAAAAATAAACTTGCATAACTATAAACAATATATACCCAAATCATAGTCTACCACAATCCACTTTTATTTATTTAAACCTAAAAGTGACTAGAACTCACAGAAAAAGAGGGTCTTGAGTTCGGGGTTCTGAATTCTGTAATTAATTAGCGTTCCCTTATTGTAGACAATTTCGTTGTTGTAGTTTTAGGCTTGATTTGAATTGAATTGTTGTCTTTAATTTGCTTTCTTCCTCTCTAATTGGTGGCGGCTATTCTAGGGTTTGGAGTGACAACATGACGGCCGTTGATCTAATTTTTGACTTGATTTTAGGGTTTGAGTCTACATGTCTTTTTATAGAGTTTAGGATTAGTTTAGGCCGTCCGATCAACCCAGAATTAATCCCAGCCAATCAGAGCAGATCAGAAACCCTAATGAGTCAGCATCCAATCATTAATGGGTCATCAATTAATTCTGCCCGAGGAGGGCAGGTCGACCCCCAGGTCAACCCCCAGGCCGACCCTATGGTCGACCTGGTCAGGGCAGGTCGACCCCCAGGTCGACCTAGCCCTGGCCGGAATTTTCCCGCCAAGCCCATCTGACTCTGAATTTTGAATTTTCGAAATCTGTTTTGAATTTTCTGAAACTTCTGATGGCCATAACTTCTTCATACGAAGTCCAATTCATGCAAACTCGGACTCTATCTCAACCAGAATTCTGAGGCGAACGCAATGGCTTGACCCATTTCCCGTAATTCTCAGGTCTGTGATTAGTTATTCTAAAATTTGTTAACATTAATATTATAATTACGGGGTGTTACAAAAAATTAGGTTAGAACGTTGCATATATATATATAACCAGTAGGAAGAAAATAATATTATTATATTATTATGAATTATTATTTTTTGAAAAAAGGATGCTTTATTTACAACAAAATGGAATACAAAATGGTGTAGGGGAACATAGTACAAAATTAACCACATATTAACAAACGTAACACTGAAAAAAATAAATGCTCCCCTTCACCCAACTACCGCTACATGATGGTACACGTTCTCCAATAAAATTTAAAAAGAACATGCCCGAATGACCCAAATTTATCACTTTCCTTCCCAGCATATGCTTTCTTCCAACAAAGCCTTGCAAGCCAAAAGATTCAACAAACCTAAATTATGGTGGCGCTTCAGATCTGGAATCTCGGCTAGAATTTTGGTAGGTCTTCTTCTTCTTATTTATCATCCCCTATTGATTGTATTTAGTTAAGACAACTTCAATCTCTGCTTCTATAATATTAGATAACATCTCCTAATTCAAAGTCTTGTTTTTAAACAAGTGGTTACACCGTTCTTTCCAGATGTGATTAATGGTTGCGATTAGACAAATTTTAGCAGTGCTTTGATTCTTTTTGCGTATGAACTCTTCAATTTGTTCTAAGACGCCAACTGGTTTGTCTATCTTTGGAAGACCAAATCTACTCTTGATTTCGTTCCAAACAAAGTCAGAAAATTCACAATGAAAGGATAAGTGTTCTTGAGTCTCCAGATGCTTGTTACACAAATAACATAAGCCATTAACTTAGGATCCTGTTTCCTGATCTTATCTAGCACCTTCAATTTATTGGTACAGGCTAGGAAACTCGTTAAAGCATATTTAGGTTTCATCAGATGTTTCGACATAAAATTTCCCAATTGAATTCTTGTGAAAAATTGTTTGTCGACTTACAAGTAGCTCTGATACTAAACTCCCCCTGTTTCCCTTCATTCCAAATCCGATGATCCGAAGTGACATCTAAATTTATTCTAATTTTTTGTATTTCTCTTTTAATATCTTCAGAAATAAAATGTTTGTCCATATTCCACTTGCCATTTTCAATTATATCAGCTACTTGGGATAATGTAGTTCCTTGGTATTTTTATTGTGCCAACCAGTCAAAGAAATTAAGCTCTTACCCTTTACCCAAGGATCAAACCAGAGATGAGTTGGCTTTCCATCTATTATACATTTATTATTGTTTGTTTTAAATAAATCCCTATGCTTTAGCATTACTTTGCATGTATAAGAATCATTATTATTTGCCATCAGAATCCAACTTTTTTTTTGTAGTATCTATTTTGCATCCATTTAGCCCATAATGTATCACCTCTGAGAAAAGACCAAATCGGTTTAAAAGCTATGACAGTTTGCAAGCTTCTTATAGCTTTCATTCCCATTCCATCATTTTCTTTTGGCTTGCACATTTGATCCCAAGAGACTTTGTGAATTTTACCTTGCCAAATAAAGTTCGCACATTTGGATTCTATCTTATTAATCATTTGCATAGGAAGTTGACAGGTTTGTACTCAAAATTAAATACAAGGATATACAGAAGATTTCACTAGCTCAATTCTGCCCATAGTTGATAAATATTTATTACTCCAATTATTGAGCTTAGCTGTTATACTATCTAGTAAATGAGATGCATCAATCGACTTCATTTTTCTATTAGTTAAAAGAAGCCCAAGATATTTAACAGGGAGGTTATCTTCTGTTCATTGTAAAATACAGGAAGCTACATCCTTTTTCTTGTTTCTTCTACTGAAATGAACTTTAGATTTCTGCTTATTAACTGGTAAACCCATCACTTTCGTTTCAGATAAAACCTTATGTATTGACTTCACACTGTCTTCATCACTCCTAGAAAAATTAACAGATCATCTGCATATATGAGATGTGTAATAATAGGTGAGACCATTGAAATTGGAGATAAATAACCACAAATCATCTGCAGCTCTAAACTGGTAGACACGAACTCCATGGCTAAAGTAAATAGATAAGGGGATATAGGATCCCCCTGCCTCAGCCCTCTGTTGCTAGATGTAAATCCAATAGATTTTCCATTAATAATAACAGAAAATGTAGGAGTTGATATCAGGAATAAATAAAAGAGATAAATTGATGAGGAATTCCCATTTGCTTTATGACATATATTATAAATTACCTGCTTATTCTATCACAAGATTTCTACAGATCTATTTTTATACACATCGTATCTGCTCCTGGCTTATTAAAATTTCTAACTTGTTCAGATGCAAATAAATTATTTTTGAACATATGTCTTCCTTTAATAAATGAATTCTGATTTTCTGAGATAATATGAGGAAGAATCACCTTTAATCTATTATTACAGATTGCACTTATAATCTTATATATGACATTACAACAAGAAATTGGTCTAAAATCTGATGGTTCAACAACATTTTGAATTTTTGGAATCAAAGTTATAAATGTATGATTTATTTCTTTCAGAATTTTGCCACTGAAAATTGAATCATTCACTGCATGAAGTAAATCTTCCCTCAAATCAGCCCAATGTAACTTAAAGAATTTTGCACTAAAAACGTCTGGACCAGGGCTACGTCATCCTTCATATGGAAAATAGCATCATGCAATTCTTCTAAACTAATTGATTTAGTCAACATTATCTTGGCAGCAGGTGAAATTCTTTTTCTTGGCACAAATTAGGAAAATCACAACCTGAAGAGTTAGAATTGAAAAGTTGCTTAAAGTATTCTATAGCTTTAGAAGCAAAGAGATCGTTATTAAAAGTAGGAGAACCATCTTCATTTAAAAGGTAATTTACCTGAATTTCCCTCTTCTTCTCTGACATTTCAGAATAAAAGAACTTTGTTGGCATATCCCCTTCCAATAACCATTTGAGTTTAGGCTTTTGCTTCAAATCCATAGCTTGCTTGAAAAGTTCTAGTTCCAAATTCTTATTATCATTTTTATAACTTTCCACCCAATGTGAATCTAAAGGATGAGCCATTTACAGTAGGTAGTACTATTTTCCTCTCTGAGCTTTCGGATTTTGTTATCCAAACTGGGCAGATTTTTATTCCACTACTTCAAATTTGATTTTATCATTTTTAGCTTCTGTATAACCTGAAATAATGGTCTTTCAATCAACTTGCTTTTTATAATAGGAGTAACTATTTCGTTATACCCGTTCCTGTAGCACCAGTTGTTTTTATATCTAAAAGGTGATTTTGCTGAAAAATCCACCTTTTCACCACATAGCTTAATAACAATCTGTGTATGATCACTTGTAGAGTGATTAAGATTTTGAATTAACATTTAAGGCAATATTTCTGTTCCCTTCTTATTTATAAAAACTCTGTCTGTCTTTGAATGAATATTAAAATTTAACCCTCCTCTCCAAGTATAAATATTACCACAATTCTTTAGTTCCATCACATTCAGAAAGGAAATACAATCTAGGAACTCTTCAATAGGTGTTGCATGATCTTGTTTATCACTAATTCTATCCATTATGTATAATATATCATTAAAGTCCCTGGCAATAATCCAAGCTTCATCCACTTGTGCTTTTATCTGTTTGAGATGCTCCCAAAGCCACCTTCTTTGATTTACTTAGTTAAAACCATAAACAGCTGAAATAACAAATTTTAATCCTCCTTTGTTAAAGAATTTGCAAGAAATACTTTGTTGATTTATTCGTAAAACTATATGCCTCCGAAATCTGCTATCGTACCCAATGATAATTCTACCTTTGTGTCCTTCTTCATTGTTATTAATAAACACCCAGTCTTTAAATTTCAAAGCAAAATTCGCTAGAGAGTAGTTTGATAATGAAACTTACCCATGAAGTATCATGTTGAATCAAGCACATACGACATCCATTCGAGACGAAATTCCTAATCTCAGCGTAAAAATTATTCCGAACCTGATGGGACAAGTTTCGTCAAACTATGAGGTCGTTTGTTAAAAGTCCTTTATATAGCACAGGCTAAAAATCACGCATTTAAATTTCCTCTTAAAATAGATCCAATCAACTTGAAACTTTGAAAATTTACTTGATCTTTTCCTTACGGATCTAATGAATTTTTTTTCGTTAAAATTGGAGTCCATTTTGTCAGTCGTTTATTCCTCCAAAGTTACCCCTTTCTAAATTGGCCAAAATAATATAAAATATGAAGGCGTTTATCGTTGCCACGATCAAACGGCAAGTCCGATTGACATAAAAATCAAAAGATAATAATAATTAATTAATACGAATCCAACAGCACAAGTTTCGTTGCATTCCGAGACTGTTTCCCGGTATGCTATCTTTATATGTCAAACAACGTTATTTTGGACATCAAAATACCCAATGTCCAAAAATAACAAACTACCTACCTATCCTGACTCTAAAAGTCTATACGAATTCAATGAAATCAGTTTCGTGACATAATCCGATAGTCTGCTTAACTTATACACAAATACTCCTCTATTAAATTAAATTAATTACGCATTATATAAAATGATTGGGCATTTACGGCTGCCGTGGTCACATACGACATCGGTTTGCCATGAAATTTAACACCATACAATAATTTAACGTCATGGTTCCAAAGAAACTAATTTCGTTGAAAACGGACTTTGTTTGCAAAATGGCTATTTTTAAGGCTTATAATGATGTCGATTAAAATATTATAAAAATCCAAAATAATCAATTAAAATAATAATAAATTATTATTATTATCACAAATACCCAATTGGAAATATCATATAGCTTCAAATATAAATTATACAACTCAATATCATCAATTTCGAGTTAAACGATGTCCAAATTATATTAAAACCCTTTTAAATATATTAAATAAATGTTATAATTTAATAATGATTTCCATAACGACTATTTTTAAATTTGAATTGGACATAACTAACAATCTATAACATGAATCTGGATTTTTCTCTTCCATATGAAAATTATAATCAACTAAATTCTAACGTTTCATGTTTCATAGAAATCCGACTTATATCGGATCTTGTATATTCAATTAAAGTTCAAAACTCAATATTACGAATTGTTGCGCCATTTCGAGCTTGATTTATAATTATATATAAATTTAACGTTCAAACTTCGTTTTAATAAACGAATTCAATATTAAAATCCATTAATATTCCAAATAAAATACTTAAAATAATAAATTAAATATTTCATTATTAAAAATATAGGACATTACATTCTTCCCCCTCAAAAGAATTTCGTCCACGAAATTAATAAGGTAAGAAAAATGTTATAAACGATTAACTTTAAAATCCAATTTTATTTTAAATCAAAAACTAATTTACAATGGTAAAATAAAACGTTCAAAAATATCAAAAAAATTCTAATACGTTAAATTCCTAGAAAAAATTGGCAGAGACTCCCCTGTACGGAGTGACATCTGCGACATTGCAGGAATAATAAATATATATACATCGACCCATACGGCCGGAAAATAAAAAACAAAATTTTATATTTTCGCATAGGCGTTTCTTTTATAAGCATTATTGAGCATACTTACTCAATTTTCGTGCAATTTACGCAATCAAAGTCAATCCTCAAGCCTTTTGGCATCTGTACTTAACTCATTAAACATGTAAGTCACAAATACATGAAATTCCAAATAACATATCATTGATTAACAAGTATAACTTCCCACATTTCAATAATTAAACATGAATTATCAATTCAGTTTATACAATACAAGGTTATATCACCCAATTTTAATTCATATGCAGTTTCATTCCAATTTATAATTCTGGAATTCATTTTCTTAGCTATAATTCATTCAACTCTTGTTTAAACCATTGATGTATTTTAGTCAATCAATCTAGCGAATAATCAACAACAAATACACAACCAATTCAATCAATAAATTGAATTTATGTTCAATATTAATATTTACATTGGTTTAACATATTTTGACATCAATCGGTTAATATTCGATTGATTTCTATTTAATTATTATTCATTAAAATTCCAAATTTATTTAATTTAATTTCACTTAACCAGGTTAAGTTCCAATTCAAATTTTTAATCCAATTTTGAATATTATACAAATCAATAATCACACTAATAATCTTAATAATTTAATAAAGTTATTTCTTTTCTATACAAAAATATAGTTTGGGAAATTTATTTCATTACCCTCTTTACAAAACAGTATCGTATCCACTACCAGTTCAATGCTTCTCAACACTTGAACCGACCAACCAACATAATACAAAACATTTGTATGCAAAATTTACAAATATGCTCTCATATATACACACTAAATCTTGATCTAGCGTATTACTATCCCCATCTCTATTGAGTTATACCACAGAGCCAAGGTTATTACTAAACAAGTAGCTCTGATACCACTATAATGAACCGAGGGATTTTTACCCCGAAAATCGACATATATACATTTACCATATCTTATGCCGACCTTCCAAGTACCGAAAACACCGGAATGTTTACCACTGTAACAAACTGGGGTTCCGACCATGAAAATCAACACCAAATACAATGTTGAATATTCAAGAATACCAGATCATTAATAGAAAGAAATTAGAGGGTGAGAATTAAAATGATAGAGTTTGAATTGAAGAAGAAGATCACAAAATCAGAGTAAACATGAATCTCACAGCGGAACGAATAAAACATATTATATAACATAACCTTGAAATACAAAACTTTATTTGTACTTGCATATATCATCAGAGTACATCACATCTGTATCACAGCGGAAATAAATTATATATATATACACACACACATACACACATATAGTATTGAAGCCTCCTTCTCCAAGCTCCTCCAAGTATATTTGAAAAATCCCGACTACATGACTTTCCATACAAATCTGAGTACCCAAATAGTTTAGGGTAAAACAAAACAAAATAAACTCTAGGTCAGTCATGTGACTGGTGTGAGTGAACTCCAATCATTTTGGTGTAACTTTTCAAAATTCTTTTCAAAGAAATGATAATCATAAGACCGATCCACACATAAACACGGAAGATTTTTACCTTATGATAACCCAAAACATTTCCTTTAAAAAAATCAAATTCTGATATTATAATAATGTCTAATACAAGTAAATAATAACCTAGCAGAACGCTTGCATCTCATGCTCCACATTCATAATATACAATCAAAACCGCGGGCTCTTATTGGGTAATGAATTTCCAACTATGACAAGGTATGGAACCACCTTCCAATCAGTGTACTCTGGAGGGGATACACTGGAGTTCAACAAGAACATCTTTTAACTCGGCTATACATGACTAGCCATTCATTTCGCTTAAATGTTCTAAATATATTATCACCTTACGGCTGGTATACTAACACAACCGTTCCCGGGAGATACAGAAGTAAAGAAGTAACAAATATGAATATTCTCTAGATGATGACAATATATCTAATTGGGTGTGACCCACTTAGCCATGCTGCCTGCCCGATTTTTGTCATTTCCCAGTTGATGTGGCTTGAGTTATAACGTATTTTAACAGATCACACCTTCGTTTACTCTGAATGCCACATCGTCATACCCACCAAATCACAAATTGATTTCCCCAAAAATATCACGGGTATAAAGCTAAGAGAAACGAATTCCTCCGCCATCAATGTAAATATGTTTGAAGCGATCAACTTACGCGATCTATTAGATATACTCTATCATACATTTTTTTCCATACACGTTGTACTGGGACTGGACAAACCAAAGACACTATTCTGTAAATCCATCTTATAAAATATATAATTTCTAAAAATCAATTATTTTAATAACATTCAACATCATCGAATTATAATTTATAGATCCTTACATTTTTATTCAACTCATTTTCACAATCCGAACCTCGAAATAAATTCAACAATTTATCTTTTCGTTACTCATTTTTAAATTAACATTCACGAATTATTTAATAGTAATTTTTTAGCAATAATTATTTTATTCCATTTAAAAATATCATTAATAAATTAACTACTTGTTTTATTATGATTAAAACAAGTTATTAAACCTCCAAATTCTTTTCCAAGATATTTGAATATATTTTACAGTATTTAAATACCAATTATTTCAGGTCAATATTATTCTAACATCCCAAAACACACTGTAATGACCAGCATTCTACGCATTGAATGATCGTAGAATATTTATTTCTTTCTCATAAGAAGTCGTATAGCCATGTAACTTTGGGATATGACTATTGGGGTCATTTCCCATGTTCATGAGTTTTGCCGATTTTTAAATGACTGTTTTGCCCCTAGTTGATCTTGTTTTGGCCATAACTTTTGATTGGAAAGGAGTTTTGACCTAAAACCACTTCCATTAGATCCGGATGATGGTCTACCTTTCCGTAGAGTGGTCACATTAGCCAAACGAACTCACCGTTTGGGAGATATGGCTGAAACAATGTTTGCAAGGCGAAAAACTGCTTAACCGGGCCAAATGAGGTGATTACTGAATGAGCCCATAACACATTTCGGGATTAGCGTTATAGGGAGGCTGAAATGAGTTAGGTTTTCATTTCATTTTAGTTTTCTAGCCACCATTTACCTCCTTGGAACCCTAACAATGGCATCCAACATCTAGAATCATCTCTAATCACTCTCTAATCAAGTATTAGCCTAATCTACGTCAAATTAAGGAGAAATAGCACCAAAGCAAGGTTGGAGCTGCTGTGTAGCCTTGGAAACAGCGCCTACAGAGGATAATTTCAGATTTGGTATTTTGTTTGTGGAAAAGGTGAGTGATTTGCAAAGTTCCTCACTAATTATGGTTAATTAAGGGTAATTAGTGTTAATTAGCGAATTTGAACATGATTAAATTTTGGAAAAATATTTATAAATTTCGAAATATTGTTTTAGGCCTCTGTTAGAAAATTTGGTTAATTTGGTTAAGTTTTGCTAATCCTATCATTAGTTTTGCATAAACACGCTTAAGGGAAAATATGGGATTTTGGCAATGTTTGATCCATTCTAACATATCAAATTGGTGTTTTGGTGTTTATGGTTAGTCCTCTATGTTGCTATGACTGTTTGGAATGATTTGTGATTGTTTGGAAAAGTTAGATTAGTTGAACACATCGTCGAATGGCGTAAACATGTCGCTGAAAAAGTTGCAAAAAATATGCAGGAATGGGATCAGATCGTCCCTGCACCTCCGATCCGAACCGCTTGCACCTGAAGCTCCACGATCCGACCTGAGCATGATGGCATGACCTAAAGAGAGCACTCGATCCGAACCACGTCACTTGACCCGAACCGATGCACCATGGATAGACTTGAGAGGCTCGACTCGATCCGTAGTGCTTGGGAAGGAGAATTGAACCGCTTGCCTGAAGTCACGATATGATGCTCTGGAGATAACCCAAATTGATCCGAAGTAGGAGCCACGATCCGACCCGTATGGGGTATTCCGATCTGAACCGAGATGCTAGGATTTGAGGCGTGAACCACGATCTGAACTGGAAATATGAGTTAAAGTGAAGAACGGGACTGAACCGATCCGGAGAAGACCAAAACCCGAGATGCAAAGGTAGTCCAAATGGGAAGTTTGCACCCAGGATCCAGTTGGGAACCAATGGGTCAACTTCATGAGTTGGGCTTTTCTCGGGATGTGTGCAAAGGGGTTATCGACGTCCATAGCTTTGATTCACCACCGAGACAGATGTTAGGCTACGTATCAGTGCAATAGAGTAGTTATTACTCCATGGGGCAGAGTGATCGTAGCATGGCTATGAGCTAGTGCAGTGGAGTTGTTATGACTTCATTGGGCAAAGTGGACATAGCAAGGACTAATGGCTATGGATCAGTGCAGTGGTGTCATTATGACTCCATGGGGCAGAGTGATCATAGCAAGGAATGGGTGGTCAGAGCGCTGGATATGTTAGTGGCACCTTAGAGTATTGAGCGGTATGTTGTGCTAACTCTTTGGTTGCAGGTCCAGGTTCAGGTATGGTTTAGTATACCTGTTATTATTCTGTTTTGCTGCTTATCGCTCATACTAGACTTTTTTCTGACCTAGAGTTTTATGTCTCTTCTTATTACTTTGGGTGCTCTTAAATGGGCAGACTAGAGACAGGTTAGGTGGTATGCACGAGTAGTTGTACCGGAGATGAGCAGGAGGCTTCCACGTATGATATGTATAGATATTATCCCTGTGTCGCTGCTGGTCACTACTTTGGGCATTAGTAGGGTACCTTCCTTATTTGCTTCAGAGGCAGTTTTCAAAAGTTGTAATAATTGCTATGGATCATAAGCTGTATTTTGGATTTCCGCTGCTATGATGATTATGGTTTAGTTTTCAACTTGTGCACTGTCTCGCTTGTTTTATGTCAAAGTATGTTATTATTATATTTTATTCCATGCACTGTGAGACATTCTACAGATTCTTTGTTAGTCCACCGTTAAGTTTTCCTTTCCTTCCCTTTCTTTGGCGACCGTCCCGTGCTGGTTGTACATTGGTACATCGCACTTTCATTGGAGTTGTCGGCTGGTGCGGGGCGGGCCGTCACACACACAATAATCAATGGATTTAAGTTGACAAGTTAAGGTATGTCTTAAACTAATAATATTTTTACAAGTTAGGGTATGTCCTAAATTAACAAATTTAAGTTGACAATGTAGTTAAATAGAAAATTGGATATGTTACTCAAAATAATGTTTTTAGCATAATTAATCTTTTAATTAAGTAAGGATTAAAGATAATTTAATTATCAGAAGATAAGGAAATCAAGTCAAATGTTTGGATTAAAATTCCTTGATTTATTATTTAAGTAAATTTTATCAAAGGTTCATAAAGCCAACATTGTTTTAAAAATGGTTTAAGGTTTGGAAATTAAATAGATTTACCAATTTATGGTTTTGTCGAATATTTTGGATATTGAACTTCTACAAATCTTGACGATAAGAATAATTTCGACTCAAGGTCTGAGAGGTAATTAAAATACCTCAACTTGATCGATTTCACTATTATCCGATAGATCGTATTAGTTTTTGTTCAAAATGAGTGTTAGAGTTGAATATCGTTTTCAGTTATAAAACGAATATTCAAACGTGAGATTATCACGTAAGGTTGATAATAAGAGTTTTTTTGGTTAATTAATAATTATGTTTTCAAATATATAAACAAAATTAATATTGTATCGAAATATTTAAAGATTATTTAAATAAGGCTTAGCAGACCTAATGGAGATAAATCTGTTTATTTTATTACTTATTTGATAGTTAAATAGCCAACTATCAAAGATGGACCTTTTCATGGTCGTTTTCGAAGAGACCGGAATCTAAATTCCACTTCGATTCAATTTATGCGTTGCGAGTCAGAGATTATTGAAAACCATTGAAGACAGAGTTATGCAAGAGCTATTTTGTCAATCCGAGGTAGAAATTGCCTAAGATGGATTTACATAATAGTGCCTTCGATTTGCCCAGTCCCGGGATAACTTGTATGGACGAATGTCTGACGGAGTATGCCTTATAAATTGCATAAGTTGATTCCTTCAAACGTATTTACATTTGATGGTGGAGGAATTCGTTTCTCGTAGCTTGTACCCATGGTATTTTTGGGGAAACTAATTTGTGATTTGGTGGGTTTGACGATGTGGCATTCAAAGTAAATAAAGATTGGTTATATCCAAAGGTATGTTCAGCCTCAAGCTTCACAATCGGGAAATGACATAAATCGGGTAGGCAGCGTGGTTAGGTGGGTCGCTCCCAATTAGGGTGTATTGTCACTATCTAGAGAAATTCCATTCAGTTCTTTATTCTTTCGATGTTGTCCATTTCGGGAAATGGTGGGTAGCTCCCAACCGTTGGTGACAATATATTCGACACACTCAAGCGAAATGAGAGGTCGGTCATGTGTTCGGTTGCAAGATGTTCTTATTGAACCCAGTGTATTTGCCTCTAGAGATACACTATCGGAAGGTGTTTCCATACCTTGTCATAGTTGGAAATCCATTATCCAATGAGCGCTCGTGGTTTTGATTGTATACTATGTCTGTAGAGCGTGAGATGCAAGCAATCTGCTAGATGATTATTTATTTTGTGGTTGATAGACAATATTATAATATCAGAAGAGTTTTGTTATAAAGATTATTTTGAGTTATCGTAAGGTAAAGACCATCCATGTTTATGTATGGATCGATATTACGATTATCTTTTCTTCCAAAGAAATTTTGAAAGTTAAACCAATTGTTCTGTATTCTCATAAAGGAAAAACCCATTCCGTGTTATACGGCGTGGTATTATGAGACATCCTTTATTAATCAAGAAGTTTTGAAAAAATTTACTCATACCAGTCCCATGACTAACCCAAAGTTTATTTTTCTATGTTTTCCCTAAACTCTTGGATGCCCAAACTTGTATGGGAAGTCAAGCAGTTCAGGTTTTACAGATTTATCTGAAGGAGCTTAGAGCAGGAGGCTTCAGTATTACATATTTAAAGTTTATTCCGTTGTATTGTATATATGATGTACTCTGATGATGTATGTAAGTTCAAATAAAGTGTGTATTTCAAAAGTGATTATTTGTATATTATATTTTATTCCGCTGCGATTATGAGATTCTGTGTTGTTGTTCACTATATCTTCTATTTATTTTCTTCTATTCAATTTTCAATCTTTCTATCTCTGATCCTCTAACTTCTTTATATTAATGATTCGTATTTTCGTGTAATTTGGGTTGGACATGAGATGTATACAGTTTGGATGATTCTGGAAATAGTCGAAGTTTCGGTTAAATTAAACGAATGATTGTTTTACTGAAATCGAACCATTCAGTGAATCAAATCAAAGTGAGTAAAACTCACTTAGTTTTATCCCACTTATAATTTTATATAAGTTGGGTTTAATATTTATGTGTTATGGTTGTTATTATTGGTTGTTTACTGAGTATATTATTTTATATATATAATAAATGGTTTAACTTAAATCCTAAGGAATTAAAACAAACATGTCTCTTTTTTAGTTTTCATAAAAGCTCAGCCAGCCAAGACATTTCCTTTTAACAAACTTTTATACCAAATAATAGGTTTCAAATTCGATCTTCAGTTATAAAATAATTTTTACAACTTCACTTCTATTGTTTTACCAGATGGTAAATCAATATTTATAAATCGATTGATTTATAGGCCATATACTGCCAATTACTCAACCAATATTACCCATTGGTTTAAACAAAACAAATGTTAAATTTCAGGTCAACGGTCAATAACCAAATCAATCATTCAATCAGAATAGTTCATATAATGAAAATATGAAAATAAACAACATTTAATATATTTGAGGAATCACTGTAACGAACCAAGGATTTTCAACCTCGAAAATCGACACTAAACACCATGTCGGTTATTCAAGTATCAGAAATACTGAATCATTAATAGAAAGAATTTAGAGGGTGAGATAAGTGAGAAAGAAATATTGGAATGGAAAAGGAAGAATCAATACAACATAGAGTCTCACATCGCAATGGAACAAAATATAATATAGAAATAAATCTTTACTAAGAGCAATAAAACTTACAATCATCAGAGTACATCACACTTTTGGACAGTTATAACAATCTTCCCTCATATAAAACACACAGCGGAATAGATACTAATACGTATCATATGTCTGAACTCCTCTAGCTTGTTTTCGGACTTTTACAATATGTTTTTTTATACGTGGACTTTTGGACCTAAGCCAATATAAAAAAACAAAAAAACAAATCAAAGACGGATGAAACAGAAAGGATAAAGGGATGAAGATGTAACGACCCGGGTTTTCTCGATCCTGGTTATCGACATAAACTCAATGTCGACTACCCAAGCATCGGAAACACCGGATAGTCCATGAAAGAAATTAGAGGGTGAGAGTAGATAAGATAGAATCTTAGAATAGAAGAAGAAGAAGAACATACAACGTCAGAGTAAATACGAATCTCACAGCGGAACGAACAACATATAATAGATACATAATTTTGAAATAAAATCAGTATATGTATACAGTAACATTATCAGAGTATAACACTTACAACACAGCGGAAATAACTATAGCTATATAATCCTGAAGCCTCCTGCTCCAAGCTCTCCAAGTACATCTAAAAAATCCTGACTACTTGACTGCCCGTACAAAATTGGGCACCCAAGAGTTTAGGGAAAACAAAACAAAACAAACTCTGGGTCAGTTATGGGACTGGTGTGAGTAAAACAGTTTAAAACAGTTTGAGCAATTAAATGATATCTCATGAGACCACGCCGTATAACGGAACATGTTTTTCCCTTATGTGAATCCAAATTAGTCTTTATATCAAAATCCTTTTGATATTATGATAGTGTCTATCAACCACAATATAATAATTATCTAGCAGAACGCTTTCATCTCACGTTCCACATATATAATGTATAATCAAAAACCGGGGCGCTTATTGGTTAATGAATTCCAACTTGCAAGGTATAGGACCACCTTGCGGTAGTGTATCTCTAAAGAGGAATACACCGGGTTCAACAAGAACATCTTGTAACCCAGGCTAAACATGACCGGCCACTCATATCGCTTAAGTGTACCGATTGTATTATCACCAACGGTTGGGATCAGCAACCATTTCCCCGAAAGGGACAACATCGAAATAGATTATAGAAGTAAATGGAATTTCTCCCATGCGACCTACCCGATTTTATACCATTTCGGTTGTGAGGCTAGAAGCCATAACGTATCCTTTACAAACCACATCTTCATTCACTTTGAATGTCACAACGTCATACCCGTTAAATCACAAATTGATTTCTCCAAACATATCACGGGTAAACAGCTAATAGAAACGAATTCCTCTGCCACCAAACGTAAATACATTTGAAGAGATCAACTTACCCGATCTATTAAACATACTTTGTCAGACATTCTTCCATACAGGTCGTCCTGGGATTGGACAGACCGAAGGCACTATTCTGTAAACAGGACAGCCCTTGCATAACTCCATCTTCAATTATCTTCATCATATTTGATCGCAATGCTAACGCCCATACAGAATGGTTTTTAGATAATGAATTTGATCCCGGTCTCTCCGTATTGATGATGGAAAAATGGTCAAAAACTTGGACAGTCGGTGATTTAACTATCAAAGAAAAACATGTGTGCAAACAACGATATTAGTTCCAGATGGAAATTCTATCGATCAATCACCCATCAACATTTATTCATTTCCCCATTTCTCGTTTCCATATATGCATCAAATCTGTAACACCCCACGTCCATTAATGTCACTCGCAAAGGGAATGCATTAACTTCCATGGAGCATTCTAAGTGAATATAGAATAGAAAATCACAAGACAGTTATAAAGCAATACTTGAAAATTTAAAACTTTATTTATTGCAGCAAAAGGTAAATATGTTTGGTTACGTCATCAAAAACCATAAACCAAAATCAAGTACATAATATCCATCTTGATAAAACAAAGTACATAATCCCACTACTACAAATAGCCATAAGGAAAATGATAGGCTGAACTTTACTTTAATAATCCAAATCCAAGTGCTCCCAAAGAGATCCCAATTAAGCTCCACTAGTACTAGTCCCACCCTTAGAACCTAGGGGGGGAAAGGAAGAAAAGAGGTGGAAACAAAGGGGGTCAGACATAAAGTCTGGCGAGTCCGATAACTCTAACAACATAATTATTAAAGCAATATGATAAGATATAGGCTGGAGAATAAGGTAATGACTGTGTGAACCACATGGGTATGGCAAGGCAATCAAGAGAAACAGAGATAACGTTAATGGCGCTTCCTAATCAATATAGGGTAATTACTATACCGTACTGTAATGTACTAACACTAACTGCACCCCTACTAGTCACTCTAGAAATTTGATTCCTCTTGGCTAAATAGAACGATGATAGATTCGTGTACTACTAGATGTACCCACTATCCTCCATGTTTGACTGTATATCTCTAGTTGCTATCATAGGTACTCAGCGTGTACCTATCCCCACAAGATGTACCCCTTCAATAAGTAATAATGGTATTTCCATGTACTCCTAGCTGACGTCATAGGTGCCGCCTGCTCCTATCTCCACTAGGTGTAACCCCTTAATAATTATTAATAATAGTTGTAGCTTCGTGTACCCCTAGTTGACTACATAGGTGTCGTCTGCTCCTATCTCCACTAGGTGTACCCACTACCCTGCCCCATTCGATCGGCTCCCTAACTCGTAGATACCCGTGCTGGCCCCACAGTGGGGTGTATCACTCCCCAAAGTGGCAACCCGATACAACCAACAATGCACGGCTTACACCTACATGATGTAACAACGTCTTACCTACCAGCCCGGACCCACGCACGCACGTGACCCCGTTGGACTTGCGTTGCCACCACTAACCCGTTTTGGTCTCTAACAATCAGACCCAGTAGGCGTGTCCCGTCCTCGACTTGGCTCGAGCTCACAAAGATACTTAATGGGCTACTGGACTGAATAGGCCCCCCCATGCTTGACACAAGCTTTCCACCTAGGCTTGGTCCCCTCTAGTACATCCCCATTAACCCCCTTCATGTCCACTTACATGTTTTAAATTTGGTTAAGGGTTTCTATTAGTAATTCCACATGCCACCCAAGGCACCACTTAACCCCTATGTCCTACTTACATGTTTTACCTTGGTTAATTGTTACTAATCGTATTTCCTCATGCCACCCAAGGCACCCACTTAACCCCATGTCCCACCACATGTTTTACTTTGGTTAAGTGTTTCTTAATTTATTACTACCGTAACCCCTGTAGGACCTCTCACATTAGACTGGCATTTGTGGCTGCTGGATTTGTCGGGCGAGTCCAGGCAGTCTTACACCACAAACGAGCCTAACTACGTGTCCATACAATTGTTACGCATTTAGTTTGGGCCTTTGACCTCTCACATTGGGCTACCATTTGTGGCTGTTGGATTTGCCGGGCGGGTGCGGGTAGTCTTACACCACAAATTAGTCCAACCTCGTGTCTTAGGCAATCAATTATACATAATTAATTTTCCCAAAATTTGAATTACTTTCCCTATTCAGATTTCCATATTTATTTATGTCCATAATTTATCACCTAAATTATGCTCATCTATTTATGGTATATAAATTATACAAATTTCATCACTAATTAATTTTATTCCTTAAAATTAATTACATGCTTTTTTAGGCCATTACATGCCAAATTCACAATATGTGTGTATCCACTGTTATCCCCATCGTACCCCCGTCATTCGTTCGCTTAACATGACATATACATATTAGACTAGCAAATAGTCTAATACTTAAAAAAGGGAATAAACGTCACAAAGTCACATACACACAATAATAGATCTAATTTGCATCTAACTTGCAATTATGAATTACAACATACTTGCATAGTCTTTGTATTATCAAGGATCCAAAAATCATAGATCTAAAAGGTGTGAACTTGCAAGTATGAACATAGTTTTACACCCAACTAGCCTAGGTAATTATCACAAACTTTCATAAACTATGTATGTCGTCAACCTAAACATAAAGATGTCATCTTGCATAACTATGGATCTAATAAAAGGTGTTAACCTGAGTAAACTATGGATCAATATAAAGGTGTAAACTTGCATAACTATGCATGTCATAGTTTCAACATAAAAATGTCAACTTGAATATGGATCTAAACTTTAAAGGTGTGAACTTGTATATATGTGAATCCAATTATCACTTAAACTTGCATATGAACATAATACTTATACGAACTAGCATATGTTCCACATTCATATTCGCATAAAAACTGATGTTATAAACCTAGGTGATTGGATTACAAAAAGGGATTCATTGACACAAGTTAACATCATGAACTACTAGCATATATTTTAGATCCAAACTTACATAACATCATATAACTCGCATACAACTTGCGTGATCCTATTATGTAACGACCCGTGTTTTTGCACTCGAATATGTAATTTAATTTATTTAATTTAAATATTATATTTGGAATATCGATGGAATTAATATCTAATTCGCTATTTAAACAAAGTTCGACTTTATATATTTATATAATTATAAATAGAGCTTGAAATATAGCGCTGCAGTTTGAAAATTCGAGTTTGAACTTCAACTGGACATACAGAGTCCGATATAAGTCGGATTTCTGTGAAACAAGAAACATTGGGAGCGTGTTGACGATAGCTTTCATATGAAAGAGAAAAATCCAGATTCCGTGTTATTGATTGCGAGTTATGGCTAAATCAAATTTTGGAAAAAACGCTGTGGAAATCGTTATCGGCCTATAAAATGGCCATTTTGCAAACGGACTCAGTTTTCGACGAAATCAGTTTCGTTGGGACCGTATCATTAAATTATTGTCAGAAAATCAAACTGCGGGGCAAACCGATGTCGTATGTGACCACGGTAGCCGTAAACGCCAATCACATTCTATAACACGTATTTAATTCAATAAAGGGATATTTCAGTATAACTTGAGCAGATGATCGAATTAGGCCGCGAAACCAGTTCCGTTGAGTTCGTAGCGTCGATTATAGGCAGGATAGGTATATAGTTTTTTATTTTTAGAGATGGGAAAATTTGGCGTTAAAAAGGGTAGGGCGGTTCGCGGTAAAAATAGTCTACCGGGGCAACAGTCTCAGAATTCGACGAAACTAGTGTCGTTGGGTTCGTATCGAAAAGTTATTGCAAGATATCAAGGTTTCAAGTTGATTTGACTTATCTAGTGATCGTGGAAAAATTAAATGCGTGTTTATTTCTGGTTTTATAAAGGAATTTTTTTCATATCAACTCGGATTTCGACGAAACTTGTCCCATTGGGTTCGGAATACCTTTTTACACCAAGATCAGCCTTTTTATCAGTAAAATGTAAAAGCCATCAGCACATGCTTTCTTTCTGCAACACGACCAAATAGTACGCTGCATCAAATAAAATGAAAACACAACAATATACAGCTATACTCTAAGCCTAAAACCATATGTACAGACGACATCATGCCATTCTTTTGTGAAATTTCTTTTCAATATTACCAACCGTGCCGACCAAGGAGATCATCGAGACTCTCACTACTCTATTCTGCAGCATGGTATTCCCTATATTCCTTGCTCCCCACACTTTCTCTTATTATATATATAGCACATCACTCCGTCCTATTTTCTTCTCATCAGCATGACTAAACCGACAACCCTCTTCATCACAGAACAACAAAAAGCTCTTCTCCTGTAAACTAAAAACAAAATTAGTAGCTTCTAAATCGCGATGCTCTCAACTGTTGATGAATGGATACTGGAAGTCACCGATGATCGGCTGGGGGAAAGTATGAGCCGCGGTGACCTGCTCCTACTTTTGAGCGTGGGTTCGGTGGTGCATACGAAGAGGAGTTGTTTTTGGCGAAGGCGGAGGGGAAAAGGGCGCGTTCGAGTGTGGGGTTGGATGGGAACCCAGTGGTGGGATGTGGCGCAGCAGTTAAAGGAGGGACGGTGGCGCTGTCCTCGTTTGAAGGTGGCAGGGGGCAGTCATGGAAAGAGAGAAGAGTAAGGATGTAAAGGGGACGTGAAGCAAAGCGTTCAAAAGGAGGAGTATGTATGGGAGGCACGTTGGCGAAAAAAAGAATGGAAGGGAAGAGAAGCATGGGTGTTTGCGTGTGGTGTCAGGAGGAAGAAAATGCTGACGTGAAGAAGAATGTGGTAAGATGCCAAATCAGTTTTTACATATGCCTAACCCCCAGTTAAACGCGCCTAATAATAAATACTACTGTGCCTTATTCTTACGTGGCCATCTCAACTATAACATGGAAAAAGGGATTAATTAACGTAAGTTTAAGTCAATATTAATATTTGATCATGCCGTGAATTTAGAATCCAAGTTTTCAGTATGCCAAAAATTAAACGACCGTGGCCCATTAGTTCCAACAGCAAGTATGAAAATAGTATTGCGGCCCATAATAATATGTTTATATGTTAAGGTTTAGTGTTCATATATGTTAAGGCACCCTATATGTGTATATGTGGCCTGAAATAAACACGTTCATGCTTAAAGGATTTATGTGTTGTTTCATCTCTTAACTTTAATTGTCGATGTTGTATCTAACAACGTAATTAACGGGTCGATTAATATTTAGTTAAGGTTAATTAGCATAAATAGTTAATTAAATTATAATTAAAACAATAACTACTATAAAATAATGCGTTCATATATTGTCAGCATTGGCCAACAGGGGACGCTGGAACCGTGGATGCCGCTATTAAACGCGCGTTTAATTGAAACAGTCGATACCTCGATAGACGAAAATCAAGGTGAGTTAAACTCACTCAGTTACCCTTTTTATATTTTATATAAATTGGGTATTTTAATTTTGTGTGCTCCGCTTACCAATGGTTGACTGCTTTGCTAGTTATCTATTTAACTGTTGATTTAACCGATGAAATTAAACTGTGTTTAATTTCAGTGGAATACCAAATCGTTATTTTTAACGATTGGTTCCAACAAAGGTGACTCACCTTGGTTGGTCACGTTTATTTATAAACGTGTTTAAATGGTTGAATTGTTTGAATTGCTTATGATTGATGTTAAATGGTCGTTATTTAGTTTATCAGTTAAACAAAACCGAACAGTCTGATTTGAGATAACCATTTTGTATACAGAGAAGAACAGGTTGGAGGGATCCAATCGGATTCCTCAAATATATTATTTATTTCATATTTTCACATATGAACTGTCCTGTTTCGTTGATTGATTTGATTATTGATTTGGACTGGGAATTCAACCTGTGTTATGTTTAAACCAATAAGCGGTATTGGTTGAGTATTTAGCAGTGTATGGCCTATAAAATCAATCGTGTTATAAATATTGATTCACCGTCAGGTAAATCGATAAAGATGAGGTTATAAAATTTATCATATAACTGGAGTTGGATTTTGAGTATATTATTTTGAATAAAAGTTATAATAGGGAAATAAATAAATATTTTATTTATTTAAGATTTTGATTTGTTAAAAATTTATCTTATAGAATAAATGCTGATGTTAGACTAATTTGTAAGTACAAGATGAGAAATAAGGTCGCATAGTTACACTTTGGTAATTGTTTTTGTGAAGAAGAAATTTATGGAATTATTTAAATTAATTATTTAATTAATTAATTTAAAGTGAAAATTTATTTGGAATCGGCTAACGAGATAATCAAGTTTGAGTGAATTAAATCGACCATTTTGAATTTGAATTGATTATCAAATTAATGTGTTTTTGGGTTAAATATCGTTTAAATTTAGATAAGGTTTTAAAAAGGGTTTAAGATAAACCAGAATATATAAATGAGTTTCAAGGTGTAAATCGTTAATATTGAATTAACGTTATTTGAAAATGAGATCAAGTAAAAGGGAAATTTGAAATAAGATTTCAAAAGTGGGGAATGGTCGAACAGATTTGAAAGAAGATTGGAAATAAATGAATCTGGTTAAAGAAGTGGGTTATAGGGTTGTATAACTAAACCCAAGTTATAATGGAATGTATTTCGAGATGGAAATAGGAATATTGATTTTGTGATTACAACTGATATTCATCTGAGGATAAGAACGTTGTTTGATCAAGGTCTGAGAGGTAATTAAAATACCCCAACTTGAACAACATCGGGATTATCTGAAGATGATATTAGTTGGCGATCGTAAAAGAGGTTCATGATAATACAACGAATGTTTTGAAAGGGGAATGGAGTGGGAATTGTATATGGTTATAAAGTATTTTGCTAAGTATTATAACGTAATGGTTCTGAGGACATTAGTATATAAAAATATAGTTATTCGAGATAGAGTAAATCAAACATAGTTATTTAGGATAAGTTACCATTTCGTACGACTGCTAGCGAAATTCGTAGGGCTGCAGATAGCCTACGGTGGTCAGATGTTTCCTGAGGGAATCAGGCGTAACCATTGTGATCACTGCGATCTAGAGTCAAGCGAATGGATTTAAGTCGAGTATTAGTTAATCGATAGGAGTTAAATAAGTCGAGTTAATCAGTTAGAGTTAACCACTTTGAGTTAATCAATTGGAGTTAATCGATTAGAGTTAAATCGAATTAGAGTTATTCAAATATCGTATTTTTAAATATTAACAGAGTTAGAAGTTTTGATTTAACGAAGTAAATCAAGTGTTAAAAGGCCAAGTGATGCTGAATACTGAACCAGTGAACTCATTGGAGTGTCATGATTGAAACACTGTATATTTTGATAGTTAAAACACCGACTATCAAACCTGTCCAATACGATTGTTGGTATGGAAAGACCGGGATCGAATCTATATTCGAAAACCATTCCGACCAACAAATACGTGGAGATATCAGAAGATGATCGAGATGGTGCTGTGAAGACCGTGGGTTTTCACAAACGGAAGAACCACTAATATTCTCTTCCTGGCAAGCAGAGATAAACTGTGATTCTGTCGTGGTTGGAATCTACGGGTTGCAAGGACTACTCGCTACTGATCCATGGGGTGATTCCTATATTGGATGCGGTAGGAGAGTGCCTTCGGTTCATCCTGTTCCTGGATGACGTATATGGACGGATGTCTGACAGAGTATTTCCAAAGGGTCACGTACGTTGATTCCTTCAAACGTGCGATAGTTGTTGGCGGGGAATCGCCGTTCTCTTAGCTTCCACCTAGAGTATTTTTGGGGACATCAATTAGTGATATCTGACGGATCTGACGATGTGGCATTCAAAGTGAATGACGACCAGATGATCAAGAGTAATCTAGACCTCAAGCCTCATCAGCCGGGAAATGACAAAAATCGGGCAGGCAGCATGGCTATGTGGGTCGCTCCCATTAGGGTGTATGATCACCTATCTAGAGAAAATCCTATTTGCTTCTTAAACCTATGTTTCGATGCTGTCCCTTTTCGGGAGACGGTTGCTGATCCCAACCGTCGGTGATATACATTCGATACTCTCAAGCGAAATGAGGGGTCGGTCATGTGAGGGCCGGGTTGCAAGACGTTCTTGTTGAACCCAGTGTATTCGTCTCTAGAGATACACTATCGGCAGGTGGACCCATACCTTGTCAAGTTGGAATCCAATCTCCAATAAGCGCCTGCGGTTTTGATTGTATACTATATATGTGGAGCGTGAGATGCAAGCGTTCCACTAGATTGTTATTTACTTGTATTTAGACATTATTATAATATCAGACAAGATATTGGTTTCAAAAATGTTTTGGGTTATCGTAAGGTAAAAACCGTCCGTGTTTATGTGTGGATTTGGTCTTACGATTATCCTTTCTTCTGAAAAGATTTTGAACTTTAAAATCATGATTGGATGATTTACCAAATACTGTGCGAGTTTTTCTCACTCTGGTTCACCAGACTGACCCGGTGTTTTGTAAATGCTCGGGTTAGGCCGGGTTGTACAGGTTCAGGTTATCGACGGCTATGAAGAGACGAGCTGGAAGAGTCCAGACGTATGATATTACTACTATTCCGCTGTGTGTTGTATATGGGAAAAGGCTATTATAACTGTCCCATGGTATGATGTACTCTGATACTGTAAGTATTTTCAAAACTCTCAATAAAGATTTATTTCCGTATATTTTGTTCCGCCGCGATGTGAGACTCTGTGTGGTGTTCTTCTTCTTCTTCTATTCTAATATTTCTTTCTTTCTTATCTCATCCTCTAATTTCTTTCTAATAACTATCCAGTGTTTCGGTGCTTGGAGGATCGGCATGAGTTACAGTAAAGGTATTTATGTCGATTTTCGGAGCCGAAATCCCTGGGTCGTTACAGTGGTATCAGAGCTGTGGGTTAAGTGATTACCTTGGCTCTGTGGCGTGACTCAGTAGAGATGGGGTTAGTAATACCCTAGATTGAGTTTGAGTGTATATATACTGTAACACCCCGAATTTTCTATTAACACTAAAGTTGCTAAAATAATAATGAGTGTGTAGAAGAGGGGATGTATCTAATATGAATATAAAAATATTAATAAGTGTGTAAGAGAGGGGATGTATCTAATATGAATATAAAAATATTAATAAGTGTGTGAGAGAGGGGATGTATCTAATATGTATATAAAAACAATAATAAGTAAAGGGGGATGTATCTAATATGTACATTGTAGAAAATATATATATATATATATTTATGACATGAATAGAAGTTTATCAATATGCTGAGTGTTTGCTGAGTCACTTCTGACTCATTGCTGAGTCAACAAGATAAACCCCATCTTGTCTAAACGGCTGCGGTTATTTCTAGGTTAAATCTAATGGCCTAAATGAATTCTAAAATCTATAAATAAGTGGGTAGACCCTAGACCTAAATCACTTGTAAAATTAGAGAAGCTACCGTCATGCTGCTGCCATGGAGTTCAGCATAGCCGTCACAAACTAAGAAGAGGAAGCCTAATCATCTACAACTAAATCTACACAAATCAAATCAAAAGATCTCTCTTTCTCTAATTCTTTTCTTTTGTTGGTGAGTATGATGATTCTCACAAGACTATTACAAACTAATTTGACTCAGTTATGAATGGATCACAAGAAAGTGATGTGATTTGTAATTGTAAATTCTATATATTGTGGATCTCTTATTATGTTATTATGTTGTCGTATGATGTAAATTATATATGCTATGTCATGCTATGTTGTAAATTCTCTTATGCTATGTCGTGCTATGTTGAGAATCATGTCAAGCTATGTTATACTATCATACTATGCCATGTTATAAATCATGCTATATTATGTTGAAAAATCATGATGTTGTTGGATCATGCTTAAAGTTATGTTTTTTTTCTTAATTTAAATGGATCTTGTTTATGGGAATTTGCCTATTAGGTTAGGTGTACCCATAAACTTGAAACTATAATTAAATAAAACTTGATTATGGGAATTTACCTATTGAGTTAGGTGTACCCATATAAAACCATGTTGTTAAAAAATTAGATGATGTTGATTCACACATGTTCATATGTAAGTTTATGAAAATTGATTGAGATTATATTAGGTGAATTTTGAACAAGTTGACACCTTTAGGTCCATGACATGTATAATCTATGCAAGTTGGACATATGCAAGTTTCACCCCTTATTATGATTCATTTGGTCACATATACATGTTGTTATTATGATAATCTCTTTTATGCTATGAGTTAGGCTATTCGAGTCTAACATATATTTTGCGAATAAACGTTCAAACGTGGGGTAGGGGTAATATTAGGAATTAATAAATTGGGTGCAATTTTGTAAGATTTTGCATACCATGAATGGATGTCCATAATTGAGTCAATTATGGACATTGTTAAAAATTGGAAGTAATTAATAATTCAAGTAGGGAATTATTAAAATTGGGGGAAAGTGGATTATTATTAATAATCAATGCTTAGGACACGAGGTTGGACCCGTTTGTGATGTAAACCTGCCCGGACCCGCCCGGCAAATCCAGTAGTCACAAATGTCGGCCCAATGTGAGAGGTCCTAGGCCCAAACTAAAGCATAACAGTTGTAAAGACACGAGGTTAGACTCTTTTATGGTGTAAGACTGCCCGGACCCGCCCGGCAAATCCAGCTGCCATAAATGCCAGTCTAATGTGAGAGGTCTTTATGAGGTTATGGCCTTAATGAACTAAGAAATACTTAACCAGATAATCATGTAAGGTGGGACATGGGGGTTAAGTAGGTGCCTTGGGTGGCATGAGGAATCTGGTGGTTGCCTTTAGAGGCATTTGAAATACGATTAGACTTAACCAATCACACATGTAAATGAACATGACTAAGTGGGTTAAGTGGGATGGACTAATGGGGACAAGCTTAGGTGGAATGCTTGTGGTAAATAGTGGGGGCCCATTTCAACCAGTATCCCAAAACGTATCTTTGTGGGCTCGACCCAAGTCGAGGACGGGACACGCATACTGGGTTTGACTATAAGAGGCCAAAACAGGGAGCGGTGGCAACGCAAGTCCAACGGGTTTCATATGCGTGTGTGGACCCGGGCTGGTAGGTAAGACGTTGTTGCATCGTGTAGGTATAAGCCGTGCATGTCCGTTGTATCAGGTTGCCACTTTAGGGGAGTGATACACCCCACTGTGGGGCCAGCACGGGTATCTACGAGTTAGGGAGCCGATCGAATAATGGGAAGTAGGGTACACCTAGTGGAGATAGGGGCAGGAAGCACCTATGTAGTCAGCTAGGGGTACGTAAAGCCATTGGGAAAGTTTCTAAGTGAAGCTAAGTGGGATGAATCTTTAGGGTGACTGGTGTGGTGCAGTATAGTGTTTATCCTTTAGTATTTAGGAGCGCCTATAACGTTGCCTTTAGCGATTGTCTATGTCCTTAATCTGCTCTTCATAGACATTTTCTTGTTTTCCAGCTTATGCCTTAGTCCAGTTATTTTGGTAATAGTATTGTAGAATTATCATATTCACCAGACTTTATGTCTGACCCCCTCTTTTCCATCCTTTTTCTCCCTTCAGGTCCGCAGGTTGGGCCAAGTTCTAGTGGAGTCTAGTTGGATCGCTTATCTTCTGGAAAGCTTGGACTGCTGAAGTAAAGTCCAGCTTATTATCTTTCTTTTTAATGGCTATTCATGTAATGGGATTATGTACTTGTTTTATCAAGATAGATATTGTACTTGACATTGAATATGGTGTTTTGATGTAATCAAACATGTTTTGACTTCTGCTACAATGAAATAAAGTTTTTGAATTTCCAAGTACTATTTTATATCTGTCTTGTTGTAATTTTACTGTTCTATATTCACTTAAAACCTCCATGGAAGTTAATGCATTCCCTTTGTGAGTGACATTAATGGACGTGGGGTGTTACACGTGGTATCAGAGCATAAGGTTACCAGAACAGATAAAAAAAAATTTTTGAATTTTTTTTTTCTAAGGTATTTTTGGAAGAAGTGCTTTCAAAAAAAAAAAAAAAACATGTTATTTAAAGAGAGTTTTTATGAAAAACATAATCCCAAATAGCCACATCCTTATCTTTATCTTTCGAATTCTCCATTTTGAATCTTTCCTTTTTCGTTTCAGCATGGCTGAAGATCTTAATCTCCCAGAAGGTGTGACGATTCCAGGGTGGTTTAGGAGATACTTGGAGGCTAGGGCCACCACTGCAGGCCCAGCGGATACTCCTCCACCCCTAGTTGCACCCATTCCTCCTCCTCCTCCTCCTCGTGTTGACACTTTTGCAAAGACGTGCAAGGAATTCAAGGCTATGGGAGGAAAAACTTTTCAAGGGACTGAGACGTTTGTGGAGGCCAGAGATTGGCTTAAGGAGACTGAGGAATTGTTGGATATCTTTGAAGTGGAAGATGGGAGGAAAGTCCGTTTAGCTGCTTGGTTAATGAAGGGAGAGGCCTCATTTTGGTGGGAGGTCACTAACGGGGAACGTCCAGTTGATTCGTGGGCGGATTTCAGACGAAGGTTTGAGGCAAAGTTTCTTTCAAGGGCAGAGGAGAACTTAAATATGGAAAAATTCCTGGCACTAAAGCAAGGGAGCTCATCAGTAAAGGAATATGTCAATAAATTTAATCAGTTAGCAAGGTTTGGCTTGGAGTTGGTGAACACGCCAGAGAAGAAAGCTTTGAGGTTCGTTAGAGGCTTGAATGAACCGTTGCAAGGGTTGGCTATGACCCACATCCCTATGGGAGCCACCTTTGAAAAGCTAGTAGAAATGGCACTTATGCATGAGGATAAGGCAGTTGAAAAGAAAGGGGATCAGAAGAAACCCCAACAGCAAAATAAGAAGGGTGGTAAAAACAATAATGGCAAAGGGAAGAAGAAATGCTTCAATTGTGGGACGCCTGGCCATCTCAGCAAAGATTGTAGAAAGAAAAAGAAGACTGGTTGTTTTCATTGTGGAGATGCAGGACATTTAGTGAAGGACTGTCCAAAGAAGGGGCAGAGGGCAGGGTCTACCTCGGGAGGACAGGTGCAGGTTCTTATGGCACCAGGGCAGGCAAGGGGGCAAGTTCAGGCTATTGCGGCCCCACCGCTGCAAGAAAGAGGTAGAACAATTTCTGTTGAAAGCTTAGTTTTTCTGTTTGATCATCCTGTCCGTACCTTATTCGATTCTGGCGCATCTCATTCGTTTATCTCTGCATCATTAGTTGAATCACTGCACTTGAACACCAGTTTAGTAGAGGGTCCCTTGGTCGTTTCAAATCCAATTGGGGGTTCGGCTCATTTGACCATGATATGTTTGGATTTGAAAATCTCTATACTTAGCGTTGAATTTAGATGTGATGCTTATGTATTGGGCTTCACGGGCTATGGGCTAATTTTAGGAATGGATTGGTTGTCTAGAAATAGGGCCATTCTTGATTGTGAAAGGAGAGTAGTTAGGCTTGTGACTCGCCTTGGTAATGCTCTCGACATCTTTTGTAATCCCATAAATTCCGTTATGCTAAGTTATCTTGAATCGCTTGACGCGTCTGTAGAGAACCTGCGATCGGTAGAAGTGGTCCGGGAATATCCGGATGTGTTTGAGGAGGTGAAGGGCTTACCGCCAAAGCGGGAGATAGACTTTCGAATTTATCTTGTGGATAATGCTAAACCCGTATCTTTGCCAGTGCGCCACATGGCTCCTCGTGAAAGGAGGGAACTCAATAAGCAAGTAAAGGAGTTGCTTGAGAAGGGGTTCATAAGACGTAGTATATCGGAGTGGGGTGCTCCAGTAGTTTTTGCCACAAAGGCGGATGGGTCTCTTAGACTTTGTATGGACTATAGAGAACTAAACAAGCTTACTAAAAAGAACCGACACCCACTGCCGAGGATTGACGATCTCTTTGATCAGTTAGTTGGCGCCTCAGTGTTTTCGCAGTTGGACTTAGCCACTGGCTTTCATCAACTGAGAGTGGCTGAGGATAGTATAGATAAGACTGCTTTTAGGACTCCTGACGGATTCTATGAATGGCTAGTGATGCCCTTTGGTTTGACAAACGCCCCTGCATATTTTGTTGATTTGATGAGTAGGGTGTTTAGGGAATACCTTAACAAATTCGTGGTAGTCTTTGTGGATGACATCTTAGTCTTTTCTAAGAATAAAGAAGAGCACTCCCTACATCTTAGGGAAGTGTTGGAAACCCTTCGAGCGCATAACCTTAAGGGAATATTTTCTAAGTGTCACTTCTGGAGGAAGGAAGTACGGTTCTTAGGGCACGTGGTTTCCAAAGAAGGGATAGCAGTGGATCCCGCAAAGGTGGTGGCCATCCAAGATTGGAAGGTCCCTAAAAATGCAACCGAAGTAAGAAGTTTCTTGGGGTTGGCTGGCTATTATAGGAAGTTTATCAAAGACTTCGCAAAAATATCAGCTCCATTAACACGGTTAACGAAGAAGAACCTGGTTTTTACGTGGGACAAAGATTGCGATGATGCGTTCCAACGTTTAAAGAGAGCCCTAACTTCAGCCCTAGTCTTAGTGCTGCCAGACGGGAATAAACCGTTTACCATCTATACTGATGCTTGTGGGACGGGATTGGCGCGGTCCTCATGCAAGAGGGAAGAGTAATAGCCTATGGTGGAAGGCAGTTGAGGGTTCATGAAAAGAATTACCCCACGCATGACTTTGAGCTAGCCGCAATTGTTTTCGCGCTTAAGTCTTGGCGTCACTATCTTCTTGGTGAGAAATTTGAACTGTTCACTGACCACAAATCATTAAAATACTTATTCTCTCAGAAGGATTTGAATTTAAGGCAGCAACGGTGGATGGAATTCTTAGCCTCCTACGATTTTGAAATAGCATATACCCCGGGCAAGGGTAACGTGGTGGCAGACGCCTTAAGTAGGAAAAGGTTATCCTTGAGTCCGTTGTTTGTTGAACGACAAAGCTTAGAATTCATCTCTATGTTTGACTTTAGACCCTCCGTTGACTTAGTACCCGGTCTGTTAGCATCCTTGGAGGTTAGACCTACACTTCTAGGACGGGTTGGTGAGGCACAGCGAGACGACCCACAGTTGGTTGAGATAGTAGAAAAGCTCAAAGGGGGGGAGTCGTCAAGCCGTCTTCGTAGGTATACCCTAGACGATAAGGGTTGGTTACGAACGGATAATAGACTTTGTGTACCACAAGACGAAGACTTAAGGAAGGCCATTCTTGATGATGCTCATCGCTCAAAAATGACCATTCATCCCGGCGGGGATAAGATGTACAAAGATATGAAGCGGGTTTTCTTTTGGGCCGGTATGAAAAAGGATGTGGCCGAGTACGTCGCTAGATGCTTGGTGTGCCAACGAGTTAAAGCAGAACAAAAGAAACCCGGTGGGTTGCTTCACCCATTAGAAGTTCCACTATGGAAATGGGAAAGCATCTCAATGGATTTTGTGGATGGATTACCAAGATCAAGGAAGGGTAACACGGGGATTTGGGTTATAGTAGATAGACTTACTAAAAGCGCCCATTTTATTCCCGTGAAAAGTAAGAGGACTGCTCCGTGGTTGGCTTCTGTATACATTAAGGAGATAGTTCGTTTGCACGGTATTCCTTCTAGTATAGTAAGCGACCGTGACCTCATCTTTACTAGCGAATTTTGGAAGAGTTTACAAGAGGCGGTAGGGACTCAGCTATGTTTGAGCACCGCATATCATCCTCAGACAGACAGCCAGACTGAGAGGGTGAATCGCATTCTAGAGGATCTTTTAAGGCTTTGTATCCTAGACTTTGGGGGTACATGGGAAGAGCACCTTCCGTTAGTAGAATTCGCATATAATAATAGCTTTCAGTCTAGTATTGGCATGGCACCTTTCGAAGCTCTTTATGGAAGGCCTTGCCGTTCGCCTACATGTTGGTGGGAATCTACCGATAAAATCCTACTTGGGCCCGATATGGTTAGGGAAACCTCGGAGAAGATTGAGTTGATTCGAAGGAGGATGAAAGCAGCACAAGATAGGCAGAAATCGTATGCTGATAAGAGGAGGACAGATCTTGAGTCTGACATTGGGGACATGGTTTTTATCAAAGTATCTCCGTTATAGAATGTTGTTCGCTTTGGGTCTGTGGGGAAATTAGCACCAAGGTTTGTAGGGTCGTTTCCTGTAAAAGACAGGATTGGGAAGATGGCATATAGGGTGGAGTTGCCTGAGAAACTTAGTGGAGTACACGACGTATTCCATGTATCACATTTGAGGAAGTGTTTGCACAAGACCGCGGAGGTGGTAGAGCCGAGCTTGCTTAAAGAGGTGGAAACAGAGCGTGATGCAACAATTAGACGAGCTCCTACATGCATTCTTGGGTCGGAGATCAAAAAGTTGAGGAATCGAGAGGTCAGACTGGTTAAAGTGCAATGGGGATATGATGAGAGCAACGCAACTTGGGAGACAGAAGAGAAGATGCGTTCGTTGTACCCTTTTCTTTTTGAGGGTATGTCTTTTAATTTCTCCTTTATCGCTTAGCTTATCTTATCTTATCTTTAGTATGTCCTCTCATTAGTATCTTTGACCTTTAGTTAGGATAATCCTATGGTTGAAACATGTGTTTGAGACATGTTATGTATGATGGATGCAAAATGGATGCAAGTGTTTGCTAGTGGTTGCTCGTGGATGCATATATACACACACTTTAGGCACTAGATCGGCTCAGTCACTACATATTGCATATTGCATATATATATGGATGTATTTAGTAAAATGGATGAACGATGGTTGTATTATCATGTGGATGCTGCATTCAGATGATGGTTGTGCACGCATATAGAAGTATTATGTAGCATTAAGAACCTTTTGCATACATAATGGATGCATGGCACGATCATAGTTGCATTAAGGAGGTCAACTGAATCAGTGGACCGCCTGATTTTGCATTAGATACGGACATATACACACATTGTGCATTTAAACATGAAAGCATTAGAAGTCTGTAAGGACAATGGATGCCTGTGTATGATGGATGAGTAGATGGACGTTTGGATGGTAGGATATACATTCCTCCAGACTTGAAGATTTCGGGGACGAAATCCTAAAAGGAGGGGAGAATGTAACACCCCGAATTTTCTATTAACACTAAAGTTGCTAAAATAATAATAAGTGTGTAGAAGAGGGGATGTATCTAATATGAATATAAAAATATTAATAAGTGTGTAAGAGAGGGGATGTATCTAATATGAATATAAAAATATTAATAAGTATGTGAGAGAGGGGATGTATCTAATATGTATATAAAAACAATAATAAGTAAAGGGGGATGTATCTAATATGTACATTGTAGAAAATATATATATATTTATGACATGAATAGAAGTTTATCAATATGCTGAGTGTTTGCTGAGTCACTTCTGACTCATTGCTGAGTCAACAAGATAAACCCCATCTTGTCTGAACGGCTGCGGTTATTTCTAGGTTAAATCTAATGGCCTAAATGAATTCTAAAATCTATAAATAAGTGGGTAGACCATAGACCTAAATCACTTGTAAAATTAGAGAAGCTACCGTCATGCTGCTGCCATGGAGTTCAGCATAGCCGTCACAAACTAAGAAGAGGAAGCCTAATCATCTACAACTAAATCTACACAAATCAAATCAAAAGATCTCTCTTTCTCTAATTCTTTTCTTTTGTTGGTGAGTATGATGATTCTCACAAGACTATTACAAACTAATTTGACTCAGTTATGAATGGATCACAAGAAAGTGATGTGATTTGTAATTGTAAATTCTATATATTGTGGATCTCTTATTATGTTATTATGTTGTCGTATGATGTAAATTATATATGCTATGTCATGCTATGTTGTAAATTCTCTTATGCTATGTCGTGCTATGTTGAGAATCATGTCAAGCTATGTTATACTATCATACTATGCCATGTTATAAATCATGCTATATTATGTTGAAAAATCATGATGTTGTTGGATCATGCTTAAAGTTATGTTTTTTTTCTTAATTTAAATGGATCTTGTTTATGGGAATTTGCCTATTAGGTTAGGTGTACCCATAAACTTGAAACTATAATTAAATAAAACTTGATTATGGGAATTTGCCTATTGAGTTAGGTGTACCCATATAAAACCATGTTGTTAAAAAATTAGATGATGTTGATTCACACATGTTCATATGTAAGTTTATGAAAATTGATTGAGATTATATTAGGTGAATTTTGAACAAGTTGACACCTTTAGGTCCATGACATGTATAATCTATGCAAGTTGGACATATGCAAGTTTCACCCCTTATTATGATTCATTTGGTCACATATACATGTTGTTATTATGATAATCTCTTTTATGCTATGAGTTAGGCTATTCGAGTCTAACATATATTTTGCGAATAAACGTTCAAACGTGGGGTAGGGGTAATATTAGGAATTAATAAATTGGGTGCAATTTTGTAAGATTTTGCATACCATGAATGGATGTCCATAATTGAGTCAATTATGGACATTGTTAAAAATTGGAAGTAATTAATAATTCAAGTAGGGAATTATTAAAATTGGGGGAAAGTGGATTATTATTAATAATCAATGCTTAGGACACGAGGTTGGACCCGTTTGTGATGTAAACCTGCCCGGACCCGCCCGGCAAATCCAGTAGTCACAAATGTCGGCCCAATGTGAGAGGTCCTAGGCCCAAACTAAAGCATAACAGTTGTAAAGACACGAGGTTAGACACTTTTATGGTGTAAGACTGCCCGGACCCGCCCGGCAAATCCAGCTGCCATAAATGCCAGTCTAATGTGAGAGGTCTTTATGAGGTTATGGCCTTAATGAACTAAGAAATACTTAACCAGATAATCATGTAAGGTGGGACATGGGGGTTAAGTAGGTGCCTTGGGTGGCATGAGGAATCTGGTGGTTGCCTTTAGAGGCATTTGAAATACGATTAGACTTAACCAAACACACATGTAAATGAACATGACTAAGTGGGTTAAGTGGGATGGACTAATGGGGACAAGCTTAGGTGGAATGCTTGTGGTAAATAGTGGGGGCCCATTTCAACCAGTATCCCAAAACGTATCTTTGTGGGCTCGACCCAAGTCGAGGACGGGACACGCATACTGGGTTTGACTATAAGAGGCCAAAACAGGGAGCGGTGGCAACGCAAGTCCAACGGGTTTCATATGCGTGTGTGGACCCGGGCTGGTAGGTAAGACGTTGTTGCATCGTGTAGGTATAAGCCGTGCATGTCCGTTGTATCAGGTTGCCACTTTAGGGGAGTGATACACCCCACTGTGGGGCTAGCACGGGTATCTACGAGTTAGGGAGCCGATCGAATAATGGGAAGTAGGGTACACCTAGTGGAGATAGGGGCAGGCGGCACCTATGTAGTCAGCTAGGGGTACGTAAAGCCATTGGGAAAGTTTCTAAGTGAAGCTAAGTGGGATGAATCTTTAGGGTGACTAGTGTGGTGCAGTATAGTGTTTATCCTTTAGTATTTAGGAGCGCTTATAACGTTGCCTTTAGCGATTGTCTATGTCCTTAATCTGCTCTTCATAGACATTTTCTTGTTTTCCAGCTTATGCCTTAGTCCAGTTATTTTGGTAATAGTATTGTAGAATTATCATATTCACCAGACTTTATGTCTGACCCCCTCTTTTCCATCCTTTTTCTCCCTTCAGGTCCGCAGGTTGGGCCAAGTTCTAGTGGAGTCTAGTTGGATCGCTTATCTTCTGGAAAGCTTGGACTGCTGAAGTAAAGTCCAGCTTGTTATCTTTCTTTTTAATGGCTATTCATGTAATGGGATTATGTACTTGTTTTATCAAGATAGATATTGTACTTGACATTGAATATGGTGTTATGATGTAATCAAACATGTTTTGACTTCTGCTACAATGAAATAAAGTTTTTGAATTTCCAAGTACTATTTTATATCTGTCTTGTTGTAATTTTACTGTTCTATATTCACTTAAAACCTCCATGGAAGTTAATGCATTCCCTTTGTGAGTGACATTAATGGACGTGGGGTGTTACATATACGAGTGAACGTATTTGTAGATTTGATATAAAAAATTGTTTTATATTGTGGAGATTTATTTGTTTGAGTTGTTTATGAATTCTGGTCGATCGGTTTGATCCACTGTATCGATAGGGGTTTCTAAACACTCAAGTACGATAAACCGACGCGGTATATTTTGAAAAAGGGTAAATGAAATAATTTTACCCAAATTATATGTTAATATAAAAGAATGATTAATATTTGAAGTATTATAGTATATTGGATGTGTTGGTTGATTATAATTGAAATGGTTATATAAATAACCAATTAAAATTCGTATAATATGGAATCAGATGAATTAAATCTGAAATCTAAATCAGAATTGGAATTAAAATTCCTTAAAGTGGGAAAGATGATTTCAAATGAACTTGAATTGAATATATGAGAATTTTAAAATCCTGGGAGATTTTAAATTTTTTTTTCAAGCATTGAAAGGGATATTTTGAAATGGATTTCAAAATGAAAGTGTTTAGAACTGGTTTTGAAAGTGACATAGTATTAAACTCACTTCGATAGCTGGAAAATAGATTCCGATGATGATCCGGACATCATCGGTGTTCATTTTCGAGTGGTAAGTGACGGATTACTACCAAAAGATTTTGTTTTGAATTGCTTTGAGAAAAACAAGTTGTTTTGAATCCTGAAAAGGAATATTTGATTTTTGTAAGAACGGAACTATTTAAAAACTCCCAGGGAGATTGTGTGAACAAAAACAAAATTAAATAGAAGTTTGTGAAAACAAATATGAATTGAATTGAAACAAATTAACCGGAAATTAAATTGTGAGAAAATATATCAAGTAGAATCAGATTTGAATTATGAGACTGGAATCTGAAATGGTATTGGGCTGGTAAGCTAAGAGTGAAATTGATGATGGATGGAAATTGAGTCAAGAATGGAATTTGGCTTGGACACGTGAAGAATTTAGTTCGAAGGATGAAATTGAAATTTTGTTGGAAATGCATTTGTATATGCTGACAGGGCAGCAGATGGAAGGGATATAATGATATGCCCGACAAAAAGGTACACGTTTATTTTTATATGGGTTTGGTGAATTATGAGCCTATTTGGCAAGTCGCTTGGCTATTTCGTTTTTCTTTTGGATTGGAGAAGGCCTAGAAAGGCGAGTTGGAGTTGTACCGATTGAGCCGTACAGAGGAGGTGCTGGCGAAATTTTTCGAAAATTTAAAGTGTTAGAAAATTTTCGATATTTTAGAAAATATTTATTCACAGTATTGAATTGGTTTCTAATTTAATATAAAATTAGATTAGAAATTAATGAGTTTATAACGTTCTTTCTTACCTTAGCAATTTCGAGGACGAAATTATTTTAAGGGGGAAAGAATGTAACGACCCGTGTTTTTGGCACTCGAATATGTAATTTAATTTATTTAATTTAAATATTATATTTGGAATATCGATGGAATTAATATCTAATTCGCTATTTAAACAAAGTTCGACGTTATATATTTATATAATTATAAATAGAGCTTGAAATATAGCGCTGCAGTTTGAAAATTCGAGTTTGAACTTCAACTGGACATACAGAGTCCGATATAAGTCGGATTTCTGTGAAACAAGAAACATTGGGAGCGTGTTGACGATAGCTTTCATATGAAAGAGAAAAATCCAGATTCCGTGTTATTGATTGCGAGTTATGGCTAAATCAAATTTTGGAAAAAACGCTGTGGAAATCGTTATCGGCCTATAAAATGGCCATTTTGCAAACGGACTCAGTTTTCGACGAAATCAGTTTCGTTGGGACCGTATCATTAAATTATTGTCAGAAAATCAAACTGCGGGGCAAACCGATGTCGTATGTGACCACGGTAGCCGTAAACGCCAATCAAATTCTATAACACGTATTTAATTCAATAAAGGGATATTTCAGTATAACTTGAGCAGATGATCGAATTAGGCCGCGAAACCAGTTCCGTTGAGTTCGTAGCGTCGATTATAGGCAGGATAGGTATATAGTTTGTTATTTTTAGAGATGGGAAAATTTGGCGTTAAAAAGGGTAGGGCGGTTCGCGGTAAAAATAGTCTACCGGGGCAACAGTCTCAGAATGCGACGAAACTAGTGTCGTTAGGTTCGTATCGAAAAGTTATTGCAAGATATCAAGGTTTCAAGTTGATTTGACTTATCTAGTGATCGTGGAAAAATTAAATGCGTGTTTATTTCTGGTTTTATAAAGGAATTTTTTTCATATTAACTCGGATTTCGACGAAACTTGTCCCATTGGGTTCGGAATACCTTTTTACACCAAGATCAGCCTTTTTATCAGTAAAATGTAAAAGCCATCAGCACATGCTTTCTTTCTGCAACACGACCAAATAGTACGCTGCATCAAATAAAATGAAAACACAACAATATACAGCTATACTCTAAGCCTAAAACCATATGTACAGACGACATCATGCCATTCTTTTGTGAAATTTCTTTTCAATATTACCAACCGTGCCGACCAAGGAGATCATCGAGACTCTCACTACTCTATTCTGCAGCATGGCTATTCCCTATATTCCTTGCTCCCCACACTTTCTCTTATTATATATATAGCACATCACTCCGTCCTATTTTCTTCTCATCAGCATGACTAAACCGACAACCCTCTTCATCACAGAACAACAAAAAGCTCTTCTCCTGTAAACTAAAAACAAAATTAGTAGCTTCTAAATCGCGATGCTCTCAACTGTTGATGAATGGATACTGGAAGTCACCGATGATCGGCTGGGGGAAAGTATGAGCCGCGGTGACCTGCTCCTACTTTTGAGCGTGGGTTCGGTGGTGCATACGAAGAGGAGTTGTTTTTGGCGAAGGCGGAGGGGAAAAGGGCGCGTTCGAGTGTGGGGTTGGATGGGAACCCAGTGGTGGGATGTGGCGCAGCAGTTAAAGGAGGGACGGTGGCGCTGTCCTCGTCTGAAGGTGGCAGGGGGCAGTCATGGAAAGAGAGAAGAGTAAGGATGTAAAGGGGACGTGAAGCAAAGCGTTCAAAAGGAGGAGTATGTATGGGAGGCACGTTGGCGAAAAAAAGAATGGAAGGGAAGAGAAGCATGGGTGTTTACGTGTGGTGTCAGGAGGAAGAAAATGCTGACGTGAAGAAGAATGTGGTAAGATGCCAAATCAGTTTTTACATATGCCTAACCCCCAGTTAAACGCGCCTAATAATAAATACTACTGTGCCTTATTCTTACATGGCCATCTCAACTATAACATGGAAAAAGGGATTAATTAACGTAAGTTTAAGTCAATATTAATATTTGATCATGCCGTGAATTTAGAATCCAAGTTTTCAGTATGCCAAAAATTAAACGACCGTGGCCCATTAGTTCCAACAGCAAGTATGAAAATAGTATTGCGGCCCATAATAATATGTTTATATGTTAAGGTTTAGTGTTCATATATGTTAAGGCACCCTATATGTGTATATGTGGCCTGAAATAAACACGTTCATGCTTAAAGGATTTATGTGTTGTTTCATCTCTTAACTTTAATTGTCGATGTTGTATCTAACAACGTAATTAACGGGTCGATTAATATTTAGTTAAGGTTAATTAGCATAAATAGTTAATTAAATTATAATTAAAACAATAACTACTATAAAATAATGCGTTCATATATTGTCAGCATTGGCCAACAGGGGACGCTGGAACCGTGGATGCCGCTATTAAACGCGCGTTTAATTGAAACAGTCGATACCTCGATAGACGAAAATCAAGGTGAGTTAAACTCACTCAGTTACCCTTTTTATATTTTATATAAATTGGGTATTTTAATTTTGTGTGCTCCGCTTACCAATGGTTGACTGCTTTGCTAGTTATCTATTTAACTGTTGATTTAACCGATGAAATTAAACTGTGTTTAATTTCAGTGGAATACCAAATCGTTATTTTTAAAGATTGGTTCCAATAAAGGTGACTCACCTTGGTTGGTCACGTTTATTTATAAACGTGTTTAAATGGTTGAATTGTTTGAATTGCTTATGATTGATGTTAAATGGTCGTTATTTAGTTTATCAGTTAAACAAAACCGAACAGTCTGATTTGAGATAACCATTTTGTATACAGAGAAGAACAGGTTGGAGGGATCCAACCGGATTCCTCAAATATATTATTTATTTCATATTTTCACATATGAACTGTCCTGTTTCGTTGATTGATTTGATTATTGATTTGGACTGGGAATTCAACCTGTGTTATGTTTAAACCAATAAGCGGTATTGGTTGAGTATTTAGCAGTGTATGGCCTATAAAATCAATCGTGTTATAAATATTGATTCACCGTCAGGTAAATCGATAAAGATGAGGTTATAAAATTTATTATATAACTGGAGTTGGATTTTGAATATATTATTTTGAATAAAAGTTATAAAAGGGAAATAAATAAATATTTTATTTATTTAAGATTTTGATTTGTTAAAAATTTATCTTATAGAATAAATGCTGATGTTAGACTAATTTGTAAGTACAAGATGAGAAATAAGGTCGCATAGTAACACTTTGGTAATTGTTTTTGTGAAGAAGAAATTTATGGAAATATTTAAATTAATTATTTAATTAATTAATTTAAAGTGAAAATTTATTTGGAATCGGCTAACGAGATAATCAAGTTTGAGTGAATTAAATCGACCATTTTGAATTTGAATTGATTATCAAATTAATGTGTTTTTGGGTTAAATATCGTTTAAATTTAGATAAGGTTTTAAAAAGGGTTTAAGATAAACCAGAATATATAAATGAGTTTCAAGGTGTAAATCGTTAATATTGAATTAACGTTATTTGAAAATGAGATCAAGTAAAAGGGAAATTTGAAATAAGATTTCAAAAGTGGGGAATGGTCGAACAGATTTGAAAGAAGATTGGAAATAAATGAATCTGGTTAAAGAAGTGGGTTATAGGGTTGTATAACTAAACCCAAGTTATAATGGAATGTATTTCGAGATGGAAATAGGAATATTGATTTTGTGATTACAACTGATATTCATCTGAGGATAAGAACGTTGTTTGATCAAGGTCTGAGAGGTAATTAAAATACCCCAACTTGAACAACATCGGGATTATCTGAAGATGATATTAGTTGGCGATCGTAAAAGAGGTTCATGATAATACAACGAATGTTTTGAAAGGGGAATGGAGTGGGAATTGTATATGGTTATAAAGTATTTTGCTAAGTATTATAACATAATGGTTCTGAGGACATTAGTATATAAAAATATAGTTATTCGAGATAGAGTAAATCAAACATAGTTATTCAGGATAAGTTACCATTTCGTACTACTGCTAGCGAAATTCGCAGGGCTGCAGATAGCCTACGGCGGTCAGATGTTTCCTGAGGGAATCAGGCGTAACCATTGTGATCACTGCGATCTAGAGTCAAGCGAATGGATTTAAGTCGAGTATTAGTTAATCGATAGGAGTTAAATAAGTCGAGTTAATCAGTTAGAGTTAACCACTTTGAGTTAATCAATTGGAGTTAATCGATTAGAGTTAAATCGAATTAGAGTTATTCAAATATCGTATTTTTAAATATTAACAGAGTTAGAAGTTTTGATTTAACGAAGTAAATCAAGTGTTAAAAGGCCAAGTGATGCTGAATACTGAACCAGTGAACTCATTGGAGTGTCATGATGAAACACTGTATATTTTGATAGTTAAAACACCGACTATCAAACCTGTCCAATACGATTGTTGGTATGGAAAGACCGGGATCGAATCTATATTCGAAAACCATTCCGACCAACAAATACGTGGAGATATCAGAAGATGATCGAGATGGTGCTGTGAAGACCGTGGGTTTTCACAAACGGAAGAACCACTAATATTCTCTGCCTGGCAAGCAGAGATAAACTGTGATTCTGTCGTGGTTGGAATCTACGGGTTGCAAGGACTACTCGCTACTGATCCATGGGGTGATTCCTATATTGGATGCGGTAGGAGAGTGCCTTCGGTTCATCCTGTTCCTGGATGACGTATATGGACGAATGTCTGACAGAGTATTTCCAAAGGGTCACGTACGTTGATTTCTTCAAACGTGCGATAGTTGTTGGCGGGGAATCGCCGTTCTCTTAGCTTCCACCTAGAGTATTTTTGGGGACGTCAATTAGTGATATCTGACGGATCTGACGATGTGGCATTCAAAGTGAATGACGACCAGATGATCAAGAGTAATCTAGACCTCAAGCCTCATCAGCCGGGAAATGACAAAAATCGGGCAGGCAGCATGGCTATGTGGGTCGCTCCCATTAGGGTGTATGATCACCTATCTAGAGAAAATCCTATTTGCTTCTTAAACCAATGTTTCGATGCTGTCCCTTTTCGGGAGACGGTTGCTGATCCCAACCGTCGGTGATATACATTCGATACTCTCAAGCGAAATGAGGGGTCGGTCATGTGAGGGCCGGGTTGCAAGACGTTCTTGTTGAACCCAGTGTATTCGTCTCTAGAGATACACTATCGGCAGGTGGACCCATACCTTGTCAAGTTGGAATCCAATCTCCAATAAGCGCCTGCAGTTTTGATTGTATACTATATATGTGGAGCGTGAGATGCAAGCGTTCCACTAGATTGTTATTTACTTGTATTTAGACATTATTATAATATCAGACAAGATATTGGTTTCAAAAATGTTTTGGGTTATCGTAAGGTAAAAACCGTCCGTGTTTATGTGTGGATTTGGTCTTACGATTATCCTTTCTTCTGAAAAGATTTTGAACTTTAAAATCATGATTGGATGATTTACCAAATACTGTGCGAGTTTTTCTCACTCTGGTTCACCAGACTGACCCGGTGTTTTGTAAATGCTCGGGTTAGGCCGGCTTGTACAGGTTCAGGTTATCGATGGCTATGAAGAGACGAGCTGGAAGAGTCCAGACGTATGATATTACTACTATTCCGCTGTGTGTTGTATATGGGAACAGGCTATTATAACTGTCCCATGGTATGATGTACTCTGATACTGTAAGTATTTTCAAAACTCTCAATAAAGATTTATTTCCGTATTATATTTTGTTCCGCCGCGATGTGAGACTCTGTGTGGTGTTCTTCTTCTTCTTCTATTCTAATATTTCTTTCTTTCTTATCTCATCCTCTAATTTCTTTCTAATAACTATCCAGTGTTTCGGTGCTTGGAGGATCGGCATGAGTTACAGTAAAGGTATTTATGTCGATTTTCGGGGCCGAAATCCCTGGGTCGTTACATATTAACTTGCATAACATCATATGTACAACTTGCATAATCATATTAACTTGCATAACATCAAATATGAAACTTGCATAATCATATTAACTTGCATAACATCATATATGGAACTTGCATAATCATATTAACTTGCATAACATCATATATGAAACTTGCATAATCATATTAACTTCCATAATCATATTAATCTTGCATAACATCATACATGAAACTTGCATAACATCATATATAAAACTTGCATAACATCATATAATATGAATCAAGTTAACATACATGATTAAACATATGAATTAGATTCACAACCACAACTTATAATCCAACGTATATCACATCATAATTAATTTAGCAATTATTTTGTTAAAGTGATCAAACTCACATTTAACGAAGTTCTGGAATTTATTAGCGTCCCTTTGTTGTAATTGAATTTGCTATTGGATTGAATTGAGTTGCTTTAATCTTCTTCTAATTGGTGGCGGCTGCTCTAGGGTTTAAGACGATAGCATGACGGCCATAGTTTTAGTTTTAATATTGATTTAGGGTTTGAGTCTATGGTTTTTTTTATAGAGTTTTGAATTTATTTACAGCCGTCAGATCACTCTAGAATCCATCTAGGCCTTAGAAACCAAGAAATGATGTCAACAGACCAACCAGAAATCGCCACCTAAGCCCTAAAACATAAAATTTCGTCATAGACCATTTAGGGCCGACGGGACCAATTCCAAACCTCCTGAGTAGACCCTGGGGTCGACCCACCGTGTCTCGGATCGACCCATAAAATAGGTCGGTTTGGTGTTTTACCTTCCCACTTCCGCTGTTTTGAATTTTTTTCTTAAATTTTAGGTTGAATTTTATTTTATTTTTATAAATATATCTATATATATTTCTATCTTCCTAATTAACCATTTTCACACTAACTTATTTTTTGAACAGCGTTCACACTAAGCTGCTTTTTAGCCATTCCCCTAAAACAAAAATATGGCGTCGGCGGGGATCGAACTCTGTACCTCTTGTATGCAAGTCACATGTTCCAACCAAATGAGCTACTAAGTCTTTTTCTTACGAACCTTAGAACAATGCTAAACATTTATTCTTTAATTTAGTTAATTCGATTATTCAAAAATCTGGGGTGTTACAAAATCCTTATTTTCTAATTTTAGAAAATATACGTTATTAACTTTGGAAAACGTTTCCATTTCTGATTCACGCATCATTATCTTCTCACATATATCAGTCTCTAACTATAAACTAGTAAGAGAACAATTTCCCAAATCTAAACCCCGAAGGCCGAAACCAACATCAGATAGATACCCAGAAAGTCATTCAACTCAACTAATTTCTAGTCAGTTTCTAATTTCAGTAATTCCATTTAAATTCCTAATTCAACCCCCAAATTCCTTTACAATATTTTATTTGCAAAATATCTAATTTATATCAATATAGTGTTACACCCGTATGCGAAGCACGGGTCTAAACCTTCCCCATGTAAAATTCTCTTTTTAATAACATTCTATTCATTTTCCAAATATTTCCTTAATTTAATTCTATTTACTTTCCAAATATTTATTCCTTTTATAATATTTTATTTTCTCAAAAATTCCTTTTCTATTTGGTTTATAAATATTTCCTTTTCTATTTGGTTTACAAATATTTCCTTTCCTATTTGGTTTACAAATATTTCCTTTTCTATTTAGTTTACAAATATTTCCTTTTCTATTTGGTTTACAAATATTTCTTTTTTTTATAAAAATCATTTGATTTTATGTAAATATAATTTATTTCCAACATACACATTGAAAAATCCCCTTTTAAATTCTAGTATTATATATTGTATTCAAAATACCAAATAACAATGATCGATATCATTCGAACACAGATAGTTAATAAAAGATAATATATCACATCATATATCACCATAAATGAAAACAGTAAAATAAATATTGAGGAATCCAGTTGGATCCCTCCAACCTGTTTCCCTACATCCACAGATGTTAAATAATATAATAACATCGATTTCATTTTGATATGAAATATTTTGATAAACTGAATCAACATTTGATTAACGATTTATATATATAAATATATGTGTGTATATATATATCATTATCTATAATTCCAACCAATACATAAGCAATTCAACCAAACAATCAGCACACAGCAATCAATCATCATTTATCAATTCTAAAAATACGTTATAAAAATATAAACTGATCAGAGTTAGTGAGATTTACTCACACTGGACGATCATCGTTAAATAACGATAATTGTTGCTGATTCATATCAGGCAATTTATTTTGCTATAAATTGTAAAGAGCTCTAATTCACTCCCAATCAGTTCCATTGCGTAGCCCTCGTCTATATGATCCCAACGGATTTTACCGTTCATGATTCTGAGAAAGTATGATGATATACAAGTTATTACACTTTAATTTAAATAAAACTTGGATATTTATTTTCAAACGGGCCTTAACATGCCAAGCCGGCCCAAAATTGGAACCCACCCGTTAAATTCTCCTCTTCTTCCTCCTGTAACAACAGACACGACCTCTTCCTGGCCATTATGGCAACTTTATCCCCAAACCACACATTATTCCTTCAACACAAATTCAAATAGAAAACACCATTTCAATATCCATCCTCTCCTCTTGGACCTCATGCCAAACTCACCCAACTCACACTCCGTACCCTCGTCGCGAGTTCATCCCTCAATCCGCACATACATCGACATCCATCATCATGGAATCTAACCAAAAATACATACCAGGTGCTATTCAAGCTCCTGAATCCAAATCCGCCATTAACTCCAACTTCGATCGCCTGAAATCCCTTAAATCTCGAACCCTAGCGTTCGCGGTTTTCATTCACGCAACAGAAATTTGTGTCGAACTAAAATGTTTGCACGAGATTGAAGAGAAGCCTTAGTGGAATCCCAAAATATTTATAAAATGATTTTAGGCATTTTATACACTTTGTTTTGATTTTTCCAATTTCCCATTTTACTGTTTGAAGAAAAACAAGAGAGGCGGAAAAACGTTGACTACTGAATGGAGATTTTTAAGTTTAGGAATAGTTAAGGGTTATTTATAGGTAATTTAAATATATATTTTTATTAATTATTTTACTTTATTTTATTTTAGTCAATCGCTAATTGTATTCATCCTCTAAAATTCCTGTGATCACATATGATACCCAAAAATCACGAAAATGCTCATGCACCTTCAGTTTGACATTACGAACCCAACGAAACTAGTTTCGTCGAATTCCGACTCCGTTTGCTCAGACATCATATTTTTAACCGTCAAAATATCGACTATTTTTCACATTAAAATTCCATACGGCCACACACTGACTCCAAAAATCACGGAAATTGAAATCTAGCAATAATTTAATATTCCGGATCCAACAAAATTAGTTTTGTCGAAAACAGAGTTCGTTTGCAAAACTGGCTATTTTTAAAGCTCTAAATAACCCATTTAAATATATAAATATATTGAATTAAATATTTAAAAATAAATATTATCGTATATATATTCGCTAGAATACCATACAGCTCCAATATAATCCTATCTGAATTTGATAACTCGACATTTCAAATCCAGTGTTAAATCGATACCCAATTTATATTAAAACCCTTTTTATAATATAAATAAATCATTATAAATTATAAAGTAATTCCATAGCGACTATTTGAAAATTTGATTTGGACGTAAATCAAAATATACACGACGAAATCCTGATTTTTCTCTTCCACTAGAAAAATATACTTCACCAGCTCCGAACATTTCTTGTTTCATAGAAATCCGGCTTAAAACAGATTCTGTATATTTGTTTAAAGTTCGAATAGCCAAATTGCGAAATACGCGGCATTTCGAGCTCGATTTAATTTATAATTATACGCTCTAACTTCGTTAACTAAATATGTTGGTTACCGTAATTAAATTTTAAACTGAAATATATACTTTGAATTGTCCAATTCACACAATATTGTCAATTCCACTATTTCCGACTGTTTTAGAAATTGAAATATATTATTCTATTATTTATATTAATTAAATATTCAATATAATTTAATTAAACAACCATTAAATCTCTAAATCCATATTTAAATAATTAAATAAATTAATTATTATATCGCTGAAAATACGGGACATTACATTCTTCCCCTTTAAAATAATTTCGTCCTCGAAATTGTTAAGGTAGAAAACAAACCCTATTAGCTGGTTTAAAAAATATTTGTTCACATCTTAACTTTAGTTTCAACTGAAACAATTTAATTTCAATTAAAATATTAATTAATTCCTACTAACGAAAAGTTTCAAAAATCCTAGAAATTTTCTAACACCTTAACTTTTCGAAAAACTTCGCCAGCACCTCCTTTGTACGACTCAAACGGTGCAACTACAACTCGCCTCTCTGGGCCATCTCCAACCTAAAAGAAAATCAAACAGCCAAGCGGCTTGCAAATTTGGCTCATTAAAACCTCATACCCAATATAAATATAAATTGGTACCTTTTTGTTGGGCATATCATTATATTCTTTCCATTTGCTACTAATTCAACATATATTATTATCATCCCAATCAAACTCAAATCACTTTTATCTCCAATACAACCATTCGTTTATCCAAGCCAAATTCCATTATCAATCTCAACTACCATTCTTGATTTTCAATTTATTTCACAAATTTCCATCTAATTTGTTTTAATTCAAACAATACGTTTTTGAGAGTTTCTAAACAACTTTGCTTTTCAAAAAAATCAAATTTCATTTTGGAATATCAAAACAACTCTTTTTCCCAAAGTAATTCGAAAACAATCTTTTTGGTAGTAATCCGTCACTTGGAAACTCGAAAATGAACACCTATGATGTCATGATCATCATCAGAATCTAATTTCCAACTATCGAAATGAGTTCAATACTATATCATTTTCAAAACCATATCTAAACACTTCCATTTTGAAATCCATTTCAAAATACCATTCAATGTTTGTAAAACAATTTAAAATCTCCTAGGATTTTAAAATTTCTTATATCCAATCCATATTCATTTACAAACACTTATTCAAATTTCCAGAGTTTTAATTTCAATTCAGATTTAATTCATCTGATTTCATATATAATACGTATACAAATCCTGATTGGTTATATATAACCATTTCACTTTTTATAATCTCATTTGATTATAATCACAACCAATATATCCAATATACAATAATATATCAAATATCTATACTTTGTTTATATCAAAATATAATTTGGATAAAATAATTTCATTTACCCTCTTTTCAAACCATACTGTGTTGGTCCATCGTATTCAAGTGTTTATAAACCCCTACCGATACAGTGGATCAAACTGATCGACTAGAACTCATAAACAACTCAATCAATAAATCTTCACAATATAAAACAATTTTATATTGAATAACAAATACGCGCTCATATATATACACTCAACTCAATCTAGGGTATTGCTAATACCATCTCTACTGAGTCATGCCATAGAGCCAAGGTAATTACCTAACCTTTAGCTCTGATACCACAGTAACGACCCGGGGTTTCGTGATCCTGGTTATTGACATAAACTCAATGTCGACTGCCCAAGCACCGGAAACACTGGATAGTCCATGAAAGAAATTAGAGGGTGAGAATAGATAAGATAGAAACTTAGAATAGAAGAAGAAGAAGAACATACAACATTAGAGTAAATACGAATCTCACAGCAGAACGAACAACATATAATACATACATAATTTTGAAATAAAATCAGTATATGTATACAGTAACATTATTAGAGTATAACACTTACAACACAACGGAAATAACGGTAGTTATATAATCCTGAAGCCTCCTTCTCCAAGCTCTCCAAGTATATCTGAAAAATCCTGAATACTTGACTACCCGTACAAAACTGGGCACCCAAGAGTTTAGGGAAAACAAAGCAAAACAAACTCTGGGTCAGTCATGGGACTAGTGTGAGTAAAACAGTTTAAAATAGTTTGAGCAATTAAATGATATCTCATAAGACCATGATTTATAAAGGAACGGGTTTTTCCCTTATGAGAATCCCAATTAGTCTTTATATTAAAATTCTTTTGATATTATGATAGTGTCTATCAATCACAATATATTAATCATCTAGCAGAATGCGTTCATCTCACGTTCCACATATACAATATATAATCAAAAACCAAAGGCGCTTATTGGTTAATGAATTCCAACTGGCAAGGTCTGGGAGCACCTTTCGACAGTGTATCTCTAGAGAGGAATACACCGTTTTCAACAAGAACATCTTGTAACCCAGGTTAAACATGACCGACCACTCAATTCGCTTGAGTATACCGAATATGTTATAACCAACGGTTAGGATCAGCAACCGTTTCCCGAAAGGGACAACATCGAAATAAATTATAGAAGTAAATGGAATTTCTCTAGATCAGGTGACAATAAACCCTAATTGGCAGCTAACCACTTAGCCATGCGACCTACCCGATTTTATACCATTTCGGTTATGAGGCTAGAGGCCATAACGTATACTTTACAAACCACAACTTCATTCACTTTGAATGTCACATCGTCATACCCATTAAATCATAAATTAATTTCTCCAAACATACCATGGGTAAACAGCTAAGAGAAACGAATTCCTCCACCACGAAACGTAAATACGTTTGGAGATATCAACTTACGCGATCTATAAAATGTACTTTGTCAGACATTTTTCCATACAAGTCGTCCTGGGACTGGACATACCGCAGGCACTATTCTGTAAATAGGACAGCCCTTGCATAACTCCATCTTCAATTATCTTCATCATATTTGGTCGCAACGCTAACGCCCATACAGAGTGGTTTTCAGATAGCGAATATGATCCCGGTCTCTCCGTATTGATGACGGAAAAATGTTCAAAAACTTTGATAGTCGGTGATTTAACTATCAAAGAAAAACTTGTGTGCAAACCACGATATTATTTCCAGATGAAAATTCTATCGATCAATCATCAGTCAACATTTATTCATTTCCCCATTTCTCGTTTCCATATATTAATCAAATCCTTATTTTCTAATTTTAGAAAATATACGTTATTAACTTTGGAAAACATTTCCGTTTCTGATTCACGCATCACTATCTTCTCACATATATTAGTCTCTAACTGCAAACTAGTAAGACAACAACTTCCCAAATATAAACCCCGAAGGCCGAAACCAACATCAGATCGATTCCCAGAAAGTTATTCAACTCAACTAATTTCTAGTCCGTTTCAAATTTCAGTAATTCCATTTAAATTCCTAATTCAATCGCCAAAATCCTTTATAATATTTTATTTGCAAAATATCTACTTTATATCAATATCGTGTTACACCAGTGTGCGGAGCACGGGTCTAAACCTTCCTTATGTAATAATCTCTTTTTAAAAAAATTCTATTCATTTTCCAAATATTTCCTTAATTTAATTCTATTTACTTTCCAAATATTTATTCCTTTTATAATATTTTATTTTTCCCAAAAATTCCTTTTCTATTTGGTTTACAAATATTTCCTTTACTATTTGGTTTAAAAATATTTCCTTTTCTATTTGGTTAACAAATATTTCCTATTTGGTTTATAAATGATTCTTTTCTTATAAAAATCATTTGATTTTATATAAATATAATTTATTTCCAATATACATGAAACACCCCACCTCCGTTAAGGTCACTCACAAAGGGAATGCCTTAACTTTGGTGGAGGTTTATAAGTAAAAGTCACAATAAACACAAGACAGATATAAGTACACATATTTTAAAACACCGGAAAACAAACACGCTTTTATTTCATCGATACGTGTTCATACAAAACATTTCCATAATTGTCTCAAAATACTTCCAACATTATAACCTCATTACTGTCTTGATTATTAAAGAAGCATAAAACATAAATAAAGTAACAAAAATCCCCATACTGATATCCAAAGCCATAATCCGAGCAAAAGAGATCCAAACCATACGTCTACGGTCTTGAAGCTTGCAAAAGAGTACTAAGCTGGGTTGTTTCCTCCCTATGGACCTAGGGGGGGGGGGGACGAAAGAAAAGAAGACGAAAAGAAAATAGAGTCACACATAAAGCATGAGTAAATCTAGTAAGTCTTCAGTATGTGAATAAGAAAAAGGGCATGATAGATATAAACTGAAAACAGGAAAGTATCACAAGCTAAGGAAGTGTCGTTTAGAATCGAATGTACTATCGCACCCACACTATATCTCTGCACCTACTTGAGCTTATTCTAACTGGCACCCCCATACTGAGGGTGAAGTGATCCCCATTTTCTAAAGATCGGCTCCTACTCGTATAAACATGTGTCATACGGCCCCCCAAGAATTGTAGATACCTATGCTGGTCCCACCATGGGGTGTATCAAGACCCATGGTGGCGGCCCCGACGCAATTCTAGAATACATAGGTTATACTACTGGTGCCCCAGTGCCCTGTTTTTCTGCTCTGGCGTGTGTGCACGCCCGCACCCTGTTCGAACCTACACTATGCACCCAACGCCGTCGTTTTGACCGTTTACAATCAGCCCAGTAATCGTGCCCCACCCTGCCTAGTTTCAGGGTAACATGATACCTAACTTGGGTTACTGCTGAAATGGGTCCCTCTTTACTAGGGTTTCCTAGTCAAACATGTTAAGTGGTTAAGTGTTTGTATTTACCTAACCTCACCCATCAATTCTTGTTAACATGTTGAATTTGGTTAAGTGTTTTTAGTTGACTTAACCCTACCATTTGTCCTTAGCCTCTTAAAGCACCTGACCACTCACATTAGATAGATATTGCTACGGTTATTGGATGTGCCGGTCGGTTTCGGGCAGGTTTACACCGTAGCTCAGTCTGACCTCGGGTCCTTATTGGGCTCAATGCTTAACCACCCACATTGGATAGGTATTGTTGTGACTCTGGATAGCCGGGCGGGTCCGGACAGGTTTACGTCACAACTCAATCCAACCTCGGGTTAAGCATACCGTGTTTTCTAAATTTACATATTTTATCACTTCTCAATTATATGTAAATGTCATGTCCTTTATTCTTGGGTATAAAAATTCATACCGCTTAAATGTCATTGTCGTTGGCATGTGCCAACCATGCCAACATATATTTTTCATGTTTTACACCCAACGTTATGTAACGACCCGGGTTTTTCCAGTTATTTGAATTCGAATATTTAAATTGGTTTAAATATTTATTTGGAAATATGAATAGATTTAATATTGAATTCATTTATAAAACGAAGAGTAAACGTTTATATTTATATCTAATATAAAACGAACTCGAAAATGCGCGGTAGTTCGAAAAATTTAATTTCAGCTTCAATTGATTATACCGAATCCATGTTAAGTCAGATTTCGTCGAAACAAGAAGCGTCTGAATCTAATTGATAATAATTTTCTAGTGAAGCAGAAAAATCGAGATTTCATCGTGTATATTGTGTGATATGGCCAAATCAAAATTTAAAATAGTCGTTGTAGAATCATTTATCGACCGTAATGGTTTATTTGATATAACTAGATATCGGTTCCGAATTTAGGCAATGTTCTTTTGAGACGTAGTTATAATAAAATTTTAGAATTTTACTGTAATTTTTATTTCGTAAAATAAGCAACTTTTTATTGGGAGTATTTTGCACCCCGTATCAATATTTTGGGGTTGCACAATATAAGTCAACCTACCGATGTTATTATATTTTTGGAGTCGTGATGCAATGCTGGACACAACGGTGTTCTTATTTCTGTCCGTAGTGGCTCAGTCATGAACGTAAATTTTACGGAAGGCGGTACACATGAACTTTAAATCATAAACATAAAAATTTGCATATTTAAAACCGGTACGAATTGTTACTTCCGTCCCAGCTATTTCACATGCTACCTAAGGAAAACTTACAGTCTAAAGCTACTCTTCACGCTCCAGGTTGCAGCTCACTAAATAAGTAATACACATGCATGAATCCCATCACTTACTAAAAAGAGGACACCAGCTACTTTATTTCTTTTCCAAGCATGGAAAATTATGTCAACCCCTATTTATTTTATTTTATTTTCTTCTGCAAAACTAAAGAACCAGCGATATGTCAGACTTGACAAAACCAGCACATGCTACCCTATTATCAAGACCAAACGTGCCAACCACGGTTTGTAGTTTCCACTCACACATGCTATAAGTCAGCTATGCTTTCTCTATAGACTTATGCACATGCGTTGCCTACACTGTCAATTTACATCACTAGTCACTGCCATTGAGATGAAGAAAACGCACAGCTTTCACCTATCACATGCTTTCTTCTGCACATGAACATGTAAGTACGCAGACACTTATATGAAAACACACGACAGCTACCCATTTTTCTTCAACCTACCTACACTGTACATTGCCAACAGTGTTTCGATTCCTTCATTTCCAAGCTACCCTCTTCCGTGCCACCCAAGCCGTCTTCACTATAAATAGAAGCCAGGCCATTCATTCCTGCAATTCGAATTTTGAACGTCCAAAAATAAATAGAAACCAGTTTTTGTGTTCTTCCGAGAATCTAGAAAAATCATTTAAGTTTAAATACTCTTCAAAGAAAAATAAGGTGGTATCGAATTTCGGTTTTACTTCAAGGCGTGGGTCAGATAGGAGAGAGTAGAGGTCGGTTCGCATGGGGAAGCTCGCGTAAGTTCTTGGGTTCGATATTTGTTTTCGGTGATGGGTTTCAAACGAAGTAAGGGACAACGTGTGGGCTTGTGGTTTTCACTCCGCAACAGACAACATTAAAGAACGAATGGGAAGGTAATGTGACTGCATGGATTATGGAATATGGGTTTGTTAGAAAGAGGATGGCATCTTGGACGGTGTGAGTTAGGAGGCACTAGTTGACGTGGGAGCTGTTCGAAGCAGAGGTGTTTCAGTCGGAGCTCGGGTGATGGTCCGGTGATCCGGCAGTGGCAGCAGAAGGCCAGATCCGAGAGTGGATGGCTGACGTCTGGTCACAATGGCGTTAGCGGGTGATGTTTTCAACTCGCGACAGTACTTGGTGGGTTGAAACACAAAGTGGATCGGTTTTACTCAAGATTTGGTAAACGTAAGGGGGTGTTGGCGGCAAGACAGGTCAGTATGGTGAGAGCAGCCACTGGCGATTCTGGTGGGGTCGGAGGCACAAATTCCGGTGGCCAACGACGCAGCTTAAAGCTCCACCTTCTGCTCGCGTTTTTGTAAAAGAAAGGAAATCACGTTTTCCATTAGTTTTAATTGTCTCGGATCAAGTGGATAGGGCCAAGGACGTGGATCGGAACCTTTTATACGAAGGTCAAAAAAAGGTATTTTATGCCTAATTGCTAATTTATGTGATAAGTTACTTAACTAACTAATAATTTAAAAGTTAATTTATTTATAATCATAAATCTTATAATATTTATACCGTGTGATTTCGTTATCAGATTTAAACGAACAAAAGGGCGTCAGAACCGTACAGACAAGCACGACTGTATGAAGCTCGGGTTGGTCAGAAATAGAAGTTACTTGGATTCTTAATAAAATTAAACGCCTGTTTAATTTTAAAGCGACTCGTTTGATCGTCAGAATAAAACCAAGGTGAGTTAAACTCACTCAGTTCCCCTACTTATAATTTTTATAAGTCGGGTTTATTTATTTATATGCCATGTTTGCAAAATTGTTGGTTGATTTGATTGTTGTGATGCTGTTAAACATGGTTGTGTCGATTATTTCAATTAAACCATTGTTTAATTTAAATGATATGACATCGTTATTTTTAACGATGGTCTCCAAACAAGGTAACTTACCTTGTTGGTTACGTTTATAATATAAACGTATTTGATTGAATTGTATGCTTGAACTGATGTTAGTGGTTGACCGTTATCAGTCAAATTTATTGTCATCATCATGTGAACTGTTGAACCCATATGATTAGATTATTGAATTGGTTGTTGACTGTTAAACCCAAATTCAACATTTGTTTGATTATTAACCAATGTGTGATATTGGATGAGGAATGTATAGCAGATGGCCAAATATATAAACTGTTTTATAAAGATAGATTTACCGTTTGGTAAATCGATAGAAATGAAATTATAAAACTGAATATAGATTTAAATATATTATTTTAATTGAGTTTATAGAAAAGGGAAATTAAACCAACCACATATGGTTGTTTTGATCATTATTTTTATATCAAAATATGCCGTGTGCGAAGCACGTGCTTCATCGCGATTATGATCTAGGAAACTAGTTCTCGTGTTTGATAAGCAAGTGGACAAGAGTTAACGTAACGATTTATTATTTTTATAAACAATTAAATTGGGATTTTTTTGAATTGATTATTATTTAAATAAAAAATCAAGTGGAGTCATTTAAAATAAGCGGAAAGATGGATTAAAGACTTGATTAACAAAGTTAATCATGTTAGAGTCGACTAAGCCAGCTGTTTTGACAAAAATGGAATTTCTAAATTTATTTAGTGGAAATGTCAAATGGTTAAGTAAAACATTTTTAAATGTTGATGTTTGTTAAATAATGATCAAAGTGGTATCTTGGGCTTTAAAAAGGTATAAATGGATGGTTATGAAGTTTTAAACCATTGGTTATAATAAAGTGATGTTTCTAAGCAACTTTATTAACTAATAATAAGTTAAGTTTAATTCAAAGTTTTAATTAAATACTTAATGGGGTTTTATTTTGCATAGATTTATAAAACCCAAGCTTTATTGAATATTACTGGGAAGTGTATTAGAAATGATATATGAATGGGAACGAAATGGAAACGAAAATGGAAATCCAAGTTTGAATTAAAAGGGTTAGGCAAATTGAGTAAAATGGTGTAATATAAATTCGCCGTATTGAATGAGAGATGGAGTTTTATCAAGATATAACTAGAAATGGAATTTGTTTTGATAATGGAAATGAGTGTGGAGTTTTGGTATTACATCTGATATCATCTTAAGATAAGAACGTTGTTGATCAAGGTCTGAGAGGTAATTAAATACCCCAACTTGGACGACTTCGGGATTATCGGAGGATGATATTAGTTGTGATGATAAATATGTTAGCGTAATTCATTTTGAAAATAATAGTGTAACATTATTTGGGAATATATAAATAGGGTTCCAAATAAAAGGGAATAAAGGGGACTTGAGAGAGGAAATTATATTTCCATTGTTGAAAATATAACGATATTTTCAAAGAAGAGAAATGAGATTTGAAATGGGTTATCCTGAAAAGGAAAGTGGCGATTATAGTTTCAAATAACGAAACATAAGAGATATCGTAATGGTTATTCAAAATGATAAGTTAAAGGTTTCCCCAAGTATATTAGCAAATAAGTAACATTGGGGAAATGGTTTTGGAATGATAGAAAAGGGAAAACTGGACATGTCTTAAGATATTTTCCTATGTATATAATGAAATGATTTGAGAATAATTACATACTAAAATGATTTGGGAACATTGTGGATTAAAACTGATTTATTATTTTAAAGGCCAAGTGATGCTGTATAAACCCATGGATTCATTTATATGTTTGTTTATTTTGATAGTTAAATAACCGACTATCAAAATCATACCCAATACGTTATTGGTACGGAAAGACCGGGATCGAATTTATATTCGAAAACCATTCCGACCAATGAATACGAAAACGTAGAAGATGTTGGTCGAGATGGAGCAAGTGAAGACCGTAAATCTTCATGAATGGAAGGACTATTGTTGGGTTTCTCTAGCTGATCCCTAGAGATATTTTGACAATGATTCTGTCAAGAGTGAAATCTACGGATTGCAAGGACTGCTCGCTACTGATCTATAGGGTGATTCCTTGGATGCTGTAGGAGGGTGCCTTCGGTTCATCCTGTTCCTGGATGACGTGTATGGATGATGTGCACAGTGGCCAGATATTTCAAAAGTCGATTATAACCTCAAGCCTCATCAACCGGGAAATGACAAAAATCGGGCAGGCAGCATGGCTATGTGGGTCGCTCCCATTAGGGTGTATAATCACCTATCTAGAGGAAATCCTTTTGCTTCTTTAGTCTATTGATGCTGTCCCGTTTCGGGAGAGACGGTGGGTCGCACCCAACCGTTGGTGATATACATTCGATACACTCAAGCGAAATGAGTGGTCGGTCATGTGTGGGCCGGGTTGCAAGACGTTCTTGTTGAACCCAGTGTATTCGCCTCTAGAGATACACTATCGGCAGGTGGTCCCATACCTTGTCAAGTCGGAATCCGATCTCCAATAAGCGCCTGCGGTTTTGTTTGTATACTATATATGTGGAGCGTGAGATGCAAGCGTTCCACTAGATTGATATTTACTTGTATTTAGACACTATTATAATATCAGAAAGATATTGATTTCAAAACTGTTTTGGGTTATCGTAAGGTAAAAACCGTCCGTATTTATGTGTGGATTTGGTCTTACGATTATCCTTTTCTTTCGAAAGGATTTTAACTTTAAAATCAAGTTGTGTGATACTCTTAATACTGTGCGAGTTTTACTCACTCTGGTTCACCAGACTGACCCGGTGTTTTGTAAATGCTCGGGTTAGACCGGGGTGTACAGGTTCAGGTTACTAGATGCTGTGAAGTTCAAAGACGAGCTGAAGGTGTTCAGACATATGATGTTATCTAGTATTATTCCGCTGTGTGATGTATATGAGGACAGATCATTATAACTGTCCCAGTGTATTGATGTACTCTGATGATTGTAAGTTTTTATTTAAAAGCTCTCTATAAAATTTATTTATATATTATATTTTGTTCCGCTGCGATGTGAGATTCTGTGTTGTGTTCTCCTTCTTATTCTTCTATTCTAACATTTCTTTCTTTCTTTTCTCACCCTCTAACTTCTTTCTTATAGCCTTCTGGGGTTTTTGATACTTGAGTTCTGGACGAGAGATGTGTAAATGTCAGGATTCAAGTGTCGAAATTCCCGGGTCGCTACAGTTGGTATCAGAGCAATGGTTTAGGAATAACCTTGGCTCTGTGGTGTAACTCGATAGAGATAGGGTTAGTAATACCCTAGATTGAGTTGAAGTGTATGTATATGAGAGCGCGTATTTGTAGATTTTATATAAAAATGTTTTGTATTGCGTTGTTTTGATCGGTTCAACTTGAACTGGCAATTGATGCAGTACTGTTTTGTAAAAAGGGTAAGTAAAACAATTTTTCCCAAATTATATTTTTCGTATATAAAAGGAAATGATTTTTCTCAATTATTGAGATATTGGTTGATGATTTACTTGAATTTAATTCAAATTGGATTGTAAAATTTGAATGGTTTAATTTAACCAAAATGGGAATTAAATCTTGATTTTGAATTTGAAAAGGTTCAATATAACCAGTAGAATTTGTAAATAAGAATTTAAACAAGAAATCAGATAAATCAGAATTTAACTTAAGTTAAATATGGATGATTTGCTTGCATTGATTGTTGCTTGTTTGTTTATTGAATTGGTTGAATGTAAAATTCATCAACAAATGGAATAAACTGGAAACTAAGAGAAATAACTCCAGTATAATGGATTCGAACAAAATCAAATATGAGACTGAAATAATTTAACTATGTACCTGTTATCAGCATTGGAAAGAGAGTTAAATACAGGTTGGAAGAAAACTAAGAGCTGTTAGTTGGGCTGCTTCGTGATTGGAGTTTGGTTGCCCGACAAATAGGTAAACCTGAATTATTGATTTGGGCATCTGATTTTATACCCCTGAGTGGGTTAGCCATTTGGCTTTGTTTCTTTTAATCGACATGTGAGGCCCGGAGTGGCGAGTTGCAGTTGTTTGAATCGAACAGTACAGAAGAGGTGCTGACGAATTTTTCGGAAAATTCTAAACTTAGAAATTATTTTGATAATGTTTTAATGCTAATTATTTTGAAAATAATTGAGTTTGAATCATTCTTCTTTACTTAGCAATTTCGAGGACGAAATTTATTTAAGGGGGAAAGAATGTAACGACCCGGGTTTTTCCAGTTATTTGAATTCGAATATTTAAATTGGTTTAAATATTTATTTGGAAATATGAATAGATTTAATATTGAATTCATTTATAAAACGAAGAGTAAACGTTTATATTTATATTTAATATAAAACGAACTCGAAAATGCGCGGTAGTTCGAAAAATTTAATTTCAGCTTCAATTGATTATACCGAATCCATGTTAAGTCAGATTTCGTCGAAACAAGAAGCGTCTGAATCTAATTGATAATAATTTTCTAGTGAAGCAGAAAAATCGAGATTTCATCGTGTATATTGTGTGATATGGCCAAATCAAAATTTAAAATAGTCGTTGTAGAATCATTTATCGACCGTAATGGTTTATTTGATATAACTAGATATCGGTTCCGAATTTAGGCAATGTTCTTTTGAGACGTAGTTATAATAAAATTTTAGAATTTTACTGTAATTTTTATTTCGTAAAATAAGCAACTTTTTATTGGGAGTATTTTGCACCCCGTATCAATATTTTGGGGTTGCACAATATAAGTCAACCTACCGATGTTATTATATTTTTGGAGTCGTGATGCAATGCTGGACACAACGGTGTTCTTATTTCTGTCCGTAGTGGCTCAGTCATGAACGTAAATTTTACGGAAGGCGGTACACATGAACTTTAAATCATAAACATAAAAATTTGCATATTTAAAACCGGTACGAATTGTTACTTCCGTCCCAGCTATTTCACATGCTACCTAAGGAAAACTTACAGTCTAAAGCTACTCTTCACGCTCCAGGTTGCAGCTCACTAAATAAGTAATACACATGCATGAATCCCATCACTTACTAAAAAGAGGACACCAGCTACTTTATTTCTTTTCCAAGCATGGAAAATTATGTCAACCCCTATTTATTTTATTTTATTTTCTTCTGCAAAACTAAAGAACCAGCGATATGTCAGACTTGACAAAACCAGCACATGCTACCCTATTATCAAGACCAAACGTGCCAACCACGGTTTGTAGTTTCCACTCACACATGCTATAAGTCAGCTATGCTTTCTCTATAGACTTATGCACATGCGTTGCCTACACTGTCAATTTACATCACTAGTCACTGCCATTGAGATGAAGAAAACGCACAGCTTTCACCTATCACATGCTTTCTTCTGCACATGAACATGTAAGTACGCAGACACTTATATGAAAACACACGACAGCTACCCATTTTTCTTCAACCTACCTACACTGTACATTGCCAACAGTGTTTCGATTCCTTCATTTCCAAGCTACCCTCTTCCGTGCCACCCAAGCCGTCTTCACTATAAATAGAAGCCAGGCCATTCATTCCTGCAATTCGAATTTCGAACGTCCAAAAATAAATAGAAACCAGTTTTTGTGTTCTTCCGAGAATCTAGAAAAATCATTTAAGTTTAAATACTCTTCAAAGAAAAATAAGGTGGTATCGAATTTCGGTTTTACTTCAAGGCGTGGGTCAGATAGGAGAGAGTAGAGGTCGGTTCGCATGGGGAAGCTCGCGTAAGTTCTTGGGTTCGATATTTGTTTTCGGTGATGGGTTTCAAACGAAGTAAGGGACAACGTGTGGGCTTGTGGTTTTCACTCCGCAACAGACAACATTAAAGAATGAATGGGAAGGTAATGTGACTGCATGGATTATGGAATATGGGTTTGTTAGAAAGAGGATGGCATCTTGGACGGTGTGAGTTAGGAGGCACTAGTTGACGTGGGAGCTGTTCGAAGCAGAGGTGTTTCAGTCGGAGCTCGGGTGATGGTCCGGTGATCCGGCAGTGGCAGCAGAAGGCCAGATCCGAGAGTGGATGGCTGACGTCCGGTCACAATGGCGTTAGCGGGTGATGTTTTCAACTCGCGACAGTACTTGGTGGGTTGAAACACAAAGTGGATCGGTTTTACTCAAGATTTGGTAAACGTAAGGGGGTGTTGGCGGCAAGACAGGTCAGTATGGTGAGAGCAGCCACTGGCGATTCTGGTGGGGTCGGAGGCACAAATTCCGGTGGCCAACGACGTAGCTTAAAGCTCCACCTTCTGCTCGCGTTTTTGTAAAAGAAAGGAAATCACGTTTTCCATTAGTTTTAATTGTCTCGGATCAAGTGGATAGGGCCAAGGACGTGGATCGGAACCTTTTATACGAAGGTCAAAAAAAGGTATTTTATGCCTAATTGCTAATTTATGTGATAAGTTACTTAACTAACTAATAATTTAAAAGTTAATTTATTTATAATCATAAATCTTATAATATTTATACCGTGTGATTTCGTTATCAGATTTAAACGAACAAAAGGGCGTCAGAACCGTATAGACAAGCACGACTGTATGAAGCTCGGGTTGGTCAGAAATAGAAGTTACTTGGATTCTTAATAAAATTAAACGCCTGTTTAATTTTAAAGCGACTCGTTTGATCGTCAGAATAAAACCAAGGTGAGTTAAACTCACTCAGTTCCCCTACTTATAATTTTTATAAGTCGGGTTTATTTATTTATATGCCATGTTTGCAAAATTGTTGGTTGATTTGATTGTTGTGATGCTGTTAAACATGGTTGTGTCGATTATTTCAATTAAACCATTGTTTAATTTAAATGATATGACATCGTTATTTTTAACGATGGTCTCCAAACAAGGTAACTTACCTTGTTGGTTACGTTTATAATATAAACGTATTTGATTGAATTGTATGCTTGAACTGATGTTAGTGGTTGACCGTTATCAGTCAAATTTATTGTCATCATCATGTGAACTGTTGAACCCATATGATTAGATTATTGAATTGGTTGTTGACTGTTAAACCCAAATTCAACATTTGTTTGATTATTAACCAATGTGTGATATTGGATGAGGAATGTATAGCAGATGGCCAAATATATAAACTGTTTTATAAAGATAGATTTACCGTTTGGTAAATCGATAGAAATGAAATTATAAAACTGAATATAGATTTAAATATATTATTTTAATTGAGTTTATAGAAAAGGGAAATTAAACCAACCACATATGGTTGTTTTGATCATTATTTTTATATCAAAATATGCCGTGTGCGAAGCACGTGCTTCATCGCGATTATGATCTAGGAAACTAGTTCTCGTGTTTGATAAGCAAGTGGACAAGAGTTAACGTAACGATTTATTATTTTTATAAACAATTAAATTGGGATTTTTTTGAATTGATTATTATTTAAATAAAAAATCAAGTGGAGTCATTTAAAATAAGCGGAAAGATGGATTAAAGACTTGATTAACAAAGTTAATCATGTTAGAGTCGACTAAGCCAGCTGTTTTGACAAAAATGGAATTTCTAAATTTATTTAGTGGAAATGTCAAATGGTTAAGTAAAACATTTTTAAATGTTGATGTTTGTTAAATAATGATCAAAGTGGTATCTTGGGCTTTAAAAAGGTATAAATGGATGGTTATGAAGTTTTAAACCATTGGTTATAATAAAGTGATGTTTCTAAGCAACTTTATTAACTAATAATAAGTTAAGTTTAATTCAAAGTTTTAATTAAATACTTAATGGGGTTTTATTTTGCATGGATTTATAAAACCCAAGCTTTATTTAATATTACTGGGAAGTGTATTAGAAATGATATATGAATGGGAACGAAATGGAAACGAAAATGGAAATCCAAGTTTGAATTAAAAGGGTTAGGCAAATTGAGTAAAATGGTGTAATATAAATTCGCCGTATTGAATGAGAGATGGAGTTTTATCAAGATATAACTAGAAATGGAATTTGTTTTGATAATGGAAATGAGTGTGGAGTTTTGGTATTACATCTGATATCATCTTAAGATAAGAACGTTGTTGATCAAGGTCTGAGAGGTAATTAAATACCCCAACTTGGACGACTTCGGGATTATCGGAGGATGATATTAGTTGTGATGATAAATATGTTAGCGTAATTCATTTTGAAAATAATAGTGTAACATTATTTGGGAATATATAAATAGGGTTCCAAATAAAAGGGAATAAAGGGGACTTGAGAGAGGAAATTATATTTCCATTGTTGAAAATATAATGATATTTTCAAAGAAGAGAAATGAGATTTGAAATGGGTTATCCTGAAAAGGAAAGTGGCGATTATAGTTTCAAATAACGAAACATAAGAGATATCGTAATGGTTATTCAAAATGATAAGTTAAAGGTTTCCCCAAGTATATTAGCAAATAAGTAACATTGGGGAAATGGTTTTGGAATGATAGAAAAGGGAAAACTGGACATGTCTTAAGATATTTTCCTATGTATATAATGAAATGATTTGAGAATAATTACATACTAAAATGATTTGGGAACATTGTGGATTAAAACTGATTTATTATTTTAAAGGCCAAGTGATGCTGTATAAACCCATGGATTCATTTATATGTTTGTTTATTTTGATAGTTAAATAACCGACTATCAAAATCATACCCAATACGTTATTGGTACGGAAAGACCGGGATCGAATTTATATTCGAAAACCATTCCGACCAATGAATACGAAAACGTAGAAGATGTTGGTCGAGATGGAGCAAGTGAAGACCGTAAATCTTCATGAATGGAAGGACTATTGTTGGGTTTCTCTAGCTGATCCCTAGAGATATTTTGACAATGATTCTGTCAAGAGTGAAATCTACGGATTGCAAGGACTGCTCGCTACTGATCTATAGGGTGATTCCTTGGATGCTGTAGGAGGGTGCCTTCGGTTCATCCTGTTCCTGGATGACGTGTATGGATGATGTGCACAGTGGCCAGATATTTCAAAAGTCGATTATAACCTCAAGCCTCATCAACCGGGAAATGACAAAAATCGGGCAGGCAGCATGGCTATGTGGGTCGCTCCCATTAGGGTGTATAATCACCTATCTAGAGGAAATCCTTTTGCTTCTTTAGTCTATTGATGCTGTCCCGTTTCGGGAGAGACGGGGGTCGCACCCAACCGTTGGTGATATACATTCGATACACTCAAGCGAAATGAGTGGTCGGTCATGTGTGGGCCGGGTTGCAAGACGTTCTTGTTGAACCCAGTGTATTCGCCTCTAGAGATACACTATCGGCAGGTGGTCCCATACCTTGTCAAGTCGGAATACGATCTCCAATAAGCGCCTGCGGTTTTGTTTGTATACTATATATGTGGAGCGTGAGATGCAAGCGTTCCACTAGATTGATATTTACTTGTATTTAGACACTATTATAATATCAGAAAGATATTGATTTCAAAACTGTTTTGGGTTATCGTAAGGTAAAAACCGTCCGTATTTATGTGTGGATTTGGTCTTACGATTATCCTTTTCTTTCGAAAGGATTTTAACTTTAAAATCAAGTTGTGTGATACTCTTAATACTGTGCGAGTTTTACTCACTCTGGTTCACCAGACTGACCCGGTGTTTTGTAAATGCTCGGGTTAGACCGGGGTGTACAGGTTCAGGTTACTAGATGCTGTGAAGTTCAAAGACGAGCTGAAGGTGTTCAGACATATGATGTTATCTAGTATTATTCCGTTGTGTGATGTATATGAGGACAGATCATTATAACTGTCCCAGTGTATTGATGTACTCTGATGATTGTAAGTTTTTATTTAAAAGCTCTCTATAAAATTTATTTATATATTATATTTTGTTCCGCTGCGATGTGAGA